>OX465283.1:112783396-114000081 GCA_949987705.1 Thereva unica
ATCTGAAAAATTTTATATTAGGTATCAATTGTCTGAAACAAAAGGCGGAATTTAATCACGTGCATACGGGCATCGCGAAAAATCTCCGTAATTTTAAGTAATTGAATAATTTTAATGTGGTTAATCCCAAGGGATAGAAGAATTTTAACGTGTTTTGAATTGTGTTCAAATTTAGGCTGATTTTGTAAAAAATTACATTATCCATTGTGTAAGTCTTAACTGACAAAAGCGAAATTCCTCCACGTGCATACGGGCATCGTGAAAAATCGTTGCGATTATAAGTAATCCGGTGATTCTAAATTGTTTATTTTCGGCAAATAAAATAATTATAACGTTTTTTCTATAAATTTTATGTGAACTTTGTTGAAAAGTGTAGCACGAGGTTAAAACACATGGAGCCATACGTGGTCCAATTTTTAGAAAAGGCTACAGTGCCTCAGTTGAAGGAAAAACTGGAGCAATTGGGTGAAGATTCCACGGGATTAGAAGCAGCTTTAAAAATGCGTTTAACACAGACAATTGGTAAATTGACGGCGGCGGAAAAGGAAAATTATTTCTGATAATTACGAGCACAGTTGCAACGAAGGAACATCCGGCGAACAAACATCAAGTGTGCACATTGTTGCAGAAGAGGAATTGGATGCAGAATTGGAATCATTAAGACGAATTCTAAAGAAACAGCAGGACATAGCGACCCTGAAAAGACAGCTAGCGGAGTTAACTGGACCAGATAACGGAGGCAACAAAATATTTTTCAATTTTAAAGACATGGAAGATTCATTTACACGATTTAATCTTTCCATAGAAAAATGGTTATCCACCTATGAAGAATCGGCAGAAATATTTGAATGGGATGCAAAATCAAAATTAATTTATGCGAAGCGGCTCATGTGCGGAACAGCAAAACTGTTTTTGAGGTCCGTTACACCAAGATCTTGGTCAGAATTAAAAGAAAGTTTAATAGGAGAATTTTCTAAAAAAGTTACAAATGCTGACGTACACAACCAGCTAAGAAGCCGCAAAATGAAAAGAGATGAATCCTATCAAACTTATTTATTGTCTATGAAGGAAATAGCGGTTTTAGGACAAATTGACGAAGCTGATCTCATCCAATACGTGATTAATGGTATTACAGATACACATATCAACAAGGTTATTCTATACAGTGCTAACACGTTAGTTGAATTGAAAAATGCTATAAGAAAATTTGAAAGACTTAAAGTTAATCAGCAAGTTCCGGTGTCACATCCAGTTAAAAGTTATGGCTCCAAAGACTTAAACAATGTGTATCAAAGGAAATTCAAGTGCTTTAATTGTAATGAAAGTGGACATCTCAGTAACAAATGTCCAAAGCCTATACGAGAAAAAGGAACGTGTTTTCGTTGCGGGAAATTTGGACATTCCATCAAAAATTTTCCGTGTGCTGCTTAAGTTTTGACCATTGAGGATTCCACTAACGAGCTAGAAAATGGTATAAATTCTTTAAATAAAAATAACTTTGAGTTTCAGATGAACTTCAGCTTTGATACCTGTCTCATCACATTGCTAACCCTGCTGGATACTGGAAGTCCAATTAGTTTTGTTCAACAGTGTTATGTCCCATCGAGTTTGGTTGGAACAAATGATTACGAAATTGAAAGCTACGTGGGAATCAACAAAAGTAAATTAAGTATTCTAGGCATGACCTTTTGTAAAGTTCAATTTAATGGTATGTCTATTAATTTAAAATTACATGTTGTTAAAGATTTTAGTATTAAGTATTCTATAGTTTTAGGTCGGGACTTTTTGAACAAAGCAGGAATAAACTTCAATGCTACTGAGACATGCAACAACGATCCTTGCAACAGCGATCCATCTACTAATGATAAGGAGGAAGTACATTTTGAAAATGAAATATTTAGTATCAACGTCAGCGATGATAAGGTCGGTCAAAATTTAAATATAAAATAAGTCATAAATATCAAAAAGAAGTAGAAGATATTATTTTCAAATCAAGTAGTAAATGTATTATTACACCAGAAATGGAAGCTTTTAAAATGACAGTCAATTTAAATAAACATGCACCCTTTTATTGTACACCGCGTCGTTTGTCGTTTGTACACCGCGTCGTTTGATGAAAAAGGAAAATTACAAAGTATTATAAATGATCTCTTAAATAAAAAAATTATACGGGGAAGTAGTTCACCTTATGCAAGTCCTATCGTGCTAGTGAAAAAAAAGAACGGTGAAACTAGGATGTGTGTTGACTTTAGAGAGCTAAATAAACACACTATAAAAGATAATTACCCGTTACCCTTGATAGAAGATTTATTAGATCGGCTACGTGGAAAACGTTATTTTACAATTTTAGATCTCAAAACGGGTTTCACCACGTCAAAATGTTGGAAGAATCAATTAAATACACGTCCTTCGTTACACCTTTGGGACAGTTTGAATATTTTCGTATGCCTTTTGGGCTGAAAAACGCCCCGTCAGTTTTTCAAAGATATACATATAAATCAAATATTCAAGCCTTTGTTAGCTTCAGACAAGCTTTTTTCATATATGGATGATCTCCTTATTGCTACCTCTACAATCACCGAACATTTTCAAATTCTAAAGCAAATTATTGATTTGGTGAACGTGCATTCGTTAAGGCTGTATCAGATCCAAAGCAGCGCAACAAAAATATCAGCAGCAAACTGTTTCTATTGGTCAAAGCGGGTCACATAGCCACAGAAGCAGCACTGAATGCTGCCGCTGCTTTTTCATTCCTAATCCTAATTTTGCTGCCCATCAAGGCAGCTTTTTTGACATTTCAGTTTTTTATTTAAGACGAAAAAGCGTTTGCTGCCTGCTGCTGCTACAACGAATCTGATACAAGAAGCAGCATGCTGCCTCTTCCGCTGCTGCTGTCGCTGCTCAGAAATTTGATCTGATACAGCCTTTAGAATTGAGATACGACAAATGTAAGTTCCTATATGATGAAATTGTTTATTTAGGGTATGTTGTTAGTGAAAAGGGTATAAGGCCGAATCCTGAAAACTTACAGGCAATTAAAAACTATCCAATGCCTAGGAATATAAGAGACGTGCAAAGTTTTCTCGGGTTATGCTCTTATTTTCGCAAATTTATTAAAAATTTTGCCATTATTGCAAAACCACTGTATGACCTCACGAGGAAAGATGTGCGCTTTCAGTATGGGTCAAAAGAATTGCAAGCTTTTGAGCTCTTAAAGTCTGAACTTCTACAGACACCCCTTCTATCAATCTATAATCCACAAAGTCAAACAGAGTTGCACTGCGATGCGAGTAGTACTGGTTTTGGAGCCATTTTGTTGCAGCGTCAAAGTGACAACAAACTCCACCCTGTATTTTAGATATCATAGCTATGAGCTAGAAACTCTTGCTATAATATATGCACTTAGGCGGTTCAGAATTTACTTATCTGGGGGGCAATTCTGGTTCGGTGCAGTGAAAACGTGAAAACACTTTACACGTTTACACCTTTGTTTGCGATTCTTATACCGTGCAAACCACTGTCAAAAACTTTGCACGTATAAAACAATTTTACACCGTGAAATTTAGAGTGAAGTCGTGAAAAGTTTACACTTTAGATATGTACCTACTAGATTTGATAAACTGTCACTTGCTAGTATAAAAAATCAATTCAGCCTTTATTCAGCATTAAGTTTACACGAATGCAACGAGAATCGCTTTTTCAGGTTGAGTGCAGTGATAAAGTGAAAAAAGGAGTGTAAAACGTCAAGTGGAAACTTTTTTTTCACGTTTTCACTGCACCGAACCAGAATTGACTCCCTGGAATTGAATTTAAAATTGTCACTGATTGTCAAGCTTTGACCTTAACTCTTGAGAAAAAGATGTTGAACCCTCGAATATCTAGATGGGCCTTAGAGCTCCAAGACTACAAGTACAGCATTGAACATCGACAATCTAATAGAATGCAACATGTGGATGCCCTAAGTAGATGCGCTGAAATTTTGGTAGTGGAAGAAGGAACGTGAGTGCGCACTAGCTGCAGCGCAATATAGGGACGGTAATATTAAGAAGTTAGCAAGCGAGCTTGAACATACGGAAAATAAAATGTTTACGTTAGTTGACGGCTTGGTCTACAGAAAGTCAAATTCGGATGTTAGGTTTTATGTACCTAAACATATGGAGAACCAAGTAATTCATACACACCACGAAGCTCTTTGTCACTTAGGACCCGAAAAGTGCTATGAATATCTTAAAAGACATTATTGGTTCCCAAATATGAAAGAAAAAAATAAAGACTATATCCGAAATTGTCTTAAATGTATATATTATTCTCCATCTTCAGGGAAAGTCGAAGGGAAGTTGCACAGCATTCCAAAAGGTGATAGACCCTTCGACATGATACATATTGACCACTTTGGTCCTTTACCTGTCACTCGCACAAAGAAAAAATATATACTATTGGTTGTTGATGGATTTACCAAATTTGTCAAATTGTATGCGGTGAACTCGACTCAGACTCGTGAAGTTATTTCTTGCTTAAATTCATACTTTTCCTCTTATAGTAGACCGAGTAAAATTATTTCCGATCGTCGTACTTGTTTTACCTCAGAAGAATTTGCCAAATTCCTAAAACAAAATTGTTAACACTGGCGCAATTTTATATGTATATGGAGTCCAATACATGCCAATTTTCTATTTGACATATACTTCTTCTTCTTCTTCCCCTTCGCTTTTCGACTTTTAAGCAACGTGCTGCTGCTGCTATAGCTTGGAATTTATAATTGAGTTTCTTTTTATTTGCAATATTTTTAGTCATCTTTATAAAGTAATTTATATTAAATTGAAGTCATTGATATAATTTTCATTCTATTAAATAAATACTCATTACGCAAATTAAAGGACTGGAACATTTTTCTTTACATTATGACATAACCTCCTAACAAAAATAATGTAATACATATAAAAGTAGCTACTGGATCACCGCAGTCAAATGGACAAGTTGAACGTTTCAACAGAATCATAACACCAATGCTAGCTAAAGAAACGAAAAGTGACACAACTGGAAATTGGTACCCAGTGAACACATGACTTTTATATGACGTCATTGACAAGTCATAGGAATGTCACAAATATTTTACGTAAATCTGACGTAGAACTGACCTCCCTTGTGATCAAATTATGATGTAAAAATTTATGATATAATTTTGATGTCATATTGATATAAGTTTGAGACTTCCCTATGATATGACACAATTATGATATCACACTGATATAAAATTTGACTCTTATATGATGTCATGTTTGTGACTTAAATGTTGCGTACATAATATATAATATGAACATCATGCTGTGACATCCCATTAAAGTCATATGCTTACATATTATTTACGTAACAAGTAAATCATACAAGTTACATAAATTAAAAGTCATTATCCCTACGTAAAAGTTATATAATAATGTCATAATATTTCTACGTAAAGAAAGAGTCATAAATTTAAATAAAACTGATGTAACACGAACATCAAATCTTAACATCAGCTATAAGTCATTTTTTTACGTACAACGGATATAATAAAATCCTCAAATTTTTTCTTATACAAAATATTTATTACAAAATTTTTTTCTTATACAAAATATTTGCGGTTTATAATTTTTTCAAGAAGAGTGTAAACAAATTTAAAAACTATCTAATTATTGTACTGTAATAATGGTACAGTAACAAAGTCCGTACGGTTAGGATTACGAAAATATAAACATTTTGACTTAATAAATTTGTTGGTGATAGTTATTAATTTTGAAGCAGAATCTTTCTTTATTGTGTAAATATTCAAATCTTTAGAGTCGCGCGGTAATAAAAATAGTGAATCAAAAGCCGAAAAACATTTACCTTCTATTTTTATCTCATTATTATGAGTTATGTCAATATGATTTATTAATAAAATATTATTGTCACTTAATAAACAACAATTTTGATTTTTTTTTGAACTCAAAGTAAAACCATTAAATTCCAATGACAATATTCTATCACCATCTACTTTCTTAACTACTGGATACGTTGGTACGGAACTTTTGATGACTGGTAAAGAATTTTCTTCGTGCAGACGGTTTATCACCTGTTCAAGCGGTTTCGGTGCATTCTTAATTTTATTTTTGATAGAAGACATAAAGTTTTCAAATTTAAATGTACTGAAATTGTCTAAGGGTCCAAATTTTTTGCAATCATTCGCAATATGAATTAAATTATGGACATTATATGATATTGAATTTGAACCGTACAAATTTTTGTATTCATTAACAAACCACCTCAACAACCGTTCAGCATAGTCATTATACATTAAAAACTTGTGAGAATCACATAAAATTCTCACTGCAACACTTAAAGCCATAAAGTGATTGTAAGATCTAGGTGCTAAAATGTTTTTCAGTATTATTGGACCAGTATATAACAAGAACTGACGGCATTCAGTAGCCTTCCATTTCGCAACACTGTCTAAAAGTCTAGGTTGTCGTGCAAATTCAGATGGAATGAAAAATTTTATGATCTTCAAATTCTCATCAATTGCTTCCAATTGGCCTTTCGATAGTCGCTGATTTTTTGACCCGTTACACCAACGAAGCAATAATCGTTTTGTTACCCCCAAGCATATTAAATGCTGATAATCCAAAGGAATTTGAGATACCATTCCAAAATTTAAATCAGTAAGCAGAGATTCTCCCAGGATATAAATTATTGCAGAGCAGAGCTGTTCATATATACCCGAATACAACTACCGGAGGGGGGGAATTTTTTAGGAAGATGAAAGACTTGTTATTATTAGACTTTGCAATGGAGCTCATGCGCATGCTCCATAAAAATGTGTGGCGAGCACGACTAGTAGGAGAGTTAGGACAACTGCGCAATGTGCGCCCCGCGCATAAACACGTGGTTCGAAAGCAACGCGTTTGTTCTTGTTTAGTATTTCAGTGTATCGTGTTTAATAATCGTTTAGGAGTGAACAAAAGTTTTGAAATAATGTTATCTCAAGAGACAAAAATTTAGGACGATTACATAGCTATAACTTTTCATTAAATATATTGTTGGTGACTTGTCGTAAGTATTGCAATAATTTATATCTATAATCAATTTAAATTATAACCTAAAATTTATAACATCCAACATAGTCCATTAATCGTATGTATATTGAAGTTTCTACAGAAATAAGCCTGAAATACAGATTTAATTCAAATAATGTACAGAATTTTCATGTATTCCCTTTTTCATTTCAATTTCTTAAATTTTTCCATAGGTTGTTTTGAATTTTCAGTAAGAATGTAGTAACTGTAATATAAAAAAAAATTTTTTTCAGTCAAATAATACCATGAATAAGCCTTACGCAGTTGTGTACTTCATCAATGATGATAACTACTCTGAAATCCCCAGCAATTGGCTGTTGGAAGATAAATGCACTGGAAAAGTTTCCCGTTGTAAATGGCCTCCACAACAGGGAAGCCTAAATCTTCGAATGAAAAATAAAATAATACCAGCCGATGATTGGCTCATTTATGACGTGGAAGTCATAAAATATTGTGGTAAATATTAGACTTTAATTGAATATCAAAATAGTCGTATATCACAAATAATAAAATGATTATAATTATCTTAATTATAATTATCTTCATCTCTTCAGATACATTGAAATATGCACGAAAAGCCGCAGAAGATTCTCAATGTTCTTCAGAGACAGACCGGCCATTAGGACGAGGATACAGAAAAAAGCGGCCTTCAGCTGTCGTCGAATCAAATGATTTAGAATCTTCAGATAATTCTGATCACAATGATAAGACTTTAAAACCAGGTAACAAAAATTCATGTTTATTTGTATGCTTATGTCGCTTATGCACCTATACTTGCTCAGTAAAATTTACATTTATTGAGCGAGAATAGGTTGATGAGCAACAATTGGAACAGTGACCATATATCTTTTTTTTCTGATTCACTTGACAGCCGCTCCATTTCCAAAATGTGATAAATCAAAGGAACATCCAACACGAATCACTGAAGCACACTCTTTAAGACCAAAAAAACACGAAGAAAAAGCTACTGAAATAAGTGACACAGAAGAAAGTAATGGCGTGTTGACGGATAAGGAATTAGTATCTTCCAATAAAAATGGACAATCGAGTGGTATACTTCCAGACAACTGTATTCGCATAACTAGCAAAGCAAAGTCTATGAATATAGATGAAAAAATCCCTGAACATCCCCGTTCAATATTCCTAATGATTTCGATCATGAGAACGACGACAAACGCTTTAACACACTTGATCGTAATATTATTTTGACAGTCATCAATTTTTCATCAAGTTTCATGTATTAAATTGTTTTCAGGTAAACTAGATCAGTGTTTATATCTTTTGGGAGCCCACTCAGTAAAACTTAAAGATATAGAACAACGATTATTAACAACAAATAGTGCGAATCCCGAGATCAACAACAATAATGCAATATCGTCAGAAATTAAGAAAGATCTACCATTGGATAGTAAAGAAGAAATATCAGCTTTTGAGGAGAAGCTATTATCAAAAAAGTACAGTCAAGAATTTGTAAGTGAACTTCCATTATATTTTTTTATAATTTGTAGTTTCCGTTACAATTTAAATCAGAACGTTTATTTTCATTATTTTGGAGTTATAAGCAATTAATATTTATGCAGGTAAAGATCGTGAAACAGGTTGGAGGGTCTAATGCTAGAGATTTCACTGAACGCGTATTAAATTTGATTTTTTCGCAAAAATTTGCAGCCACCAATACGTGGGAAGGCAAAAAAACGAAATACACCCACAAGGAAAATTCAGAATGCTTCCTATTGGTAGGAATAAGGAAGCCTTCCTGTTCGTTGCCCAGAGAAGGTATAGAGAATTTTTTTAATTTTATTTCCGCAAAAGCTTCATTCTTAGTCTTCCATCCAATGACATGGATGGATAAAAAGAATATGAACTAGAGCACGGAAGGGAATGCTTCCAAACTCGAGAATGCTTCCTCGGAAGGTTTCCAGCATTCATGATTGTATGTTTCCTTTTCCTTGTGGGCAAAGTAGCAGATTTAAAATTAATGAAGATGTGTGAAGGTCAGTAATAAAAAAAACATAAAAATCCATAAACTCAATGAAATCGAAAAAAAATATTTTAGTTAAAACAATTAATTTACAGGTGCAATATTGGACAGATATCCATCTTGGGACAGTGCAGAATTTTCCAAAGCCAGTCAAAATTGGTTCAGATTAGGTAACCAAAGAGCTGGACAACAGCCAAAGCAAGTACAAAAAAAAAAAGCAGAACCACCAGCATCTGAAGAAAATGGGGACTAAGAAATAAATAATAATAGTAACCATTACACAATTATTTTTTTTTAATCCAAGACATGAGAGTAATGACTGGTTCATATAACCTAAGATTATTAATTTTTTAATTTAAAACAAAGTCTTATTTTTATTTTATATTCGGATTTCTTGCATTATAGTCATGGTTTTTAAGATAATCCTATGATCTCCTTATTAAAATTAAAAAAACTATTATTACTTGAGTAGACTTGACATTTAGGCCATGTTATAAAAATGATAATTTTATATCAAGGGTCGCGCAAGCGACCCGACCGTTGCAAGGTTAAAAAGGTTATATAAAATAATAAATTTTAAAATAATATAAAAAAAAAAAATAAATCAATTTAAAATAATAAAAAAAATAAATCAAAAAAATAAATCAATAAAAAAAATAAAAAAAAGAAAAATAAAAAACAAAGAATCAAAGTCCAAGAAAGGACGCGCTGCGCGACTATACTTACGCGAGTTTGGCCCCGTTATTCGTTGTGTCTCTCTCTACCCTAAACCATTTTCAGTATTCAAGATAAGGAAAGAGAGAGGCTAGCGAGAAACGACTTTCGTCTCCGCGCCATAAGTGACACCTTGCGGTCGAACCGTGAGACGTAAAACGTTGTCAAGGGTAGCGGAATACTAGATTCTATGAAATTGACTTTTTTAAAACGTTTTTTGTATGTTTTTAGCTCGCTTTCTTGTCTGTCTGTTTGTCCGGTACAAATCTTGCAATCGATTTTTTGACTACTTCCGGTTACCCGATCTCCCTGAAATTTTGCACACAGCTTCAGCTCCGATGACAATACAATATGGTATACTCATTATACCGTTAGATCAATGGCGGAGGACTCTAGACGACGGATTACTGTTTTCTTCTCGGAACAAATTTTGCATTCGATTTTTCAAATACTTCCGGATATCCAATCATGGTGAAATTTTGCACACAGCTTTAGCTGTGATGACAATGCAATATGGTACATACCTTTAGTCCATGGAGGCCGTCTCAGGAGGGCGGACTGAAATATTCTTCACAAACCCTTCGACATGGATATTAAATGAAATGGTATGATAAGTAGAACACCATAAGCAATATAGTATACTCAATTTATCGTTTGGTCCATGGCGGTCATCTCCAGAGGGCGGATTACCGTGATCCATGGCGGCCTCCTCAGGAGGGTGGGTTACCATTCTCTTCAGAGCACTTTCGACATGGGTATCAAATGAAAGGGTATGATAATTAGAAAACAATAAGCAATTAGTATACTCAATATTTCGTTTGGTCCATGGCGGCCATCTCAAGAGGACCGATTAACATTTTCTTCACAACCCCCTCGACATGGGTATCAAACGAAAGGGCATCCAAAGTAATGCAATAAGCTATGTCTTTAGATCCATGGCCACCTCCTCAGGAGGGCCGGTTACCATTCTCTTCAGAACCCTTTCGACATGGGTATCAAATGAAAGGGTATGATAAGTAAAACACCATAAGCAATACAATATACTCAGAACATCATTAGGTCCATGGCGGCTTCCTCAGGAGGGTGGGTTACCATTCTCTTCAGAGCCCTTTCGACATGGGTATCAAATGAAAGGGTATGATAATTAGAAAACAATAAGCAATATAGTATGCTCAATATTTCGTTTGGTCCATGGGGGCTATCTCAAGAGGACGGATTAACATTTTTTTTCAGAACCCCCTCGACATGGGTATCAAACGAAAGGGCATCAAAAGTAATGCAATAAACTATGTCTTTAGATCCATGGCCACCTCCTCAGGAGGGCCGGATACCATTCTCTTCAGAACCCTTTCGACATAGGTATCAAATGAAAGGGTATGATAAGTAAAACACCATAAGCAATACAATATACTCAGAACATCATTAGGTCCATGGCGGCCTCCTCAGGAGGGTCGGTTACCATTCTCTTCAGAGCCCTTTCGACATGGGTATCAAATGAAAGGGTATGATAATTAGAAAACAATAAGCAATATAGTATACTCAATATTTCGTTTGGTCCATGGCGGCCATCTCAAGAGGACGGATTAACATTTTCTTCACAACCCCCTCGACATGGGTATCAAACGAAATCAAACGAAAGGGCATCAAAAGTAATGCAATAAACTATGTCTTTAGATCCATGGCCACCTCCTCAGGAGGGCCGGATACCATTCTCTTCAGAACCCTTTCGACATAGGTATCAAATGAAAGGGTATGATAACTAAAACACCATAAGCAATACAATATACTCAGAACATCATTAGGTCCATGGCGGCCCCCTCAGGAGGGTCGGTTACCATTCTCTTCAGAACCCTTTCGACATGGGTATCAAATGAAAGGGTATGATAAGTAGAATACCATAAACAATATAGTATGCTCAATATTTCGTTTGGTCCATGGCGGCCATTCCAAGAGGACGGGTTAACATTTTCTTCACAACCCCCTCGACATGGGTATCAAACGAAAAGGCATCATAAGTAATGCAATAAGCTATGTCTTTAGATCCATGGCCACCTCCTCAGGAGGGCCGGTTACCATTCTCTTCAGAACCCTTTCGACATAGGTATCAAATGAAAGGGTATGATAAGTAAAACACCATAAGCAATACAATATACTCAGAACATCATTAGGTCCATAGCGGCCTCCTCAGGAGGGTGGGTTACCATTCTCTTCAGAACCCTTTCGACATGGGTATCGAATGAAAGGGTATGATAAGTAGAATACCATAACCAATATAGTATGCTCAATATTTCGTTTGGTCCATGGCGGCCATTCCAAGAGGACGGATTAACATTTTCTTCACAACCCCCTCGACATGGGTATCAAACGAAAAGGCATCATAAGTAATGCAATAAGCTATGTCTTTAGATCCATGGCCACCTCCTCAGGAGGGCCGGTTACCATTCTCTTCAGAACACTTTCGACATGGGTATCAAATGAAAGGGTATGATAAGTAAAACACCATAAGCAATACAATATACTCAGAACATCATTAGGTCCATAGCGGCCTCCTCAGGAGGGTGGGTTACCATTCTCTTCAGAACCCTTTCGACATGGGTATCGAATGAAAGGGTATGATAAGTAGAATACCATAACCAATATAGTATGCTCAATATTTCGTTTGGTCCATGGCGGCCATCTCAAGAGGACGGATTAACATTTCTTTCAGAACCCCCTCGACATGGGTATCAAACGAAAGGCCATCAAAAGTATTGCAATAAGCTATGTCTTTAGATCCATGGCGACCTCCTCAGGGGGCCGGTTACCATTCTCTTCAGAACACTTTCGACATGGGTATAAAATGAAAGGGTATGATAAGTAAAACACCATAAGCAATACAATATACTCGGAACATCATTAGGTCCATGGCAGCCTCCTCAGGAGGGTGGGTTACCATTCTCTTCAGAACCCTTTCGACATGGGTATCAAATGAAAGGGTATGATAAGTAGAATACCATAAACAATATAGTATGCTCAATATTTCGTTTGGTCCATGGCGGCCATTCCAAGAGGACGGATTAACATTTTCTTCACAACCCCCTCGACATGGGTATCAAACGAAAAGGCATCATAAGTAATGCAATAAGCTATGTCTTTAGATCCATGGTCACCTCCTCAGGAGGGCCGGTTACCATTCTCTTCAGAACACTTTCGACATGGGTATCAAATGAAAGGGTATGATAAGTAAAACACCATAAGCAATACAATATACTCAGAACATCATTAGGTCCATAGCGGCCTCCTCAGGAGGGTGAGTTACCATTCTATTCAGAACCCTTTCGACATGGGTATCAAATGAAAGGGTATGATAAGTAGAATACCATAAACAATATAGTATGCTCAATATTTCGTTTGGTCCATGGCGGCCATTCCAAGAGGACGGATTAACATTTTCTTCACAACCCCCTCGACATGGGTATCAAACGAAAAGGCATCATAAGTAATGCAATAAGCTATGTCTTTAGATCCATGGCCACCTCCTCAGGAGGGCCGGTTACCATTCTCTTCAGAACACTTTCGACATGGGTATCAAATGAAAGGGTATGATAAGTAAAACACCATAAGCAATACAATATACCATAAACAATATAGTATACGCAATATTTCGTTTGGTCCATGGCGGCCATCTCAAGATTGCGGGTTACCATTTTCTTCTCAACGGGACGCGCTGCGCGACTCTACTTACGCGAGATTGGCCCCGTTATTCGTTGTGTCCCTCTCTACCCTAAACCATTTCAGTATTCAAGATAAGGAAAGAGAGAGGCTAGCGAGAAACGACTTTCGTCTCCGCGCTATAAGTGACACCTTGCGGTCGAACCGTGACAAACAAGTCGTTTGTTTTTTTTATATTAGGTGCAACAAAAAAATCTGGGGCCTGTATTAAACAAGATTTAAAGGTTGTTAACAACTTACAGTTCTTACGCGGCGAGATATTTCTGTAGTTCATATTATCTAAATAATGTTGAATAAACTTCCAAAATTACCTCAAAAAGGTAAATGAATCACATCGCAAGATTTCGCACTTTTCTATCATCAATCTCCCTATTTCGATATTTCTATAATTATTGTCATTATTATATTGTTATTTTGTTTTTAATTTTGCTTAAGCTTTCTTTTTTAAAAATTGAAATTATTTTCAACAAAAGAAGCGAAATCAATTATTACGTAACAAATCGTTTGTTTTTTTATATTAGGTGCAACAAAAAAATCTGGGGCCTGTATTAAACAAGATTTAAAGGTTGTTAATTACTTATTGAGTTCGGCTTTGTTCAACCTTTAAATCTTGTTTAATACAGGCCCCAGATTTTTTTGTTGCACCTAATATAAAAAAACAAACGATTTGTTACGTAATAATTGATTTCGCTTCTTTTGTTGAAAATAATTTCAATTTTTAAAAAAGAAAGCTTAAGCAAAATTAAAAACAAAATAACAATATAATAATGACAATAATTATAGAAATATCGAAATAGGGAGATTGATGATAGAAAAGTGCGAAATCTTGCGACGTGATTCATTTACCTTTTTGAGGTAATTTTGGAAGTTTATTCAACATTATTTAGATAATATTATAATGTTACTCCAAGAAGTAAGCGAAATCACTGGTTGATATTACCAAGATGTTTATTTAAAAAGAAAGTGTTATTTTTATTTTTTATTTGCGTACTTCTTTACCAAAGATGTTTATTGAAGAAGAAAGTTTTATTTTTTTTATTTGCGTTCTTCTTGGAGAATAATAATAGTTTTTAAAAAGGACCTATGGTCTATTTATTGCAAGTTTATTACATATTTAATGTATGTGAAGTTTATCAATAAGTTATGATAAATCAAATCATAATGATATAATTCTTTCAAGGGTAATAACAATACTTTGTAGTAGTGTAAAATACTACTCAACACGTTGCCTGTGTTTGTAAAACATCAAAGACATTAAAATTATAATAAATGATTCAAAAAAATAATAAACACGACTAGTTCATGACTTTATACACATAAATATATTCATACCCCCATTTTCGTGTGATTCTCGAATGGAATTGATCTGTATTAATAGGATTAAATTATGCTGGGATAAGTTCTTTTGTTCGGGATAACGAATCAGAGTAATTAGATTAGGAAATGCAAGTTGGATATATGACATCATTGATACATCAGCTTCACTTTAGTTAGGTCACAGTGACGTCACTTGACGGTAATATGAAAGTAAGAGATTTTGAACTCATTTGATATAACAATGATATAATTGTTACATCAGCTTGACATAAGGTAAGTCACAGGGACGTTACTTAGTGGTCATATTTACGTCATATATTTTACGTAAGAGTCTGACGTCAGGAAGTATGAAATAATGACTCACATGTGAGTCATCTGTGACTCACAGCTTACGTCAAACCTGACTTTGTGTGATATCATTGTGATGTCATAATTATATAACTGTGTTATCTGGGTACGAATGTTTACCAAAAGTTGAGTTTGCACTTAATAACACAGTCTGCAAAAGTATAAAAACGACTCCGAGTATGTTACTTTATGGTATTAATCAAAAGGGCGAAGTATGTGATCAAATTATGGAGTATTTAGATGAAAAGAAAAATGTTGACGCAACTCCTGATTTGATAAATACGAGGGCAAAAGCTACAGCAAGTATACTTAAAAGTCAAGAATATAATAAAGATTATTACGATAAACGTCACAAACCACCTCATGTGTACAATGTAAATGATTTAGTAATGATTAAAAATGTTGTTACGACCGCGGGTGTAAATAAAAAACTGCTTCCTAAATATCGAGGACCTTATAAAATCGTTGAAGTTCTAGGAAATGATAAGTACAGAATCGCTGACGTTGATAACATCCAAATCAGTAGACTTCCTTATCATGGAGTCTGTTCTGTTGCAAACATGAAATAATACGTTACTGATAATCGTTGATGGATGATCTCAGATTAGATGACAGTAAAATATATCAGATTAGATGACAGTAAAATATACTCGTAGCATATTGTTTAAAAATGACATGATATTAATAATCTAATAACGAATTGTAAATAACAATTTCAGAATTTGTATTCTTTTCGGTTTTCCATGATAAAGCCTTTATTTGCATATGTCGAAATGAATTTATTTGATAAACTTAGCATTAAGGTAAATGTCGATATTATCACATATTCATTTCAGTATTTGTTTGAACATTACATGTGGTTTAATACATTTTTTAGAGCTTTGCGTTTAAAACGCTTTCGGAACGTTGTTAAAGTTTAAGAATTCTTTCTTGGTATCAGTATTTGTTTCAATACATTTCATGTGATTTATATATTTTTAGTTTTGCGTTAAAAAACGCTTTCGGAATATCATTAAAGTTTGAGTATACTGTGGTAAGAGTATTATTATTGTCAATGATAATATATTTATTAGAAAGTTTTATGTGTAAGCTCGATGCACTGATATCCGTTGGATAACACAGGACCACAAAAAAAAATGAAAGGTTCTGTTGAATTATACATTGTTAAATAAAAAAGAAGAAAACCCAGCATCTGGCAATCCACAATTTGTCACTCTTGTCAAAAAGCCTTTATGTGCTCGCTGGTGCCTCCTTTTTTGTGCGTGGTTCGTTCCGTTTGTGGTGGCCTTAACATTATTAATAAAAGTGTAATAAACGTGTGTTTATAAAGGCTTTAGTTTTATTTTCAATAGGTTATGTGCCCAGGAGCTTCAAAATAAAAAAATTCAAGAAAATAAGCCACGCGTAATTCGTGTATATTTTTGTTTTGGCCTAGGAGCTTCGAAATAAAAAGTCAAAATTTCAAGAAAACAAGCCACGCGGTTGATTCGTGTAAGTTCCTTGTTTTTGGCTTTGGACTCTTAAAAAAAAAAAAAAAAAATTGGAATTTAGGTAAGTTCCGTGGATGTTCAAGTAAATCGTTGTTTGTGTTCAGAACATCATAAAGAAATAGAAGCTATGAATTCAAATGAAAAAAAGGATGAAAACAATTTTTGCGGTCATATTTTGAATGGATCAAATTATCGACTATGGAAATTCCAAATCACTGCCTACATGAAATCACGTGGATTAATAAATAATGTAGAAGGAAATATGCCACAGGCAGAAGCACCTCAAACAAATAAAGATGCATATGAAAGAAATGAAGGAAAAGCCATGAACGCTATAATCCAGTCACTTGATTCTGAACGTGCAAATTTTGTGCTGACGTGTACAACAACAAAAGAAATGATGGATAAGCTAAATAGCATTTATGAGAAGAATTCTGAAATTCGTGTCATGACTTTGTATGAAGAATATTTTTCTATGAAAATGCGAGATGAAGAATCAGTAGCTAGCTATGTGGCTAAAGTAAATCAGCTGGCATCTGAAATTGAACAGCAAGGTGAAAAATTGTCTGACAAATTAAAAATGGTGCGAATTATCAGTGGTCTGCCAGTAAAGTTCAACAATTATAAAACCGTTTGGTATAACACGAAAGAAACTCGCATACTCAACACTCTAATGTCGTCATTACAATTAGAAGAAGACAATTTGAACCGAATGAATAGTCAAGCTATAGCATCGGATGTTGCATTCACAGCAAAGAAAAGACAAAAAGACCCGAAAATCAAGTCGAAAATTGAGGAATTGAAAAAGAAGACAAAATGTAATGCATGTGGTCAAATTGGCCATTGGGCAAAAGACAACAAATGTCCTAAAAAAGGAAGTCCATTTAGTAAAAATAACAGGGATAAAAAAGACAACGAAAATAGTGAGATAGCATGGTGCGTCGATGGATCGTTTACTTCAAAGGGTAACAGTGAGTCAGATGTCTGGTTTGCTGATTCGGGAGCATCGAAGCACATAACATTTCATCGTGAGTGGTTTTCTGAACTACGCAAATACACAGGTAACAATGAAGTTAAAATTGCAAATAACTGCCACCTGGAGATTAAGGGAATAGGCACAATCCTGATTGATGCGAGAATAAACAATCAGTGGGAGCCACGTCGTTTGGAAAATGTGCTTTATGTTCCTGAAATCAAAGAAAACTTACTTTCTACAGCTGTTTTAACGGACAAAGGCATTAAAATTTCAATAAATAAAAGAGGCTGTAAGCTGATCGATAAATCAAATAAAGTTGTTGCAGTAGGAAAGCGTTGCGAAATGAATCAGCTTAAAATGGATTTCCGTTTACGTACAAATGAAAACGCAAACAAAGCTGCCGTTTCACTGGAGCACTGGCATCGACGCTTAGGACATGTCAATGCAGAATGGATCAAAAGGATGAGCAAAGACGGCCTAGTTACTGGCATAAATCTAACCAGTTGTGAAAATTTTTTCTGTGAAGATTGTCAATATGGAAAAATAACTAGATCAACACACAAACAGTCAGTCCAGCGACCATCAACAAGAGGAGAGTACATGCACGTGGATTTATGCGGACCAATGGAAGAAGCCGGAATTGCAGGCGTTCGTTACTACATGTTAATCAAAGATGAAGCAACTTCTTTTCGTTTCGTATATCTGTTGAAATCAAAGGATGAGGTTTACGATTGCTTAAAGTCTTTCATTCCGCTAGTTAACAACATGAATGGTGCACGTATAAAATATTTTCGTTTCGATAATGGAACAGAGTTTGTCAATCAGAAAGTAAACAATTTAATGAAAACTGAAAGTATTCAAGTTGAGAATATAATACCGTATACTCCAGAACAAAACGGTAGAATTGAGCGGGAAAATCGCACGACACAAGAAAGTGCAAGAACAATGCTCATAGCAAGTGCCTTGCCAAAATCATTATGGTCGGAAGCAGTGCGTACAGCCACATATTTGTTAAATAGGACGACAAATAGCAAATGTTTTGGTAGCACACCTTATGAAAAATGGTTTGGTCGTAAACCATACTTGGGTCACATCAAGATTTTTGGAACGGAATGCTTCGTTCAAATTCCAAAGCAAATGGGTCGCAAGAAGTGGGATCCAAAAGCAAAGAAAGTTCATCTAGTTGGATTCGAGCCCACAATTAAAAATTTCCGTTTGTACGATCCAGAAAAGCAGAAAGTATTTCTGAGCTGCAATGTTCGTTTCAACGAGAAGAAACCGACGAATTGCGTTTTTCAAGAGGAAGATAGTGATGACATCGATGATAGCAGTCATAGTGATGTAGACTTGCCAAAAGAGGAAGTGGTTGAGCAAGAAAGTGTCTCTTCGAATCAAAGGGACACAAATGAAGAACAAAGAGACAATTTGCGATATAACCTGCGACCAAAAGTAAAAGCACCAAATCGCCTAATTGAAGCGTGTAATTTAGCAGTTGTGTTTGAGCCGAAAACGTATGAAGAAGCAATCCAATCAGCAGAAGCACAACAGTGGAAGTGTGCAATGGACGACGAATTTAATTCGCTGATAAAAAATCATACTTGGGATTTAGTAGAACCCCCGGAAGAACATAAAGTGATTGACAATCGTTGGGTGTTTAAAGTGAAGCAAAATGCTGATGAAACAATTGAACGTTTCAAAGCGCGTTTAGTAATTCGTGGTTTTTCACAACAGTACGGTGTTGACTATGAAGAAACTTTCAGCCCGGTTGTAAAATTTACGTCAATCCGTACAATCTTATCATTGGCCGCAATGAACAAAATGCATTTAAGACAATTTGACGTGAAGACTGCATTTTTGTATGGTGAACTCAAGGAAGATGTGTATATGAATCAACAAATCGGTTATGAAGACAACAGTGGACGCGTGTGTAAGTTGGTTAAAAGTTTATACGGACTCAAGCAAGCGTCACGATGTTGGAACCAAAAGTTTGCGTCATTTATTCGCAAATTTGATTTCAAAGCAAGTAATTCGGATTCATGTGTATTTTTTCGTAGAAATAAAAATGAAATGACAATAATCGCCATTTACGTCGATGATGGCTTAATAGCGACAGATAATGTAAGTGAGATTGACTCAATAACTTCTTATTTAAAAGAACATTTTGAAGTGAAAGTTTTTGAAGCAAAGTGTTTTCTCGGTCTCGAAATAGAGCAGCTATGCGACAATTCGATTTGTATACATCAAGAAACTTATGCTAAAAGGTTATTGCATCGTTTTGGTATGACAGAAAGCAAAGTCGTGTCAGCTCCAATGGATTGCAATCAAAATCTTTGTGATTTTGCAAACGATGAACACGATAAAACGTATCCATATCGTGAAGCTGTTGGAAGTTTGATGTATCTCTCAATTGGAACAAGACCGGATATCAGCTATGCCCTTGGTGTCGTCAGTCGATACCTTGAACGACCAAGCACAGCACATGTTAATGCGGTAAAACGTATTATGAAGTATATAAAAGGGACAAGCAGTACAGGTATCCTTTATGAAAGTAACAGTAAATTTGATCTTATAGGGTATAGTGATGCCGACTATGCGGGAGATAGTGAAACAAGACGGTCAACAAGCGGTTATGTTTTTCATATTGGTTCTGGTGTTATTAGCTGGGCATCTATGAGACAACAGTCCGTGTCAACGTCATCGACAGAGTCTGAATACGTGGCTGCGTGTCAGGCGATTAAGGAACTAATATGGTTGAAGGGTCTCGTAGCTGAGCTGTCATTGAATGGGAACTGGAAAGCTAAATTCTATATGGACAATCAAAGTGCAATTCGATTAATCAAGAATCCAGTATTTCACAAAAGGACTAAACATATCGACGTACAGTACCACTTCATTAGAGAGAAATTTGAAGAAGGGCATTTCGAGTTGGATTACATTAGCACAGATGAACAGATTGCAGATATACTGACGAAAGCGTTGAACAGGAATCGTCATAAGTATTTATGTCAGCTATTGAATTTAATTTCTAAAAATTTGAAATGTTAACGTAGTTTGTTTTGGTCCTCACTCATTTTGTTTTGAACTAATCTGTGTTAATTAATTTTTTTTATTTTTATTTTCAACAATGAGTGGGAGTGTTGAATTATACATTATTAAATAAAAAAGAAGAAAACCCAGCATCTGGCAATCCACAATTTGTCACTCTTGTCAAAAAGCCTTTATGTGCTCGCTGGTGCCTCCTTTTTTGTGCGTGGTTCGTTCCGTTTGTGGTGGCCTTAACATTATTAATAAAAGTGTAATAAACGTGTGTTTATAAAGGCTTTAGTTTTATTTTCAATAGGTTCCTTAGACCAGACTACGTGGATTATATGTTTTTTGGGTCGCTGAAACCGAATCCAAAGCCAGTTTTTCTCTATCACCTCAGGATTTTTCATAACTTAAAAATTAAGCCCAAGACTTAGCAACTCGTGGAATCTTTAACCACCGGAAATTCCTTGATTCCATAACCTTTTGACTTCAAAAACCCAAAAACTCGAAACTTTATCACCAAATAACCTCAAAACCCGACCCGAAACAATGACACGTATCTCTTTCGTTAGAAAATCGCAGAAAATGAACTCTTAATTAAAGAATTGTAAGCCTCAAACCCCTCAACCCTATACCCCGTTAACACGAAAACCCTACAACTCCGTAACCATGTAACCTTAAAACCCGACGAAAAAGAGGCACATGCATCCCTGACGTCAGAAAATCGCACTAAATTAGCTGTTGATCAAAGTTTTGTAGGTCTCATCTTGTTCAAACCATAAAGCCCCTTAACCTCTTAAGCAAAATCTTATTAAAAAGAAATTATAAAAATCTGAATCAAGCTAATTTTTTTTTAAATTGCTAAATGTAAACTCCGAATCTCAGTTTTTGCTCGTGTGTGCCCGTGTTGCTTGCGCGTCATGGTCGGCACTCGAAAAAGTACGAGGCAGCGATTCGGAACCCCAGTATCGGCGGCTGGTTCGGGCGAGAAAGCAGGCCCACGGGCGTCGGCATCAAACGACTGCAGCTCTATATCGGTGGGTAACTTGGCCTTTGCAGAGTATGATGTTTCAAGAAAGCCTATATGTGATAATAGCGTAGACTCTTTCTGCGTTATTTGTGGCGAATATGTTGTCAGTAAACTCAGAAAGACTTTTACAAATTTACTTAAAACTCGGTATACAGAATTTTTCGGTATAAAAATAGTGGACAATCAGTGGACTCCCAATTCGATATGCTTGGGGTGTTCCTTGCAAATAAATAAACAGAAGAAAAGAACGTTTTCTTCCCCAATGATCTGGCGAAAACCAGAAAATCACACAAAGGATTGTTATTTTTGTTTAACGACAGTTGTTGGGTACAACCAAAAGACAAAATCTTCAATTTCTTATGCAACTGTTAAGTCTGTGACTTTTCCTACGCTTCTTAATGCTGAACAAAGTTCTAAAAGTTGTATTACTTCCGATGGCATTGAAAGTCAGATGGAAACATTAAAGGACAAAGTTCTAGCTTATGCAGACAATGAGGATGTAGAGATGAACAGCGAAACATCGGAGGAATCAAGAGATGCGATGGACGTTGATTCTAGAGGTTTTACTCAAGAAGAGCTCAATGATTTGGTACGAGATGCAGGACTTTCAAAAGAACTATCTGAGCTGTTAGCGTCAAGACTAAAAGAAAAAAATTGTTTAGCTCCAGGAACTCGTATCACTTTCTATCGCGACAGAGAAATTGAATTTAGAAAATATTTTACAAAAATTAAAAATTTAGTCTATTGTAACGATATTGAAGGGCTTATAAAAGAATATGAAATTCCCTATGAATCTAGCAACTGGCGTCTATTCATAGATTCTTCAACGCGAAGTTTAAAAGCAGTATTACTTCATAATGGCAACATATACGCTCCTCTACCCGTTGGCCATTCAGTTACGTTGAATGAAGAGTACCACAACCTTTCTCTCTTGCTAGAAAAGTTAAATTATGATAAAAATAAGTGGCTGATGTGTGGAGACTTGAAAATAATGACAATTCTACCAAGTCAACAAAGTGGTTTCACAAAACATCCTTGCTTTATATGAGAATGGGACAGTCGAGCTCGCAATGAGCATTATGTAAAGAAGGATTGGCCACTTAGAGACAACTTAATTCAAGGATCTAAAAATATTATAAAACAGAGTCTGATACCTACAAACAAAGTAATTCTTCCACCACTACATTTAAAGCTCGGACTAGTAAAACAATTCATTAAAGCGATGAAATCAACTGAAAGCGAAGCTTTTAAGTATATCTTTAAAAAATTTCCTAAACTGTCTGATGCGAAAATAAGAGAAGGTGTGTTTAACGGACCACAAATAAGAGAACTGTTGAAAGACGATAAATTTGAAAAGAAAATGACGAAGGTTGAAAAAGCAGCCTGGCAAAGTTTTAGAGACGTTACAAAGAAATTTCTAGGTAATACAAAAGATCATAATTATGTAAGTATTGTTCAAAATATGGTAAAAAATTTCAAAAATTTGGGTTGCCTTATGAACCTTAAACTTCACTTTCTTGATTCGCATCTCGAATATTTTCCTGGTAATTTAGGTGATTTTAGTGAAGAGCAGGGTGAAAGATTTCACCAGGACTTACAAGATATTGAAAAGAGATATCAGGGTATTTGGGATGACCACATGTTGGCAGACTATTGTTGGTCTTTAAAAAGGGATACGCCAAACCAACACAAAAGAAAAGCGCTACGGCGATCATTCACCAATAAACGAACGCGTTATTATTGTAAGACTTCAGAAGATTAAACAACCATTATAGTTTTATAACTCCTATGAAAATCGTGAGAGGCAAGGGGACTCATGTAAATCAAGCACCTCGAATAGTGAGAGGTAAGGGGACTCACGTAAATTAAGCACCCTAAGGGGAACAGAAGTCTTCTACGTCCACGTCCTTGTTCCTGGGGATGGTTGAACGTAGGCTTTTAATTTATATTTGACCAAGCTCATCCGATGGATCCGATTCTAAAAACCGTGAAAAAATCGAAAAGGACAACCTGGCTTTAAATAAGGCTTGGTCAGATCTTGTTGGAGGATTAGAGAATCGCCGTGAATCGCTGACATCTGTAGCAGACCGTTGGGAGGAGTTCGAGAATAAGCTACACACTTTGGAAAAATCCATCGTTCGCCTTGAGGAAAAATCCGGAAATGTCGACCCAGTCGTAAGGTCCAGACGACAATTGGAAGAGACGAAGAATGCCATCCAGGTAAGAATAAATTCCTTATGTTTCTTAATT
Organism: Thereva unica; assembly: GCA_949987705.1. Classification (NCBI taxonomy): domain Eukaryota; kingdom Metazoa; phylum Arthropoda; class Insecta; order Diptera; family Therevidae; genus Thereva; species Thereva unica. The sequence goes on from OX465283.1 coordinate 112,807,332, forward strand.
CCGTACATAAATCGTCCTGTTACGTTATCTAAAGGCAAATCTTATCAATTTTGTACGAAAGATCGCCGTGAACAGAAGGGAGGAAGCAATTTAATTGGTCGTTTTTAGGACATGTTGGGAAATAGGCCAACAAAATCGAGTGTCTCCGAAATAACCTGCAGAACGACTTTCCTAATATATTCCATTCTCCCCTTTCTTCTAATAAAGATTGATTTTCTTTTATTTGACTGAGATTTTCTGACGTCAGAGATGCATGTACCTCTTTTTCGTCGGGTTTTAAGGTTACATGGCTACGGAGTTATAGGGTTTTCGTGTTAATGGGGTATAGGGTTGAGGGGTTTGAAAGTTATCAGGTTTGCACGAAATGAGGCTTACAATTCTTTAATTAAGAGCTCATTTTCTGCGATTTTCTAACGAAAGAGATACGTGTCATTGTTTCGGGTCGGGTTTTGAGGTTATGTGGTGATAAAGTTTCGAGTTTTTGGGTTTTTGAAGTCAAAAGGTTATGGAATCAAGGAATTTTCGGTGACCAGAATTTCCGGTGGTTAAAGATTCCACGAGTTGCTAAGTCTTGGGCTTAATTTTTAGGTTATGAAAAATCCTGACGTGATAGAGAAAAACTGGCTTTGGATTCGGTTTCAGCGACCCAAAAAACATATAATCCACGTAGTCTGGTCTAAGGAACCTTTCATTTTTTTTTTTGTGGTCCTGTGTAATCGGTGATCTGCCGGTGTAATCTGCCGAGATGAGAAACTCAAGATCAGTACAATAAAGTTGTGACTTCCAACGATTTCGGGTGTTTTTACTTCTCCGTCCGGTTCCCTTTGCCTTTTTCAGTGCTCGAAACTTTACAATTAACTCTGCACAATTTGCCTCATCCGCGAGTGCATCAATTTCGCCCACAGATATTTTTAATTCGTTAAGGATTCCTGATGTGATAGAGGATCTTCCACGATTCGATGGAAATCCTAGACTACTTCACGAATTCTTCAACAATGTAGAAGAAATTTTAAAATATTTAAAAGCAATTGACGGTACACCCTACTCCCTAATTCTTATGCGTGCAATACGAAATAAAATCGAAGGGGAAGCAAACGAAGTTTTGAATTTATACGGCACTGCTCTTGTTTGGGAGAACATAAAGAACAATTTAACGTTACACTACTCCGACAAACGAACAGGAACATCACTAATTAGAGACCTACATTCGATTAGGCAAAATAATAAAAATATAGAAACATTCTACAGCGAGGTAGTTGAAATACAGGCTACCCTTAATAACAATATATTAATTCACGAAACAGAAAATTCCGTAATCAAAGCGAAAAAGGAACTATACGCGGAAATGTGTTTGAATGCTTTTCTAACGGGGATTAGAGAAACCTTGGGGTCGATGATCCGAGCGATGAGACCGGATTCTCTACCCGTAGCTCTATCCTATTGCATTAAAGAGCAAAATATTTCCTATATGAAATCAAACCCACTTTCAAATTACCCTAAATTTAATAAGAATCAAAAGCATAACAATTCTGCAAACTTACAATTAACCAACTTTAAATTTTCACCTCGTATTCCTCATAAACAATTTAATTCACAAGGATTTAACAATCAAATTTCGAGGCCCTTTTTCAAGAATCCGAATCAGAATTTTAATAACTATGGAAACACCAATCAGAATTATAACAATTTCAGAAACCCTAATTTTAACCAGAACGTGTTTGATCGAAGAACAAACCCACCTAGGTTACCACCACCAGAACCGATGGATACTAGTTCTGGGAATTCTCACTTAAGACAACGAACTGCTTTCAACCAATCCAGGAACCCACAGAATAATTCCTTCTCGTATAAACCTTTTCGTCCTAGCGGATTCCCTAAATATATAGCGGAAGAAATCCACAATATAGACGAAAATGAGGAAAACGGAAATAATGTTCCACTTGGAAGTAGTTCCTACCAACAAAAGCTGGATCATTTTTATGAAGGAAATTCGTTTAATCCAGATACCGATATCAATAATGCGCAAAATTTTCCTATAGACGCCTTGAGGGACCAACAGGTTATCTAGGCATGGTACAACACTTGCTTACATCAACATAGCAAGCCCATTCGGACGGCCGCTGAAGTTCTTGATAGATACAGGAGCTTCATCGTCGTTCATCAACCCAGAATTTGTTTTCCCCACTGATGTAGAAAAGTGCGAACCCAAAACAATAATCACTGTATTAGGCAAATACCAAATTGATAAAACAGCAACATTTACAGAATTTAATGACTCCGGCGAAATACAATTTTTTATTTTCAAATTTCATGGGTACTTCGACGGTCTGTTAGGACTTGGCGACCTTACCAAGCTAGGCGGTAAAATTGACCTAGTAGAAAAGGCCCTCATAACTAAAAATGCAAAAATCCCCTTAAAGTATAAACCTAATTTCAGTTCCGGCAAACATATTATACCACCCCATTCTAAAGCAATAGTTAAACTCCCTGTCGATGTAAGAAACGGAGAAATTTTTCTTAGAAAAACAATCTTAAAACCCCAACTGATTATCTCTGAAGGACTATATAAGGCTATTGAGTGGCACAGTACAATGGAAATCAGCAACGAATCTAGTTTAGAACAAATCTTATATTTAGAGCAACCGCTAAAAGCAGAAAAATATATTTCTTGCGAACATCTGGAAATAAACAATGTTAGTTTCGGTTACAATGAACCAACCAAGCCTAAAGATGTAATGCAATTAATTCGCACCCCACATCTAAACTCGGAAGAGAAAAAGGCACTTTTAAAAATCTGCAAGGAATATGCAGACATTTTTTATAATGAAGACGAACTTTTAAGTTTCACTAATCAGGTTAAACATGCTATCCCCACTACTGACGATAGCCCCATTTATACCAAATCCTACAGATATCCTTACATACACAAGGAAGAAGTAAGGAAACAAATAGATGGTATGTTACAGCAAGGGATAATACGCCCTAGCTATTCTCCCTGATCCGAGTCCGAAAAGTATAATTCGCGTAACACTTTGCAATATTTTTTTTTAAAATTAATTTAAGCTAAAAAGAGGTGGAAAGTGTTGCGGGACCGCTATGTAAGGAAGCGGAAAAAAATAAGAGATGTGCCATCTGGATCCACCGCGACCCACTAGCCGCAGTGGCATTTGTTTCATTTATTGGAGTTCTTGGATGATTCCACAAAACCAAGAAGGTGTGTGTGATCAGTGTCTGTATCAGTTTTATTTTATAAATTTATTTCATAGAATGATAGAAAATGCAAGAAACCCTTGCAACAGTCCGCATTTTTCCGAAGAGGAAGTTCTGTTGTCCTTCGAGAAAGATCTCTCTGCCCATAGTGTGCACGACAGTGTACCATTGGCGCCTACACCAGTGTTTGAAGAGACGGAGATTTCATCTTCACAATCCATCTTACATCCGAGAAAAAGGAAAGCCGACCAGATTGAGCATCTATTAATAGATGCCTTAAAAGGTTTTCAAAACAAGCTCAACGAATCAAAGGATGATGAAGAGGTTTTATTTTTAAGAATAATCAAAAGTAAAATGGCTGAAATGAATGAACAAGGTAGATCAGAGGTTCCCAAACTCTTTTGTGTCGTAGACCCCTTCTAATGCTTTTCGGCTTTGGGTAGACCTTACCTGCTTACCTGATCAATATAAATTTTTTGCAAATTCTGTAGTGAAGTTTAGTGTTAAAAACTTAAAGTAAAAACACATGTTAAGTTTTAGACTTTCTGAGTCTGTTTTTTCATTATTATGTTTTTGGGGGGCCATTCTGAGCATTGTAAGCATTTTAAATCGACTTTTTTTTTACTTTTACATAATAGTACTGTTCGAAATCACCAAGTTTGCTGACAGGAAATACTACACAAAACAACGTGTAAAAATTGCCCAAATAATTGTAACTAACTTCACAACATTCGAGGAGAAGAATCCGCTGGACCATCACAGCTAGAAACGAGAACATTCGTCAGAACCGAGCTGTAGCAGACAGTACTGCAAACAATATCGTCATCAATTACATATAAAATCCAAGTTGGATACAGTAAGACTATTGTGTCTACTAATTGAATATTGTACATTAAAGTAAATTTGTAATGATTAAAGTTTTTGAAGTTAAAGTAGCCGAAAATTGTGGTTTTACATACTTTATAAAAGTTAATCAACGAAGGGAAGTGTTTTGTCCTAAAAGAGACAAAACAATTAAAAATAAATTAAAATACAAAAATTACCTTTTCTTTCCATATAAGCCATATCCTACTCGCGATATCAAAACAAAAATAAATTTGATCTGTCAAAATAATGATATGCGAGTAAATACAAAATATGGAAAGCGTCAATATCGTAATTTAGTACATACGATATACGATATATATATGGAAAGCGACAACGTCGAAAAGCAGCATTAATAATTACGATCTAGTTTTGAGCAATTATACCCCCACCTAGCCTCGATATCCAGCAACAAGAATTTGGCGAAGGATACGAGGCTCGGAGGCAGATATCAAAAATTTAATCTTCTCTGGACATTCGCCGAGAAGGTTGGTATCTGGAATTGTTCCGATACGCTTATATCAGGGCTTAGATAATTGGTGGGCTTTTAGCCGCTGATTTTTGTGATAGGATTATTTAGAGAAAGTGTTGTTTTTCAGGCAGCTTTTTACAAAAAATATTTGAGTAATATTTATCTTTAAATATATATATATATTATTATTTATATATACATATATTTAAACGTAACAAATATAATTTTTGTTTCTGGTGGCGGTTTTTAGCTTCCAACTCCAAGCTGAATAGCGGTAGGCTAATTCAGCCACGGCACTTTAAAAAATAAAAGATAAAGCAGAGTTACTTGCGGTAACTTGTGAAAAATTCTTTGCAAGCAATTTAAGTCCTCTGGTTGGAATTATTCCGCCAGGTATTGGAGTTATTAAATTCGATTTAATAACAATTCCAGTCTCTAGCAACTTTGTTGTATACAAGTTGCGTAGAGTGCACCAGAATATTCATCTGGATATAAATTGTTATAAACAATTCAGCGCAGTAAATTTACTCCATTATCTAGCAATTTTGTGGTATACAAGTTGCATAGATAGCACCAGAATATTCATCTGGTTATAAATTGTTATAAACAATTCGGCGTAGTAAATTTACTCCATTCTAGCAACTTTGTGGTATACAAGTTGCATAGACAGCACCAGAATATTCATCTGGTTATAAATTGTTATAAACAATTCAGCACAGTAAATTTACTCCATTTTCTAGCACCTTTGTAATATATAAGTTGCATAGACAGCACCAGAATATTCATCTGGATATAAATTGTTATAAACAATTCGGCGTAGTAAATTTACTCCATTCTAGCAACTTTGTGGTATACAAGTTGCATAGACAGCACCAGAATATTCATCTGGTTATAAATGGTTATAAACAATTCAGCGCAGTAAATTTACGTTAATTTCTAGCAACTTTGTAAGATACAAGTTGCATAGAGTGCAGCAGAATATTTTTTTTGCTTATAAATTGTTATAACCAAGTCGGCGAAGTAAATTTACTCCATTTTCTAGCAACTTTGTAATATACAAGTTGTATAGAGGGCATCAGAATATTTTTTCTGATTTATAAATTGTTGTAAACAATTCGGCGAAGTAAATTTACTCCATTTATCACAACTTTGTTGTATACAAATTGTGTAGAGAGCACCAGTATATTCTTCTGGTTATAAATTGATAACACCATTAGCGAGTTCATTACAGACAAGTTTGAACCAGGACCATTCCTCCGGTTTACACCTGTTTTAGGCGATTTCACGTGAGCTTGTATAGGACAAGAGCCATACAAGACTCATTTAGCAAAGTGAAATTTTTATGGTTTGGGATATCCAACCATATTTAAATAATAATAAAATTTACAATTTTATTTAAAGATTAGTGGGAATTCTTCTCCTGAAGCACCCCCCCCCCGAGGTTGGATACACAGCGGATTTACCTGATTGAGGCAGTACTTCAAGGAATATTTGGAGAAGACCAGCTGTTTTTTATTCAAACTTTTATTTTAAAGCAAAGAAGTCGAGTAACGTAGAGTTAATTTTAAGCATAGATTTAATTAGATTTTATAATTTATAGGAGAAATATATTTGTATCAAACGGACCTTAGACTCTTTTATTTAGAGCAGCCGGCACCTATCCTACATTCCAGCTATTTTTTAATTATTACGACGATCACCTCCTAACACCTGGTCTTTGACCGGTATTAAGAAAGTGACGCCGTAACAGGAAGAAACAAAGTAATGAACGTGCTTCCCGATCCCAGTCCATTACACAAAATAATTTGGCCCTTCGAGCCGGATCCCGGGTTTAAAGGTACGTAAGGAGTTGCATGCTTTGTTTTGTTCTCATTAACAAGTACACGTTTCAACATTTATAAAAAAAAAAAATAATAATAATAAAGGTGTTAGAGGTCAAATAAGGATCATTCCAAGTGCTTGTTAAAAATATTAACAACATTATAATATTGGAAAAATAAATAGATTAAGTGAATTCAGAAGGTAGCACGTGGAATAAAATCTAATCGTATTCTTTATTTCTTGTATAAGTCCCGGTACAACGGTTAAAAATAGTACGGTTCATCATCTTTGAAGAAAATTTTAAACTTTTGAACGTTGATCCATCGAAATCCATGCACCATGAGGAACGTTTTTACAAGAACGCTTTTTTTTACAAAAAGAGACATTTCAAGGAAACTGTTCAATATTTCGCAACAAAAATAACACCATTATGCCATTAAGAAGCGATATTTGTACCAAATAACAAATATGTTAGTGGCGTTAAACAAAAGTTATTAACAAATTAAAAAACCTGATTTTCGACAGTTTTTCCCATTTTTCTCTATGTTTTGTGCCCTAAGCTCCCAGCGGGAAAAATTGGGAACGCTGCGCAGGGGAGGTTATTTGGAGCGCTGTTCAATATGCTTTCGAGGGAGCTTTACTGGAGTTTTCATAAATTTTATAGAAAAAAAGGAAACAGGCAATTATCTTCGTCACCATAAAATTTGCCATTAGCATTACTCAATAGCCGGACTTTCGTTCGATTCGATTCGATTTTTCAGCTTTGGAAGTTGTTTGAATTTAGTTGAGGGACTGCTTTGGTAAAGCCACTCGCGGGCATGGAAAGAAAAGGGCAATTGCAAAAGATGAACAAAATAAAAGCTTTTCGATACCGAATGATCACATATCCACAGGCGTCTATGAATATTTCCTTTTTAAAAAGTTTTTTTTATAGTGCTCCTTGAACGCTTTTGGCCATTCATACACGAGGGAGCACGGTTCCGGAGCAAAAGCTTTTTCTGGGCAAGGGCACGCCTCCCTTATAAGTGGAGAGTTTCGTGCTTGGTGGAGACTTTTCTGCTCCTACTTTCGACCTGCGAACACGGGAAGCACGCAATCACACAAATAAATTAATACCATGCCATAGAGTTGAAAATAATAAACATTCCAACAGACAACAATTAACAATGAAAAAACATGCTGCCGCTGCACTATTTTCATCCATTATTATATTTAATTAATTAATTTAATCATAAATAATGAGCTAATTTAAATAAATACCCGACCAGAGTCAAAAAATTTGACATCTCACTAATACAAACAATCATCGCGTAGCAACACAAAAGCTGCTTCCTTTGCTAATGCTCCGTGTATTTTCAGGAAACTTGGAGCGAAGCTTTTGGTTCCAGAACCATGATCCCTCGTGTATGAATGGCCTTTGAGGAGCATAAAAACGTATGCTCCCCTGCAAGGACATGCAATGTTAAAAAGTATATGGAACTGGTATGGGAACGGGAGCGCTGCAAGCTTTTTAAGGATTGCTCCAACATGGCTATTGCAGCATTCCATTTCCCGCTGGGCTATAACTCAATAAACATCAATCGAAAGATAATTTGAACAGCTACAACTTTATAATTTGATTTTTTTCGATCTGAGATCACGCTTTTCTTTTATTCGCTAAAAAGCGTTTTTTATACTTTTTAGGTTAGGTTTGCCATTCCAAATTCAAAAAAAGAAAATTTCTTTATTAGATTTTGTTTTCCTTTATGACCATATTTTTTGTTTCCTGTTGGCAAAAATTACATGGAGTCATTTTAGATTGATTGGACTAAATGTAAGTAAATAGGTACTATCAGTGTATGTTGAGACTCACTATCGTGGACCCCCATTTACATTTCATGGACTCCCAAATTTTTTTTTTCGCTGACGTAGACCCTTTGCAGGTTGTCGTAGACCCCTGGGGGTCTATATAGACCACTTTGGGAACCACTGAGGTAGATGTACATTTAAAAAAGAAATGTTAGAAAAAGCAGATATGTTTATTTTCAATAATATTTAATTCATACAAGTATACTAAAATTAAAAATTAATTTCTATAAATAATTAATTTTTGTTAGTTGGAAGTTTATATATTTTACGTGTGGTGGGTAAGACCAGCCAACATCATCAGAGTTAAAATGAAATTACGTCATTTTAAATTATAAAGGGATTGGATGATGACCTTTTTCCCAAACTCGAATGAGTAAACCACTTTCCGCTCTATTTTTAAATCTTCTCAAAGGAAAACTTATCAAGAAATCTATAAGACCATCAATAGATTTCCAATGTAGGTTAGTGCTTACTTTACGTAATATGTCTTACGAAAGAGTAAGCACGAGCCTACATATACATATAAATATTTGTAATAATTATTTTAATATATTATTATTTCGTTTTTTGTTTGTAACGGTCGGCAATGTCCGAAGTCACGAGTTAAATAAATCTCCCACGAAAATGGATTGATCCTCATAAATTGCCGTTGCTAAGCAATGTCCTACTAAAGAATTTCTTTTTTAAAGAATCCCTCTATTCGTGCCTTTTGGCCCATTCATTTCCCCTTTTGGCTTATCTTTTTTCAAAAAATAATTATCCACCAATTTGTTGCCCACGCAACACTTTTCCCCATGGACGCGGTCGGCTTCTAAAGAATTAGCCAATCAGGTCGCGACACCGAGATTCACCCACAAAGAAAAAAAAACTCTTTTGATTATTTGGTATGGGTGAAGAAAAGGAAAATGAATAATTCACTTTTTCATTCTATTGTAATTATTGATATCTCCTCTTTTGGGCAATGGCAATTTGACTTTTTTTTTTTTTTTCAAAAGAACGATGGAAATGGGGAATTTCGCGAGACGCGACTTTGTGCGCGAACCGGGAGGAGAGGGGAAGAGGTTCGGAATCTTCTGGCGTGACTGGAGTGCAGGGAACGAATCAGAAAGAAAAAGTTTTTGAGAGTGAACCGACGTGTTCAAGTGAGCTGGGAAAAAGTTTTCTGAAATAAATAAGAAACAGTTTGTGTAGCGTCGCCCGAAAAAAAAAAACAGAAAAAGTTCCTTTTCTCGGTAGATAGTTCCTTTTTTTTATTATTCATAATTTCGTTGTTTATGTTAAAAAAGGGAAAAGAAGATTTATAATGTAAAAAATAGTGACCGGAAGGAAGAGTCCCTTAATAAAGTGACACGCCATTTTGGTTCCTGAGATAAGGTGACGCTCTTCAACTTGTAAAAAAACCAGAAAATATGTTTCTTCCGCGTAAAAATTTTTTTCCAAAATGGAATATAATCCCATCTTCATAGGCTGTACTTAAGTGTACACAGATCACACTCTCATATTCTATTATGTTCTTTACTCTATTCCACTATGATGTATTGATGCTTGTCTAAAATAAAGTCTTCTCCATCAGTATTTCATATTGTACACACGTGTTTTAATTCTCGCTGCGCAAATATACTTTTACAGGTGATGAGCCCAGAAAAAAGCTTAATGGCGCATTCAGTTTTTTAGTGCATCAATGTGTTATAGTGCGATAATTTTAATTAAGCGGAAAATATTTGAATAAATAAATTTCGAAATGGCAAATTTATTATTGCCATCAGTCGACAGGTTAACGGGCCGCGATAACTATAACGAGTGGGCATTTGCCATGAAAGCATATCTGCAATATGAAGACCTATGGAGTTGCGTACAAGGAGTAGATAACACAGCAAACGAAGATGAAAAAGAAAGGAGAGATTTAAAGGCTAAATCGAAAATCATAATGATGATACACAGTTCGTCTTATATACATGTAAGAGATGAGAATACCGCTAAGGGCGTATGGGACAAACTAAAATCAACATATGAAGATTCTGGTTTAACTCGTAAAGTCGGCCTAATGAGGAAGTTAGTTACAACAAAACTGGAAGAATATTCATCAGTTGAAGAGTATATTTCGATCATTATGACTACCGCACAAAAATTAAATGATACAGGATTTACAATCAGCTCAGAGTGGTTGGCGACTTTTCTCCTAGCCGGTTTACCAGAAGAATATAGTCTGTTATGCCCACTCATTACATTGTAATCATTGTATCCATTGGGAAGCATGTAAACGGTCCCCACGTTCAGGATGTGGATATTAAATGTCTCCAAAATGTTATCAAAGCATTCTTTGTATGCACGAGCGTTATCAAATTTCAATTTCATTTTAATTATTTAAATTTCAAAGGAAGCATTCTTCGAATGCATGACCGCTATCAGTTCTCGCTTCAATTTTGAACACCTAAGCATTTTAACTCAGCATTTATCAAAAGCGATAAATGCTAAGCCAGCCGAATTCCTGAACGCGTGGACCGTGGCCGAGGCAAGCACCGCCATCAAGAAAAGCTTTGGAGGGCAGTTCTTGCTGGGCCACCGGATCGTTCAATTGTACGAAAGTCTTAAATGTGTAAATAATTTAAATGTGCAAGTAAAAAGCAATCCTTAAATGTGCAAATAAAATATTTTAATAGAAGTGCCGTGTTTTATTAATTTTGCGAATGTATTTTTCAGCTAAACCCTAAGAAGAAAACAACAGGAACCGGTGGGCCAGCGACGCTCAACAAGTCCAATGTTAATGGCTATTGAAAATTCGGGAGCCACCATTTCAGCAGACTTCGTAAAAACTAAGTTACTACAGGAAGTCCAATCTACATCAGTAAAAGGCACCGAAAATGCAGCTTTTTATAGTGCACGTGGCTTTAAAAAACATAAAAATAAGTTTAAAGTGAGATGCTATAACTGTAACAATCTTGGGCATTTTGCCTCAGATTGTACAAAAAGAAAGCCTCTCTAAAGAAAAGTGAAAAATCTTTACTGACAGTGCTAACTGCTAAAGAACTCACCACTTCACCAAGTGTTCATGATCTACTACTTCATGATCTACTACTTCATGATCTACTACTTCATGATCTACGACAACAAATTTTAAAAAAGGCCTTCAGCCATACAATGCATTGTTTCGTCCACTTTGTGCGTAGCTTTCAACCGTGTCAGACATTTTTGAGAAAAGGCCTTCAGCCCTACAATGTATTGCTCGATCAATTTAAATAAAATCTAAATTCTAAGTTGTACTCAAACTATTCTTTTAATTAACGTGCATTTAAAGTAGTTTACACCAAGTAAATGGTATGTAGATTCAGGAGCATCTTCACACATGACTCCAAATAAAGATTTCTTAATAAATATGAAGCTTTATGATGAAAAAAAAAGATGTAATTCTTGCCAACAATAGTCGAGTACCGGCTCTAACACATGGTGACTGCAAAGTTCAGTTATTATTAAACGGTAAAGTGCAGACAGTTACCATCCATGATGCATTGTATGTTCCGGATATTGCATTGGGCCTCGGTAGTCTAGAGGTAAGGCGCCTGACTGCTATCCCCAGAGGTCCCGGGTTCGAATCCCGGCGGTGCTACGGTCCTTCGCCTTTCCCACCTAACTTTCCTTCTTTCTTCTTCCCTCTTTACATTCCTGATTCCCCTGTCATAGCCTTCCCTAGTCCTTCCCCGCTCCACCAAGCGCATGGCATCGGTTGGTTGATGAGATTCAACTCGTTTCAGGAGGCATAACACTCCAGCGAGTTGTTCTCGACGCCCCGATGTCAGAGTTGCGAAATGGTTGTGAGTAGGTGGAATAAAAAATATTGCGGCTAGGTTGTGACAGTTACTTCCTTCTCTTCTCTCTATCTTCCGGCTAGAGCTGCTGTTCGACATTCACTCTATACGAAAAATAGATTGTCGACAGTACAAAGGGACTTTACCTAAGCCTCTAGTCTGTCACATAAAAAAAAAAGTCAAATTAAGAGCAGTAAAGAGCTCTAAAGAAGAAAATCAACAAGATGAATCAGCCAAATTCCCTTATCAAGAAGCAGTTGGTAGTCTACTCTACTTAAGTAACAATCCACTCCATCAAAGCAGCATTGGTTGGCAGTATTTTATATTGTACACACGTGTTTTAATTCTCGCTGCGCAAATATACTTTTACAATAACTTTATAATCTGTTAAAAATATTCCCAACGATAGTGGCTCTACAACAAACGGTCGTTAATAACGTTAAAATTGTTTCCCCCCTTCTTGTACATTTTCATATTCATTTACATGTCAGTCTAGAATTTGCCTTGTAATAAATCACACGTTGTTTTAAATCGGACTTTTTATTTTTGAGTTCCTGCCGGGTCCTTTAAACGGATATATATATTTATCATTTGGTGCCGAAACCCGGGAGCGAAGGACTGTACGCAAATAAAGAAAGGATTGTGCAATAAGCTTACCCTTTACGCGTGAAAAATAAAAAATCAAAAAACGATGGAAATAACGGCGCGCGCTGCATATCGTGGTCAGGTGACAAAATTAACGAAAGCCGCAAATGACTATTTAGCCGCTCCGGAATCCAAATTAAATACCAATAACGACTCTAGACTCGATGAAATTCAGGAAGAACTTGTTTCTTTTATACAACGTCTTACTTCTGCCCAAGATAATCTTAACACCACCGATCGTGATATAAGAGAAAAGGGTCTATTAAAGGCAGAAGAATGTGAGAAGGTGGCAGACTACCAAGATCTTTCCGTTAACACATTGTCGCGATTGCAGTGTCGATTAGAAAATTTACGGAAGCGACAAGTGCCAACGGTTACTAGTGCTCAAAACATTAATAACACCAAAAAGGAAGGATCAACGAAATTAGAGCGTTTAAAGCTTAAAAAATTTTCCGGGCATAGTTCCGAGTGGCTGCCATTTTGGCAACAATTTCGAGTTGCAGTTCACGAAAATTCTAGTTTAACCGGTGCTGAAAAGTTTCAATATTTGCAAACCGTTTTAATGGGAAATGCCGAAAAAACTATTGCCGGTTTTAATGCAACGGAAGAGTGCTACGATAGTGCAATTGCGCTTTTGCAAGAAGAGTATGGCGATAATCAAAAATTGATCGACAGTACATTTAATCACCTTATGTCATTGTCTCCAGTGGCGAGTGAGACAGATGTAATAAGCCTCCGGGCATTATATAATAGTATAATATCCTCCACTCGTACACTTACCGCATTGAATGTGTCATCAAATAATTATTCTATCATGCTAAAAACGATTCTTTTAAAAGCTTTGCCCAATAAACTAAAAGTTGGTTATTATCGTTACTGTGAAGATTCCGCTAATAATCGGCGAGAAAATGATGTTTCTTTACAGAAAGACAATAATCATGATGAATCAGAATCAGTTAATGAAAGTTCTATTTCAGTTCTCGACGGCGACGATCAGGTAAAATCCATTTTAAAATATTTGAAACGCGAAGTGGATTCGCTGGAGAGAGCTTTGCCGGCTAAATCTGTCAAACCATTATCGCATAATAGAACCAGGGCAGCGCCTTCCACCGCGGCAGGCTTAGTGGCGTTCAGTAATCCTCCGAAATGTTTATTTTGCCACTCAAATAATCACGATACAAAAAATTGTGATGCAAATTTGACCATCACACAAAAAAAGAATTGTTTACAACGAAATGGTAGCTGTTTCCGATGCACAACTAAAGGTCATACATCAAGAAAGTGCAAAGTTGTTATTGCATGTAAAAACTGCACACGAAGGCATGCTACATCAATGTGTGATCCAAATTTCGAAGTAAAAACATCTACAATGGGAGAGAAAAATATCAGTAAATCGGCAAATCAAGAAGCGGTAACTTTGTATTCAGCTTTTGACAATTCGGTCGGAATTAGTAATGTGTTTCTGCAAACCGCCCGCGCTTATGGAATTTCTAAAGATAAAAATAAACTTCTTGTGCGCTTAATAATCGATGGTGGTAGCCAACGTTCCTATGTACGTCAATCTGTCGCTGATCGGTTAAACCTACCAGTTATCGGTGTTGAAAAAATGAGTGTGTTATCATTTGGTGATGAAAATATTTCAGACTATAAAGAAATGAAAAAGGTCATTGTTACTCTTAAAAGTCAATATAGTGACAAAAGTATCGATATAGTGGCACTGATCGTTCCTGAAATATGCATTGATGTGCTTGCAGAACCTAATATAGAATGTGAAGAATTAAATAATATATCATTGGCCGATGTAAACAAAAGCGGTAGCAACCAAGTGGATGGCTTAAGCATCCTTATAGGTGCTGATTTTTACTGGTTGGTGGTTACTGGAATGCAGAAAAGATTAACGACTAGGCTTACAGCTGTTGAAACTGTTTTTGGCTGGACTCTTCACGGACCTGTTTCTGTTCCTCCTGTTGTAAACATGTGTGCTGTAACCAGGTATTGCTTGGATAATTTTGACGAAATTAACTTCACGAATTTTTGGAGTCTTGAATTTTTAGGTATTAAACCCGAAAGCGAGGAAACGGAAAATTTATCAAAGCAGCTTCAAGAAAAATGCATTTTTAGATGTGGCCAACGATATGCAGTTTCTCTGCCATGGAAGATACGACCAATTCGCTACACTCCAACCGAGCTGGTGCGTTGAAAAGAGTAGAACAGCTGGTAAAACGTTTGTCGAGAAATTCTGATGACTTACTTCAGTATCACAAGGCCGTCAGAGAATTTATAACAGCAGGCTTTGCTGAAGTCGTTGAAAACGAAAATGATGGATTTAAGCCCTTTTATCTACCACATAGGCCTGTCTATCGTCCTGATAAGGAGACGACAAAAATTCGTGTTGTATTTGATGCTTCGGCACATGCGCCAGGTATGCCGTCATTAAACGAGCAATTGCATACAGGAACGAATTTACTACCAGACCTTCTACAGATATTGTTAAAATTTCGAATGGGTCAAATAGGTTTGGTTGCTGATGTGGAAAAAGCATTTCTGCAGATTCTTCTAGCCGAAAGAGACCGAGATAGCCACAGGTTTTTTTGGTTTGAATCTAAAACCAATTCGGATGAAATCGACCTTCAAAGTTATAAAGTCTACCGTATTACCAGAGTAACTTTTGGAGTTACATGTAGCCCGTTTCTACTTTCAGCAGTTATTAAAGTGCACTTAAACAACGAGTTAAACAACTATCCCGAAACGGTAAAGATTTTAGAAAATTCTTTCTACATGGACGACTTGATTTTAAGTGTAGATAGTTCTTTAACAGCCCAACGAATTTACAACGATTCTATGAAGATTATGACGAAAGCAGGAATGCATCTTCGCAAGTGGGTTTCCAACGCAACCGAGATGCAAAATATTTGCAACGAAAATACTACTGTAAACCAACAAAAGGTTCTCGGAGTCATCTGGCACATTTCTACAGACGAACTTTCAATTTGTCTTAATTCTGCCAACGAATTCATTGAGAGGTCGCCGCCAGCATCCAAACGAAGTGTTCTGCAATTGTTATCCAGGATTTTCGATCCGTTCGGATTTTTAACCCCAGTTATTGTAAAACAAAAGCTCCTTTTTCAAACTGCCTGGAAGGAAAAACTGGATTGGGATGTGAATTTACCAGACTATATGCTGAAGGAGTGGAACAAATGCTTGAAGGATATACCTCTTCTGCAAGGCACTACTCTTCCTAGATGCGTTTTTCCAAAGGACAATGTAATAAATCGCCAATTGCACATATTTGCAGACGCCAGCTCGAAAGCCTTCGGCGCCGTTGCTTATATAAGGAGTGAAACGGATCGAGGAATTTACGTCGAATTTTTGTGCGCTAAAAGCCGAATTGCCCCCTTGAAGAAAACAAAAAAGCATACTTCGGATGATAATGATAACCCTCAGGTTACCGAATTGACCTCAGCACGCCTGGAGCTTACAGCTGCAATGGTTGCGTCACGTATGTATCTTATATTAAAAAGTCGATAGACATCGAATTTGACTCGTATTTATGGTCTGACTCGAAAATCACTTTATACTGGATATATGGAGAGGAAAAGAAATGGCAGCCATTCGTATCAAATCGTTTAAAAGAGATTCGCTTACTAACGAATAAAACTGATTGGAGGCATTGTGCAGGAAGAGATAATCCGGCCGACGTACTTACTCGAGGCATTTCTGCAGTACAATTTCTGAAGGACGACCTTTGGTTCCATGGCCCTGCTTGGTTACGTCAAGATACTAGTGAGTGGCCTCTGAATGTGGCGAATACAGATTTCAGCTTGGACAAATCGACGACATTATTTAGAGTTCAAGTTGAACCTACTTCTGAATTGAAGAAACCCATATTAAACTTTGAAGAATTTAGTTGCTGGAATCGACTTTTACGAGTGACCTGCTATATTATGAGGTTTATTAAAATTATAATGAAAAGAGATTCATTACCAGTGAATCAATACCCAGATGTAACGGAATTAGCAGATGCAGAAAGATATTGAATAAGTTTCGTACAATTAATGAGTTTTTCTAATGAAATTTATCTTTTACAGAAGGGAAAACCTGTTGAACGAACATCTAGCTTATGGACATTACGCCCTTTTGTAGATGATGATGGATTATTGCGCGTGCGAAGCCGGTTGCAGTTCGCAAACGAACCATTAGATACGATACACCCAATAATTCTCCCCAAAGCGTCACATATTTCTAAATTAATCGTCATTGACGCACATCAGCGAACTTTTCATCGAAGCGTAAACATCGTACTCACAAAACTGCGTGAAAGGTTTTGGATTTTGAAAATGCGGCAATTAACTAAAACTGTAATCGACCAATGTTACCTTTGTCGCAAGATGCGCGCTAAACAACTGGATCAACCATTTGCTCCTCTACCTCGCGATAGGGTGTCATTAGCGAGACCCTTTGAAGCTACTGGCGTGGACTTTGCTGGCCCGTTGTATGTTCCGGATTTAACGAATAAAAGCGAGACAACAAAAGTTTACATCATGATTTTTACGTGTGCCGCGATAAGGGCAATTCATTTAGAAATGGTGTGTAGCTTGTCTACCGAAAATTGTTTATTGGCTATGAGACGGTTTGTATCCAGAAGAGGATGTCCACGTGTTATATATTCAGACAATGCCAAAACTTTCAAGAGAGCGTCCCTCGAACTTTCTCATCTCGGTGAAAGTTTGAAAAGCGAAAAGTTCCAAGCATTTTTAAGTTTACAACGAGTCAAGTGGTGATTTATTGTTGAGAGAGCCCCCTGGTGGGGAGGTTTTTGGGAAAGACTAATTCGAGTAGTTAAAGATATTTTGAAGATTACAATCGGCCGAGCGAAACTGAATTACGAACAGCTTCAAACACTGCTTATTGAAGCGGAAGATGTGGTCAACGCAAGGCCTCTAACTTACGTTAGTGACACCCCCCTTGACATGTCACCTTTAACACCGAACTCATTCCTGAAAGGATCCTTGCCTTGGGTCAAGCCAAAAGAGGAAATAGCTGAAACAAGTAGTGAAGAAATAAAGGGACTTTGGAAATTGAGGCTACAATCACTTTGCTTTTTGTCCAAACGTTGGAGCAATGAATACCTGAAGGCTTTACGAGCTCATCATCATTGTAAACAAACCTCGCCTTCATTTGTTAAAGTAGGAGATGTTGTTATGGTTCAGGATAATGCTGTACCTCGTATCCATTGGAAACTAGCTAGAATTGAATGTGTTTATCCTGGCAGAGACAATCGAATTCGTGCTTGTTTGGTACGTTTAGCTGATGGTTCAACTTTGCGACGCGCAATTCAGATGCTTTATGATGTGGGGGCCTAGACTCCTTAACTCCACATTTACATTATTTTGTGGTGGTAATAAGAGAAACATAAAATTAATGCGTAGCGACTGCTACACTTTACCCGTTGGAAATGCAAAGCAGGTCGGGGCCGGAGGATGTTAAAAATATTCCCAACGATAGTGGCTCTACAACAAACGGTCGTTAATAACGTTAAAATTGTTTCCCCCCTTCTTGTACATTTTCATATTCATTTACATGTCAGTCTAGAATTTGCCTTGTAATAAATCACACGTTGTTTTAAATCGGACTTTTTATTTTTGAGTTCCTGCCGGGTCCTTTAAACGGATATATATATTTATCATAATCAGTTATATTTGGCCGTGATGCATAGATTTCGGATAACACTTTCCAAATTACTTCACAAGTTTCAAGTATTATCTTCCCTAACAGTGGACCGTCCCATTTTAAAGCTCCACGCTTGAAACTAACTGGAACTTGAAACTAACACCTTGGGACAAGAAACTCAAAAAAATATTACCGATTAAAATTTTTTATTTATTCATAAATAGTGTAATTGCACTTACGAAAGAGTTAGCACCAATCTACATTCGAAATCTGTTCAGCTCACATAAAAAAAAATCTTTAATTAACTTAAGGCACACAGCGGAAGTCACACATGACGAAATTGTTTTAGCTGCATTAAATCAATGCACTTCACCTGTAAGTGCATTAACATTAAATAATAGTCTAATCAGCAGTTTATTCACCTGAACATAATCAGGTGAATAAACTTAAATGCGTCATGTGTGGCGACCGGCAATAAATTTTTGTAATGATATTATTTGTCCACTCATCACTTTGAATAAGTGTCAATATGTATGTTGTTTTTATTGAATAAAATCGAAGATAATGTTTATATATGCACTTTTGGGTGCTATAAATTTGGCTAGCTCATAAGAAGTTTTGGAGTTTTAATAAACGAGTCAACGGTTAAAGATATAAAATTCAGTTGTTTTGTTTCCTCAACGTTTAACATTTTTACAATCAGTTGTTTTGTTTCCTCATCGTTTAACATTTGGTCCTTCGAGCGAAGTTTTAAATAAATTAAATCAACCTCTAGAACAAGGTGTAACAGGGATAATTGAAACACTGAATCGCAACATACAAACTATTCAAGAGGGACTCGGACTACCACAATCATCTATTCACTATAAACAAAAAATAAAACTCCTAAATGATTACTGGGAAATGATACTTCATAACCATGCAGAAATAATAAGCTCAGGGAAATTTAAGGATGACTATTTTGAGAAAGATATGTTTGCTACAACAGAGGACGTGTATCAGACCACCATCATCAACCTCCAAGAAAAGATGGAAGAGGTGTCACTGTCAACCGCACAGCCAGTTTCAGGACAACCACAGACAAGTAGTACAGCGATAATAATGGATAACAATTCAGCAGTTAAGCTACCTCGTATTGATATCCCAAATTTTAGTGGTGATTACCTCAAATGGCCATCATTCAGAAGCCTATTCATGGAACTAATTCACAAGAACGGGCGAATTACAAAGGCTGAGAAATTGTTTTATTTAAAGGCAAATGTAAAAGCCGAACCTGGAGAGCTAATTCAACATTTGAGTATAACAAATGAGAACTACGACACAGCATGGGAAATCCTAGACCGAAGATACAATAATAAAAGGACCCTGGTATCAGCACAACTGCGAACGCTCTGTAATCAACCAGAGCTTTCCAAGGAGTCAGCCATTAATCTAAAGGGGCTCCATGACACAACACTAGAATGCCTAGAGGCAATTAAAAATCTGGACATTGACATTAAAACCTGGGATCCATTGCTAATACATCTGTTGGTCCAGAAACTTGATAAAGAAACACGAAGAATCTACGAGCAATCATTGAAAAATCCTAGGGAGCTGCAGGATCTGAAACAATTTCTAGAGTTCCTCGAAAACCGATTCCAAGGGTTGGAGTCGATTGAACCTATGAAACCTAACCTCACAGCCAAACAGTCAGAAAAAAATAATGAGGTGAAGGTGCATCACGGTGCAGTAGGCAAACTAAGCTGCACCTATTGTCAAGCAGACCATAAAATTTACTCGTGCGATAAATTTGCTAACCTTAATACCCTCCAAAGAAATGCGGCAATTCGAAAAGCTAAACTATGCACTAATTGCCTGGTAAAGGGCCATGCAGTAAACAAGTGTAAAAGCTGGAGAACTTGTAAATTGTGTAGTAAAAAACATCATACATTACTACATCTTGACCATGTAAACCCTCAAGGCAGGATAAATGGGCAATCATTGGACCCGAGATCATCAGAAGTATCGTCGCACGTAGCAGAGAGCCTAGTTCATCACCCCGTTCTACTGGCTACAGCAGAAGTAACAGCAGTTGGAAAAAATGGAAAATTGGTAGTGCTTCGAGCTCTTGTTGATCAAGGGGCTCAAGCAAGCTTCATAACAGAAAATGCCGTTCAGCGCTTACAATTACCAAGGAGGCGCATCTCCGCAAGAGTAACTGGCGTAGGCGGATCAACGTTAGAAACCATCAAGGCATGCATCAAGCTGACGATTAAACCGAGATTTACATCAGAGTATTCGACAACAACTACGGCACTAGTGTTAAAAAATCTTACAAGATTGCTGCCATCTGAAAGGATCTTTCCAAAAACAACGTGGACACATACCAAGAACCTTACCCTAGCAGACCCTAAATATGATGTCCCTGGTAAAATCGATATTATAATCGGAGCAGAAGTATTTGGAAGAATCTTACTGGGGAATGTATTACGCGGACCACCGGGATCTCCCATAGCACAGGAAACAGAATTGGGGTGGATTCTATCAGGCGAAGTTGAGCAAGAGTCATCAAACACAAACCTACAATGTTATATCAGTGAAGTTGGCCTAAACGAAGAAATACGCAGATTCTGGGAATTAGAAGAACTAACCACTAATGCAGTTCTAACAACTGAGGACATAATATGCGAGACTCACTATAGAACAACATATAAAAGAGCAGCTAACGGTCAGTACATTGTAAGGCTTCCATTCAAAAAGAACCCTGAAGATTCCAATTTGGGAGGATCCAAGGAACTCGCTTTAGCACGATTACTCCAAATGGAAAAAAAGTTTAAAACAAACAAATCATTCGAAATCATGTATAAGGAGTTTATGAAAGAATACCTGCAGCTCGGACACATGATTCCAGTAACTGATCACATAGATACAGCCTATTACTTACCTCATCATGCAGTAATGAAGGAGGACAGCACAACGACGAAACTAAGAGTCGTATTTGATGGTACCGCCAAACGTCAAAATCACGAAAGCTTAAACGAGATTCTATTAACTGGCCCACAGATACAACAAACGTTAGTCTCAATTTTAATCAGATGGAGAAAACATAAAGTAGTATTTACATCAGACATTGAAAAAATGTACCGTCAAATAAAGGTTGACGTCAGAGATCAAAATTATCAGCGTGTTCTGTGGGGAAATTCTCCAGACGAACCCATCAAGGAATTCAATTTAACGACTGTTACCTATGGGACTGCAAGCGCACCATTCCTGGCAATTCGAACACTTCAACAATTAGCTAAGGATACATCAACAGATTTTCCGTTAGCAGAAAGAGTTATAATGCGAGATACTTACGTGGACGATATTGTATCAGGAGGAGACTCCGTAGAAGAAGCAATTGAAATAAGTTCTCAATTAATCACCTCGCTCAAAAAGGGGGGATTTAACTTGAGAAAATGGAATAGTAACTGCAGGGAATTGCTACAGAAGCTACCATGGCAGCTGAGAGAGGTTGCCCCAGAGTTCGACTTTGACCAAGAAAGATCGATAAAGGCACTTGGAGTGCATTGGAGTCCATCTACTGACCTCTTCAAAATAAAGGTCAACACGAAAGACAATAAACCACCCCTAAGTAAGCGTGAATTATTGTCACAAGCTGCCAAAATCTTCGACCCAATAGGACTACTAGCACCAATTACTATAAGTATTAAACTAATGTTCCAAGAACTATGGACAGAAGGCCAAGATTGGGACGAACCACTACCCCAAGAAGTCAGTCTAAAATGGGAAAAAATTCAGGCAGAACTTCCCTGCTTAATGCAAATCCACGTACCACGATGGATTGGATACTCTCGAGAAGCACACCATTACGAATTGCACGGATTTTCAGACGCATCAGAAAAAGCATATAGTGCTGCAATTTACTTCAGAACGATATGTGGAGAAAAAACAACAGTATCGTTGCTAACGGCTAAAACAAAGGTTGCTCCCCTAAAATCAAAATTATCCCTACCACGTCTAGAATTGTGTGGAGCAACTCTTCTTGCCAAATTATTACGGGAAACCATAGACAGCTTAGAAATTCCAGATGTGCCATATTACGCCTGGACAGATTCAAAGATTGTACTATCGTGGATTTGCCAGGACCCACATAAATGGAAAACCTTTGTCGGCAACCGAGTGTCAGAGATTCAATCAGCAACTAGTAAGGAATTATGGCGTCATATAAGATCAGCTGAAAACCCAGCTGACATAGCGTCAAGAGGGTTATCTCCTTCGAAATTAAAGGCAAACACGTTGTGGTGGGAAGGTCCACAGTGGCTCAAAAACGATCAAGTTATATATCCAGCAAGTGAAATAGAGGAAACAGACTTAGAACAGAGAAAAGCTGTAATCAACACGGCAACATTGGAAGTCAACGAAAATAGGATTGAATCCTTGCTGCAAAATTATTCATCATTGAGAAAGCTACTGCGGATCATAGCATATTGTAAACGATTTATAACCAATTGCATGAAGACTAGTAACAAACGAATTACTGGTCCTCTCACGGTTGAAGAAATTGAAAACGCATTACCCCCAATAATCCAAATAACTCAAAAAGAACATTTTAAAGAGGAACTGGAGAAGCTAAAAAAGGGACAAGAATTATCAAAGTCAAGCCGACTGAGTACACTAAACCCCTTTCTGGACGTAAACGGACTCATACGTGTTGGTGGAAGGTTAGACAAGTCAACCTTAGACTATGCCCAAAAACATCCCATTATAATTCCTCACAAGGGTGAAATAACCTCACTCATCATAGACGAAGCTCATCAGAAGACACTCCACGGAGGAAACACCTTAACTCTGGAAATAATCCGTCAACGCTATTGGATATTGAATGGACTAAAGGCAGTGAAGGGCCACATTCACAAATGTATCAAATGTCATCGATACAAAAAGCAGATGTCACAGCAATTAATGGGTATGCTGCCGAAAGCTAGAGTTACTCCCAGTCGACCATTTACGCATACTGGCGTGGACTATGCCGGTCCCTTTGATCTACTGGCCACCACGGGCAGAGGTAGTCGAACCCACAAGGGATATATCGCAATTTTCGTATGCCTCACTACCAAGGCCATGCACATTGAAGTAGTAACGGACCTCACATCTAAGGCATTCATTGCAGCATTTAAAAGGCTAGTCAACCGTAGAGGGCCTGTTGCACACGTATATAGTGACAATGCTACAAAATTCGTTGGCGCTAGTCGAATAATTAGCGATCTTCACCGACAACATTCCTATAGAGCAGAAGTCAGTGAAGCCTTAAGAGAAGATGGAACACAGTGGCACTTCATCCCACCATCATCCCCACACTTCGGAGGATTGTGGGAGGCAGGAGTGAAATCAACCAAGCATCATATGCGCAGAGCGATTGGAGAAACAAGATTAACTTATGAGGAGATGGCCACATTAATGACACAAATAGAAGCATGTCTGAATTCCCGCCCCCTATGTCCGTTATCGGAAGATCCAGACAATCTAGAAGTATTAACTCCTGGACATTTTTTGACAGGCGCACCTATTTTGTCGCTACCAGATCGAAACCATTTAGAAATCAATCCGAATCTACTAAAGCGATGGGATCGACTGGACAGAATGTATCAGGAATTCTGGAAAAAATGGTCCATGGAATATATTGGGAGGCTACAATGCCGACCTAAGTGGAACCAGAAACAGGACAATTTGAAAATAGGTAACCTTGTCTTAATCAAGGACGATAACCTACCACCTGCTAGATGGGCTCTTGGAAGAGTAGTTGCAACACACCCAGGGGCTGATGGACTGGTCAGAGTTGTAACATTACAAACCAAAACGGGAATGTTAAAGAGACCGGTAGTAAAATTATCTCTACTACCAGTAGTCAGTAGCAACAGCCCGAAACCCTAAGAACCGCAAAAGGGCCGCTCATCACATAAGTCAATCAAAAGAGGCAAAGATAAGCAAGCAAGAACGGAAACCATGTCCTCAGCGCACATATCGACCAAATCTGTTGAGCTGTTTATTCATCATTACTACCTTCATCGTTATAATATCGGCTGAGAATCTGGTTACACCGTATAAAGTGTCCACACTTAAGAATAGAGAAGGTATTTACTTTGACGACATCGAAGAAGTGCAATTATATTTTAGCGAGTGGAATCTCCTAGTATATCACAACCTATCAACATACTGGAAGGAATATTACGGCATTAAAAAATCCATTAGAAGATTAAGCATTCTGTGCGAGGAAGAAAACCGGCTATCAAGAAATTTATGTATTGCTACCTCTCAACAATTTAAGCAACAATTAATAGACGCTGAGAACATCAATCAACTCCTCTATCAACAAAATGAGGACACACACATCCGTAGCAAGAGAGCACCTTTTGAATTTGTGGGAACCATTGCCAACAAACTATTCGGCATCCTTGACCAGGAATTTGCAGATCAGTATGAACAACAAATACAGGAAATCAAGGACAATGAGAATCTCAAAAGGCAACTGTTGAAAAATCAGACTTCAATAATCGAGAGCACAGTAAATATAATGAAGAAAAATCACGATAGTGTTCAACATCAAATTATAATGATTGAGAATCAGATCCAAGAAATTACGACGCAACTCAATCATTCACAATATGAAGTCAGGGCTCACCAAACATTTAATTCAGCAGCGCTTTTAATAACACTAAGCTTAATGACACTACAAAATATTCAAAGGGAAATATTATCAGTCGTAATGGACGTGAAACGTGGGAAAATCAACACGCTATTATTAACACCGACTCAACTTAGCGATCAACTAAAAATAATTCGGGAACATCTACCACCCAATGCCCAGCTACCTGGATCTGGAGGTTCAAGGAACCTACTAAACTTATACAGTACCATGCACGTAAGAACAAGAATCACTGAAAACAATATTTTATTCGACATCCGTATTCCACTTCTGAACACAGAATCCTATAGATTGTATGAGCTCATACCGATACCTGCCACTGTTAACGACAAATACATCTATGTGAATCCATCCAGCAAATACCTAGCCGTGAACCATCGAAAAGACAGATTCACTCCTATACGGGAGGAAGATATTAGAAACTGTGAATCTTTGTCACCTGAAAAACTGATGTGCAATCTGAAGCATCCCTTATTCACATTGAGATCAAATCAAAGCCACTGCGAAATGGAGCTGCTTAACAATGAAAATAAAATATCGCCATTTTGCAAATTAAAAACTACCCAGGCAGAAAATCAGTGGAAACGGCTACATAATTCAAATGCATGGTTATTTACATTAAGGGAAGAGTTACAGGTTGAAGTTACTTGCGGGCATACACTGCATACAATCTCATTAATAGAAAATGGAATAATTACTATATTTGGTGAATGCATCATCAATCACCAAACCCTATATATCAGGTCAAATAAAGGACAAAATAAAATGCAGGCATCATTAATCCCAGAAAATGCGGCTCTAATGAATCACATCCAGTTGAGCACAAATCTCAATAACAATTCGGCAATTTCCATGATTCCCCAGCTTGTTCAAGAAGCTAACAGCGCCGACGTAGCTGGACTAGAAAATGCACTTAAACAGCAGCAACGAGTATTAGATAACCTTCCAACTATCAACATCCATAACCTACACCACTACGGCAGCACATATATCGTCGTATTCATCATTATCGGAATCATCATTTTTGCACGGTGCAAACAACACGGCGGCGTCAAGTTCTCAAGAGCCTCCACAAGGCCAACACCAGCACCCAGGCTACGTCCCCGAAGGTCGTGGCCTAGTTTCGAGCTACCGCAAATTAATTTGGAGGCGGGAGAATGTTCAGCTCACATATAAAAAAATCTTTAATTAACTTAAGGCACACAGCGGAAGTCACACATGACGAAATTGTTTTAGCTGCATTAAATCAATGCACTTCACCTGTAAGTGCATTAACATTAAATAATAGTCTAATCAGCAGTTTATTCACCTGAACATAATCAGGTGAATAAACTTAAATGCGTCATGTGTGGCGACCGGCAATAAATTTTTGTAATGATATTATTTGTCCACTCATCACTTTGAATAAGTGTCAATATGTATGTTGTTTTTATTGAATAAAATCGAAGATAATGTTTATATATGCACTTTTGGGTGCTATAAATTTGGCTAGCTCATAAGAAGTTTTGGAGTTTTAATAAACGAGTCAACGGTTAAAGATATAAAATTCAGTTGTTTTGTTTCCTCAACGTTTAACATTTTTACAATCAGTTGTTTTGTTTCCTCATCGTTTAACAAAATCTATTGTTGGTCTTATAGATTTTTTGATGAGATTATCTTTGAGCAGATTTAAGAGGAGATCGTAGAGTGGTTTACTCTTTCTGGTTTGGAAAAAAAAATCTTCGGTATCCAACCTCTTTATAATTTGGAATGATGTGTTGAAAAATCACATTTCTTCTCTATTTATATTCGCGCGTCTGACAAACCACATTCTACGTTTTTTATTCTTTAATCGTTGATATAATTGGTAAATTATATATAATTGTAACAACAAACCATACAATTTTATTATTTCTTGCATTTCCCCACTTTTTATATAAAACAAACTCTGTTAATTAACGGAACTTTATTTGTCAAATAACGCAACGCAACGCTGCTATGTAACCCGGCCTTAATGCCTAATCTCCAATGGCAAAACCAACCACGAACCAACCACGTACCAGTTGGTTGAATTAGCTTACAAAATGTGCTCACACACTGTATAGAATTTCTCACACTTTCTCTTTTTTGTTTGTTTTATATGTGTATAGAATTTCTCACACTTTCTCTTTTTTGTTTGGTTTATAACACACTCTCTCTCTTTTTTTGTTTTGTTCATATGCATGTATTGGTGTATGTAAGTTAGCGTCAGTCGACTGCTAGCCATCTTTGAAATCGGATGTATTTATTTTTTTGTGAAATAAAATTGAGTTGTTGAAGCTATTGGTTGTAGTTTCCATAAATCATATTTGTGGTCAAGCTATCGTGTTGGTTGGAGTTTCCATAAATCATATTTGTGGTCAAGCTATCTTGTTGGTTGCAGTTTTTATAAATCATAATTATTCTGGTCCTTCGAGCCGGATCGCGGTTGTCGGCGCGGTTCACACACAAAAAAAATAAAATACATCAAAAGAAGAACAAAAGAAGAAAAGAGGACTAGTACTTAGAAGCGAAGTACTAAAAGCAAGATAAATATTATAGAATTCAACTCTGTGAAGTAAAGAAAAAAAGAAGGAGAAGAAGTACATTTGCTTCTTTTGACAGTTCCTGAAAAAATAATAAAAAAAGCCATGGAAGACGACGAAAATGTGTCAATCAACCGGAAAGTAGAAAGTATGGTGCAGCGTCGAGGGCGCTTCAAGGGACAAACTACACGGACAAAAACCTATTTAATTAACTTAAACCCAGAAATCTCAGTTGAGGATTTACTTGTGAGACTGGAACATTTAGATTTAGCGTGGAGAGAATTTTGTAGTTTGGACGACCAGTTAACTGTTGTAAAGCCCTACATATACATATGTATAATTAAACTTTTCCATTGTCCTATCCCAAACATCCCTAAAGTTTATTAAACTTAATGCAACTGAGATTCAATTGCACTTCCTGCAATACTGTTTAATCAACATTTTATTATTTAATTAAATTTCATTTCAAACATCAAATCATTTTGATTTGATTAAAAGTTGCTTATTAAGACTTCCATTTCATTTAATTGTCACGTACAAGATCTCACATTTCAATTACACATTCATTCAATTTGTCTTTAATTCAATTGCGCATGGAAGATATCATGTTTCAGATTCCATATTCTTTTCCCAAAAATCCCGTGGACGCTCTAAACATAACCGTCGTTCAGCAGTCAGTTCTTAGGTCCCGAGTTGGTCGCCGCACATACGTCAATATTCCACATTTACGCGGCCAAAATTGAATTTTAAAAACTTACGGTAAACACATAAAATAGCACATGCAGAGCTAGAAGACAGTTCCAAGAATCCTAACTGACCCCCACCACCTACCTACGATACACCCCGACCGCATTCAGGTAGTCGGTACTTGACCGTCAACCCGTGCGCTGGTTTTTGCTGCTTAAAGTTACAAACACAACAAAAGTGACAACATTAATTTTTTTTTTCTGTGTCAGTTTTTGAAGTGAAAGTGATGGATTCCAATAACACAGGTATGGATCTTTATTTTTATTATTATTTACTTACCCAAAATGCTCAATTCGAATAATTTGGGGGTTTCAAACACATGGGTTGTTTTAAGACAAATTTTGAAGTAATTTTGAACTTCAAAGGTCAATTTGTTGTATTTCTCGATGAGATACGATCATCATTCTTTTTTTATTTGAAACTACAATCCTTTGACTAAAAGAAAATACAAAAACCAGTTGCGGAAGAGTGCGGATGACAAAACGGGGGACCTTTTATACCATTAAGATTTTATATGAAAAAATAACCATTTTTTTTATTTTGTGTGTATTTATTTTGATTGAATACATTTTTTACCTTAATTTATGTTTTTTACCTTAATTTATGATTTTTTACCTTAATTTACAAAATAATTTAACTAAATAAAAACAAATAGTCTTATGAGATATGTAGACGTGATATACGTAAACAAATAATTTTGGCCGCGTAAATGTAGAATATTGACGTATGTGCGCCGGTCTCCGCTTTTAGAATTAACAAAGTTTCTGTAATAAAGTAAAAAGTTAATTGTGAAGTTGCGGTGTTTTAATTTTTATTTTTTTTTGCCCTCACAAGCCACACATTACTATGTTCAAAGACAAAGGTGGCCCCTGTGAAACCTGTCACGTTACCCCGTTTAGAGTTGTGCGGAGCTGTTTTACTCTCGAAGCTTCTTCGCACAGTGAAAGATAGCTTTCCCAATCAAGTGAGTGAGACTGTAGCATGGACAGATTCATCTATTGTGCTGTCATGGATAAAAAAGCCTCCAACCATGTTCAAGACATTTGTTAGAAATCGTGTTGCCGAGATCCTGCGATACGCTGACTCTTTGGCATGGCGCTACGTACCATCAGAAACGAACCCGGCAGACCAAGCAAGCCGAGGAACCGCAGCCCGTAAATTCATAGAAGACCCTCTTTGGTTCCATGGGCCGTCTTGGCTCCGAGAAGACCCATCAGCGTGGCACACGCAAAGGCGACCTGACGCGTCTCAATACAAAGACCCCGAATTAAGTGAAACAAAACTCCAAGTCTTTCACCTCAAAATTGAGCCCAATTTGTCATCCCTCATGTTGAAATTCTCTTCTTTGAACCGTTTGATACGAGTCAGCGCTTACGTTTTTCGCTTTATAGCCAGGTGTAAGCATCAACCGAACCCATTTAGCTTCCTCTCCTCTGACGAGATAACCAAGAGTAGGCAGTTTTGGATAACTCTAGTGCAACGAAGGCATTTCCCAATCGAGACCGAGATGTTACTCAGTCAAAAACCCGTGCCGACAAAAAGCAAAATCTTATCCTTACAACCATATTCTAAACGGCATTATAAATCATCCATTCGAATAAAAGCTAAACAACCCCCTTCATTTCCGCGCAATACCCATTCAAAATAAAAATCCCAAATGAAAAGAAAAAAAACTCGTTTCTTACTCAGCCCGAAAATCTCCTCACATCGATACTTTCGGATGAAAACTTCTTTTTGCCTAAATTGCGCACGCCTATGTAATAATTAGCCCGTGGTTAATCTCCCACCCACACCTAGACATCGATCCAGAAAATTCTATCGGGTGGCGGCGCAGCCAATCAGAACATTTGGCGCAAGAATAATCGGATGACGCCGGGGCACACACAATCCCAACGCATGTATGTAGCATGTCTGGATATGGAGCTATGCTCAACAAGTCCCAGTCCGAGCGGTAAATTAACCTTTTTGCAGCTATCACCCCACCCATCAAACATCACGCCACTTCCAAATAAGGAAGAAAAATGTGAAGCGGTTGCGAAGCAAGCCTGGATGGGGGGGTTGACCGTTGGATGCAAGCGAGTTGGCGTCAGTAAGGAAGTAGAGTTGGATGAGTACAGAGGTTGGTAAAAAAATCTGAGCCCGACAAAAAGGCCGAATGTGTGGCTACTGGTGTTAATTAGTGGTTTCAAAGATGAAAGATTGCTTTTTTAACCCAGGGAAAGAACATAAAGGGAAAAGTTTTTTTTAAACAAGAAAAGGTCTGTGATGTGAAAAAAAATTGTTCTGTGCTAAGTTTGTTTTGCGAAGAGAACCCGGCAGGTTGGCGAATTTTCGCCTCGCATAGTGCACTCCGTTATACCGTCTTTGCTTGTGAAATTTTAAGGTTGTTTAACAGTTTAGTTAAATTGAAATCCAATGAGTGAAACCGTTAAAGTCTGAAGTTCTCATAAAACCTTTTGGAATAGTGCAATCAGACACCAAGGAGGTCAAGTTTTTTTGCGTAAAGAAATCCCTGACTTGTAGGAACGTAATCAAAGGTATGTAACTCGCGTTTCCGAATAATAAGGAAATGCTTCAACCACATGTCCATCACTGCGAACAAAACTTCTCTCGCCTGGCCGACACTGCTAACTATAATCCTGTGCTGCATCATTTCACGGGTTCCCGAATTTAGTGGAGATATTTTTGCTTTGCAAAAAAAAAAAAAAAAAAAAACAAGACAATAAAGGACTACGGAAGTAACTCTAGAAAAAAAAAACTATAAGGTTATCTTCCCTTAATCGCTTACGGGTTACAATCCTCGCATAATAAGTGCAACGCCAAGTGTTTCGATCAGACCTTAATATAGTGTCGAGCCCTCAAAGTGGTTGTAAAAACTTTTTTTTTCAAAATATCTCTCGTCAGTCCCGCGCACTTTAGGACCACGCTGCGAGATCGCCCCCCCCCAAATACGGGCTTAATGGCGCTGAAACAGCAACATCGAAGAGGAAGCAAATTTTAAGGTTATGATTTCATCTCGAGTGGAATGCCGGAGCACATCTATTCTTGAAAATCTTAATTTTGGTTGCATGTTTTTGGTTTATATAACAAAAAAATTTTTAATTAATATTAAAAAGAAAAAAAAAATAATATAATTAAGTAGCCGTACTTGACACCAAGAGAAATGTAATTAACCAAACAGCGTACGCATGTGATAAAATGCATAAACTAACGTAGGAAGAACAGAAAACAGAAAAATATAATTACACATACAAAAATATTATTATTACGGAAAAATTCAGTTAAGTAGTTAGTTACCTATATTTGAACAATATGTATTTTTTTTACTCCTCCTTTGTAAATATTATCTCTTGTTTAATGCCTGAGGAGATTTCAATTTTTATTTGTTAAGGCTTTCTCTAAAAATCCGGGTCAATCTCCCCAAGTGTGTACTTTTAAATTTTTATGTAGTTGTACACTTCTTTGAAGAAGCATTGAAAAAAAAAAAAAAAGAAAAAAGAACTTTGTAAAAACTAAAACGTTTTAGTTCATGCATGTTATTTTTTTTGTTAGTAATATAACTACTACACACTACTAGTTTAAGCAGGTCAAGCCTGACAGAAGGAGAATATCCAATTATATATTAGGTACTATGAATATAAGAAAACAGAAAAAGTTTTGCTATTTCTTTTGTTAGTTTTTTTTGCAAGTAGGGAAAAATCAGAAAATTACGATCTTATATATGTATTTATTTTCCTTTATAAACACCGAGTAATATTTGAATTTGAATTTTAATAACGTCAGGAAGGAAATTCAATATCATATTAGCATCTAAGTAAAGTTCTAATAATAGAAAAAGGTATTAATTAAGGAAATGTTAAGTTTTCTTATGGCCAGTGCGGCAATGTGAATTTTTTTTTGTTATATAATGTAAACGTTAGATTAATCAGATGTGAATATATTATATTGGTCTTTGCTATGAATGAATCTTTTTGTCCTTGTTAATTGATTATGACTTTAAGGTTCAACATGTAAGTAAGCGCTAGGACTAAAGGGGTATGGTGGCCGGATGGGAGGTGGTGCCTCCATGACCATATGTAAGTACTTATTATAGTTAAATTTTTTTTCAGCATTCATCCCTGAACGCGTCCGCCCGCATGGCTGTGGCCCAATCCTTCACCTCTCTCTCGATGGCCCCTGACGGGTCTCCTTATCGCCCTTTACGCAATTTTTGTTGGTATATAGTGGCACGAAAATTTTAGTTTATTTAAACTGTCACCCCATTCTTTGACTCCACACACGACGAACCCCCCCCATCCGGCGAGCTAGTTAGAGCATCGCTAGTCGTGCCCACGCCCAGTGTAGTGGAGGCAAACAAACTTTTCACGGCGATATCCCTTCCTGTGGACTTCGTCCAGCCACCTTTGGGTCATTAGGGACCCTTTCTCCTAAATTTTTTGTAATGAATTTTTGTCTGGCCCTTTTCGGCAGTATATTTCCTCCTCCTTTATCTTCGTGCTCCTAGAGCACAAAAATCTCCCCGACAGTTACAACTCCGCTGAAGTAAAATGTAGGTGCTTGGTTAAGGCTGATGTTGATCTTTCAGTGCTAAGGTATACTACGTTTAAACTGGGTGTTCCTGAACATTTTTATGACAAAATCCTTAATCCTGAATTGTGGCCTACTGGAGTTGTGGTTCGCAAGTTTATTAATCATCCAAAAAACTTTCTAGCGCCGAAGGTGGACGAAGTCGCAACTTAGATTCAGTACTACCTTCCAGCAATAATTTTACATCCTTATATTACCAAAATATCAGAGGAATGGGTTCTAAATCCCGTGATATTTATTTAAATGCCATCATCAATGACTTCAACATTATTGTTCTTACAGAAACTTGGCTAACTCCTGGACATTTAACTGCGGAGTTTTTTGATGAAAAAAAATACTTAGTTTATCGAAAGGACCGTTGCCCTGTTTCGACTGGATGTTCTCGTGGAGGTGGAGTGCTAATTGCAGTAAAGGTCGAATTCAGTTCTACGTTGCTGACACTTGAAGTTGTGGATGCTGTGATTGAGCAACTTGCAGTTTGTGTTCAAATTCCAGGTCTTGGTACTTTGAAAGTTTGTGTCAGCTACATTCCTCCAGCGTCTCCTGTGACGATTTATGAGGCTCATGCTAGAAACATTAACACCTTGTTTGATGTCGCCCAACCTAAGGAATTCTTGTGCGTTTTGGGTGATTTTAATCTCCCCAACATCAAGTGGTCTGGCACGGTTGATAATGATACTCTTTTGCCAACGAATTTTACATCTCGGAGTGAATGTTTAATTATTGACACTGCATTTGGTTTAAATTTAGTTCAGGTTAACCGGTTTAGAAATTGTATTGATAGATTTTTGGATTTAGTTTTTATTAGTTCTGATTTAATTTGTAATGTAGCTGAAGTACTTTTGCCTCTAGCTAAGATTGACATTTTTCACTATCCTTTTGTTCTTGAAATTTGTACTTACAAATTTGCTTCAATTGCTAATTTTTGTACTTATAAATACAGTTTTTCTAAAGGTGATTATGATGGCTTGAATAATTACTTGCAATCTGTACACTGGCACTGTTAACTTCAATGCTATTGTTCTAATTTAGAAAGTTGCTATTCAAGGCTCCTTGAATTGGTTCATGTTGGTATTAATCGTTTTATCCCAATTGTTACTCGTTCTTCTTCCAATCATCCTCCTTGGTTTAATAGAGGTTTATGAAGACTTAAAAATGCTAAAAATAAAGCTCACAAAGGTTTATAGTTTCATTGTAATACCTATAATTTATGTAAATTTAAAGACTTCATAGAGAATATCACTTTCTTCATCGCTTTTTATTCAATCAGTATGTTTCATCTGTTGAGAAGAATATCCAAAATGATTGCAGGGCCTTTTGGGCGTACATCAACGCCAAACGTTCTTCGTCCTCTATGCCTGCTTCTATGGAATATAATGGTATTTACTCTAATTGTTTGCAAGGAAATTGTGATCTTTTCGCTGAATACTTTGGATCTATTTATGCGTCGAATAATAATAGCGATCCTATCCCTGATTTTGATGATTTAATTTCAACTGTTGATGTTGGCCTTATTCAACTTGAACAGAGTGAAGTTGAATCATGCTTTAAAAAATTAAACAGTGACGTGTTTCATGGACCAGATTTGTTGTGTAATTTATTATTAAAGAAATGTATTTCTAGTCTTTTGTATCCTCTTACAAAAATATTTAATATGTCTTTAATGTTCGGCTCTTTCCTTGATTCTTGGAAATATTCGGTATAAATCAGGTTGTCGGAGCAAAATTACTAATTACAGAGGAATTGCGAAGCTATTACCTGTTTTGAAAGTCTAGTTACTGACAGACTACAATTTGTTGTTAATAAATGTATTTGTGAGGCGCAACATGGTTTTGTGAACGGCAAATCAACTACCACAAATCTAGTGGTTTTTAAAAACTATGCAATTAATGCTATTGAACGTGGTGAACAGGTTGATGTTATTTATACAGACTTTGTAAAAGCCTTTGATCGCATTGACACTGCTCTGTTAATTATGAAACTATGTACGTGCGTTTGGTCTTCATTCCTCTCTTCTCAATTGGCTAAGTTCTTACCTTACTGGTCGTAAACAGTCCGTTTCAATCGATACATATCTGTCTAAAACTTTTGCTGTAAAGTCAGGTGTGCCGCAAGGTAGTCATCTTGGTCCATTGTTATTCAATATTTTTATTAATGATGTTTGTAACATTTTTTCGCGTGCCAGTACTTTATTGTTCGCAGATGATTTGAAGATCTTTACATTAATTTTTTCACTATCCGACTGCATTATTCTTCAGAAGGAACTTGACACCTTTTGTTCGTGGTGCAAGGCTAACAGACTAGAGTTAAATCCCAATAAATGTAAAAAATATTCGTTTTATCGTCTTGTTGTCTATTTTTCTTATTCATATAATATTAATGGTGTGATTGTTGACTCTCCAGTTACTATTTGTGATCTTGGCGTTACCTTTGATCATTCGTTCAACTCATCTTGCCAGGTTGACCTTGCATGCTCCAAAGCTTTTAGAATGCTGGGTTTCATAAAGCGAAATTCTACTGACTTTCGGGACCCATTTACATTAAAAGCTCTTTACTTGTCCCTTGTTCGGTCTCACTTAGAATACGCATCTGTTGTGTGGAATCCTTATACCTCTCTCCACCGTTCTCGGATTGAATCCGTGCAGAAGTCCTTTACTCGGTTTTCTCTTCGTAAGATCAATTGGCGTAATAGTATGCCCTCTTACAATTCCAGATGCTTGCTTCTAGGACTGCAGAAGTTAGAGACTAGGCGAAACATTGCCTGTATTATGTTTGTCAGAGATGTATTATGTTTTCGTATCAAATCTGCTTCATTACTTACTCTATTTAACATTTATGCGCCTGGCATATCCTTGAGATCTAGGCCTCTATTGTTTGTTCCTCCGCATAGGACCGTTTATGGCCAGCATGAACCAATAACGTATTGCTCTCGCCTATTTAATGAAGTTTATGGCGTGATTGATTTATCTGCTGAGAGAATAGCATTCAAGTCGGTCTTAAGTCATCCAAGATCAAAGGGCCTCCTTAGTCACCGCCTGTCGAGCAACCGCGGAAATTTATAGTAACGAAAGTGTTGAATGGAAATTTATACCGCCTGCGTCGCCTCATTTCGGTGGGCTTTGGGAGGCAGGAGTGAAATCGCTTAAGCATCACATCAAGCGAATTTTAGGAAATGTTGTGGTTACTTATGAAGAACTGTCACTACACAAATTGAATCGTGTCTTAATTCACGGCCTTTCTGCCCCTTGTTGGATTCCCCGGACGATTTATCATACCTGACGCCAGGCCATTTCTTAGTTGGCGGACCACTCATGCTCCCTCCAGAAAGAGATCTCGCCGATACCCCTGTGAATGTGTTACAAAGGTGGAAGTTGCTCCAAAAACTTCAGCAAGCTTTTTGGCAAAGGTGGAGCTCAGAGTACCTATCGCGACTTCAAGAAAGGCCGAAATGGAACGCACCCTCCAAGAATGTCGAGATCGGGAATATAGTACTCATCAAAGACGAAAGATTACCACCTCTCAGATGGATGCTCGGCCGAGTTGTACAAACCCACCCAGACGGGCGAGTGCGTGTTGTGACTCTGCGCACGCAAGCAGGAGAACTGCAGCGTCCCATAACTAAGGTATGTTTACTGCCATGTTTAGAACCTACCAAAGAACTCCCAACGCATAACTTGAATTGAATAAATCCTCAAACACATGAAGCACTTAACTTGAATTAAATAACTATACAATTACATGAAGTGAATTAATCAATTATTTTTGTTTGAATTATGGGTGTAATTTTATATAACTGCTAATCATATCCCTCTTCCTATATATTTACCCTTAGCCCCTTTTTCATCCTTGCGGCAAGCCTGCACTATTCCATTCATCTTTAGAATCCTGACGGTGACCTCAAGTAGCCGGTAGCATCACAGTGAAGTACAATGAGATGGTTGAAACCTGACGATTTCAAGGCGGCCCAGGAAATGTTGGACGATGTCTGGTTGACGTCATCTCTAAGGAAAAGATCGAATGAGCAACCCCAACGCAGAACATCGATGACATCAGCACCCGGCGATCAGGCAGAAAGCTTCTACAATATAAAGCTTTCTCCCCTCTTTTTTTTTGCTTTGGTCCATACAGATCTCCCATTAGGAGATCCCAATTTTGATGATCATGTTTTAATATTCCTTTCTGTTACTACTAATCAAACGATCAAGTTGTTATATTGCATAGCGGATATCTACATATGGATATAATAAAGTAGATATACATATTTATATAAGGAAATTTTGATTTACTTTCGTAGGTACGTACTATAATATATTATCGAAGAAGATAAGTACCTGCTCTATCGTCTGTACTACGGCGATAACATCATCGAGAAAATTCACCCAACAACCCAACCCAACAGATTGGAACAATGAATTCACGACATTTTTGGAAAATTTAGATTTTAAAAACACTGATGATGACCCATGCATTTTTTATAATGAAGATAAAAGTATTTTGATCATAATATTTGTTGACGATGGATGCATAACTGGTAAAAATGAAAGGAAAATATTGGAAATCCTTGATAAATTGAATAAAAGATTTGACATAACTTACAATGCAGAAATCAATGATAAATTTACATATCTGGGAATGGAAGTAACATTGCGTGAAAATGAAATCTTCATAGGCCAACCAAATAATATCAAGAAGATTTTGAATTATTTCAAATTTGATCGAATAAATTCTGCTGCAACACCCATGGAGCCAGGTATGTTAACAAAAGAAAACTAGTTGGAATGTGGGTTCGACCCTTTCGGTCCACACGATCAACTTCCCAGTATGATGGAAGGAAGCTCTTTGAAATAACGATAAGAATGGTAAATCCGCAAGGCTTTTCTAAAGAACTTTCTTTTGTTGAACAGTAGCAAACAAACATGTCCCTGGCACTTCGTTCGCTACACTATAAAGCGAATTCATTTTGAGCGTGTTGACGCGATGATGATAAACTGCAATAGTAAAAACTTCATTTTCAATTCGAACGATTTCAGGAGATAGTACCAAAATTAATCAATGTAACGGATTTGTCAAACTTGTCCGAAAAGGCCAAACTGTAATCACTGGAAATCCCGCGATGAACTCAATTCCCAAAACTGTAGGACATGGAAAGCAATCCGCCGTTCAAACAGTTCTGAACTAAAGTTTGAAAATTTCGTCATATCATATTTGTAATGGATAACGTATTTGTTGAATGGTTTTTAAAGAAAACTCGGATTTTGACGAGTGATGACTCTTTGGGAAGCTATTGCTCGGCTGAATCTACAAAAGTGAACTTCATTTTGAACGGGTGTCATTCCAACGCTTCGATCGGCACCTCAATGAAGTCAATATCATTTTTGGTTTGTGTTCTATAGAGCAGGTACAAAAATCACTTACAACACAACATAGATACCGCTCGATCGAATTTTATGAAAATCTTTTCAAACTGTACATTCGGTAATACGCTACGATCGACTGTGATATTGCATATTTCGAATGAACTGCAAAAACCTAGGTAACAAGAATTTTACAACGAAAACTGCTTGGATAAATAAAGCAGATGATGCTGTCGAGCAAGTTTATGTGCAACAAAGTTGACTTAGTTGGTGAGGTCTAATAATAGTCGTGCTGCGCCTTTCCTTAATTCTGTGATCCTGTTACTTTCGCTGATTTTACAGGCATTTTGTTTTCACTGTAACTTCGTTTTCAAATGCTTTTGATGATTCGTTTTGCTACGTAACATTTATTTAAATAATTAATACTCGTAATAAAAAAATGTTGGCAAAAAAAAATTCTCTCTTCCGATGATTATAATAAACCGAAAATAAAACTGCCTTTTTCACATGATAATGTAACATGAAGGCCTCATACACCGTGATCTTTCTCTCGCACACGACAGTTTTAATTTAAGTTACATACTTTATGTAAAATTTTGTTTTTTATTTATCATAAAAATATCTGAAACAAAAAAAAACAATTGCCCCCATTCGCGATGGATTTAAACAGCATTCTGAAACATTAAGATATTTTTTTTTTATTCGCAAATATTTAAAACTATTCACGGTCGCGATTGAAGTTCTGTTTATCAGTAAGGAAAAATATATTTGCATAAATTAATTATAACTTAGTCGACATCCATAATGCTGAAATTTCCCCAAGGTGGCGTTTATACTGAGTTAAGTTTTACAATACTCTTGTTGTTAAAGGGACTAATTGTTATTTTTCTTTGAGTAGTGCTAAAGATCTAAATGAAGTTGCCCAGTCGGGTGTCCAAACCTTACAACTCGGGAAGCAAATAGATTATGTTGTATAATGCACCATGGCCGATGTGCTCGGCAAATAGTGTTAAGGATTTTTAAATAAAACAGTGTTTAAAACATTATAGAATATTCTTTTATTTTCGTATAATACATTTCACATTATTTTTCTTATTCGTTATCTGAACGGTGTACTTTAATTAACCTTAACTTATTCTATATCCATTATACTATAATGGCCCCACGGTAACGTGTCATAGGAATTCGATACTAAATATCTCTTATCGTCGTGAGGACTTAGCGCAATTTTTGATTGAGTGATGGTGCTTACTTCATGTTTTTTCGATTGTATTAAATTTTGGCTAACTATTTTCTCGACATTATTATTCAAACATTCTACATAATCATCAAAAGTTAATCTATTTTTAACAATATTTCTTTTTACACCCTTAGATATTTAGTTTTATCCTTACCCTCTACACGGATCGCGTACATCTTTGATCTTAGTCCAACAAACTCAGTCATTATGGAACCATTATTTTCATCCTTCATGAGACCCAGCACTTTTTTTATTAACTAGAGGGATGCCCCAAATGTTGTTGAAAGGATAGTCACTTGTGTCAAAATGAGTATGGCAATCATGTTTAATTATATCATATAAATCGGGATAGGAAATTTCATAAATAAGAGAATCTGTATCAGTATAGTAAACTACACAGTCGCATAATAAGTGCAACGCCAAGTGTTTCGATCAGACCTTAATATAGTGTCGAGCCCTCAAAGTGGTTGTAAAAACTTTTTTTTTCAAAATATCTCTCGTCAGTCCCGCGCACTTTAGGACCACGCTGCGAGATCGCCCCCCCCCCAAATACGGGCTTAATGGCGCTGAAACAGCAACATCGAAGAGGAAGCAAATTTTAAGGTTATGATTTCATCTCGAGTGGAATGCCGGAGCACATCTATTCTTGAAAATCTTAATTTTGGTTGCATGTTTTTGGTTTATATAACAAAAAAATTTTTAATTAATATTAAAAAGAAAAAAAAAAATAATATAATTAAGTAGCCGTACTTGACACCAAGAGAAATGTAATTAACCAAACAGCGTACGCATGTGATAAAATGCATAAACTAACGTAGGAAGAACAGAAAAC
Organism: Thereva unica; assembly: GCA_949987705.1. NCBI lineage: Eukaryota > Metazoa > Arthropoda > Insecta > Diptera > Therevidae > Thereva > Thereva unica. The sequence continues at coordinate 112,847,653 of OX465283.1, forward strand.
AGAAAAATATAATTACACATACAAAAATATTATTATTACGGAAAAATTCAGTTAAGTAGTTAGTTACCTATATTTGAACAATATGTATTTTTTTTACTCCTCCTTTGTAAATATTATCTCTTGTTTAATGCCTGAGGAGATTTCAATTTTTATTTGTTAAGGCTTTCTCTAAAAATCCGGGTCAATCTCCCCAAGTGTGTACTTTTAAATTTTTATGTAGTTGTACACTTCTTTGAAGAAGCATTGAAAAAAAAAAAAAAAGAAAAAAGAACTTTGTAAAAACTAAAACGTTTTAGTTCATGCATGTTATTTTTTTTGTTAGTAATATAACTACTACACACTACTAGTTTAAGCAGGTCAAGCCTGACAGAAGGAGAATATCCAATTATATATTAGGTACTATGAATATAAGAAAACAGAAAAAGTTTTGCTATTTCTTTTGTTAGTTTTTTTTGCAAGTAGGGAAAAATCAGAAAATTACGATCTTATATATGTATTTATTTTCCTTTATAAACACCGAGTAATATTTGAATTTGAATTTTAATAACGTCAGGAAGGAAATTCAATATCATATTAGCATCTAAGTAAAGTTCTAATAATAGAAAAAGGTATTAATTAAGGAAATGTTAAGTTTTCTTATGGCCAGTGCGGCAATGTGAATTTTTTTTTGTTATATAATGTAAACGTTAGATTAATCAGATGTGAATATATTATATTGGTCTTTGCTATGAATGAATCTTTTTGTCCTTGTTAATTGATTATGACTTTAAGGTTCAACATGTAAGTAAGCGCTAGGACTAAAGGGGTATGGTGGCCGGATGGGAGGTGGTGCCTCCATGACCATATGTAAGTACTTATTATAGTTAAATTTTTTTTCAGCATTCATCCCTGAACGCGTCCGCCCGCATGGCTGTGGCCCAATCCTTCACCTCTCTCTCGATGGCCCCTGACGGGTCTCCTTATCGCCCTTTACGCAATTTTTGTTGGTATATAGTGGCACGAAAATTTTAGTTTATTTAAACTGTCACCCCATTCTTTGACTCCACACACGACGAACCCCCCCCATCCGGCGAGCTAGTTAGAGCATCGCTAGTCGTGCCCACGCCCAGTGTAGTGGAGGCAAACAAACTTTTCACGGCGATATCCCTTCCTGTGGACTTCGTCCAGCCACCTTTGGGTCATTAGGGACCCTTTCTCCTAAATTTTTTGTAATGAATTTTTGTCTGGCCCTTTTCGGCAGTATATTTCCTCCTCCTTTATCTTCGTGCTCCTAGAGCACAAAAATCTCCCCGACAGTTACAACTCCGCTGAAGTAAAATGTAGGTGCTTGGTTAAGGCTGATGTTGATCTTTCAGTGCTAAGGTATACTACGTTTAAACTGGGTGTTCCTGAACATTTTTATGACAAAATCCTTAATCCTGAATTGTGGCCTACTGGAGTTGTGGTTCGCAAGTTTATTAATCATCCAAAAAACTTTCTAGCGCCGAAGGTGGACGAAGTCGCAACTTAGATTCAGTACTACCTTCCAGCAATAATTTTACATCCTTATATTACCAAAATATCAGAGGAATGGGTTCTAAATCCCGTGATATTTATTTAAATGCCATCATCAATGACTTCAACATTATTGTTCTTACAGAAACTTGGCTAACTCCTGGACATTTAACTGCGGAGTTTTTTGATGAAAAAAAATACTTAGTTTATCGAAAGGACCGTTGCCCTGTTTCGACTGGATGTTCTCGTGGAGGTGGAGTGCTAATTGCAGTAAAGGTCGAATTCAGTTCTACGTTGCTGACACTTGAAGTTGTGGATGCTGTGATTGAGCAACTTGCAGTTTGTGTTCAAATTCCAGGTCTTGGTACTTTGAAAGTTTGTGTCAGCTACATTCCTCCAGCGTCTCCTGTGACGATTTATGAGGCTCATGCTAGAAACATTAACACCTTGTTTGATGTCGCCCAACCTAAGGAATTCTTGTGCGTTTTGGGTGATTTTAATCTCCCCAACATCAAGTGGTCTGGCACGGTTGATAATGATACTCTTTTGCCAACGAATTTTACATCTCGGAGTGAATGTTTAATTATTGACACTGCATTTGGTTTAAATTTAGTTCAGGTTAACCGGTTTAGAAATTGTATTGATAGATTTTTGGATTTAGTTTTTATTAGTTCTGATTTAATTTGTAATGTAGCTGAAGTACTTTTGCCTCTAGCTAAGATTGACATTTTTCACTATCCTTTTGTTCTTGAAATTTGTACTTACAAATTTGCTTCAATTGCTAATTTTTGTACTTATAAATACAGTTTTTCTAAAGGTGATTATGATGGCTTGAATAATTACTTGCAATCTGTACACTGGCACTGTTAACTTCAATGCTATTGTTCTAATTTAGAAAGTTGCTATTCAAGGCTCCTTGAATTGGTTCATGTTGGTATTAATCGTTTTATCCCAATTGTTACTCGTTCTTCTTCCAATCATCCTCCTTGGTTTAATAGAGGTTTATGAAGACTTAAAAATGCTAAAAATAAAGCTCACAAAGGTTTATAGTTTCATTGTAATACCTATAATTTATGTAAATTTAAAGACTTCATAGAGAATATCACTTTCTTCATCGCTTTTTATTCAATCAGTATGTTTCATCTGTTGAGAAGAATATCCAAAATGATTGCAGGGCCTTTTGGGCGTACATCAACGCCAAACGTTCTTCGTCCTCTATGCCTGCTTCTATGGAATATAATGGTATTTACTCTAATTGTTTGCAAGGAAATTGTGATCTTTTCGCTGAATACTTTGGATCTATTTATGCGTCGAATAATAATAGCGATCCTATCCCTGATTTTGATGATTTAATTTCAACTGTTGATGTTGGCCTTATTCAACTTGAACAGAGTGAAGTTGAATCATGCTTTAAAAAATTAAACAGTGACGTGTTTCATGGACCAGATTTGTTGTGTAATTTATTATTAAAGAAATGTATTTCTAGTCTTTTGTATCCTCTTACAAAAATATTTAATATGTCTTTAATGTTCGGCTCTTTCCTTGATTCTTGGAAATATTCGGTATAAATCAGGTTGTCGGAGCAAAATTACTAATTACAGAGGAATTGCGAAGCTATTACCTGTTTTGAAAGTCTAGTTACTGACAGACTACAATTTGTTGTTAATAAATGTATTTGTGAGGCGCAACATGGTTTTGTGAACGGCAAATCAACTACCACAAATCTAGTGGTTTTTAAAAACTATGCAATTAATGCTATTGAACGTGGTGAACAGGTTGATGTTATTTATACAGACTTTGTAAAAGCCTTTGATCGCATTGACACTGCTCTGTTAATTATGAAACTATGTACGTGCGTTTGGTCTTCATTCCTCTCTTCTCAATTGGCTAAGTTCTTACCTTACTGGTCGTAAACAGTCCGTTTCAATCGATACATATCTGTCTAAAACTTTTGCTGTAAAGTCAGGTGTGCCGCAAGGTAGTCATCTTGGTCCATTGTTATTCAATATTTTTATTAATGATGTTTGTAACATTTTTTCGCGTGCCAGTACTTTATTGTTCGCAGATGATTTGAAGATCTTTACATTAATTTTTTCACTATCCGACTGCATTATTCTTCAGAAGGAACTTGACACCTTTTGTTCGTGGTGCAAGGCTAACAGACTAGAGTTAAATCCCAATAAATGTAAAAAATATTCGTTTTATCGTCTTGTTGTCTATTTTTCTTATTCATATAATATTAATGGTGTGATTGTTGACTCTCCAGTTACTATTTGTGATCTTGGCGTTACCTTTGATCATTCGTTCAACTCATCTTGCCAGGTTGACCTTGCATGCTCCAAAGCTTTTAGAATGCTGGGTTTCATAAAGCGAAATTCTACTGACTTTCGGGACCCATTTACATTAAAAGCTCTTTACTTGTCCCTTGTTCGGTCTCACTTAGAATACGCATCTGTTGTGTGGAATCCTTATACCTCTCTCCACCGTTCTCGGATTGAATCCGTGCAGAAGTCCTTTACTCGGTTTTCTCTTCGTAAGATCAATTGGCGTAATAGTATGCCCTCTTACAATTCCAGATGCTTGCTTCTAGGACTGCAGAAGTTAGAGACTAGGCGAAACATTGCCTGTATTATGTTTGTCAGAGATGTATTATGTTTTCGTATCAAATCTGCTTCATTACTTACTCTATTTAACATTTATGCGCCTGGCATATCCTTGAGATCTAGGCCTCTATTGTTTGTTCCTCCGCATAGGACCGTTTATGGCCAGCATGAACCAATAACGTATTGCTCTCGCCTATTTAATGAAGTTTATGGCGTGATTGATTTATCTGCTGAGAGAATAGCATTCAAGTCGGTCTTAAGTCATCCAAGATCAAAGGGCCTCCTTAGTCACCGCCTGTCGAGCAACCGCGGAAATTTATAGTAACGAAAGTGTTGAATGGAAATTTATACCGCCTGCGTCGCCTCATTTCGGTGGGCTTTGGGAGGCAGGAGTGAAATCGCTTAAGCATCACATCAAGCGAATTTTAGGAAATGTTGTGGTTACTTATGAAGAACTGTCACTACACAAATTGAATCGTGTCTTAATTCACGGCCTTTCTGCCCCTTGTTGGATTCCCCGGACGATTTATCATACCTGACGCCAGGCCATTTCTTAGTTGGCGGACCACTCATGCTCCCTCCAGAAAGAGATCTCGCCGATACCCCTGTGAATGTGTTACAAAGGTGGAAGTTGCTCCAAAAACTTCAGCAAGCTTTTTGGCAAAGGTGGAGCTCAGAGTACCTATCGCGACTTCAAGAAAGGCCGAAATGGAACGCACCCTCCAAGAATGTCGAGATCGGGAATATAGTACTCATCAAAGACGAAAGATTACCACCTCTCAGATGGATGCTCGGCCGAGTTGTACAAACCCACCCAGACGGGCGAGTGCGTGTTGTGACTCTGCGCACGCAAGCAGGAGAACTGCAGCGTCCCATAACTAAGGTATGTTTACTGCCATGTTTAGAACCTACCAAAGAACTCCCAACGCATAACTTGAATTGAATAAATCCTCAAACACATGAAGCACTTAACTTGAATTAAATAACTATACAATTACATGAAGTGAATTAATCAATTATTTTTGTTTGAATTATGGGTGTAATTTTATATAACTGCTAATCATATCCCTCTTCCTATATATTTACCCTTAGCCCCTTTTTCATCCTTGCGGCAAGCCTGCACTATTCCATTCATCTTTAGAATCCTGACGGTGACCTCAAGTAGCCGGTAGCATCACAGTGAAGTACAATGAGATGGTTGAAACCTGACGATTTCAAGGCGGCCCAGGAAATGTTGGACGATGTCTGGTTGACGTCATCTCTAAGGAAAAGATCGAATGAGCAACCCCAACGCAGAACATCGATGACATCAGCACCCGGCGATCAGGCAGAAAGCTTCTACAATATAAAGCTTTCTCCCCTCTTTTTTTTTGCTTTGGTCCATACAGATCTCCCATTAGGAGATCCCAATTTTGATGATCATGTTTTAATATTCCTTTCTGTTACTACTAATCAAACGATCAAGTTGTTATATTGCATAGCGGATATCTACATATGGATATAATAAAGTAGATATACATATTTATATAAGGAAATTTTGATTTACTTTCGTAGGTACGTACTATAATATATTATCGAAGAAGATAAGTACCTGCTCTATCGTCTGTACTACGGCGATAACATCATCGAGAAAATTCACCCAACAACCCAACCCAACAGATTGGAACAATGAATTCACGACATTTTTGGAAAATTTAGATTTTAAAAACACTGATGATGACCCATGCATTTTTTATAATGAAGATAAAAGTATTTTGATCATAATATTTGTTGACGATGGATGCATAACTGGTAAAAATGAAAGGAAAATATTGGAAATCCTTGATAAATTGAATAAAAGATTTGACATAACTTACAATGCAGAAATCAATGATAAATTTACATATCTGGGAATGGAAGTAACATTGCGTGAAAATGAAATCTTCATAGGCCAACCAAATAATATCAAGAAGATTTTGAATTATTTCAAATTTGATCGAATAAATTCTGCTGCAACACCCATGGAGCCAGGTATGTTAACAAAAGAAAACTAGTTGGAATGTGGGTTCGACCCTTTCGGTCCACACGATCAACTTCCCAGTATGATGGAAGGAAGCTCTTTGAAATAACGATAAGAATGGTAAATCCGCAAGGCTTTTCTAAAGAACTTTCTTTTGTTGAACAGTAGCAAACAAACATGTCCCTGGCACTTCGTTCGCTACACTATAAAGCGAATTCATTTTGAGCGTGTTGACGCGATGATGATAAACTGCAATAGTAAAAACTTCATTTTCAATTCGAACGATTTCAGGAGATAGTACCAAAATTAATCAATGTAACGGATTTGTCAAACTTGTCCGAAAAGGCCAAACTGTAATCACTGGAAATCCCGCGATGAACTCAATTCCCAAAACTGTAGGACATGGAAAGCAATCCGCCGTTCAAACAGTTCTGAACTAAAGTTTGAAAATTTCGTCATATCATATTTGTAATGGATAACGTATTTGTTGAATGGTTTTTAAAGAAAACTCGGATTTTGACGAGTGATGACTCTTTGGGAAGCTATTGCTCGGCTGAATCTACAAAAGTGAACTTCATTTTGAACGGGTGTCATTCCAACGCTTCGATCGGCACCTCAATGAAGTCAATATCATTTTTGGTTTGTGTTCTATAGAGCAGGTACAAAAATCACTTACAACACAACATAGATACCGCTCGATCGAATTTTATGAAAATCTTTTCAAACTGTACATTCGGTAATACGCTACGATCGACTGTGATATTGCATATTTCGAATGAACTGCAAAAACCTAGGTAACAAGAATTTTACAACGAAAACTGCTTGGATAAATAAAGCAGATGATGCTGTCGAGCAAGTTTATGTGCAACAAAGTTGACTTAGTTGGTGAGGTCTAATAATAGTCGTGCTGCGCCTTTCCTTAATTCTGTGATCCTGTTACTTTCGCTGATTTTACAGGCATTTTGTTTTCACTGTAACTTCGTTTTCAAATGCTTTTGATGATTCGTTTTGCTACGTAACATTTATTTAAATAATTAATACTCGTAATAAAAAAATGTTGGCAAAAAAAAATTCTCTCTTCCGATGATTATAATAAACCGAAAATAAAACTGCCTTTTTCACATGATAATGTAACATGAAGGCCTCATACACCGTGATCTTTCTCTCGCACACGACAGTTTTAATTTAAGTTACATACTTTATGTAAAATTTTGTTTTTTATTTATCATAAAAATATCTGAAACAAAAAAAAACAATTGCCCCCATTCGCGATGGATTTAAACAGCATTCTGAAACATTAAGATATTTTTTTTTTATTCGCAAATATTTAAAACTATTCACGGTCGCGATTGAAGTTCTGTTTATCAGTAAGGAAAAATATATTTGCATAAATTAATTATAACTTAGTCGACATCCATAATGCTGAAATTTCCCCAAGGTGGCGTTTATACTGAGTTAAGTTTTACAATACTCTTGTTGTTAAAGGGACTAATTGTTATTTTTCTTTGAGTAGTGCTAAAGATCTAAATGAAGTTGCCCAGTCGGGTGTCCAAACCTTACAACTCGGGAAGCAAATAGATTATGTTGTATAATGCACCATGGCCGATGTGCTCGGCAAATAGTGTTAAGGATTTTTAAATAAAACAGTGTTTAAAACATTATAGAATATTCTTTTATTTTCGTATAATACATTTCACATTATTTTTCTTATTCGTTATCTGAACGGTGTACTTTAATTAACCTTAACTTATTCTATATCCATTATACTATAATGGCCCCACGGTAACGTGTCATAGGAATTCGATACTAAATATCTCTTATCGTCGTGAGGACTTAGCGCAATTTTTGATTGAGTGATGGTGCTTACTTCATGTTTTTTCGATTGTATTAAATTTTGGCTAACTATTTTCTCGACATTATTATTCAAACATTCTACATAATCATCAAAAGTTAATCTATTTTTAACAATATTTCTTTTTACACCCTTAGATATTTAGTTTTATCCTTACCCTCTACACGGATCGCGTACATCTTTGATCTTAGTCCAACAAACTCAGTCATTATGGAACCATTATTTTCATCCTTCATGAGACCCAGCACTTTTTTTATTAACTAGAGGGATGCCCCAAATGTTGTTGAAAGGATAGTCACTTGTGTCAAAATGAGTATGGCAATCATGTTTAATTATATCATATAAATCGGGATAGGAAATTTCATAAATAAGAGAATCTGTATCAGTATAGTAAACTACACAGTCGGAATTAAATTGGGGGATCATATAGTTGTAATGGAAATCATAAATTGTAGTCTTTGCTAAGTCGAGAATGCACATACCCACATAAATTGGTTTATTGAAATAAATCTCAGTCTTTTTAAGTTCGATGGCTACCAGATTCTCATTGAAAATTGTTGATGTCTTGAATTCGGGTTTGGATATAAGAGCTTCGGCACCGTATCGCCCCAACCACTTGGTTACTAGCTTAACAATGCTATGCTTCCTAACATTCTCCATAGTCTTCCCGAAAACTGCGTTATTCATAAGTTTAAAGAGATTTTTCTCAAAATCATTTTTAGCTAATGCTCTAAGGCAGGTGTTTAGGTCCATATAAGACTTGAGCCATGCAGACTGATTGAATTGAAGAATTTTATGAATTTTTGTTAATTTTAATCCGTAACGGAGAGCTTGTTTTAAATTTTTATAATGTAAAACATATTTAGTTTTGTTGTACAGTGTAGCCATTAGTTTATTTTGTTTTGAACCAGAACGCGCTCTATGTTCGGGGCAAAATGGTAAATGTTTATGAAGGTCATGAATGTCTTGAGGATACTCTAAGTCTACTTCCAGAATGTAGCCCACGGGTGAGTCGTCGAGCACATCTTCAATCTGAAAGTTGTCTACATTTTCCACCCACTTGAAGCCACTGTGAGGTAGAAATTGTGACATTGCCCAACCATATTGGTTATTAATATCGTAATATTGTATAAATTTTGAAGGTTGGGAGCAATCGTAGTCGGCCATAAAATATTTATTATTTGCTTTGGAATAACGTTTTGAGCATTGACTTAGGCCACCCCGAATTCCACGCTCAACAAACATGAGCATATCTATATCAGTTAATAACTCTAAAGTAACGCCAGTATATTTAAGCATCGCATCCCAAGTGTAGAGTAAAGTAATGAGCGGGATCAAGGCCATAAGTTTTGTAGCAGCTCACACGGAATTGTTCAAAAACATCAGCTAACAATAGAACATCTGTCTTTAAATATAAATCGGAGTATTCACCCAAATTATTTAAATTGAATTCATGCCAAACTTTACAGGCATGTGCATAATCTTCCTCACTAATATCACAATCATTTAACCTATTATAAAATTTAGAAATGGGGGGTAAAGAAGTTTCTAAAAATCGATCTTTAGAGTCAAAATAATCGTAGGGATATACACCTTTACGTGTTAATAGATAGAATTGATTTTCAGATAAATTTTGAAATTGAGCTTTTAAAACTGGAAAAGAACTTAAATGTGAGGACAGAGTATCTAAGCTACTGGCCATAAAGCGAAAAGAGTCTATAAATCGAAATTTAGTTGGATATCCATCCAAATGTTTTGTAAAAGAAATATATCTCTCTTTATTTGTAGGCAGGAGATCAACGCGGTCTTGGATATCAGAAGCTATATTTTTAATAATGAAATGGGAATCGTAGCCGCTAAGGTTGTGGAAAATTACGGGGACGGTGTGACTATCTTGAAAATTTATATTACATCCTTCATGCGCTGGGCCTCGGTACATACCTGTTAGGTGGCAGTGATCGCGAACCTTTTTATCACCCCCAGTAAATGGTTTCTCACATATATGACAGAGTGTGGCAGCCTGAAAGAACTCCATTTCACCAGATGTCATCTGGTCCATCGGTCAAAGGACAAAGAAAAATGGATTCTAAATAAATAACAAAGAAAAATGGATTCTAAATTTTCAGCGAATTGATTCAACTCGCGCACAAACCACTCAATACAATCCTCGCCACGATAAGATTTTAAAAACGATAGCGTGGGGTTATATGAACATTTAACATAAAACCCTATACTACATGGTACATGATTTTGAATATCGTCCTTTTCACTACAGTCTATTAAAAGACATTCTAAGTCCGCGTAAATAATAAACGGCGCATCTATCTTATTTCTAAAATTCTTAAATCTAAGCTCCTTCTGGGCCTCTGTTGGTAGCCGGATTCTACAGTTGTTGAGTTCCTTGCAGTCCTCCAAGTGACGTTCTAGTGCAGCTGATGAATAAAAGTAGTGGAGACAGCGATCGCAAAAGTATTTTTGATGAGCATTTTTCGACAACTGTGATGATAGCAGCCGAGAGAGGTTCTTGATCCAAACGAAATGGTATTTGATGGGTTCATCTTCATTGTTCATATCCCCCTCATCACAGTATTTATTTTGTATCATAAGTAAATTTAGATGTTTTTCTTTCTTTTCCTTGGTTAAATACGTTGGTAGAACTTTAAAATTATCTTTTTTAATCTTCATCAAAATGTATACGTTCACCGATAGATTATTTTGTTTCTCGAATCGGAGAATCTGCTTAATTGTCATCGGAAATTTAATGTCTCCTAGGTTCAAAACGTGGGAATATTTCGGGTACTGTGTTACACGATCTGCTCTCTCAACTGGATGCAAAGCTGAAACTACCGCCCAGGCGAAACAAGCATTGTCTTCGTTTTTCACATTGATGCAGACCTTTTTGCACTTAATTTGTTGCGGCAGCTCAATATAAGAGGAACCTAGTTGAGGCGTGAATTTATTAATGTTGACGGCTAGGTTGATGATTGCGGATAAAGCCCAGCCACTATCCTCTTCCTGGAATTCTTCTAGTTTTCTTAATATAGGTTCCTCAACATTCTGTTTGAACCAGGTGTTAATGTCGGTATCTCTGTATATGGGCACGTTCTTCGTATTCATGTATTTTAACTCAAATAACTCAGCCTTTATAGTTTTAAATTCACCGCAAAATACTGCGTTGACCTTGATTTTAGCTCCTTTCTTCAATTCATTATTGATACGACGACTGAAAAGTCCAATGCAATCATGAAGGAACTCCTTTGGCTCTTTATGCTTTAGGTTGATAATAGCGCCTGTCCTAATGCGCCCATTAAAAGCAGATTGCACATCTTCCCATTTGACTCTTTTTGAAGCCCAGTTGGTTCGTTTTGATAAGCCAGCTCCTGTCACTAACCGCAACTGCTTCAATTGGGTCCGGTATCCTTGTAAGAGGCTAATCCCATTACCTAAGTGATGACGTTCGCTAGTTGTTGATGCGTTCTTTAAAGCATTATTTAAAAATCTTAGATTTTTACTACAATCTTTAACGCCTTGTTCAATTAATCCCCAGTTATTTTGAGCTTTTGCAAATGCTGCCTTCGTACTTTCAACAAAATTTTTCACTGCACTTTCCATATTATTTCCTATTGGCCTTGCTTTTTCCACAAAGAAAATTCCTTTGCCGTTGTCTCTTGTCTCTATGACTGACAGGTGAAGAATGAACTACTTGACTATTTTTACTCCTTTTATACTTTTTGTTATGCAAAAATGCTGCTATGATTTTCTAAATGGTTTGCGTGATTTAATTCAAGACATGTTTAAAGAATTAGACTTGGTTAATAGTAATTCGACATCATAATAAGATCAAAATAATTTCCATGGGTTCGTTTTACCAGGCTGATAACAGGTATTCATAAACGCATTCAGTAAAAACCATTTTTTCCTCCGGCAAAAGACACTTTATTCTACTGAACACTAAAGCTTTAGTGCTTGTAGCAATGTTAATATGCATATATGGGGTACCCTTCGAGTATATGTTAAAATGTTATGCACATAGCGGACTTTGCAGCAACTAAAAAAACCTGCTGACTCAATCAATTTAACTTAGTTGCCGATTTTGTTTATTTCGCGGGCTTTTTGCATTTGTGATCACATCATGCGCAACGGTGCGGTGTGTTTCTGACTTCTCTTTAATTGTGTTCCTGTTACTTTGCTTTAAGATTCACTGGCACATTTCGTAATTATTTTGCTTTTGATGCTTTTGTTTGTTTTCGCATAACATTTTTTATTAAAAATTATATTATCAATTGCTGTTAATAATAAAAATATAGGATGGCTGGTTTTAATATTTCTGCTACACTACTAAAATATGTTCCTCTCCTATCCTATTCTTTTACATTATATACATAAATTAGCACAGCTAGTGTGAGAAAAATGTGTTTTTTACCGGACAACAGCAAAAGCAGTTTATTTTTTGGAGTGTTATTTATTATTAATCTCGATCTATGGATACACCTAATTAAGAAATTTCATTCTTAAATGAAACGAGAATTCGATGTAAATTTTTTCCTTGCTAACACATACGCATGTGCAAAAGATTTTAATATACTTAGAAACCTTTCTCGAGTATATGTAAAAACACATAAATTATAATTCCAATTGGCATCTTCCGACTAGGCAGGCATCTTCCGACTAGGCGGTTCCTACATAAAAAGGAGCAAGTTGTCTACTGATATGAACGAAAAGCTTTTACAAAAGCTATGCACTCTAGCAGATTTTGTTGCAAGTACAAAAAGACATCTGACAAAAACAATTTGCTTGGCTGCTTCCACCGAGAGTATTTGTTATTTGTTTTTTCTTATACCAGATGCGATCAAGATCAACAATCGTGCTTCTGGCCTTTCTTCAAGTCTGATTTCCTGTTACTTTGCTTTTAGATTCGCTTGATACATACAGCTATTTTGCTTTCAAATAAATACTTTGATTGTTCTCAGGTAATATTTTGTTATTACAAATTATATATTATATTAATTATATGTTAATAATTAATATCCTTTCTTTTTATAATGAGAAGCACATGCATGTCAATCAAAGTGACATAAAAAAGCCACCCGCGAGTGAACACCTGTGAACCAAACTAGACCACCTGCCAATCAAAGTGACGCCGCCGAGGCCCCAGCCGAGGAGCCCGCCACAGCCCCAGCCGAGGACCCCGCCGCAGCCCCGCTGAGGCCGCCGCCCACGCTGAGACCAAGCCACCGACCCTGGCCCAGCATCACACACACACACGCACATTCACTTGCCCTTTCTTTCTCTCGTACATGACCATGTGACGTCACAAACCAATTGGCACAGCGAAGAAAATCCAAGATGGCGAAAAAGGTGAATCTAGGGGTTATATGTAAAACCGCATGTTAAATTGTCCCAGAACCGGCATAGCATATCTACTCACATGTGCGATCGGTTCCGTTGTTCCGTGTAAAGTTCATTGAAGCGTGCCTTAATTCCCGCCCCCTCTGTCCGCTTTCTGATGATGTCAACGACTTACAGGTGCTCACCCCCGGGCATTTCCTGATCAGCGATTCGCTACTGGCACCCCCCGAAGAGGACCTTACCTTTGTTAAATTAAATTCCCTTGATCGGTGGCGCTTAGTCCAACGTTGAAGCAAGACTTCTGCAGAAGTTGGATTCGGGAGTATCTGTCCCGGTTACAACACCGACCCAAGTGGATATGTTATGTCCTATATTCGCCCTAAAAGAGAATAGGATTAGTTAGAATGACTTACGGAATATTATATTTGAATTACCTTGTTTTTGCCGTCTACCTGTTTTGAAAAACGATACTGTTGATAAACTTTCTTTCCAGAGCACCCGAGAGGAAATACAAAGCGGAGGTGACTCCTATCGAGCGACGATTATCGGACTCCCTGGAAGAAGTGGGAAAAGGATGAGGAATCGTCAACTAAATTAAATCAAATTAAATTAAGTTCAACTTACTCGTTCGCGCACGTTTTGTAAAGAGTAAACGCGATGCAAAGCTTCCCAACCATCCTAACCTCCGAAAATCTCGAGCAGGGATTTTTTTTGTTACTCCAAGTTCCACAGGTAACTATCGCATCCGCACGAAAGACCAGTGGCCAGGGAGAGCTCCAACGTTAATTAAATTAAATATAATTGCCCACCCCGGGATTTCTCTAAATGTGGCCGGGGGCTGTCAAGCCCAACTTTCAAACTCAAAATTAAGGCAAGCCCGGCCTCGAGAATTTTCCCGGAGGTGGAAAGTGTGATGCCCAGGACCCAGTGCGCATTTTGATAAAGAAAATTTAATTTGATTAATAATATTTTTTACCGCTTCCAAGCGGGCCAAACCGATTTGGAAGGCGCACTGGAAGTCCCTAAAATAGTGGGCAAGTAAGAATATAATTCGGGCCCCTGGAGCGGTCGCGCTCTCTTTGGGTTTTAGTTGCCAGTGAATAGTGCGTGTGGAAAAAAAAATAGGAGTGAAAAGATATAGTAGTGAGATATGCAAGTGGAGTCAACCCTTAAGGAGGAACTGCAGGAATAAAAAGGGAAGTTTTGCATCGTGGGATACCCTATCTGACGTTAAGTAGAAAATTTCCTTTGATTTTGTATTTATATTATTTTTTTTTTTTGTTTTTTTAAATATTTCTTTGAATTGCCTTGTTAAAGAATAAAGTGATAAGTGAGAATAAGGAAATTTCTTTCGTTTTTTTTTATATATATATATTTTTTTTATTATTTTGTGTGGCTCGTGGACCAAAACAACCACGTGGCGCCCTCTAAAGTCGGACGTGCGCCCACGGCCCGCTTAAGGAGCTACCGGCACAAATTGGCACGTAACAGATAAGCATTCAAGAAAATGTCAGGGTTAGCGACTTAGTGCTAATCAAGAATGAAAATCGGCCCTCTTATCAGTGGCCCCGCGGCAGAATCACCCAAGTTCATCCGGGAAGCGATAAACTCGTCCGCGTGGTCACAGTAATGACATCGACAGGAGAATACAAACGTCCAGTTGCTAAGATCTGTGTGCTACCGGTCGAATCCGAAAGTAAATCAAATGAAGAAATTTTGAATTAGAATGAAGAAAATGAATTAAACCCATGAATTAAAATCAACTCAAATGAATTGAATACCATGAATCAAGGTTAAAATCTTGTTTGTAGAAGTTTTCGTCCCTTATGTCACATGGAGAAAGACAGAGTATCTATTATATTATTTTAATTTTAAACTATGCAACTATTTCATTACTCATTTTTTTCTCTTCCTGTCCCCAATCCCATCCAATGTGAGAAGGCCCCGGATCCCTTAGGTGAGGAACATTTTACAACCCACCATACCAAGGATATCAAGGAGGAAAGGATCTTCCCCAAGGACTTGGCGCCAATTGAAGCTCCCATCCAGCATACTAACGACTAGAGACG
This sequence comes from Thereva unica, assembly GCA_949987705.1. Lineage (NCBI taxonomy): Eukaryota > Metazoa > Arthropoda > Insecta > Diptera > Therevidae > Thereva > Thereva unica. Next base: position 112,863,019 of record OX465283.1, read on the forward strand.
CACCTACCCCAGCAGATGTTGAAATTATCATTTCAAGGGGGGGAGAATGTTTAAGACCACGGCGGCACTGTGATCATCGCATGCGCCCCTTCCAATTTCACAACAAGGTACGGCGCCCATGGCTCGCAGTGATAAGAGCCGTTGGTATCAACCGTTATCGATCCCCAGAAGCCATGGGAAAAATTAATGTAGAGCACTTTGCTAACTGACGCCGGCGACTGCAGATCCACATTCTCTGGACGGGACTAGACGAGCCACAGCAGAAGAAGAGACAATTTTGAGAACAGTTTTTCACCGTTGAGGACGTTTTATACTTAACACTAATCTTAAAGTGAATTATATAATAAAGAAAATTAATAATTAGTTGAAAGGAGCGTTTCCCTCAAAGAAGCTTAAAGAAGAAAACTGATCCCAGGCCAATTCCTCGGTCCACCCCTTTTTTCGAGCAACTCAACCACTCACCCCCAAAACAAAAATATTTCTATGATAATTAAATTTGTCAGTTATGTCTCCGAGTCTACCGCAGACGTTATGAGTGAAAGTGCAACTAGTAATAACGAAAGTAATTCTATAAGATATAAAATTAAGATTTTTAAATAAAAGTAAAGTTATTTTAGAGAGTAAATGGTCTGACCAACAAGTCAGACTGTTAATTAATGCGTATAGCTCGTACAAGGATGAAATGACCAGTAATATGTTAAGAAAGGACGTAGTGTGGCAGCGCATATCGGAGGATTTAAAAATAAGCGGCCTGAAGAAAAATGCCAACGTGTGCAAATTCAAATTTCAACATTTGAAACGCCAGTATATCGCCACAAAAGATCATAACAACAAAACTGGCATTGGAAGAACTATATGGTAGCGATGCTGATGCAACTCCAGGTGCGCTAGCGTCCTCCTTAGAACCGAATATTAATACTGTAATGAAGAAAGCGTCTTAGAAGGTGATGAAACTGCTAGGAGGTCGCCGACAACATCCACGGGCAAAAGACGAAGAGAAACGGGCCCGAATTATTAGCGCGCGTTTTCAAGGAGAATGCGCAGAGCAAAAAAACAAGAAGATGATAAATTAAAGCTCTTAGCGGAGCAAAACGAAAGGCTGAAAGATTTGACAGAGGCGGTGGAAGAGGGAAATAAAATTCAATTCACTTTTGTTAAAAATCAAAATGGAGAACAGGTTTATCTCAACAAACATCATTCAACTTGTTGGTGTATTGATGAAGTATTGTTACACACTTATGACAACTCCGTCATTGTCGAATTCGCTCTAAACGTCAGCCATGACCGAAAGCTTTTCTGTACCCTTCTTCCGCTTTGGACTTTCCGTGTGTGCTGAGGGTGTACAAGAGATGTCAGAAACAATAAAGTTGGATTATTAAACTAATCCTTTTTTATTTAAATCACTGCGCCAACAGGTTATGGGCCCAGGACTGGGCATCCCACAAGCAAAACCGGCAAAATATTACAATTAAATTTTATACTAATCTTTAGAGCAGCCAGTTCTAACCTAGAAAATTCCTTTTATGTAAGTTGGTGGAAAAGTGCCGGGCACGATGATCACAAATAACATGTATGGCCGGATTGCTCTATTGTATGGAGAAAATTACCCTATCTGGAGAACACAGATGGAAGCAATTTTGCATAAGTTACGTGGACTGGATTACGCCAAGGGAATATTGCCACGACCGGAAGAAACAGGAACTGATCAAGCGGCGGGGGACGACAAAGAAAAAGACATGCGTGCGGAATTAATTTTAGCCATGGAACCAAATGTTATTGCTTTGTTCAAGCACTTGCCCAACCTCCAATCAGATTTGGAAATATCTGGAGACATCTTTTGACAAAAAAGGACCGAGAAAAAAGATCGAAGAATTTCGGAAGCTCATCAATATGAGGATGCCAGCGAACCAACTGATGGCGGAATATATCCGAGTTTTAATCCTGTATAAATCGTTTGAACGAGCTGGAAGCTACAATTGACGATGACCTATTGGTTATTTTACTCCTGGACAGCCTGCCAGACACCTACAAGGAGGTGCGTGCTGCGTTCGACGCGCAAAGTAAATACCCTAACCTAACCACAGTGTATTCACGGTTGCTGGAAGTCGGCGACAGACTCAACTGCGAAAATGGTGCCAGTGCATTGGAACCCAGGAAATGGAGTCAACGAAATTTCAAAAACCTCGAGGTAATAATGATTTTCCATACAATTGTAGAAAATACGGTAGGAAAGGCCACATTTTTTTTTTATGTGAAAGACTAGAGTCACAGGAAAGGCCCTTTATACTGTCGACAATCTATTTTTTTATTCGTATAGAGTGCAATGTCGAACAGCAGCTCTAGTCGGGGAAGAAAGGAACTGCCACAACCTACCCTATGGCTCGTGACTGCAACGTAACCTCAAATATCAAACAACAAGTGAATGAAGCAAAAGCAGATGGTGGGTGGAGCGAAGGGGAAAACCGATTCGTAGTACAGGAAGTACCGGAACAGTCAGTACTAAAGGCTGAGGAACAGGTAGTGATGAGTGGTGCAGTTGAAAGTTATGCTGAAACGGAAAGCGGAAAGAGGATCAAAGCCATTCAAACGGACGGCGGAAGCGAATACTGTAACAGGAAATTTGAAGATTATCTGCAATCGAAAGGGATCAGACATAACATAACTACACCACATACCCGAGAGCAGAACGGTGTAGCCGAAAGAGCTAACAGAACACTATGTGAGATGGCAAGATGCCTCAGGCTGGAAGCAGAATTACCAAAATTCCTGTGTGCCGAATTAGTGCATACAGCGTCATTCATCCGTTATAGATGTCCGACGAAGGTCAACAATAACCAAACACCAGAAGAGTTGTGGAGCGGGACAAAACCCAGTGTGGAACATTTAAAAAATATTGGAACAATATCATATGCATTAGATAAATCCCATAGGACAGGAAAATTCGACGCGCAGTACGTGCTTGGATATTCTGATGGAAGGAAGACTTATCACCTGTGGAAACCCGAGACAAGAAAAGTAATAAATAGTCGTGATGTAGTGTTCTCTTCAAAACTGTAACGCGGACGCGAGTATTTGAATCAAAGGTATGAAAGTAAACGGCCCGAACCAAATACATGTTTTCCAAGGGATTATGTGCTACCAAGCTTTGGGTATGAGGACTCATGTCAGTCTAAGGGCAACAATTCAAATCAGCCTAAGATCCCAGAATCGACCAGTTGTGTGGACACACACGTCCAAGAAGAAGTAACCAGTTTGAAATTGAAGGCTGATCTAGACGAAACGCCAACGCAGGAGATAGCAGAGATGACGCACAATATATCAAATGACCCTAAAACTATTAAGCAGATTATTTCTGGCCAAGACTCGGATGAGTGGTACCAGGAAATGAAAGAACAAATCGCATCACATGAACGAAATGGCACATGGGAGTTAGTGGAACGACCTAAAGACAAGACAGTAATAGAATCGAAATGGGTCTTTGTCATATCTGGCAATGCTTTCCATTACTGCCTATTGAAGCTAGCGAATGGTGGCTAACTTAAGTACCATCCTTCCTTCCTTCTTCTTCTAAGTGATTCAGCGAAGTGCAGACCAGTTGCTCCCGCGGTCTTGTAATAATTGCAAATAAAGTTTAGAATCGCATACGGGTTCGTTTTACTATTAATCTTAACAAACTGGCGACGAGGATATTTATCGAATCCAGGGCGTATGTCGACGGATAGCTCATCAGAACAAAAAAGTTCAAGCCCGGAAGACAGCTCTTCGGAAAGGGCGGAAAGTTTAGAAAAAAAAGGAAACAACAGGTGGGAAGCAGGGACTAAAGCAATGTTGAGTACATTCACTGTAGAATATTTCGACACCTCGAAATCAACATTTGAGCGATGGCTGCAAAGGCTAGAAGGGGAGCTTTTGAAATCTTCGAAATTGAAGCCGATAAAATGAAAAGAAATTATTTATTACATTATGTGGAAACAGAAGCCTTCGATATTCTGTGTGATGAACTGCCACCCGAAGATCCAAACAGTAAGAACTATGCGGATTGTGTAAAAATCCTCAAAACTCATTATTGCCCCAAAACGTTAGAGGTGGCGGAGTATTATAAGTTTCATCACAGAACACAGCTTGAAGGAGAGACTACAGTAGACTATGTGGCAGCATTAAGGAAAATGGCTGTAAAGTGTAATTTCGGATCTTTTTTTAGCAACCGCGCTGCGGAATCAGCTGGTGTGTGGTATTCGGGATAAACGAATCACAGATAGGTTACTAGAAAGAAAGGACTTAACATTTGAAAAGGCGGTGGAGATAGCCACAAGCCTTGAAAGATCGCAGCAAGATTCTGCACAAATTACGGAACATTCTCATTTAAGTCCAGGAGTAAAAACCGTACATTTTATTCAACGCAGGAAATCCAAAACGAGTAAGTCTAAAACACTACAACAATCAAAAGGTCAACAAAAACAATACGCGCACACGAGTACTGCGAGTTCCGAAATGAAGACGTCAAAATGTTATCGTTGCGGTGGCTCTGACCATCTAGCAAATATCTGCCGGCATCGTTTTACCGTTTGCGGTCAGTGCAAAATAAAAGGGCATTTGAGAAGAGTTTGTAATCAAAGACAACAAATTAATTCATTACATTATCTGGAGGAAGATGAAGGAAACTGCAGTGATACTGATGTGGTCCCAGTTGGATATGTCAATTCCGTGAATGGCGGATGCAAATTATTGGAAAAAATATATCATATCATTCTCCCTCATTATATTACAAAGATAATAGAAAATAAGACCACAAGTACGATTACATAAGAAGAAATTCATATCAATAATATCATAAAAAATAGAAAACTAATTGAAGAAATCAGTACTAAGAGCAAAGAGGGCAACGCTATAAATTTTTCCATCAATGCCATTCTTATAATAATAACAATTGCCATACTATTGATCAGTAAATATCGCCGAACTATCATTTTAAAAAGTTCGTCAGAGCCTCACGCTAACGGTGGGGGTGTTATAGATAACGTACGTAACGATAATGAACAACAGCAAATACAAAGCCCAAACATCCCAATTCCAGTTATTATTTAAATATCCCATTGCATCTCAATTCCAGTTAAAATTAATTTAAAATATCCCATTACAATATTAACGTACATAACGATAATGAACAACAGCAAATCCATAACCCAAACATCCCAATTCCAGTTAAATTAATTTAAATATCGCATTACAATATCGCTCCCATAAATTTTATCTTTCAATGCACTTTTCATGCACTTGCAACATTTCTCATTCCCACGCGCGATCAGTATTTTTCGCTTACTGGCATTCTTAGAATTATATTACACCTTTGGCCTTAGTACAGAAGATCGGGTACTTGGTACAGTAAAAATAATTATTCAAGTCAGTGGAAGGAAAACCTTAGCTCGGGCCGGTCGTAATAAAATAAATTAAATTTAAATAAAATAAGAAAGTTTTTATTCAATAAAGTGATTTTATATTATATTTGTCCGCACATTGTGTTTTTTTTTAAAGAATGGTTTCTCTTATACTCACTCTCTAAACAGTGTAGCTGAACGAACTATCAGAACTATAACGGAAATGGGTAGATCAATGATAATCGAATCAAATGTTTCCAAAAATCTATGGCCGGATGCAGTTAAATACGCCGCATACATATTAAATCGTTTACCAAGTCGGGCAATAGATAATTAAATACCAGTAAATAAATTAAATCAAAAGTTATCATACAAGAAAATACACATTTTTGGATGTAAAGCGCATGCACTAATTGAAAAAGAATTCCGCAATCGATTCGACCCGAAAACAAAAGAACTATTATTTGTGGCAATAACGAATACAGGATATTTACTATTCGATCCTGAAAGAAACAGTTTATGTCATGTCACTGTGTGAATAAGACGTAATCGCCGTGCTCCGTCTTATAGCCGCTTTTTATATAATTATATTATTTTTGAAGATATCATTTTCTGTTGCGTAATCTTATCTAGTTAATAGTTAATATCACTAACACCGATTATTAATTTTCTATTACACTATTTATTCCCGATTAATCACGATGTCAGAAAAATCGAAAACTGTGGCTGTGAAAGTGTCAAAAAAACAACTTCGTCACACACTCCTTCTCCCATAATGACTAGAGTAGGTTGCGCGTACGATCTTCGATAATGGTCAGGGGGTGAACTTGGAGGAATTGCTTGCCGCTCTAGAGACACGCATCTCGAAAAAAATTGATGACCTTCTCTCCACCATTAATAGCACCGATCTGCGAATTCCAGAATTCTGTGATTCAATTAAAAATTGCAGCGATCGTCTCGACACAATCGAGCATCGTTTAACGGAGGGTCTAAAGTCCATCTCCGAGGAAAAAAATAAACAGCTGGAGCAAGTCAACAAAAAATCGAGTCTCTACAGGCGAGGATCTCTGTGCTAGAGAAGAAAATAGCATCAACGGATCATACTGATGACCTTCACATTATCAGCTCCCAGCTGGCTGATAACAAACTCCATTTGGATGATATGCAGCGTGCACAGAGGCTTTGCCTGATGACTCCCCATTAGAAATCGTCACAAATCTGGCATCCATGGTGAATCACCATCTATCAAATTATGTTGATGCCTTCCGAGTTCGATCTCGATCAGGCGCTCAAACTGGGCCCATTATAGATAAATTTTCTGGGCAGCGCGAGGCAAAGGCCTTCATGCTCGCCTTGAAATCAAAAAACAAAAGGAAATTCCAACTTTGCGAACTGGATGGTTTCACAGCTGACACTCCTGTCTATGTGAATGAAAGTCTCTCACCGACTAATAATAATCTGCTGCGGGAGGCCTTGAAACTTCGCAGGCTAGGGCTACTTTACTCCGTTTCCATCAGGGATGGCCTTGTGAGGATAAAAAAACAAGTGATGACAGTGTTGTTGTTGTGCGTGATGATGATGAAAATTCGAACAACAATGAACTTCCGAAACAACAAGAAACAAACGAACACACCAATAATAAGATACCACCTACAGATGCAAGTGTACATGCAAGGAACAAACGAATTCCAAAAAAAAAATTTTAAAAACCGACTTCAGAAAAAAAACCGCGATGCACAAAAAAGGATGTAATAATTGTTTGTAATTCTTAACAACATCAATCCAATAAGAATGGATCTAGAAAGAAGAATCACTTTTGAAGACGGTGCTAACACATGTGGGTGCTATATTAAGGGCATAAGCCTAACAAAGAAATGTAAACAATTGCCGAAGCAAGAGTTAGTGCAATCAAAGTCAACTACTACCTGGCACCGTCTTCAAAAGTGATTCTTCTTTCTAGATCCATTCTTATTGGATTGATGTTGTTAAGAATTACAAACAATTATTTCATCCTTTTTTGTGCATCGCGGTTTTTTTTCTGAAGTCGGTTTTTAAAATTTTTTTTTATTTCGTGCTTTTTAGTCCATTCATTTTTTAATATTGCCTGTCATTGCAAGGAGCCTACGTTTTTACGACGTCACATAGCGAAGTGTATTCTACTTGTCACACCTTTTCATTTGATACCCATGTCTGGGGTCGGGGAGCGCAATTGCAAAATTTGTTTGCAGATTGTATTGTCATGCGAACTATACGTATGTGCAAAATTTGCAGTTGATCGGTTATATGGAGCTGGGTCAAAATCAAGTTGCAAGATTTGTTTACACTATACACACATACAGATCAAGATAATATAAGGCATATAAAAAGTTAAGTTGCCATTGATATCGGGGAAATTAAATGAAAACAATAAACTTCTTTGATTCTTCATCCACGTCATGGTATATTTATTTATTCGATATAAACAATAGTTTTTTGAGCTGCAAATTTCGCCATAATTTCGTTCTCATCGGCTTTTGTTCTGGAAGCAAATTTACAGACGCATTCACGTCGAAAACTTGTTTAATATGGAACAAAATTCCCCGAAGGAAATTAAAAAATAATTATTTTGTCGATATATAGAAAAAAAAAGCACCGCGAGCCCTTGGGATCGAACTCGCACCCCACAGATCCCACAGACAAGAGTACTCGTCTCTAGCCCTTTGCACTATGTCAAGCACTATCGGCCGCTGACCAATATGTTAATAAATCATTTCAGAAAAAAGCAGGGATCGTAAATAACTGTTATATTTGTATTTTTGACTTAAAAAATCAAATAGTAAATGTTGTCTGATCTGCATAAAATTTATACTGGATACTCAGAGTAGCGAGTTCTACGCGGTGGTGGGGTTACTTTTAAATTGTAGACTTTTATTATAAAAGTCAAGTTTAATAGTTAAAATTAATTTAAATTTTTTAAATAAACAATAACAGTTATATTTAACTAAAAAAGTTTTAGGTCATTAAAAGCTCTTATTTTTGTTTTTTTATTTTTAAAGTCTTCCAAAACTCTTATGGGAAGACTTTTATTTTTAAAATCAAAAATAACTGTTAAAAAAGTCTGTCTTGCATAAAAGTCTTTCTAAGATTTTTATTTTTCCAGTTTTTTCTATAAAAGTCTTTGAAGACTTTTATTTTTAAAATATAAAAATAAAAGTCTTTTGCTGAAAACAGATAAATAGTCCATTCAAACCATTAAGAAAATCGAACCCTAAAGGTTTTTGGGGTCGCTGATCACGAAAATCGGGGTCCTGCGGTCCTAAAACATAGGCGTCACCCTTAAAAATGCAAAAAACACCCCTTTTTAGGGTTTTTTCGCGATTATTTCGATAATAATGAAAACTAATGCAGTGAAATACACTTTTTTTAATATTTATTTGCGAAGGTGGTTGATTTGTACTAAATCAACGCGAACTTTATGATAAGGGGTGATCCTAAAGGGTTGAAACCACCCCTAAATCGGCTACAAATAGAAACTAGTTGGGATGTGGGTTCGACCCTTTCGGTCCACACGATCAACTCAAGGGGGTGAAATAGGGTCAACTCAAAACCGCTGTAGATATAAGGCTGAAATTTTGACAGTGCATCCCTATAATGACGTAGACATCCACTATAAAGCGATTTTTCGAAATTCATCCCCTAAGGGGGTGAAATGGGGTTTATCCAAACCGCTGGAACTATAGGGTTGAAATTTTGACAGTGCATCCCTATAATGATGTGGACATCCACTAAGAAGCGATTTTTCGAAATTCTTCCCCTAAGGGGGTGAAATGGGGTTTACCCAAACCGCTGGAGCTATAGGGCTGAAATTTTGACAGTGCATCCCTTTAATGACGTGGACACCCACTATAAAGCGATTTTTCGAAATTCATCCCCTAAGGGGGTGAAATAGGGTTTACCCAAACCGCTGGAGCTATAGGGCTGAAATTTTGACAGTGCATCCCTTTAATGACGTGGACATCCACTAAGAAGCGATTTTTTGAAATTAATCCCCTAAGGGGGTTAAATGGGGTAACCCAAACCGCTGGAGCTGAAGGGCTTTAATTTTGACAGTGCATCTCTATAATGAGGTGGACATTCACTAAGAATAGATTTTTCGAAATTCATCCCCTAACGGAGTGAAATGGGGTTACCAAACTACTAATTTAAGTCGAAATTAAACAGGGAGCCAAAAAATTCAAAAATATAAAATCAGCCGCACCAATTTATCCACCTAGTAAATCATTTTTTACATAGTTTTAGTTAGAATTTCTATAGCCTGATCAACGTGCTAGGCTTTAAGCACAATATCACAATTGTTTTTATAGTGTAATTTTCGAACTACGATAGCTATTTTATTTGTTTTCAGCAAAAGACTGACCTGCCTAAATGTCATTGTAGAAAAACGGAACACCCCATTATTCAAAAGTAACTCAAATACATTAGGGTACATATTTCCAATTATTGTGTGATTGTCGTTTTTATCCTGCATTTTGACTTTATTTAAAAATTCCACGAAAAGAAATATTTCTCCATGTATTTTTTATTTTGCTTCGGTTTAAGGATGGTTTAACCCCTTTAAAAAAGGGTTTAAAGTGAAATTTTCCAAATGTTTCAATGAATAAAAATAGAAAATAAAATTTTAATGCAAAACAATAAATGTCAATTTTTTTCAATTACAATTTTAATGCGGGGGTAGTTTCACCCCCTTAAGGGTTTAAAATAATAAATTTATGGCTGATAATACCTTTTGAACCAAATTTCAAGCAAAAAGCAAAAAACAAAAAATTTTTCTAATTTTTTTTATATAAAGTTGATTTTTATAATTGTGGGGGTAGTTTTAACCCCTTAAGGGTTGAAAATAATTTAGTTTTGCCTGACAGTACGCCCACAATCGTATTTGAAGCATATACTTGAAGAAAAATTTTTTTACAATTTTTTCTATTTGTAGCCGATTTAGGGGTGGTTTCAACCCTTTAGGATCACCCCTTATCTAAAGTTCGCGTTGATTTAGTACAAATCAACCACCTTCGCAAATAAATATTAAAAAAAAGTGTATTTCATTGCATTAGTTTTCATTATTATCGAAATAATCGCGAAAAACCCCTAAAAAGGGGTGTTTTTTGCATTTTTAAGGGTGACGCCCAAGTTTTAGGACCGCAGGACCCCGATTTTTGTGATGAGCGACCCCAAAAACCTTTAGGGTTCGATTTTCTTAACGGTTTGAATGGACTATTTATCTGTTTTCAGCAAAAGACTTTTATTTTTATATTTTAAAAATAAAAGTCTTCAAAGACTTTTATAGAAAAAACTGGAAAAATAAAAATCTTAGAAAGACTTTTATGCAAGACCGAAAAAAATAAAAGTCTTTTTTAACAGTTATTTTTGATTTTAAAAATAAAAGTCAATTTTAATTATTATTTCGAACAAAAAAAGAAAAAAATCTTTAATAACAATTTTAAAAGATTTAAAACAATACTAGTCAAAGATAATAGTTAAAAATAACTTTAAATATTTTTGGTAAAATTTAACTGTTACTGTTGTTTTATATCATATAAGTTTCAAAATAATGATTATTTTCTGATTTTTTCGATATAAGTTATAACAGTTACGATCCCTGGAAAAAAGAAAAAGAGAAAAAGAAAAAAACCGGCTGCCCCGACCGGAATCGAACCTGCAACGCTGAATCAAGGTTCCGACGCTCTACCCACTCCGCCGTCGTCCTGCTGACAGATTTACAACAATAAAGTAATTTGTTCGGTGCCTATGAAATGTTTAGGTTGAACTTTAACAGGTTGAATTTTAACAGTTTTTTCTGCCTAACTTCGAACTCCGTTATCAGAATTTAGAAAAAATTTAACGGGACCACCGTGGGAAGCTCCCCCTTCAAATGAACCAAAAAAAAAAGCAAAAAAGTTATTGGGTTACAAAGTTATGCGTGAACAGGACCACAAAATACCTACACGTCGAATTGAGTAACCTCCTCTTTTTTTGAAGTCGGTTAAAAATACCTAATTATTTCAAAGATTATGAAGTATATTCAACCGAAACAGATGAAGAACCGGATACTAACATCACATTTGAACAAGCCGTGAACGACGAAGTATAGAGGAAAGCAATCGACAATGAAACATACAATATAATTGACAACGAAGCATGGGAGATAATACACGATGCAGGACAAGACCGAATCGACGCAATATGGATATTCCGACAAAAATTTGATCCAAAAGGACACACGATCAAGAAGGCAAGACTAGTAGCTCGCGGGTGTAAACAAGATTCTACTGAGAGCAAATTTGCACAAGTTCCAAGTAGTTCAGCAGTCAAAGTGTTCTTAACCACGGCTTTGAAACAAAACATGCAAATAGAACAACTTGATATTAAAGCTGTATACTTACACTGCCGATTGGCAGAGCCAGTTTTTATGACTATACCAAAAGGATTTCCAAATGAAGGACTATTATGCAAACTACGTAAAGCAATGTATGGATTACGACAAGCGTCAAGAGCGTGGATAGATGAATTTCATAAATTCATGATAACAGCAAAATTTAAAAGATCATACGTAGAACCGTGCCTTTATATATCCGAAAGCAATCCAAAAACTTACATACTAAATTGATGTATACTAGATGTTGGCAACGCCATTGAGTGTGCACCATCCATATAAGTTAAGTATCAGTTGTATGATGTAAGCAGCGGTGTACAAAAAGAATTGGAAATAAAGATGTACAATATGGCGCAAGTAGGTACTAGGACCCTTGTGCGTGGGAACCAAAACCGGTTTTGGGATTTAGGTCAAGGTGATTAATCACGTGTAATTATGTCAATTGGTTGACAGGTCATTAACCTGTAATTATGGTAACTGGGTGACCTTGGAATGTGTGCCAGACGTATTAATTGTTTGAGTAGATCAAGATCATCGTTGTTATTGTTGTGTGTGTGAGGCACGCCCACTTGTGCGCCGCGAAGGTGAAAGTTTGAGTGCGGAGATGTGGAGGGGAGTGCAGCGGAAGTATTAGCGATGGCGATGGCGACGACGGGGGCGGGGGCGGAGGCGGGGGCGGTGGCGGGGGCGGGGGCGGGGGCTGGGGCGAATGTTGAGAACTCGATGGCTCGACGGGTACATCATGTCTATGGGAGGTGTAGAAGTAGTTAGTGGGCCCTGTAGCGTGGGAACTTTTTCTAGGTCACGGAACTAAGTCAATCACTTGTCAGTGAGGGTGGGCTTCCAAACAAAACCTGAAAAACTACTCGGGAATGGTCATAATAAAAACAATATGCTACTTGTTGAACATTTTTATTTTATTTTCTAAAACCGGATTTATTATTACACTCAGTTGTGAAATTCTGTTTTTAAACCTAAATGTATCTACTGCATACTGCTCCCATGCTCCTTTCCTGCTTTGTCTGTATGCGAAACTCCATACTACCATATATTTAACTTGTGGGTCTTCATTGAAACTTTTCTTTCTCATTCTTCTTTCTCACTCTTTCTCATATCTGCTCGTGGAAATAATAGTGAATTGCTAGAACGAGTAAAATACCGGCTAAAAATTTCAAAGTGTTGATTGTACAAAGTATGATCTTTGATTTAGGTTGTTCTGTAAGTGGCCCAAGCTGATCTTTGAATCGCCCGCATTCGTCTTTCCTATTGACATAGATACAGTATGGTGAACGATGTCTATGATCAAAATCTACATCGGAGGCGCAACTCATAGCATTTATCTGCAGAGAACAAAAGTAACATTGAACACGGTCTTTGATGTTTGTGTAAAAAAATCCACTTTTCGCTAGCTGGTCTGCTGTATCTAAGTCTATTGCTAGATTATCGAATGTTTTCAAACGATCGTATTCTTGTTTCAAGTTTAACATTTTGAATGAGTGTAACAGGTTTTATATCACGTCTTTTATATCAATCCAAGTATTGTGTTTTGATGGAAAACCAAGCCACTTCACTAGAACCTGATTACCGCGCCTTTTTATAACCTTTTCTACTAAATAAACATCAGGGTTTTTCACTCGAGCAATTTCCTGTTCATAAAATCTGCCTTGAATTATATTTCCTTGGTAATCTTCGAGAATATGTTGTCGGGTAAACAGGTTTCACTTCTTTTATTTTAAAGATCTCTGTCGACCAATTAGGTGTATAGCCTTTTTCGAATACATGTTTATGTCTACTTATACGAACAAAATCACCTGCTTTGTATTTAGACTTTGACTTTATTTTGGGGTAATTATACACTGATAATAAACGTTTTTCGTTATGCAGCCCAACATCTACAGGTCTCATCTTAATCGTACGATGTTTTGTTGTATTGTAGTCTTCTGTCAACTTGGTCAACATGCTAATCCAGCGATAATTACCATTCATGCTGAATTCTTTCCACATCATATTTTTCAGCGTTCTGTTAAATCTTTCTACAATTGAGGCTTTCAGAGTACTGTAGCTGGAATAATGGTTTATTTCGTAATCTTTCATCAGTTGACGAAACGGTTTATTAAAAAACTCTTTTCCATCATCGGTTTGTAAATTTCTTGGAATGCGTCCTGTATTAAAAATCGACTGCAATGCTTTTACAACTTCTGATGCCTTTTTAGATTTTAAAGGGAGTGTCCATGCATACTTTGAAAAGGTATCAATTACAGTGAGAAGAAAACGAAACCCCTGATTTTCTGATGAGTAAGAACCCATCTCGACCAGGTCTGCCTGCCACAAATCATCTATACCTTTGGTAGTGACATGTCGACGTTTAAAATTTTTTCGCACTGGTTTATGCAGTTCATTGATTATCTGCCTTCTGCTCATTGTACCGAATGTATAAATACTTGCGGTTGAATAACCAGTTTATATACAAAACAAGAATGATCAGGTTTAATCATCCGTTTACAATGATGGTTGCGGGGCCTTCGGGATGCGGGAAAACAACATTTATAAAAAATCTTCTTAATACTAATAACTTATTTATATATCCACAAATTAGAAAAATTATATGGTGTAATACAGAACACGGTGCACTGCCAACAGATATTAAACTACAAAATATTGAATATTTAAATGCTATACCGGAGGAGTTTGTAAATCACGTAAACGAACCAACGTTGATTGTTATAGATGACATGATGTTAAATGCATATAGTAAAGAAGTTTGTGAACTATTCACTAAGGGGTCTCATCATCGTAATTTCTCAGTAATTCTTGTGACACAAAACGTGTTCCATCAAGGAAAATTCAGTCGTGATATATCGCTCAATTGTAAATATCTTGTTGTATTTAAAAACCCCCGGGATAAAAGTCAATTTACACATCTGGCCCGACAAATTTACCCAGAAAATAGTTTAGAACTTGGGAGAATATATAAAGAGATAACTCAAATGCCTTACGGGTATTTGCTAATTGATTTAACTCAGGACATTAACGACGTCTTAAGATTTCGTACTGATATATTTAATAAACACTTTGTAACCTGTTTTTGCCCGCAAAACTCTTTAAATGGTAAGAATGGCGTCACGAATGAAACGATTAAGGGAGAACAAGCATATGCTATATGTGCTTAAAAAGGCTAAACCAAATCTGAGAAAGTCCATCATACAAAATGCTGACCCTGAGGTTATAAAAACTCTTTGTGAAATTACACTCAACACCTTAAAAGGTAACCACATGCCGCATGGAAATATCTACAACTCACTGTGTAGGTATAAAAAGGAAATGCGTAAATTGATTTGCGCAAAGAGATCTGTTGCTAAACAGCGTAAAATACTAGTGCAACGAGGAGGTTTTTTACCAGTTTTATTAGGAAGTGTACTATCAGGAGTTATCGGCTCATTAATTGAAAAATATGCATAGAAATAACGGACTTAACAAGATGCTACTTCTGTCGCCAGAGGTTTACAACAGGCTTAAAGATGAAATTGAAATGACTGCAAATCAATCCATTTTTGATAGAGCAATGAATAAAATACTGCAGAATAAAGACATGAATGATTCGGAAAAATGGTATAGCTATCGAAACCAACTAATTTCATTTTTAAATCACAATCGGAAATCCAAACGAATGTTGGATAAAGAAACAAATTTTTACTTGCCACGTGAACATAATTTCAAACAAAAAAGTTTAAGAGATAGTACCACACAAACGAAAATTATATTTAAAGATGATGTGTTAACACACACTTCACCACCACCAGCAAAGGATTTCCTAACCGAAGAAGAAGTCTTTGAAGAAGCACGTAACATAACCCCGCCAAGAAGATCTTTATCACCAGCCGCCAAAAGACGATTATCAGCTAGCGGAATAGCAAAAACTCTAAGGCCACCACCAAAATTACTAAGAACAACATCTGCACCTAATGCACGTGAAAAGGATTATAAAATAATCACAGCTGAGGATGGTGTAACGCAGTATACTGTACCTATGAATATGACTGCCGATGAAGCTAGTGAACATATAGAAGAATTAGAACAAAGTGAAAAACAAAAAGCAGTCCAGAAACAGTCTATATTAATACCCTCTCCGCTAGAATCTGGTCAATATATGCTTTCATTTCCTTAACGTAAGCTCGGTGTAAGACAGAGTGAGCGTCTGAAGACTAAAAAGGATAGAACTACAAGTACGTCGGACATTGCTTGGGAAAGACTGTAAACAATGCCAGTGGAAATAAAAGAAAATGATTTTTACGTATGTCTTTTAAGTAATAACTCTATGCAATTTTACCCGGAAAATACGCTATCGGCTTTTACAAATGCACTTGCTAAACCATGCAAGTTTCATGGGAACTGGCGTGTTGGAATAACTGAAATTGCATTACCAAATTTTGAAATAACAAAACGTGCAATCTCCAACAATGGGGGAAATGTGCGTAAACGAGTGAGGCGTGAATATGACCAGTTAAAGGAAACTAGAAAGCAGCATCAAAAGGATTTTAAAATACTTAGCATCAAAATAAATGAAAATGTAAAACTTGAATGGACACCAGAAAACCTTGAACAAGTTAGTTACAGACCTGGACAAATGTCACCCTCAGAGCAAAAGCGGGTTATATTTGATGTTGCAGCAAAAGTGGAATACAAATATTTCAGCGCAAAAATGGTTCAACTATTATTCAGAGCAAGAACGGAACGACAAAAGTCTTAGAGCAAAAGCGGATTAACTCTCTAAACCGTTTTTGCGCTCTACGAAAACTTAAATCGCTTTTGCCCTCAGTTTTTATTTATACCTCCGTCGCTCACATTATTACTTCGAAATCTATTTTTAGACCACATTTTTTTCACTTTACTAGAAATACAATGCAACTCTATTCATAAAATTGGAATTTTTGGAATTTTTGCGTTTGTAAGATTTGACTTTGAATGTGTGAAGTCTTTGTAATTGTTTATGATAAGTTTTATGTTTTTGCTATTTTCCCATTTTTGACTACATATTTGGGGATTTTTACATTTCTGACTTAAATTTTCCACATGTTTATCTTTTATCTTTATTACTAACTTCAATTTTTATAATGTTTGCAATTTATGATTTTTTTCAATTTACTTTTTTTTACTTAGTTAGTTTTGTATTTTGTAAAAAAAATTTAAATTTGTTCAAAAATTCAGAATTGCAAACATAAAACTGAAGAATTGCAGATATTATTGTCAAAAAAGAAACTTATTAATATTAAAATGAAAAGAGCACTCATTTTAAAACTGAAATTGTGAAATCCAAATATTAAATAAAATTGAATTTTTTTAATAATTAAAGGCCAATATCTAACTACTCAATAATGGCATGACTGAACGGAAAAAATGTAATACTTACCCTAAAATTAAAGATAAAATTTCAGAAACTGGACAAACTAGAGACAATGGCCTCGATTCCCAAATCCGGCAGCGCGGAAGTGAGTGCGGATTTGACACTTTGCGATTCTCAAATCCGCAGGCGCGGATTCAATTAAATCAAAAATTCGGAGTGAAGACTCCCACGATAATAAAATAGCCGATGTCGGATTATCTGAGGCGCATTTGTGGTTTCAAATCCGCAGAAAATTTGTTGCGGATCACACTTTTAAAGCGCGGAAAATTTCAAAAAAAGATTTGCGGTTGCAGATTTGAGAATCGCAAAGTCTCAAATCCGCACTCACTTCCGCGCTGCCGGATCAGGAGTACGACAAGGATGTTTACTTTCGCCGTTACTCTCTCTTATAGTAATAAACTATATCCTTGTCGGCGCTGGTGGGATTCAATGGGAATTGCTTGTATTAAAACTACGTAAACATACTTCTTGAATAACTGTTTAATTGAATATTTTAAATTATTTAACGAAAAAATATAAATGCATTTATTATTTTGTTCATTTAATCAAAATGTAAAATGCAAGACAACCAAAAACGTATACATATATTTCACAAGTGACCCGATTCAAAAACCACAAAGGACCCCGCACCGTTTGTATGGGAAAATGTCTTTGGCTGAATTTTCTTGAAATTTTCAGGCTGATAGGCTGATATATAGAAATCAAATGTCTCCATGGGAACATAATCCAAAAACCCCCGTTCCCGAAAAAGGACCACCAAAGGGCTAGAGGATATAACTGATTTCGGAATGTAAAACAATTTATTCTTGAAGTCCACACAATGGCTACACCACACAACCATCCCTTTGACCCTTCAAGCACCGACCATCCATCCGCTCCCCTCTCTCGTCCCACACCACGACCCATCCTATGGACTTTTCTGATTTCTAAATTACCACGTAAGCAACCAATAACACTCCAGCCTTTGACCATCTAACCCTCATGTATATGAGAAGTCTCCACTCTATCTCTCTAACTGATCATGAGTATTTGCTAACCAACATATTTTTACTCTCAGACAACCATTACCCCCGACGCTCACCTCCGGCATTTGCCACATTTCGTAACAAACCCCTCCACCGGCGATATTCATTGTGTCATTGGTTAAATAAATTCTTTTACATTCAGAAATCAGTTATATACCTCTAGCCCCTTGGAGGTGCGTTTTGGTCGGGACGGGGGTTGGAGTATGTTTCCATTGAGACTTTTGATCTACATGTTGAGAACTATAAACCTGAAAAATTTCAAGAAAATTAACCGAATTAACATTTTCCCATACCTTTTCCAATAGAAAACTTGAGAAAAAGAAAGTAAAAATTGGGAATATAAAGTTTGTGCTTCTAGAAAGCTGCCGTAACATATGAATGGGAAGCACTACATTCTTGCTACTATACGCTGTTTATACAGATAAATAATGTACTATATATTTAATTTTTCTTTAAATTACTTAAAATGTATAAATCAATTACTCCAAACAAGTAAAAGTTGCGTTTAAAACTTCAAAAACGAAGACAACTTCAAAAGTTGTGTTTGAAACTAATATGCATATTAGTTTTTATCCTTTTTTAAGGGCAAATACTATATTACGTTCTTCTTCTTCTTTGGTCCGTTAGCTGGCGTGAAAGGGCGACTATCTTCTTCTACAGTATTTTCGGTCCGAGCGGGACATCCCAACAATGGATACGCTGCTGTTGGTGCCGCTTCGAAAAATGCGGTCTCTTGCCCTGTTTCTTCGGTTCCCCGATTCTGGTCAATTCGGCAGATCGAGTACTCGCCTCCTTTCACACCCTAGGCTTGGGACCAGGCGACGGCGAAGTTTCTATATTACGTTACAAGGGAGAAAAAGCAGAATTCCAAAAATAAAATCAAAAGCAGCGTTTTCAACCCGAGTGTGATGAAAACATAATAATTGACGCTTTTACTGAGAGCAAAAGCGATTTAAATTTTTGTTTAGCGCAAAAGCGGTATAAGTTTTCATTAAGAGCAAAAGCGGAGTAAAAAGTTAACCCGCTTTTGCTCTCGGTTTTTTGATACACCGTTTTTGCGCTGAAGTATAGTTATACCATTTTTACTCTAAGAATACGAAGATATTCCTCTTTTGCGCTAAAAAAAGAACCGAACCGTTTTCGCTCTCTTTGTTATTTTAGCCCGCTTTTGCTCTGAGGGTGTCAAATAAACCTTTCAGCATTTTTATTAACATTTTATAATGCAGTTGCACCTTCATGGTATACCATGTACTTGAATGATGTTAAATCGAAAATGTGGAAGCGCTTAGAAGATGACCACTTTAATGAAGTTATCCCTGAAATAAAGTATAAGCACGAGCCAGACGAATACATATTGCACATATATCAAGGAAAAAAGACTTCAGAAAACGTTGTTTTAAAATATAAGAACTATGAATCAATTGAAGATTTTGTTGATGATGTATTTGGTCAAGTTCCTAGGAAGAATAGAAAACATCCTGTTTTGAAGAATACAATAGACAATTATACACATCCAACGGCTAGCATAAAAACAGCTGAAAATAAAGAGAAAAAAGGTAGTGAAAAGAAGCATGATGTATTCGAACTCCGTTTAGAGGAATTGGGTGTTACGATAAAAATAAAAAAACCACTACCTTCACACTTGAATGTTAAAGATCTCATGACATTGCTTTTAACCAATTTACACTTTGACGATAAACAACTTAGCGAGGAAGAAAAACATAAACGAATTATTGAAATTAAAAATACAATTTTTGAAATATTGAATAGACTGAAGAAAGATTCACTCAAAGCAAAAACACCCGAGCAACGGAAAATAACTAAAAACAGTGAAATTTTGCAGGTCCCATATGAAAAACAAAGCTCGGGCGAATTTTTATCTACACCAGTACCTATTAATACAAACATAGATAATCTGTCAAACTTCATCACAGATGTATTTCTACAAACACCTGAAAACAAACGTAATCCTGATGCATTGTTGACAGAAATAAAAGAGTCATTTGACACTGCGGGCTTACGCCAAGAGCATATGTCAATAATGGAAAAAATTAATTCTCTTGATACAACAATTAAAGAATTAATGTTACGATTACCAAGAAGTACACAAGAAACTACAAAAAATTGCTCTGATAAAAATATAATTCATATATACACT
Organism: Thereva unica; assembly: GCA_949987705.1. Classification (NCBI taxonomy): domain Eukaryota; kingdom Metazoa; phylum Arthropoda; class Insecta; order Diptera; family Therevidae; genus Thereva; species Thereva unica. Next base: position 112,883,384 of record OX465283.1, read on the forward strand.
GATATTATTCAACCTAGAGCTATAGGCGACAAACTAGTAAGATATCTACGAATAATACCGATTCAAGAGTGTGGTACTATATTAAGATTTGAACATGTAGAATACTGCCCCATTGAAAAAACTTTTATTGAAAGTATTTCTATCAAAATAACTGATCATCAAGGTGAGTTAGTGGACTTTAAAACAAGTTATATTCCTACATATGTAATGCTACATTTTAAAAGACAATAAAAACTATGAATATTTGCGCAACAGGCTGTTCTTGCATAGTATAAATAGAATTACGAGATGGATTCCTATTATACACGTTATTATTTAATACAAAGCGGCGGCGGCCTGACAGATATTGGAGAATTATATCGTGGTCCAGTTATTTATCAACGTGGAAGAGGTATCGGTAGCTTCTTCAGTGCATTATTTCGACACTTAAAACCCATAGCTACATCAGGATTAAAAACATTGGCACAACAGGTTGTAAAAACAGGACAAGCTATAATACAGGATAAAAATATCAACAGCAAATCAGTTAAAGATATTTTAAAAGAACAAGGTCGAGTTGTTGTTCAAGATTTAGCTCAGAAAGGTATAAATAAACTGTTTGACGGAATGAAAGGTGCAGGTATAAAAAGACCCAATCCGTTTACAACTCTACATTTAAAACCAGCTGTTAAACGCAAAAGACGTGGAAAAACACCTAAACGGTCGAGAAATTGTAAAACTGAAAATCAAAGAAAAGGAATAAAAGCAAGAGTTTTGAAAACAAAACGAAAGATACGTAAACGTATACTGGACATATTTGATAAATAATCATAATGTCGTACAAAGAATGCATGAAATCAGAATTGGATCTTTTTTCAACACCACCAGTTCAGACCAATATTTTGAAAACAGAAGAAGTAGCATATAAGCCAATAGCCTCGCTCGACAACTCCTCCGTTCTAGAGTTTGTAACTTTGGGTCATGGAGATACATACCGTGATTTATCTAGCATATGTCTTCGTTTAAAATTGCAATTAATTAAAATAAAAGATGGAAAAGAAGAACTTTATCCAGATGATGGTGATGCTCCAGGTTTAATAAACAATATTTTACACTCCATATTTCGCCAGTGCACTGTATATTTGAATGGAAAACCAATTGCTCAAACCGACCACAATTACAATTATCGCGCTTATATTGAAAATTTATTAAATTATGGCAAAGATGCGGCATCTACCCATTTGGAGTCGGTTGGCTGGTATCTTGACAAAGATGACTCGGAAATTGCAGATATCGATAAACCCGTTGCTGAATTACATCAAGGCTATTTAGATCGTCAGAAACTCTTCAATAAAAGTAATGTAGTTGAATTGATGGGCAAAATCCATACTGACTTGCTTAATCAGGATAAGTTGCTATTAAACGGTGTCGATTTACGTGTAGTTTTATCGCTTGAAAAACCAGAATTTTATGTTTTATCCAAGGACGGGACCGACTCACCACAATTAAAAATCTTGGATGCAACCATGTACATGAATCACGTGACAGTTAATCCGAATATTTTATTAGCACATGAGACAGTTTTACAGCGATCAAACGCCATATACCCATACAAGCGAGTTGAAGTTAAAAGTTACACTATTCCAGCAAACACATTCACACTTTCACTGGATAATATCGTCATCGGACAGTTACCGAACTTAATAATTTTTGGTATGGTGGACAATGATGCTTACACTGGCAGAAGAACAAAGAACCCCTTCAACTTTAAACATAACAACATTACCAGATTCAATTTATCAGTGAATGGCGTGCAGATACCAAATCAACCTCTCGAATTTGACTACTCAAAAGATAATCCGATTAGTACACGCGGATACAATACGTTATTCAGAGGAACAGGTATTCATTATTTCGATAAAGGTCATCAAATATCCAAGAAATTATTTGACAAGGGATGTTTTCTTCTCGCTTTCGATTTAACAACAGACAATTCATACAACGCAACTTGCGGCAATTTACTAAATCAGGGAACAGTACGAGTTGAAGGAAAATTTAGAGACGCGTTAAAAAATAGTGTGACATGCATTGTATATGCTGAGTACGATGGAAGCATTGAAATTGACAAGGATCGAAATGTTTACACTAATTTTTAAATCTATATAAGGTGGATACGATATGTTCCAACTGTTAGTTGGTGAATTGATTTATTACGGTAACAATGAGCTGTTTAATTAATGTGGAATACTTTTGCGGAGGTGAATATACCTTCTTTAAAAAAGTCTCTTTCGCTGGATTCACTGCGCAAAATAAAACGTTTGCGAAGGAAATAATTTTTAAATATCCAACATCTACTACAGAATGCAACGAGCAACAACAATCAACTAAATTTGGCAACCTTGAGCTAAAACGGATAGATGAAGACCTTATAAAAACTCTGGCGAAATTTAAGACAATCTTTGTTCGTGGAACACCAACTAAGGAGTTTATAAATAACTACGTGACATCTCTCACCAATGTCATTGACCTAGAAGCAGCATTTACCTGTGAACAAGAATGAACACGATCGAGCTTGCAACTGCATTGACAAATAATCGCGTAACAAACAAATTTTTTAGAGGAGTCTTCCCATGCAACCATCTACCACAAAAAATAAAAAAACCACTCTAATACAGATCCAGCACACAAAGACGGAACTCATTGGGTTGCATTTTATTTCCCTAAACAAGGCTCGGCAGAGTACTTTGACTCATTTGGAAGGTATCCCACCAATAAATATTTTCAAAGATTTCTACTAAATAATTCAAAGAATTTTTTGAATAATAAAAAACGATTGCAAAGTCAATTTTCAGCAACTTGTGGACATTATTGCTGTGTATTTCTATATTCACGATGCAGGGGAAAAAGCTTGAAAACTTTTTTAAAAGAATTCGCCTCCAGCGATCTCAGTTCAAATGATAATAAAATTATTAATTTATATTTAAAGAATTTTTCACAAAATGGTGGAGATTTCTGTAACCAATCATGCAAAGCAGAGGTCAGTACTATAAAAACCCCAAACAGAGGATGTTAATATTCAGTATATAAGTTTAAATTGAGTAGCATGGAGCCATCACGTAAGAGACAAAGGACCACTGGTGCTAAAGGAGAAAAAAAGAAAAAGTTGTCCAAATGTGAAGCAAAAGTTGTGGGTGAAAATCTGTTATTAAACTACACATATCATCTGGACGATTGTCACAACCGGAAAATAATTCTAGGATTTGACCCATCATCATTTGAGGCAAAAATAGTGTTTCATCGCCACGGACTCATACCAATATCAGTATCTTATTCTGAATGGACAACAATTTACAGCTATCTTAGCGCTTTAAAAATCAAAATGGAAAATACATCTCCAGCAAATCAACCAAAACTGCAAAAAGAACACAAAATCCCCGTTGGCAGTGGCAGCATCACCTTAAGACAGGCTGAACTTTGTAAACTATTTGAAATGCTGAAATTTTTAAACATCGTTATGTACCACAATAACAATGCTGCGGATAGTGTGAAAGAATGTTATAGAAAATATGTTGAAAAATGTAAAGAAAAAAATGTATTGACATTAGCATGCGAAGATTTTTTTATTCCAAGTCGAACATCTTATGTACACTTAAATTATTCTCGACTTTTTTATGAAATACCGTTGTACTGTATTGCAAATCTTGTTTTTGATATGATAAATTTTGAATGCAAATAAATAAAATAAAACTAAAGATATCTTTTATTTAAAAAATTTATTCACTAACATGTATAAATATATATTAACACAATTTTGAACGGCACATCGAAGAGTTGGTGACTTTCCATGTATCATACAGAAAGACTCAAAGTTTTCCAAGTTACTTAGTTTTGGTATTTCCAGCTGGATTATTTTCGCTTCAGGGAGGTATTTCCGGATAAATTTCTCCTTTTCCAATCCTTTCACATAAATTGTTGAATTTGAATAATTCGTCAATAGGTTGGGTAATTCATTGTAATCAATATTTCCACCATTCCATCTTAATCCATTTATTTTCCTAAAGTTGAAATCATCCTGCCAACGAGCTCTTGGTGTCAATTCACTATACGGAAAAGGTGGCTTGAAGTAATATAAGCTCGGTAAAAGTGATCCGTGTTGTAAGACTACCATCTCCTTAGCAAACAGCTGACCATTTACTCCACTGACAAATTGTATATCCAAAATAACAGTTGCCGAATTCATGACTTTAACGATCCAGGAGAAAATATCAAATGACTCTTAAATACATATTTTAATGTCTTATATATCTTAACAAATATGGAACTCATTTCCACACCAACCCCTGGGGTAGAGTTTATTGGTGCGCTTTTTTTATCATGTGGTATCCCCATTAGGCCTACTCCACGAAACTTATTCAAATATCTTATTTTTCTAAATTGGCATGGTGTAAGCAGCGACAAATTCATATATTTATCTCTGTTGTTGTCTTCCAAACACATTTTCTCATCTTTTCTGTCTTTTAAACCCATATGGTAGGGAGCTGAAATCTTCCAGAAATCTTCGTTTATTTGAAGTCACCTTATATTTTTTTATTTCAGGAACTGTTACTACCTCGTGATCTTTTGTGCGGCGAATATTTTTTGATAGGATAGGAATGTGGTCTTCTTCTTTGTCATTTAATATCATATTTTTAATTGAATCTAAATTGACATGTTGCGAAGCTTCATAATTCAGACAGATTCCTTTTACTTTACTCTGTACCTTGATGGATTCATCCCTTGTGCTATAAACTGCATATGCATAATTTTTAGGGGCTCCACTTGTAAAAGTTTTTATATAACTACCAGGACCGTAGCATTCTAACTCATCGGTCATATCTCCAATGAATTCTCCAGTCGGGGGATCGTATTCTCCTTCTCTGCTAATATATATGACAGAATCAGTGTCATAATATAAAACTCTTTCTCCAAGCTGCTCCAAATAGCTAAATAACTTAAGTCGTGCCTGTGCGGTTGTATAAGATGCTATAGAAACGTTAACTGTTCCTAGAGATTCTGCAGCTTCTTCTCTGTAATTCCAGTTTACAATAAGCGTTTCTTCATTGACTGGAAGAAGATGTTGTACCTCTACTGCCGGATTTACTAGAAACTGATACAACTCTCCTGAACTGTTAATTATATTGGTCTTCGGTTGGTTTTCTCGCTGTCCGAATTTTCCCCAAAAGGAGTTTAAAATTAACTTGGCTAATGATCTTAGCCCAGGATTTTTATTAACTTCTGAATACTCCAGTTTTACACCTTCATTTTTCAGAAATTCCTCCAGGTATTTCCTCTTTTCCTCTTCATCCGAACTGCATTTGCTGGGCCATCCTGATGCCTGCTGTTTCATCTTGATAAATTTGTTCATCATTGAAGTAAACAGTCCACCCGAAAGGTTTGATTTATCGTACGCCTCAGTTTTGTAACTATTTCGTATGTATTCAGCATTTTGTATCCTCTACTTAGAGCCGTTTTTACCTCGTCAATTACCCATGTTCCAATAAGAGCTCTTTGTTCATCCGTGTGTGTGCACTCATGATGTTGGTTTTTCTCCTCACTACATCTATGACATAAGGGGAACATTAATTTATTATTCTGTCTAATCGGTAGAACGGGGTGATACATTCCTTCGGGCGGTAAAATTTTACATTTGATCAGACCATCTATTTTACCTAAATCAACTTTGGAGCATACATCTGTTCCGACATATAATTCAGGGTGACCAATTGGGAATTTTCCATACTTGCAAACCCATGGATACAATGAACATACATCTATGTATTTTATTTTTTCACCTGGCTTGCATTCGTAATGTGTATAAACATTACCTGTTCGACCCCCATAAAAAGCATCTCGAGGATTTAAAGGTGAATGTACCAGTAAAGGATGGTCTCTTAAAGCTTGAATGTCTTTATTCGTTTCCATCAGCCTGAGAAAATCACACTCCCACATCTCAATGACCTCGTATCCATAAGAACGTAAACGCTCCGTCTTTGCGGTTGTTACTTCATATCGGTGATTTAGAGTATCGCTATGGTCGTCATGAAGAGGTTGATCACGGTTATGTTTCAAACATGTGGGGTGTCCATGGTAATAGCAACCATGGAATTCAAATATTTGATTAGACTCTGCACAATAGCCATCTACTTTAACTCCTTTCAGAACAACTTCTCTTTGTTTGGCTGCATGTGTAATATTAATTCCTCTGCGTTTTTCTTCAGATATTAGCCATTGAATTGCTATTGCTGACTGATTATCGGCATATCTAAATCCCTTTCTTGGAATAATACCAATAGTATTCGGTCTAAGAAAATTGCGCCGAAAAACTAAATTGCATGCAGAGGCAATAGTTGTCGCCTCAACAAATGGATCAACTTTGCATTCTACTAACATCAATTTTCTAAATTTTAAGCATGCCTCTGTCAAAATCTGTACATCGCTAATGCAATAGTCTACAATATCACGCTGCATATCAAAGTCTTCATTTTTATGTTTCTCGTACCATTCGAGGAAACTATCACGATCTTCAGTTTTCATGGAGTCGGGACTGTAATATTCTACAGCCGGTAATTTCCCAATATAGTTCTTATTCTCGAGTGTGTTAAATAGGTGCGGGAAGTACCCTTTTTTATACACTGCCGGTAGATCAAAGGCCTTTGGTAGTTGAGATAGGCTCATAGGAAAATAATTTAGTGAGTCGATAAATTTTATGTTTTCCAACTGCATCATTATAATTTTCGTTCCTCGCATTATTAGTTTGGGTTTCAGGTCTGTCTTTTTCAGAATGTAATTCAGTATGAATTGATGGTCAAACGCCTGACCATTATGAGCTAAGACTACTATCCTTTTAAATTTGCCCTTCCTTAATTCCAACAAATCTTTCAAAAACTCGTTCACTACATTAGTTTGGTAGATCTTCAATCTATATCCACATTTTTGGCAAAAATGTAACTTTTCTATATCCACGCAGATTTCACAACGCTTTGCAACAACACATAAATTCGGTTCATGCAGCTTTATGTCTCCAGCTGATTCTCCTTCTATATATTTTTCTCCTACAATCTTCTCCTGTCTTGTTTCCAAGTCGTAAAAGACGAAAAGAGTGTCTTTTGTTGGAGGTGCTCTGACATCCGGTTGGATAAAGCAGAAGTGTCCTTGTTCCACGTGTTTATTACAGATCTTGCAATAATATTCACCGCATATATGAGTTTTATCTGCTTTATATGTCTTTAGACAATCTTTGCACTTTTTTATTACCTCGCAAACACTTTTCTTATTTAACGACCCTGAAGCTTTGTGATAGTTGAAGCAACATTCTCCTCTAAAATGTCGATTACATTCTTTACACAGCTTTTCGATACAGTCTTTAGCGCATGCTGGAGTCTGCTGGCAACAAGGACAGGTTCCTCCACATCTGTGATCGTTTTTGGTATTGTATGGTACATGACATTCCTCGCAATAATACGCACAGCAAAATGCTGCAGTTAGCGAACCTATGACGTTGTAATGATTGTTGTGGTACAGTAAATTTAGTTTTTTCCGGTATTTTGTCCCTCAAATACCTCATCTTTTCCTTTAGCACCATATCTATACACTATAATCTTATAATCTTTCAGTTGTTCTTGGAATTTTTGCAACTCCGGAATTCCGGCACCTTCATTGGGTATATTTATCCTGGATTCAGACAAAAGTTCTGTTGCTCGTTGAGTTTGTAATTTTCCAATATCCCGCCTCACTGTGTCAAACTCTGTCTCCTTATTCACTTTGGACATGGCAACAATCAATGCTCTTGCTAGACACAGGCTATCCTTGTTTTTTATTAGTACGATACCCCTTCTCTTTGTACATTCCTCATCAAATGTGCTGTATTTCCTTCTTCTATCACTACCCCTCCCTTGTGGCAGTCTAATTGTGGTAACATTCAAGCAAAACGTGTCGGTACTTAATCCACTTGAATTGCTTTGAAAAATTTTTCCAATGGTGTTCCACACATCGGATACTTTCAATGTGGAGGCCGATCTGTAACTTAACCACCCGGGACCTTTCTCCATAAAGGACGCTCCACAAAAGGTAAAACCAAGGAAATCATCCGGCTGAACTTCTAAGAGTGCGTGTTGAACAATATCGTCAACTGCACTTTTGATCCAATCTGAGGGTTCCACATTTGCAGGTGGGCTATTGATTTTGAAAGTAATTTTGCGTCCCCTCAGATTGAAACGCCTGATATGCGTTATCATATCGTTGGTGATGGAAAATTTACTAAACATTCCAAGCTCCTCGTCTACCTGAGCCCTAAGTTTCAACATTTTTTTCATGCTTAAATTAACTAGTTGCTCACCCTTTTTTATTTTTAAATATAAGTATATCCCCCACACTTTTACACTTTAAAGCAATATTAACACTAGAACTTCCTTTTTATTTTTGAATATATATTTACCCACAATTTTACACTTTTTAAAACAATGTTAACACTCAAAATTCCTTTTTGTTTTTAAATAATATCCACCCACACTTTTACACTTTTTTAAAACACTTTCAGCACTCGAAATTCCGATTAGATTAAAACTTCTCAAAACACTTTTTAAAGTTAAACTGTCAAGGTAAATACTTCCCGACTCACTTTTCGCGATTTTAAAATCAACCTTCGAATGACGGAGATGCATTCGGGTAGGTTTTTATATACGCGACCCAACGCAAAACAAAACAAAAACAAACGGACTCTTGCAGCTGCACCGGATCATGTGCAATTGCACAGCTGCGAAATGAGTAAAAACGCAAAACAAAACAAAAACAAACGGGCTCTTGCAGCTGCAACCGGATCATTTGCAATTGCGCAGTATATCTGCTTGCGTGATCGCAATTAATTATTAATGCGACTTGTTTCAATCTTTGGAAGTTGAACTCGCCTGCTTATTTATTTTAATTGGTTCGCTTGGCATCTGCATTTCTTAGCTAGATAATAATTTCATTTCTGCGACAGCTGCGAAATGAGTAAAAACGCAAAACAAAAACAAACGGGCTCTTGCAGCTGCAACCGGATCATGTGCAATTGCGCAGTATATCTGCTTGCGTGATCGCAATTAATTATTAATGCGACTTGTTTCAATCTTTGGAAGTTGAACTCGCCTGCTTATTTATTTTAATTGGTTCGCTTGGCATCTGCATTTCTTAGCTAGATAATAATTTCATTTCTGCGACAGCTGCGAAATGAGTAAAAACGCAAAACAAAAACAAACGGGCTCTTGCAGCTGCAACTGGATCATGTGCAATTGCGCAGTATATCTGCTTGCGTGATCGCAATTAATTATTAATGCGACTTGTTTCAATCTTTGGAAGTTGAACTCGCCTGCTTATTTATTTTAATTGGTTCGCTTGGCATCTGCATTTCTTAGCTAGATAATAATTTCATTTCTGCGACACCTGCGAAATGAGTAAAAACGCAAAACAAAACCAAACGGGCTCTTGCAGCTGCAACCGGATCATGTGCAATTGCGCAGTATATCTGCTTGCGTGATCGCAATTAATTATTAATGCGACTTGTTTCAATCTTTGGAAGTTGAACTCGCCTGCTTATTTATTTTAATTGGTTCGCTTGGCATCTGCATTTCTTAGCTAGATAATAATTTCATTTCTGCGACAGCTGCGAAATGAGTAAAAACGCAAAACAAAAACAAACGGGCTCTTGCAGCTGCAACCGGATCATGTGCAATTGCGCAGTATATCTGCTTGCGTGATCGTAATAAATTATTAAAGCGACTTGTTTTAACAGTATCAATGTATGGGTAGTTCAGGCCTATATAAACCCCACTTTGGCTGATGATTCTTAAGTAGAGTTTCATCAGTTTTAGAGGAAGGCAGAAGAAACTTTCCAAAGTTAAATCAAGTGAGGAGCAGAATTTTTTATTGAAAATCAAAAGAAACATTTGGGTAAGAATGTTTTAAATAAATAAATTTTCAATTATTTTACCATTCGACTTTATTCTTTTCAGATATGGCAGGCAGTATGAATAGTAATAATTTTGAGTTAAGTGCTGATAGTTTGGAGTCAGCTAGGAAATCGTCAACAAACAAAGGGGTAAAGAGGCGACTTTTCGAGGAGAAGAAGGAGGAGGATTTTTCTAAGTCGACTCTTAGCAAAAGGAAGAAAAGCATGTCCCCTATCATCTCTGTGAATGATGATGATGATACTGATGTCGATGAGGATGAGGAATGCATACTGGAGGAAATCAACAGTTTTCAATATAAGAAAAATATGCCTTTGAAAGACATGAAAGTCAACGAAGCGTACAACATAATTGATGCTAGGAAGGTGAATACCAAGTTCGGGAAAAAGGTGCTGGTGGAGCTGGAGGATAGTATTATATACTTACCGGGAAGGTATACTGACCTCTCCGATAGGGGGATTAATTTATTAAAAAAGGGGAAATATGCCATAGAGAATTTGGGAGAGATGGGTAATTCCTTCGAAATCATATTTAAGAAAAGATCAGGAAATCCCCACGAACTGAATGTGGACGACGGTGAAGGGAACATTATTTTATCACAAAACAGAAAAAAATATTAAATCATGTAAAAACTAAAATTTTAAAATAAATTTCAATGTTTATGTATTTGATTTAAAAAATAAAAATGTTAAAATAATTGTTTTTTTTAATGTATCAAATTGTAGTCATTTTCAGGTTTCCAGTTCTACTTTCAATGCTACCCACAGAGTTTCAAAACCTACACCTCCCACAGACATGATGTACCCGTCGAGCCATCGAGTTCTCAACATTCGCCCCAGCCCCCGCCCCCGCCCCCGCCACCGCCCCCGCCTCCGCCCCCGCCCCCGTCGTCGCCATCGCCATCGCTAATACTTCCGCTGCACTTCCCTCCACATCTCCGCACTCAAACTTTCACCTTCGCGGCGCACAAGTGGGCGTGCCTCACACACACAACAATAACAACGATGACCTTGATCTACTCAAACAATTAATACGTCTGGCACACATTCCAAGGTCACCCACTTACCATAATTACAGGTTAATGACCTGTCAACCAATTGACATAATTACACGTGATTAATCACCTTGACCTAAATCCCAAAACCGGTTTTGGTTCCCACGCACAAGGGTCCTAGTACCTACTGGCGCAGTCACTAAAGGAGAAAAGTAAAAAAAAAAATAGAGAGAGTGAAAAATTGTGAAAAAAAAAACGAAAGCTCTAAGAAGTTGAAAAGTAGATATCATAGAATATCAAAAACCAAAGCAATTGAAGCTAAGTGGCAATCTAAAGGAGAATTGGAAAAAATTTCATCAAATGTATGAAATATATGCCACAGCGACAAAAACGAACAAGGAAGATGAAGTCATACAAGTGGCGAGATTTCTAAGTTGTGCGGGGGAGGAAGCAATAGAGCTATTTAATACTTTCGGTTTGACGTCAGAAGAGAAAGCCAAAATAGAAAAAGTAATAAAAGCATTCGAGAAGTATTGTGATCCTCGGACAGTCGGACGAACGTGGTATATGAGAGATATAATTTTTATAAAAGATGCGAGAGGGAAGGTGAACCGTTCGATTATTTTATGGCGGACATAACGAAGCTCATTGAAAGTTGTGAGTTTGGAGATCAGAAGCAATCATTACTAAGGGATCGTATCATAATTGGAGTAGCAGATCAAAATGTGCAAGCACAATTATTAAAAGTTGATGGATTATCGCTGGAAAAAGCTGTGGAGATTTGCAGAATAGCAGAAATCACAGGAAAGCAGGTCAAACAAATGCAACAAGACAATAAGACATCGGTAGATGCAGTAACGAGAAATAATGTTAGGTAATAAGAATTTTGATGACAGGAAAAATACGAGGGGCGCTGGCTCTAATAATAATAATAATAATAGTAATGATTTAATAAGGTTTAATTCTACACTCTCTCTCTGTCCACGGACGAGGACAGTTCACTACTTCTTCAGGCTTTTAGTTTTCTTGTGGTGTTTTTTCTATTTGTTAAATTGTAAAGTAAAAATTTTTTTTAATCAAATATTTTAAAGTGTTTTTTCCTTTTTTTGTAATGTATTAACTGTTCATCAAGGCGTGAGCAAAAAAGTTATTTTATTTTATTTTATTTATGGTTATAGTGAAATTTACCTCCTAGTGGCCATTTTGTTTTTGAGCTTCATGTGGGCTTATCTTGATGCCTTCGGCACCTTGATATAGTATCGCAATTTTTCTAGCCCATCCACATAATTAGATTTGTTTTTTATCGACAATTGATTAAAGTTATATATTTCTTCCATTTTATCAAAAAAGTTTTTTGGCATTAAACCTTTTCCTTTTCGCTAATAATTTTTTAATTTTTGACAATATTTATTAAGTGTTTTGTTAATTTTTTGTTTTATTATTTATTTTCTATTATTTAATTTTTATTATTTATTTTATTATTTATTGACTGCAAAATTTATCTTGTTTCTTGTCTTTATTAATGTGATCTATGAAACTATATTCTGTTATAAGTAAATTAAATTTCTAGTTTTAAGTATACCTTTTATTGCCTTTAAATTATTGCCATTCTTAACACAATTTTAATTTTTACAACTGCAATCTTTATAAATTTATTTTACAATCACAGCCTGTTTCATCAGTAGTCTGTAAGCAATTTTAATAATATGTGCTTATTTTTGTAATACGGGAAAATTACATTTGGATTCTCGCCAAACAACCTTAAACTGAGTCGCAGGGAAAGTCCATCAACTTTACCTTTACTAATAATTAATTTACAATTGGTTTCTAACGCAGCCTCACCCTCTTAGGTTCTCCTCATCACCGTTTTATAGTCTGTGGTCGTCATTCTACTTGGTCTTCTTTAAGCCACCTTTGCCAACATTTAAATTTATGTGGCGATACCCTGTTAATCTCCAACATTTTCTTATTTCCAGGTCCTCTTTCTGGCCATGAACTCAAATCTCATTAATAATATATCACAAATATTTGTAAACATCATCGTGAATTTCTTGTAATCTCTCATTAATGATATATCATTACTCCGTCCGAAAGTAGTCCCTTTATTCCCTGTAGCATCTATCAAATACACGTCGGCTTAACATCCCCAATCTCACTCTTCTCATTTAATGGACAACATCCCTTTTGCGGCTATTTCCCCCAATTCACCTTAATCTAAATAAAGCTTTTCCGCCTCAGGCATTCTAAAGTACAAAAGTTTTTACCTATCCCTTAATATCATAAAGAAATAACCCCTACATTTTCCCCCCATTTTCCTCATTGTCACTGTACCTACATGGTTAGCCTTCTACTTTTTATCTCACCAGAATAGTTTACACAAACCCTCCCTATAAAAAAGCACTTGATCAAAGTCAGATGAACACTCATGGTCAATTGAACGTCTTACTAAGTAATTATAACTTTTTCAATTCTTGTCAAAGCATAAATTTCATATCACGATTCCCACTTTTAGTAACACGGAAAACTTTATAAATATTAATCTCTTTGACTGCATATAGGATAACTCTTCCATTTCAACACTATATCGCAGGGTTAAATCTTTTGAGACGTTAGCTTTATAGAGCTTCTACCTTTCCCTTTTCAGACTGTCAGCTAAAGACCATCCATATCACCGCATATCACTTTAGCTAAGCACCATCCACATCATCGCATAACTTTTGATTCGAAGAGGACACCATCCATACAATATCAGTGAGAGACAAGACACACATTTTAATCAATTATTCTGTTTGGACAATCATCGACGAGTTAGACATCTTGAATTGGTGTAATAAGCAACTACAAACATCTGCATTACTATCCTATATTTTATTGGATTAATAAATAGCTTGTATTGATATTCCTATATTTCATTTAATAATTATCATTGACAGTACCCTGAACCCTTCACCCTCACATGGCGCAGTCGCAATCGAACCAGATTGAAACATCCCAAATAAGAGAAATGGCCACTACAACACAAAAATTATTGGAACCAACATTAGACGAAGAAACGCTAAGACAATTCACCATAACGACACTAAAGGATGAGACAAAAAGACGAGGATTAGAAGTGAATGGAAATTCGAAAGATGAGTACATATCGGCCATCGTAACAAATAATGAGCAAATTTTCCAAATAAAAACTGAAAATACTGACGAAAATACCAATAAAAACATAAAACCACTGATAAACAATATATGTAATAGTAAATCCGGACATAACCTTCCGACGAAAGCAGCTCACCTGGACCAATCCGCAGATCGAATGCCACTTTACGCGAAAGCATATATGGAGAGAGTTCCAACACTTTTCTTAACAACGCAGACATAAAAACATATATAGACCAGAAACTCTGGCAACTGATATGTACGTAGAGCCAAATGAATATGTAAACGCAAATAAAACAATTATTTTAACCCTTATGTGAGTGACAAAAAAAACAACTTCATCAGAGTGACAAGGTACCCGGGTACCTTCATGCAGTTTGAACGTAATGTAACTAAACGGGGGTAGGATGGAGAGAGGTACAAGAAACACTCATGGGTGGGGGTGCTACAGAGGAGACTGAATTGTAAATGGGGAGAAACGAGAAAAGATAGAGGAAAGAAAGACGCACCTGACGAAACTCTAACGAAAGCATTTTCATCCAAAAATTTGCTGGGTGAAAATTAACACATATGCACATTTCTATCTCTTTTTTCTTGTCGCATGTATAAACACGCTCTAACTCACATACACAGTTGCATATACGAAGCAGAACAACGCAACGAATGCGACCACCTCGTGTAGCACTAAAAAATTTGGAAAAACCCGATTTCACCAGTGCGCGTTAGTCTCCTTTGTATCACACCCCATTCAGTGCATTGTGCTTGTTATTGACATTTGACCGTATACGTATATTTTTCTTTTATGAGTTTAGTTGTTATTTTGTGAGTTTATAATTATTTCATTATGAATATTGGAGCGAGTACTTCTAAAGAAAGAACACGCGTTCGAAGATATAATTCGGTAGAATTAGCGGCCATGCTAGCAGAGTCTTCTAGTGATGAAAGTGAGTTTGCTGCTTCTGATAATGAACATGATTATATTCCTTTGGTTGACGAGGACAGATCAGAAGTGTCTGATGTTGAGCCAGAAGCTGAAATTGAAATTGAGAGTGACTATTACGATTCAGATGATAGCTCTGAAGAAAAATTATCTGAAAATGGTGTTATTGCAAAAGATGGAACTCAGTGGCAGCTTGATCCACTTCCAAGAACACTGTACTAGTCGTCGAAACATTATTCGTCAACGGGGCGGAGCTGCATCTTTCAGTAAACTTTACAATCCAATGGAAACATTCAAAAGTATCTTGTCCAATGAAATGTGCGACATAATTTTGCGGGAAACTAATCGAAAAGGGATGAAGGTTACTGAAGCATACAATAATAAACTAATGGAAAATTACCCTGATGGTAGCAAGCGACCGAAAGAAAAAACATTCAAACCATTCACAGAACAAGAATTGAATGCATTTTTTGGCATTCTAATTCGTAGTGGAGTACATAAATCTAATAGAGAGCATTTGACTGAATTGTGGAAACCTGTTCACCTACCATTATTATGATAGATTCAGAATGTTTTTACGCTTCATAAGGTTTGATAATGATGTTACACGTCCTGAGCGTTTGTTGGCTGATAAAGCGGCCGCTATTCGAGATATTTGGACTATGTTAATTTCCAATTTGAGTAAAAATTATAAGCCACGTGAATGTATTACCGTTGACGAACAGCTATATGGGTACCGTGGGCGGACTCGCTTTACTCAGTACATGCCATCGAAACCTAAAAAATATGGCATAAGAATATTTTGGGCTTGTGATGCAAATAATTCTTACCCCCTAAATGGACAAATATATACTGGAAAATTAAGCGATGGAAATCGTCAAACAAATGTCGGAGAACGCACTGTATTAGATCTCGTATCTAAATATAAAAATTCTGGACTAAATGTTACAACAGATAATTTTTTTACGTCTCTTCAACTGGCTCATTCCTTGAATTCGTGGAACATGACACTTGTTGGAACGGTGAGACATAATAAACGGTTTCTTCCTGCAAACATGCAAGCACGCAAGGAAAGGGCGATTTATTCTTCAAACTTCGCCTTTAGTAAAGTAGCAACTGTGTGCTCTTACGTACGTAAAAAGAATAAAGCAGTAATAATGTTGTCATCGATGCACATGTCATCAGTTATTGACGGTAGTAAGGAAACCGCTAAGCCAGAAATAATTTCATATTATAATAAAACCAAAAGTGGAGTGGATAACATGGATAAGCTATTAGGAGAATATACATACCGTAAAACGCAGAACGAATCGATGGCCTTTAGCACTTTTTTTCAATATCATTGATATTGCAGCTTTGGCGGCATATGTCATTTACATGGAGCATAATACCCAATTTGTCTCAAGTGACAAACGAAGAAAGTTTTTAAAATCACTGAGTCTTCAACTGTGTCGTCAAAATATAGAAGAAAGATCAACAAATTCCATAGTGATTTCAAAATTACATGTTAGATCTGCAATGCAGGATGTGCTTGGCCGAGAATTGCTTTCCACTTCTTCTGGATCTAAAACTTCTGCAAGTCAGCCTAGACGAGATTCTACAGGCCGTTTTGCAATTGTTGGAAGTTGTTTCTTATGCAGAGAACTCAAACGCAAGCAAAGAAAAACGCGAAAAGCGTGCAGTAACTGCGGAAGACCAGTTTGTGATGAACATGCAGTAACTCGCCCAACCTGTAACACCTGCGTCGAAAGTTGTTCTAATTCTGTATGAAAACATATTGTATTTTTTTAAATAATCTAAATAAAAAATTTTGATAAATTCTTATTATTTCATTTATTTTTAGTATTTTGAGTACGAAAATAGATAATATTTTTTGCAATGTCATACAAAAAACATAGAGGTACCAGGGTACCTTGTCACTCTTTTATGGGTGTAAAAAATGCTTTAGCTTCATCAACATAGTGTGAATGCGTTCCCGTGGTGAAAGCATAAAAAAAATATGGTTTACAAAAAGTTAAGAGCTCTCACGAAGCTACAGCTAACTGTAATGCGTAAAATATACTTTTTTTTTAAATTGAAAATGCAAAAGGTACCCGGGTACCTCGTCACCCACATAAGGGTTAATTACAGCTACAATTGAACTGCAAAAAAAAAATTCTAGATATTTTGGCAGCACAAGGTGCACTTATAAAAAAACTGGTACAGGTAGAAAATGAAACCATAGAAAGAACCTCTATATTTCCACTGAAAACTATAGAAGAACTGCAAAAATTGGAGGACATAACTACTGAAACCAGGTCTAGTTATGTGAGTATTTTAAATATTTGCAATAGTATTTATAAACCCAATTGAAATATTATTCACCATATTTGATTACCAATTTGACTTGAATTATTAATTATTGATATATTCTAGGTTCGAGCAGTCCGAAAAATCATAAGAGCAAAAGGGCTTTCAACAAACCTTGGGAAATTGCTAGGGAAGGACATTATAATAAGTTATAATTATTCAGGGACATACCAGAAAAAAAATCAACGATTTTGTGCTGATCAATGAAGTATTTAAAGGTAAAACACAATTATTCTTAATACATTTTCTAAACATATATTTTTTGCAGAAGCGGCAGAAGTAGAAAATGGCTGTGATTACAACGCCGAAATTCGTAAAGCCTTCAAAGTGTCAAAGGTTAATTATTTTAAAAGAAGGTCCTTGGCCAAAATAGATCAACAGAAACAACAGCAGTAAATACTATAATTTATTAATTAGTATAATATAGTATAGTAAAAAGTGGATTTTTTTAACTTAAATGAATTACATTATTTGAATTTATGTTTATTTTTTCTTGCATTCAAATTTTTAAAAAAATTATAAATTGCTTAATTTTACCACCACCAACCCTACCTTTTCACCCTCCCCCAACTAAATTACATTACAAAAATATACAATAGAATCACCTTATTTATAGTAAATGTTGGATAAGTACTTCCAAAACCCATTCTATGGAAGGAGAAAAGGAAGTACTCCCGCCTAGGTGTTAATGTAATGTCTTTGTACTGGGTGGAAGTACTGAACTGCTTCTGTAGAAGTACTTCTAGAAGTACTCTTTGAAGTACTTCCATTCCCTACTGGGTAATATCGTTTCCAACACACACACACATACAAGTATCCCAGGAACTTCGCTCTGTCTCTTCCCAAAACTGTTCGTCTATTTCGTTACTTGTTTTTCGTTTCCGCAGTCGGTGGTTGTGAGACGAGGATTAATTATAAATATAGATAGAATAAAATAAATTTGGATTGTGTAAATATTGATTTATAAATCTGTTAAGTTCATTGAATAAAGAATCTTTCAAAAGCAAAAGGTAAATCTATCAGGTTATGGCCCCAGCACGCTTCCACTGCGCAAAGTGCTTATAGTTAAGGAAGAAAAAGTGGTGTTGTATTGCAGCGTAGTGCAATTTCTTTTCTTTCTTCGCGAGTGAAAAATATATTAATATAAAAATAAAAAATAGTTGGGACGCCAATAAACGGAAGAAAAAGTAAAAATGGCGGAAAACACAGAAAACAAAAAGGGTAAGAAGTAACGTGTGCACAATCGATGAGTCACTGAGTATGTATGTATAGAGTATGCATATATTTGTCGCTGAGTATGTATGTACAAACAAATATAACATATTTCGATGAGCACGCTGAAATAAAATAAAATCTTAAATATGAGTATAACACAAAATTTTATTATTCAGATGACCACAAATTAGTACTGCTACTGAGAACTCAATACGAGTTATTTTGTTTGCGCGAAACGCACCCTGGCGAAAAAGTAGCCGTGAGGACAGAGGGTAAAGATTTTTGTCTGGTCACTGAAAGTGGAGCAACATATAATTTGGGTGTGTATTTTTTTCTCTCGTTTATATAGTTATACACATGTACACATATGTATGTTCGAAGTGTTAAATCAAAGCACGTGAGTTAGATATTCAGTAGATACTAACACTAACAAAGATAATTTTTGACAAGAAATAGAAGATAAATATAACAAGAAATAAGAAATCATAATTAATTTTCCCACGACAAACATTTTTGTTGTCATTAAAATACTTCTACATCGGAGAATTTTGCCTCCTTCGCATTCTGAGTAAAACAGAAAAATCTCAAGTTGCATTAACTGAAACAAGTTGCATATAAATTATTAAGTCGTGAGAAAATGAATTTGATAACATCAGCAAATTTCTGTTAGAACTTTAACCAGGTAAGAAATTTTTAAATGTTTTGTCAGTCAGTTAAAATATAAATTTTAATCCGTTCGGTCACAGTTCGGTTATAATAAAGATTGTTTTTAAGCTTTAAAAAGTTTTGTGTTTTTATTTTATTTAACGAACTATTTTGAACTTTTAAGTCGCGCGCAAAGAAATTTATTAATTCGCTTGAATCCAACGTCGCAGGGTTGAATGTTGACGCATTCATTGCAAGTTGACCTTCTAGGGGCCGAAGATTTGCCACTAACTGCAAGATTGATACAGGTAAGGTGAAAAGCGCCTCCGCATACACCATCCCATCGCGGGCAATTTCCGAAGAGCACCGCTTGCAGACCTGTTGACCCGCCATTAGAAAGAAAAATAATAATAATTTAACAAAAATTAGAAAAAGATAAAACCCCGATTGAACTGCGAAAACAAATTTGACAAAATTGATTAAAACAATTATATGCAGATTGAGAGCAGATGGGTTTCGAATCGTTGCATAATCTCAGGTGAAAAAAAATAGGAAAAGGAAAAGTATTAAAAAATGAGGTTATGGTTTTCAAAATAAAATTAACACCAACTTTTTTTATGCCCTCTGCACAAAAAATAAATTAAGAAAAAGTTGCACACAAAATAAAGGCTACCAACCTGGACACAGCTGGAGAAACCTTGGCACAGCAACAAAAAAGAACAACACCAAAAACAATAAAAATAAAATAAAATTCAAAAACTCGAGCGAATTGTCAATATCAACAGAAACTAGAAACAAATTAAATCACTAAATGAAGTGTTTACTAATTAAAAATCACAACGAAAAACATAAAAAATTAATAAACCGCGGACGACCGGCGCGGCGGCAACAACGACACTTGACACTTGACGTTTGCTGTGTAATGCTGAAAACATGCTAAGGGTGACCGAAGAATCGCTTTGCTCTTTTTCATGAAGCTGCACAATCTGCAGACCACTGCGATAACTTCGCAGCCGAGTTCGGCTACCGAATCAATCCAAGTTCTATTTCGTAGCGGTCGCCTGTCAAAGTTGCATGTGCGCTGTGGCATGGGTTTGTGTTGCTATTCTCGTGTGCTCCTGCGTGCGTGTGCAGCATACCCGGCTGTGCAAGATGTTTATTCCGGAGTGTTTTTTAATTTGTGTCGCCGTCGCTCTTCGTATGTGCGCGGAACAAATTTTATCGGGCCATTCGCCGTGGCCGAAGAAAATAGTTTTGCCGTCGCCCTTAGCATGTTTTTACAGCATAAATGTGTTGAGGTTTACTGCATAAATGATAAGTGTTACCAGATTAAATTATTAGGGTTGAATTTTGAGTGAATGTTCAGATATAGAATTGATTTAAAGCTAAAATCAGTATGAAGATATACACTATGAGTTCAGTGATGCTACCATCATTGAAGTTACAAAAAAATAAATAAATTTGGCAGTTACGAAAGCATTTCAATTGTAAGAAGTGCTGTTTTATGTAAAGAAATGATAAATCCGTGGTTATCCGTAAGTTATGATGAAGAAAGCGATGAAGAATTCCCTCAGAGGTTAGAAAAAATATTCGCGTTATCTCAAATCCGTTAGAATTACCAGAAGAAAGGTAAAAGGATTTCAGTTAATTCATAATTCACTTTTAGACGAATAATTATTCTTTCCACAGATTTATGAGATCGTTTAGAATAAACAAAGATGACTTAAAGTATTTACTTCATCAAATGCAGCCGCATTTCATAAAAGTTGTTCAGTCAAGTTCCGAATTATATAAAAATCACCGCCGTCCTGCGGTTTTTCGCAGAAGGCCGTTCCTAGAAAGGAGTAGGTAGGTGAAGACTGGAATTTTGGTTTATCTCAACAAAGCGTGTCAACAATTCTTAATAATCTATGCTCAGAGTGAATTAAATTCCCGTGTGTCAACGAACAAAAAAAATTAAAAGGAAGTTTTTTGACAAACATAGATTTCCTAATGTTATCGGCTGCATATAGGGACGCATATAAGGACTGACCTGATCTACACAAGTTTTTTGCTGCATACAGCACGAGTTTTTGGGAGAGGGGAACTGAGGGACCGAGAGGGACTGCCATCACGGGTACACCACTCACGGCAGACGTTTTCTTGATTCTCTTTTCTCCCATTTTCGTTTTATTTTTTGGAGGTTCGTAAATTTTTGTGTGAATCATTCGTTTTGGTGACATTAAAGCAGCAAGAAGTGGAAATGGTTCCGCATGGTTATTCGTTTGGAGGTTAGTTTTTTGTTTTTGTGACTTTTTTTGACTGATTTTATATTTAATTTAGGCTGAAAAGATATTCATCTTGCTATTTATTACATGGTTTTATTTATCTACCAAACGAAATTACCGAAAGAGTCTAATACACGTTTATTTGTGCAACTGTAAATATTCAACCTGATATTGGAGGTTATCTTTTGGTTTTTTGACTGATTTTATATTTCTGTAAGGCTGAAAGATGAGTGAAAAAACGAACTGGTCTCGCGAATTAATTATTTCTTTGTTAACGGAATATGAGCAAAGGGAGCATTTATATAATCTAAAACACAAGGATTATATGAACAGAAATATGAGGGAAAGTAGCTTAGAAGACATTTATAATAAATTAAAAAGTATAAATAGCACTATAACTTTAAGTGCAATACGTTCGAAGATACAAATATTACGAAGTAATTTAATTAAGAATTGCGCTCGGTAGCAGCGTCAAAAAAAAGTGGATCTGGTATTGAAGCTTTCTATGAGCCAAAGCCTACAAACATTTTATATATGTAATTTAAAGGACTTAGACAATTTCGATGATGTAAACTTAAGTAGCTCCAGTAACGATCAAGCTGAGAATACTATTTGCTCAACACCAAAGGTAAAAAATTTTTTTTTGCTGTATATTTTTAAATTTTATCCTCCTGCCAATCTAATTTTCCCTCATTTACAAAATATTCAGAAAATTGTTGCCGTACATTTTCTGCCATTCCTCGATAGCTCTTTGAAGCAGTTTTCATGTGTGATATGTCCTGAGTATTTGTTTTTTGTATATCTCTAGTGTAATTATTTTCATTGTGCATTAAGAAGTTGTGCAAAACACAACATGCTCGTGAAATACTTTCCACATGACCAACTTGTAAATTAATTGGTTTTTGCAAAATTTGGAATCTATTCGTTAGTATTCCAAAGTCATGTTCAACTGTATGTCTCGCTCTACTAAGGCGAATGTTAAAAATTTGTTTCATCTTATTTTTCGTCGCATAAGGGTACGGCTTCATTATGTGCTTTTGTAATGGAAAGGCATCATCGGTGACAATAACGTAAGGGAGATTTCTGCTATTCCCGATTTCTTTGTCAAGTGGAAAGTGTTTGTCTGCGTTATCAATTATCATTCGCTTTTAGCAAATATTCCGGCATCATTTGCTCCGCCATTTGAACCAATGTCTACATATAAAAATTTGCAATCTGCATCTACTAACGCCAACAAAACTATACTATTTGTTCCCTTATAGTTATGATAAACGGCTCCATCCTTTCGTAAACATCGGAAAGATATGTGCTTTCCATCTAACGAACCCAAACAATGCGGAAACTGCCAACGCATTGCATAATTTTCGGCAATCTTTTCCCATTCGGCGACGGTCGCAGGAAACTGAAATAATATATGATTTTTATAGTAACATTCATCGTGATAATACTAGTCTTGTAAAAGTGTGAAGGAGTAAAATTTTTATTACATTTCATCACATCGAATTAATAATAAAATTGAAACGAAAATATTCCTATCTACCTGAAGTTTTCTGCAAATTTTACACCTTCGCACTTTGGCAAATATTAATTTACGGCGTGATTTATTATATTCATGATTATGAGTTATTATAGTCAATATTATATTTGTTATATTTTCCAGAGGAAAAATTGTTTTTCAAAATTGGATTTACGGAAACAAGTATGTGAGAACTTAACGTTAACTAAAAATTTATTACAAAATCGAAATTGTGGCGGAGATGACTGGGTAGGACAATTAGTACTGTCGCAACTGAAATATAAAAAGAATCCAATAACACGGAACAACACAATTTGGGATATTCAATGTGCTTTAAGAAAAGGTATAGAGGAGGATAGTGCAACCATTACAAATGTGACTAGCAGATTTAAAAGATCTGATGATGACAATTTAGATAATGTGGATTTAGCCAATGATTCAATCTCCAATCAAGACAATGCAAGGAAATTTAAAAAAATAGACATTTTATCAGTATTAAAAATGCCTCCGTCTCCATCACTAAATGAAACTTTAATGTCTCCTCCTCATAAAGATCAACAATCAATTGATGATATAATCGATGAAGACGAAAATTTCCAATGTGAAAACTATGGATTTTGGTATGAGCATTGAGTGAGTTATTACCGATGGATTAGTTTGCTAACATTTACTTATATGTTTTGAAGTCATTTTGAGCACATTAACTCCTCCTCCAGTTATATATTACCGATGTATTAGTTTGCTAACATTTACTTATATGTTTTGAAGTCTTTTTGAGGTAAATGTTCAGATTAACTCCTCCACGCCCGATTTTGATGAAATTTTTACACAAGGTACAGTTAATTATGTAAAACTCAGGTATGTTAATAAAAAATGTCGGCCAAGTCCCGTTATCTTGTAATTCCACTTCAAACTGCCAAAATTTCAAAAATTCAAAATGCAATTATTGCCATATTATTTCACCAATATTGATGAAATTTACACATATTGTATATTTCGATGTGGAGAACTTATTTTTGGAAAAAAATTGGCATTCATGCACCGTTACTTTTTTATTTAACTTTATAGTACTTAAATTTCAAAAATGCGATAATTGCCAAAGTACACTACATTTTTTTATGAAAGTTATATATAATGTATATCTCTGTCTGTATAATATATTGGTTTTAAAAAAAATTGCCTCCTATATACCGTTTTTTTAATACATTTCTAAAGCACGTCATTGTATTGGAGTATGAAATATTAACTGCCACATTCGACTTTTAATTATTTTAAAATTTATATATTTCATATATTTCAAATAATTAAAAAGTTTAAATATGAAAATTACCATTTTTATACTTGCCTTTGCTTGGCAATTATCGCATTTTTGAAATTTAAGTACTTAACTATAAAGTTAAATAAAAAAGTAACGTTGCTTGAGTGCCAATTTTTTTTCCCCAAAAATAAATTGTCCACATCAAAATATACATATAAATTTCATCAATATTGGTGAAATAATATAGAAATTATGACCTGATCAATTTTTGAAATTTCGGTACTTTGAAGTAGAATTACAAGATAACTGGACTTGACCGACATTTTTTATTAACATACCTGAGTTGTACATAATTAACTGTACCTTGTGTAAAAATTTCATCAAAATCGGGCGTGGAGGAGTTAAGCTGAACATTTATCCATTTTGAATATGTATTTTTTTAAGTTATTGGGTACAGATGACCTAATGTAACAACTTGTGTTTTGTTGTCACGGGACAGTGTCGTGCATTCCCGTGGGAGATGAACACTTGCCCCAATAATAGAATGAAAGTACACTCACTTTTCTTTATAAAATCTAACTCTTTATTCTTTTACTTTAGCACATTATTACTTAAACTTCACTTGGCTACTTCGATAGAATCTATTCCCCTGCGCCGGCTCACGCAGGTAAATCGGGTGCCTTCCGAAATAGATTCACCGATTTCGCCTTAACAATACTTTTCTGTATAAGAACTGATTAAAATTCATTAAAAACTGATTACAACTGATTAAGAACTGATGATCAACTGATGATCAACTCCCGATCACTTTCCCTTATAAGATCTCCGATACCGTGAAGAAATTATTATTTACTTCTTACAAAATATTCATCGTGGCCTCTCATTGGTCACCACGATGAATTTACATAAGCGCATTAATATGGATTTAGAGGAGGGGCTGCTCAGAACATTTCGTGCTCTCACGAATATGCAGGTGCAGGGGAAATTTCTGCAAACTCTCTCACTGGCGAACAAGTGCAGCGAGAGTTTCTGGGCAGTTTCTTGGCATTCTCGCCGGGGGTGATCGTACGCGATCGAAATATGGGTCATATGCTTTCCTCATATGGCTTTTGTCTTTCGCTATTCCACACATGGCTCTGCGTCGGTTAATTACCCGAGGTTTCGTTCTGTGTGGCCGGAAAATGTATTTCGAAATTTACTGGCGTTTTCTGCCAAGTAAGGGGAATGTAAATAATGGCATTGACCATTGTTTTAATTTATTGGTTCTCGGGTGAAAGTGCACTACAGGGCATCGTATCCGTGGTTGCATGTGTGCACCGAGAATCTTTTTATATTTTTAGGGTAGAGATTTTTGGAAATATGAGATGCTGCTAGATGCATTTAGAAGAAATGTTTGTATTGATGTTGATGGAAAGAATGTAAGTATCTTGGGGTTTTTTTGGAGAGCATCGGGAGATGCAATAAATGAGATCGGGGTGAAATGATGGGGCTAAGTAATGATGGGGATTCATTACACCTATCCCCTTAATTAGAAAGTTGCGTGAGTAAAAGGAGCGGAACTTTCGTTGGAAGAATGCGTGTTCTATTTGCGGTTGGGTGGTATCGTAAGTTTTGTTGGGAGTGTGAGTGATCCGGAGTTATTTTCCTTATTATATATTTATCTATTTATTCATTTAATCACATCTTTCTATATTCATTTTCTTATTTTTTTGAATGAATTTATTTGAACATTTATTCTAAGATAGTTCCTATTGTTTATGTATTTTGGTAGCGTATTTTTCTATATTTATTATTTTTTTTTTTATTAATTATGCTATTTTTAAAGTAGTAGTTTCTTTCTCTTTTTTTTTTTTATTCTAGTATTTAAGTAAAATTAAATTGTTTTGTTGTTTTTTTTTTTTTTTTTTTACATTTATTCTAAAATATATTTTTATGTTTTTATGTATGTACATATATATTTTCTATATTTTTCCTTCTTTATTCCTTCTCTTATTCTTTTCTCTATGAAATTCCATGCGATAATTGCGTGTGTTTTTTTTTTTTTTTTTTTTTTTTTATTATTAACATTACTAACTAGTCCTTACAATAGTATAAGATTACCAAAGCTTATCATAATTTCTTATATTTGTTTAATCGACTAATATGTTCAATCCACTTATTCTACTAATTTATCTTTTTTTGCTATTTTCTCAAAAAATTATTTCTCCCGTGTCCTTGGAAACACGTGTTTGTTGGTTATTAACTCTTATAGTCTAAGATCCGGTATAAGAAATATATACCCTCATCTGTTATTTGATGATGACAACTATTATATGATAGATAATATATACATTGATAAAACGCACATGGGTTGCAAAATGCAATTATTGCCATATTATTTCACCAATATTGATGAAATTTACACATATTGTATATTTCGATGTGGAGAACTTATTTTTGGAAAAAAATTGGCATTCATGCACCGTTACTTTTTTATTTAACTTTATAGTACTTAAATTTCAAAAATGCGATAATTGCCAAAGTACACTACATTTTTTTATGAAAGTTATATATAATGTATATCTCTGTCTGTATAATATATTGGTTTTAAAAAAAATTGCCTCCTATATACCGTTTTTTTAATACATTTCTAAAGCACGTCATTGTATTGGAGTATGAAATATTAACTGCCACATTCGACTTTTAATTATTTTAAAATTTATATATTTCATATATTTCAAATAATTAAAAAGTTTAAATATGAAAATTACCATTTTTATACTTGCCTTTGCTTGGCAATTATCGCATTTTTGAAATTTAAGTACTTAACTATAAAGTTAAATAAAAAAGTAACGTTGCTTGAGTGCCAATTTTTTTTCCCCAAAAATAAATTGTCCACATCAAAATATACATATAAATTTCATCAATATTGGTGAAATAATATAGAAATTATGACCTGATCAATTTTTGAAATTTCGGTACTTTGAAGTAGAATTACAAGATAACTGGACTTGACCGACATTTTTTATTAACATACCTGAGTTGTACATAATTAACTGTACCTTGTGTAAAAATTTCATCAAAATCGGGCGTGGAGGAGTTAAGCTGAACATTTATCCATTTTGAATATGTATTTTTTTAAGTTATTGGGTACAGATGACCTAATGTAACAACTTGTGTTTTGTTGTCACGGGACAGTGTCGTGCATTCCCGTGGGAGATGAACACTTGCCCCAATAATAGAATGAAAGTACACTCACTTTTCTTTATAAAATCTAACTCTTTATTCTTTTACTTTAGCACATTATTACTTAAACTTCACTTGGCTACTTCGATAGAATCTATTCCCCTGCGCCGGCTCACGCAGGTAAATCGGGTGCCTTCCGAAATAGATTCACCGATTTCGCCTTAACAATACTTTTCTGTATAAGAACTGATTAAAATTCATTAAAAACTGATTACAACTGATTAAGAACTGATGATCAACTGATGATCAACTCCCGATCACTTTCCCTTATAAGATCTCCGATACCGTGAAGAAATTATTATTTACTTCTTACAAAATATTCATCGTGGCCTCTCATTGGTCACCACGATGAATTTACATAAGCGCATTAATATGGATTTAGAGGAGGGGCTGCTCAGAACATTTCGTGCTCTCACGAATATGCAGGTGCAGGGGAAATTTCTGCAAACTCTCTCACTGGCGAACAAGTGCAGCGAGAGTTTCTGGGCAGTTTCTTGGCATTCTCGCCGGGGGTGATCGTACGCGATCGAAATATGGGTCATATGCTTTCCTCATATGGCTTTTGTCTTTCGCTATTCCACACATGGCTCTGCGTCGGTTAATTACCCGAGGTTTCGTTCTGTGTGGCCGGAAAATGTATTTCGAAATTTACTGGCGTTTTCTGCCAAGTAAGGGGAATGTAAATAATGGCATTGACCATTGTTTTAATTTATTGGTTCTCGGGTGAAAGTGCACTACAGGGCATCGTATCCGTGGTTGCATGTGTGCACCGAGAATCTTTTTATATTTTTAGGGTAGAGATTTTTGGAAATATGAGATGCTGCTAGATGCATTTAGAAGAAATGTTTGTATTGATGTTGATGGAAAGAATGTAAGTATCTTGGGGTTTTTTTGGAGAGCATCGGGAGATGCAATAAATGAGATCGGGGTGAAATGATGGGGCTAAGTAATGATGGGGATTCATTACACCTATCCCCTTAATTAGAAAGTTGCGTGAGTAAAAGGAGCGGAACTTTCGTTGGAAGAATGCGTGTTCTATTTGCGGTTGGGTGGTATCGTAAGTTTTGTTGGGAGTGTGAGTGATCCGGAGTTATTTTCCTTATTATATATTTATCTATTTATTCATTTAATCACATCTTTCTATATTCATTTTCTTATTTTTTTGAATGAATTTATTTGAACATTTATTCTAAGATAGTTCCTATTGTTTATGTATTTTGGTAGCGTATTTTTCTATATTTATTATTTTTTTTTTTATTAATTATGCTATTTTTAAAGTAGTAGTTTCTTTCTCTTTTTTTTTTTTATTCTAGTATTTAAGTAAAATTAAATTGTTTTGTTGTTTTTTTTTTTTTTTTTTTTACATTTATTCTAAAATATATTTTTATGTTTTTATGTATGTACATATATATTTTCTATATTTTTCCTTCTTTATTCCTTCTCTTATTCTTTTCTCTATGAAATTCCATGCGATAATTGCGTGTGTTTTTTTTTTTTTTTTTTTTTTTTTTATTATTAACATTACTAACTAGTCCTTACAATAGTATAAGATTACCAAAGCTTATCATAATTTCTTATATTTGTTTAATCGACTAATATGTTCAATCCACTTATTCTACTAATTTATCTTTTTTTGCTATTTTCTCAAAAAATTATTTCTCCCGTGTCCTTGGAAACACGTGTTTGTTGGTTATTAACTCTTATAGTCTAAGATCCGGTATAAGAAATATATACCCTCATCTGTTATTTGATGATGACAACTATTATATGATAGATAATATATACATTGATAAAACGCACATGGGTTGCCTAGCTAAATCGCGTACTGAAGGTGTTAAATAAAAGATATTGTAATTAATTTTTTTGGGCCAACTACCCTCATTTGTTAATCATAAAATTCGACCATTAACTGACAGAATATGACACAAAGAAGAGGAAAAATAGGGGTGCCTGATTTCTACCGGGCCCAATTGTGGGGTTGCCAGGTATAAACAGGCAAGCAAGCGTAGATAATATACCCTCATCTGTTATTTAATCAATTTTTTTATGTAATGAAAGGTTATTTCATTCCCTATCCAACAGTATAAGGTTGCCTCAGCAAAAGTGTGGAACAACGAAGGTTGCCTAGATTTTAGAGTTCTTCTGAAAGAACTCTTTTTCCGATGGTGTGAGCGCAGCTGCATTGATCAAATGCTAGATTCAAATTAGATTAAATATTAATAATGATTTTTTTTTATTCACACATTAATTTAACAGCAACAACAACAAAATTATGGAATGCAAACTATATAAAAACTTATTCCGACTCTGACTCGTCAGAAGTGCCTATCTCAAAATCTATTTCCATTTCTTCATCGCTCTCTTTTTTTTGAATTTTTTGAGAATATCCTCAACTTGTAAGGGCGTTGGATCACCTACGAACCACGTTCACTTTAAATAGTTATCAAAAAACCAACCGTTACTCTGTATCTAATTCCGTGCTAATATGTCCTTAATTCCGGCCTAATTTTAAATGAGCGTTCTGCAAATAATATTTAATTTATTTAGAGAATTAAGTGACATTGCCAAAGTCTGTAATGCCATCCGACTAATACTAGGATTTCTTTTTGAAAATCTCTCATTTCAGTGCCTGGCTGGATTTTTCAGCTAATTTAAAAAAAAAAGAATGAGCAGCTGATCTTTGGTTATTGGAAACCCAATTATTACTGCCAATTGCGTCGCCCATTAACCAACTAGGTTCTTTTCCTTTATATGTAGAGGCCCTGTATATTATGATAGTTCCACGCTGGATAGACTCCAAACCTTTTGTAAACTGTTCTTCAGTGTATTTTCTTGGACATTTTTACATGGGAAACAGGATTCTCAACGAACTTGATGTCAGTAAATGCACTGGCTCGGACAATATACCCTCTTTGGTTCAAAAGAAATGTGCGTAACTTCTGCGCAAACTTTTTCTCCTGTAAAATTTTCCGAAATCGATCCAGACCGTCGTCGGAAACTAACTCAAGTTTAGCCCATACAGAAAAAACGTGAATCTAACGACACTACCGTCCAATACCAATCACTTCTATTATCTCCAAAGTGATGGAGGCAATAATCTAACTATATTATATACGACAAGCGTTTTTCGTCGTTCTGTCGGAGCATCTCAGAGTATTCATCGTTTTGTTAAGTTTGGTCTGGTTGCTCTAGATATCTCCAAAGCTTTCGACAAAAGTATGGCACTCCGTTCTGCTGAGTAAACCTCAGGCTATAAGTGTCGACTTAGGAACTGGACTGAGAATTTCCTCTCTGGCCAATCAATCAAGACGATATTAGATGGCCTCAGACCTGGTACCACACTATTTCTGCCGAGGGTTTCCCGGGCTCTAAAAATAAAGTACTATCTCATTTCAAATAAAACCTTTACCAACCTTCCGTCTGTGGACGGTGCGAATTTAATGACTGATCCATTTCTTATAATCTTCGGCATAACTTCAACTGAGGATCTGCGATAGAATAATCACATGTTCCAAATCGCCAAAAAAGTATTTTAATGCATGTCAGGGTAGTATTGGTGGCCCTGGTACAGATTGTTTATTCCTAAGAATAAATTGTTCACAAATAAATTACGAGTTTGTTATATACATACTTTGAGGAGAAAGTGCTTGAAAATATTATAATTACTTAAAACTTGTTTAAATTCCTTAGCACGGAATATGCTTTCACATCACCACACATTTTGTTCTCAATTCCGTTCTAAGAACGGAATAACATACATACATACTAAAATTATGAACGTAATTCCGTCCATCAAACTATTCCCTTTTTTATTTATAAAAACACCTAATAACAGGTTCAAATTACTACGAGTTCTTAAATATTATTTAAAAGGAAAAATTAAAACACTGCAAAAATATACATCCTAATGCTTGTTATAATCTTAAGAAGACGGACCCACCCCTTTCGTAGTTTACATAACGAAATTGCTTCGGATGACGTATTCGCGTCGACCGGCTGATTGAAAAGGAGTTTATGTACTCCAAATGAAAAAGACGATTCACTAAGGTGAATTATTTTACTCCTAGAATATCATTCATTATTTGTGGTTATTTTATATTCCAAAATATTCAACGGTTTCCTTATTTTATAGCTTACAAAATAATAGACGGTAATTATGTACTAGGCCGGAATATGGTACATTTACCTTACCTTGTCATTCCTTGTCCTTTCTGCTGACGTCACCTGTAAGCACAATAAGAGATTAAGCCATATGCAGTTCAATTACAAAAAGCAGCGTTCTGTCGTGATAGCATTGGATGAAAGTGAGTAGAGTAATCAACCGTATGTTCCCGTTGACAGTTCTTTCATTCTTCTCTGCACTACATTTTCGAATAGAACTTGCTGTTTGTTTGACATGGCTATAGATGGAATAGTCAATAGTACATAGGTTGCTTATCTCTGAGGTCTGCGGTTCTCTATAAAAGAAATCGATACTGACTCGCATACTGCATTCCCTTGCTACATAGTAAAATAATATACGAGCTCTAGTTATAAATACGGAAATGTTTAACTCAACACGATTCTTGTGGGACTACATTAAAATTGCTCTAGAATCACCCTTTGTGTCACTAGTCCGTCATGTATCGCATATTTCAAAAAAACATATGGAACGAACAAAAACAAAGAACAAAAAAATCTTCTTACAGAAGAACTCTAAAATCTAGGCAACCTTTGTTGTGCCACACTTTTGCTGAGGCAACCTTATACTGTTGGATAGGGAATGAAATAACCTTTCATTACATAAAAAAATTGATTAAATAACAGATGAGGGTATATTATCTACGCTTGCTTGCCTGTTTATACCTGGCAACCCCACAATTGGGCCCGGTAGAAATCAGGCAACCCCTATTTTTCCTCTTCTTTGTGTCATATTCTGTCAGTTAATGGTCGAATTTTATGATTAACAAATGAGGGTAGTTGGCCCAAAAAAATTAATTACAATATCTTTTATTTAACACCTTCAGTACGCGATTTAGCTAGGCAACCCATGTGCGTTTTATCAATGTATATATTATCTATCATATAATAGTTGTCATCATCAAATAACAGATGAGGGTATATATTTCTTATACCGGATCTTGCACTATTAACTCTTTTCGTATTGTACATATTCTTTTATTTGGCTAAAATTTCCTTATGTTGTGAAAATTTGTTGCGCGCGTTTTTTTTTTTTTGATTTATTGTTTACGTGTTTCAAGAAGGGTTTATTGCAACATGTGAAAAATTGTGCCTCCCCGGTCTGGTTAAATAGCCGGGGTGGTTTAGAAATTGTGACATTCTTGTATACTTCGTAGCTCGGAAATAGGTGAGTTTAATTCAAAATTTATTAACTTTCGCTCCTAAAGAATTTTCTCTTTTTCTTTAGGTTTGGTTTTTTTTTTTTTTTTTTTATGATGGACAACGAACGTGACGCGCTGGGACTTCGGCCGGAGGATTGGGACGCGTTGGCGCCCGTTTTTGAAGCCATCGATAGGGTGGCACGTGATGACGGGCCTGAAGTCCACCGTGAGGGCAGGTTTGAGATGTGGGACCCCTGGGGACTGGAGGAGGCTGAAGTGCGTGAGCAGCTGGACGCCATCTGGGAGCGGCTCGAGGACCCCTGGAGCGACGAGGAAGTGGACAGTGGGTTCGAGTCCCTGGATGACGAAGAGAGTCGAGAAGAGTACGGCGGACTGCGGGAGATGATATAGTTCTTGTGTTGTTTTTTTTTTCTATAGTATTATTTGTGAAATAGAAAAATTATATATTTTTTTTTTTATAAATTTAGTTTATGTTTATTCGGCGTGCTTATCATTTTAAGAAAAAAAATTTTTGATTTTCGGATTTATTTAGAATGCTCCGCCGTCAGGGTATATGTTGAGGTAGATGGTGGGGTAATAGGGTGTAGTTGGACATCCCGTTTTATTTCCGACGGAATTGAGGTTGTTTCTTTGTTGGCGGTTTTTCCCCTTGCTTTAATGAACAGTATCCCGAAGATTAGGATTATCATTGCTAGTGAGGTGTAGCCCACTGTATATTGATGGATGATATGAGCTTTTATGCTGTCCGGTTCTTTGTCTTCGTTTTCTTTTTCCTGTTTGATAGCTTCCTCTAGTTTTTCCAGTCCGTTATCCTCGTGATAACTTATTAGAAAGGTTCTTGGTGTTCTAGCTTCCAGGTTGTAGCTCCGGTTACCTGCTTGGTCCAGTATCGATGTGAGGTTAATAGTAGGGATGTAGAACCCAGTCATGTTAGATGATTTGATGTTATGGCTTTGAATGGTGAGTTCTTTGCTGCGTAGGTAGCAATTTTCTTTTATCTGTATTATTCCACTGCCATTCAAAGGGCAAGGATAAATTCGATTGTCGCATATTACATCTACCGTTGTGTACTCATCCATGATGAATAACCATTTATTCAGTTGGTTCAGTTGGATCCAAAAGGATTTTCGCGGCACGAATTTTATTTTGCATGAGGTCGGTATTTGCGAGTCGTGTTTCAGTAGTCCCAATTCGCACAGGTGGTTTTCAGATTGAACATTGAATATGGGGTGCGTTGTTTTACATAGGTAATGCTCCATATTTTCTGTGTGACAGCCCATCAAGTCGAATTTATTCAGCGTGTAGTAGTGCTCCCTATTGTAATCCACTACTAGGTAGTCCGTTGAAGGCTGTATATATGCGTATTTGCCCTTGGTAGGCGTAGGCATGGGTATCACCTTGTACAATTGGTAATTTTCGCGAGTAGGTAGTGGTATCCTTAATTCGAAAATTGTTTTATCCTTTACTATAGCGGTTTTTATTCGTCCTATTCTATATATTTGGAGTTCACTGTTATCGTCTCGATTAACTGGTAGGATGAGAGATTTTGGCAGTTGTGCTTGTATTTGGGTGAGTAGCGAATTTATTTGTCCGGGTGTTATAATGGAGGGATGTGGTTTTCCATTCCTTACATCCGTGATGACGTCGAGCAGTCCGTTGAGCGTTGACTGGTAGCGTATTGCCATTAGTGTTATTAATGATACTAGTGATTCCAGTTCGACCGCCACTCTTGTTCTTGCTGTCTCTTGGTGCAAGGAGTTGATGTTTTTATCAATTGTCTGGATTTTTGATTCTACGTGTTGGAACTGCTCCCTGATGTTACTTTGGGTTTTGTTGAAAATGTTTACGGTTGTTTCTAAGAGTATGGTTTGGTTCTTTGTAAGGCTTAGCTGATGGCGTTGGTCATTTCTTAAATTTTCTATCAGCTCATTATATTGTATCGCGTCGTCTTCGTTAAGTGTGCCGAAGAGTGACTTGCTAACTGTACCGATGACATTAAACAGTCCCCGTTTTTGCCGTTGTGTGTTTATTTGGAGAATTCCTGCCTTCTCTCTTATGTTGCTCATCATTACAGCAAGTTGTCGCGTTATCAGTGAACAATACGGTCGTGTTTCTTCTGGCAAAAATGTTGCCGCACAAATGTCTCCTATTCTGTTTTCGCATTCGCTCAGTCGTCCTAATTCGTATTTAAAGTTTGTTAGGTCGTAGTATATAATCACTTTCCACTCATTATTATATAAGTTGACGCTCCCAATGTCCTCGAAGTATATCCCTGGATGGTTGTTGATTGGGGTAATTTGATACGGGTTTTCTGCATTAACTCGTGTAAGAACGAGAACCCCGAACAGCATTAGCGACCTGCGGAAAGTTTACTCATCAGTATCTTCAATAAACAATTTTAAATTATTGTTGTGTAGTGTCTTGTTTTTGTTTTTTATTCTGATGGTAGTATTTTCCATAGATTTTATATCTACTACAGGGTATGGGCCTTCCCACAGTGGTGCTAGCTTGTTCTTTCGGGAATTATTTTTTACGAGTACCTTGTCACCCAGGTTAAAGCATTTGTTTTTGACGTTTTTGTCATAGTATTGCTTATACTTTTCCTTCCTTGAAGTTATGGTTTCCTTTGCGATTTTGTATCCATGCTGTAATCGGGCCTTCAGCTCATTGGAGTAGTTGTCGTAATTGTACGATGTGGTGGGGTCGTTCTTTAAGCTAGAGGGTATGCTAGCTGGATATCCATATAGGAGTTCGTGTGGAGTGAAATTAGTGCTTGTGTGTGGTGTTGTGTTGTACACGAACATGGCGTATGGGATCCAAGTGTCCCAAGTCAATGGGTCTCTGTTGACGTAATGTCGGAGATACTCGGCCAGGGTTCTATGGCTTCTTTCCAGTGCTCCGTTTGTTTGCGGATGGTAAGGAGTGGTCTGTAACTGTTTGATACTAAGCAGTTTTGTTACTTCCTTAAACATCTGGCTCAGGAAGTTGGAACCTTGGTCAGTCAATAAGGACTCGGGTATCCCATGTTTGCATACTATATCTTCGACGAATATTCTAGCGACCGTGACGGCTTCAGTGTTTTCTAGTGCAATGGCCGTTGAAAACTTAGTGAGGTCGTCTTGGAAAGTCAGCACATATTTATTTCCTTTGTGGCTAACCGGCAAAGGTCCCACTATATCTAGAAATATCCTCTGAAAAGGTCTTTCGCTCGTAGTGGTTATTTTCATGGGAATCCTTCGGTTTGGTGCCATTTTATTTAACTGACACGAAGGGCAATTTCTTATATATTCCTTGATATCGCGACGCATTTGAGTCCAAAGGAAATCCTTCTTTACCCGATTGAAGGTTCTTGATATTCCTTGGTGTCCTCCCACTGGACTTTCGTGGTATTCCTGTAATACTCTTTTTATTTCCGCTGAGTCGGTGAGGAATCTTACTTTTCCTAGGTAGAATATGATATCTATATTTGTTCCGCCAAATATGTCTACGCATATATTTTTAAAGTGGTGTATATCTGCGTTGGTTAGTGCTGGTAATCCCAAGTTGCATTGGTGTAAATTTTTCTTTCGGCATTTTTCCAAAAAATGTTGCAGTACCTCCTTCACTATTTTCTCGTCCTCTGGTGTGCGTATGGGAACCGGTGCTCTTGTTACTGTGTAGTCCATTTCCTCATAGATTTTCCCCGTCTCCAATTCCTTGGGCATTCCTGTTAGTATTCCCCTTAGGTGATGCTCCGTGTCGCTGTCTGTTAAAGGTAGTAGAAAGAATTTCTCTTTTACTCCTTTCTCGTGGCTGAGTGTGTTATTTGTTCGTGTTATCTCTGTCTGTACGGAGTTATTAATGACTTCCTCTTCCTTTTTGTCGTCCATGGGTGCGATTTCTAAATTTTCCCGTCGTTTGGCTTGGCTTCTTGTGAGCATGTTCACCCTTTTTCCTTCCGTATTGTCTACACTGGGGCTTATCCTACTTAAGGCGTCGGCGTTGGCGTTTAATTTCCCTGCTTTGTATTTTATTTTATAGTCGTACTCCTCCAGTCGAATCCTCCATCTGGTGAGTCGGCTAGTACAATCTTTAAGATTCATCAGCCAGATGAGTGGCTTATGATCCGTTATGATGGTAAAGCTTCGACCGTATACATAGGGTCGGAATTGCTCGACAGCGTATACTATGGCGAGTAATTCCTTCTCGATTGTGGAGTATTTAGATTCGGCTGGGTTAAGAGTTCGACTAGCGTAGCATATGGGTCGATCCTTACCAATTTCACCTTGCGAGAGGATGGCTCCTAACGCTACATCACTGGCATCTGTCGTTACGATGAATTCCTTATCGAATTCTGGGTAAGCCAGGATGGGTGCGGTGGTCAGTTTTTGTTTTAGAGTCCTGAACGCCTCATCACAAAAAGCATCCCATTTGAAAGGAATGTCTTTCTTTAATAATTTAGTAAGAGGTTTCGCTATCTTAGCGAAGTCCGGTATAAACCTTCGGTAGTAGCCCACAAATCCTAGGAAGGATTTGATATCCTTAGGTTTATTTGGCTGAGGATATGTTTTCAAAACGTCTATCTTCGAGGGGTCGGGGTGGACTCCGTCGGCACTAACTACGTGGCCTAGGTAAGTTATTTCCTTTGCCAGGAAATGGCACTTTTCGGGCTGTAATTTTAAATTGTTGGCTCTCAGTCGGTCAAAGACCTCTTCTAATTTGCCGTTATGGTCAGACAAGTTGTAGCCATACACGACTATATCGTCTAAATAGACAAAACATCTTATACCTTGGAGGCCGGTAAGAACAGTATTCATAAGCCGTTGAAAAGTGGCTGGTGCTCTTTTTAGTCCGAATGGCATCCGATTATAATGGTAGTGACCAAACGGTGTACTAAAGGCGGTTTTTTCCTTGTCAGTTTCGTCCATAGGGATTTGGTGAAAGCCACTGGCTAAGTCAAGTGTGGTGAAATACTTGGATTTCCCTAGCTGATCCAATATGTCGGTGATATTGGGTAGGGGATACGCATCCCCAATAGTGATGTCGTTGAGTCTTCTAAAATCGACGACTACTCTCCACTTTTTGTTGCCGTTCGCGTCGGGCTTCTTAGGAACTAACAGTAATGGCGAGTTCCACGGACTACTGCTTGGGCTTATAATTCCTTCCTCTAACATATTTTTTATTTGCCTATTTATTTCGCTCCTTTGAGATTCCGGGAGGCGATAGGGTTTAGTATAGATTGGGGCCTTATCGGCCAATGTGGGTACCGTGTGCTGTACTGCGTTTGTACATGTGAGCTGGTCGCCTTCCAAGTGGAACAGATCGTTGTAATTCCTACAGATATGCATTACGCTTTCTCGTTCCTCGTGGTTACAGTGGTCCAATTGGATGAGATCTTGTAAAATTTGTAATCGCCCTTTTATAGGATTCCTATCGTAGTCCGGGCGCATGACGTCGTAATCATCCAGTTCGTCCCAGGTTGGTGTCATTTCTTCCTCTGAACATCTGATGTCTTGTTCAGTGATGTTGAGGGCTGCTACCCTCGCGTATCCATTTATTGGGTGCGTTATTCCTTCTCCTAAATAAATTCCGGGTTTTATTAACTTCTTCCGGCATATCAGATCTATATTGCCTGATACTGGTATTTCCAAGATCATTTCAGATCTGGCTGGTATGGTGATTTCCTTAGCAGGTTTACTCGGTGAGCGTCTGTGATTTCCGTTGTCCTTAGTAACTTTGTCGCATTGTTGCTTTATTCTATTCGTGGCAATTTCCATAGTTGGATTCTCTTTATTTGAACTATCGACCGAAATTTCGTTTAGTTTGTCGCCATTTACCGTATTTCTGTGTTTATTTGAAAATATGGAGTCTTTTGGTTGCTCCCTATGTGAACTATATTCCACTCTGTTGGTGGGTATTTTATTTTTTATTTTATTTTCGCCTTCTCGTGGTAATTTTCCTCCGATAGGTCCTTTGATTAGTTCCGAGTTTTTGTTTTTTGTGTCCCCTGTCGAGTTTGTTAGAATACCACAGTCGTAGCATTGTGGATTCTTTTCCTCGTCCGGTTCGTCGATAGTTTCGGCGGTTTCGTTCAACTGTTGGGAGCCGCTGTCGTAGCGTTGCGGGTACCCATTATTAATTTCGTTGCAACATTGTGTCGGCAACATGGAAACGGAGAGCACTTTCCTCTGTGGGGGAAACTCACTCGTCCCAGAATTGTAGTCTTTATCACTATTTGTGTTATCTTTTACATTTTCGTCGGTGCTTCTTGCTTTTGAAGGCTTTCCTATCCTCGCATTTCCGTTATTCAAGCGAATCTCCATCACCTCGTCTAAGTAATCTACTTGACATTTATACTTGTCTAGAAAATCATGACCAAGCAGTCCATCACAAGCCAATACGCTTTCATCGCAATCTACCAAATGGAAAGGGTGGCGGATATCGATGTCGCATGTGCTATTAGCTAATGCCAAAGTTCCGTACAACATGCCCTCGGAAACTAAGCGGGCCTTAGTGATGCCGTTGATCGCACATCTCTGACCTACGTCGACTAGGCTGTTGTCGGCAGTGGATGTTAGCTTGTGAAGGCTTATCTCGGAACCAGAGTCTACCATGAAGGTGGAATTACCGTCTTTGGACTCGGAAAATGGTAATGTTACTAGAACATCGCGTCGAGTGATAGTGATGGGTACTCGAATAACTTCTTTTAAAAGCGGTGATGCACCACGGCTTGAGTTTCCTCGTAGCGGGTCGGAATGCCGGGACTTCCTTCCCGCGGCATCTCGTTTCCCGAATCGTGATCATCCTGGGTTAGAACGCGCACTTGCCTTGTATTAACGTTATTTTGACTTCCGGAGGCCCCTTGTCTGTAGGACGACTCCGGTCTTCGTTGATGGAAGTTATTTCTAGGAACTTCCCGTTGGCCTGTTTGCCTATAATTACTCTCCCTAGTATTCCAAGTATTGGAGGGTGCCTGTCGGTTCCGTTGCAGGTCCCTCTTCAATTCAATGTCGGAACGCCTAGTTCTACATTCTCTAACTTCATGGTTCGGTCGATTACAATACGAACACTGTAGTGTTCGAACTTCCTTCTTTATTTGAGGAGACGAAAATGATGGGATCATTTTATTTTTGTAACATGTCTCTCGAGCATGTCCCCTTTTGTGACATAGTTCACAAGTTAAAGTTTGTCTCTGGGATCCATCGTTCGGTTGGTCCCTTGAAAATTTCTCCTCGTTGAGAGAAGCGCGATCCATCACGTAATCAATTAAGGCTGTCAGGTCTGTCTCATTCTTAGCCTGAGCCAATGTTTGGAGTCGTTCGCTCTTCAATCCGGCTTCGAATACTCGGATTGCTTCCTTTTCATTCTCTTTAATGAACAGTTGCCTAGCCCCAGCGTCTGAGACTGCTATCTGGGTGGCTTTGTTTAATTCTCCCAAGGTCTTTATAATCTTTTGCGAGAATTCATTCACACTTTCCTTGGGGCCCTGCTTTAACCGCCTTAGGTCTTCACGGATAATGGACCGAGACAGTTTGTACCTTTTAAGTAATTGTTTCCTATATTCCTCCCAGGTGGTTGTACCTCCATAGTCAAGGATGTCATAGGCGGCGCCAGAGACTTTGGTTTTCAGAACATGAAAAAATAAAGCCCTATCCCGTTCACTTTTTGTGACGCTGAACAGTTCGTCACAGCAGGATATAAAGCGGTTTAATTCGTTTTTATTACCAGAAAATTCTGGTATCATTTCCCTGGCGTCAGATATTGTTATCCGTAAGGGTGTTGTTTCGCCACTCATTGAAGGTGGTTGAGAATCGTCGCCAGTAGCCATTTTTCTAGTTCTGGCTGGCTTGGGAACAAAAGGTAATAATTTTTTTAGGTTTCTTAACTCAATGTTTAAGAACTATAATTATCCTTTAGGAGTGAGAATGAGTGCAGTCGGATCAGTTAATCAAATTAGGAGAACACGACCACTTGTATCGAAGTATATATATTTTTGCAAAAGAAATAAGAAAGGATGGGTAAAAGTCAACAAAATTTGAAAGAGAACAAAAATAATAAAATGTAAAATCTTCCCTTCTTGAGACACAGAAATCAATTAATCGATTCAGTTCGTCGTTCGATTTTATGCGTGTAATAAAAATTTAATTTAATTTAGTATTGCGGCCTTTCACTTTTCACTTTTCTTTTTTATGTGTAAATTTGATAATTAAGGGAAAGAAAATTTATGTAATTTATGTAATTTGTTTTAAATGGGAGAAAAAAAATTTTTTTTTATTTAATTTGTTTTCATATATGTATAAAAATTTTCCCTTTTTTTTTTATTTGAGAGAAGGAGGAAACATTTTTTTTTTTTTTTTTTTTTTTTTTTATTTTGAGCGCGGCGAAAAAAAAATTTTAGTTAATTTTAATTCATATTTATATTTTTATTATTTTGATAAAAATTACGGAAAAATTTGATTTGCTTTCTTTGTGGATTTTCATATTTTCAAGAGAATAGAAATTTATTTACTCTATTGTGTATTTTAAAATTTTTTTTTTTTATTTCTTTTTATTCAATTTTTTTTTTTTTTTTTTTTTATATAAAAAAAATAATACGCTTACTTGAATATTCCCAAGTTAGGTTTTTTCATGATGATCTCTGTTGATTGTTGCGTTTAATGCTGTGGATCCCTCGCTGGATTTGTCCCGCGTTGATTTATTGTTGAGTTGATGTTGATCTTGTGATTTTTCAGGTCCCTCGTTGATTTTGGTTTGGGATTCCCTCGTTGATCTTGATGATTTTTCCCTCGTTGATCTTGATGATTTTTCCCTCGTTGATTTTGATGATTTTTTTTCCTCGTTGATTTTGATTTGGGATTGTAGGTTAACTATTACGTTGGCACCACCCTAACTCCGGCTCCTGGCCTCTGGAGGGGCTAATAGTTGTATGTTTGGTGCGGTTGTTGATTTTTAGAGTTGGAGGTGCCTATTATTTCAGGACAACCTCGTCGGTAGCGGATACTGATTTTTCTTCGTATCTCACTCTGCTGCCACCAAATTTTATGTAACAACTTGTGTTTTGTTGTCACGGGACAGTGTCGTGCATTCCCGTGGGAGATGAACACTTGCCCCAATAATAGAATGAAAGTACACTCACTTTTCTTTATAAAATCTAACTCTTTATTCTTTTACTTTAGCACATTATTACTTAAACTTCACTTGGCTACTTCGATAGAATCTATTCCCCTGCGCCGGCTCACGCAGGTAAATCGGGTGCCTTCCGAAATAGATTCACCGATTTCGCCTTAACAATACTTTTCTGTATAAGAACTGATTAAAATTCATTAAAAACTGATTACAACTGATTAAGAACTGATGATCAACTGATGATCAACTCCCGATCACTTTCCCTTATAAGATCTCCGATACCGTGAAGAAATTATTATTTACTTCTTACAAAATATTCATCGTGGCCTCTCATTGGTCACCACGATGAATTTACATAAGCGCATTAATATGGATTTAGAGGAGGGGCTGCTCAGAACATTTCGTGCTCTCACGAATATGCAGGTGCAGGGGAAATTTCTGCAAACTCTCTCACTGGCGAACAAGTGCAGCGAGAGTTTCTGGGCAGTTTCTTGGCATTCTCGCCGGGGGTGATCGTACGCGATCGAAATATGGGTCATATGCTTTCCTCATATGGCTTTTGTCTTTCGCTATTCCACACATGGCTCTGCGTCGGTTAATTACCCGAGGTTTCGTTCTGTGTGGCCGGAAAATGTATTTCGAAATTTACTGGCGTTTTCTGCCAAGTAAGGGGAATGTAAACAATGGCATTGACCATTGTTTTAATTTATTGGTTCTCGGGTGAAAGTGCACTACAGGGCATCGTATCCGTGGTTGCAT
This sequence comes from Thereva unica, assembly GCA_949987705.1. Taxonomy (NCBI): domain Eukaryota; kingdom Metazoa; phylum Arthropoda; class Insecta; order Diptera; family Therevidae; genus Thereva; species Thereva unica. Next base: position 112,926,108 of record OX465283.1, read on the forward strand.
GTGTGCACCGAGAATCTTTTTATATTTTTAGGGTAGAGATTTTTGGAAATATGAGATGCTGCTAGATGCATTTAGAAGAAATGTTTGTATTGATGTTGATGGAAAGAATGTAAGTATCTTGGGGTTTTTTTGGAGAGCATCGGGAGATGCAATAAATGAGATCGGGGTGAAATGATGGGGCTAAGTAATGATGGGGATTCATTACACTAAGGTCTAGTAAGGTAAAATACAATTGTGATTGCTTTTGGAAAATCTGTAATTTATTTTTATTATTATTTAATTTTTGAAGTGAAGTATAAAAACTGTAATAAAAAACTTTTTGTAACTGAATGTTTTATTTCTAGCTTACCTTTAAATATTTTCCTTTCAAATTATTCCATAAAATGTCGCAAATTTCAGGTATATTTGCACTTAAGTAGCTTTTCGAAAGCCTAGTTTGATAATCCATGCTTTGGTACGTTTCACCAGTTGCCAAGTATCTTATAGTAAGAGCCAATTTTTCCTTTGGTGAAACACAATTTCTCTTCACAGTATCTTGCCGTTCTAGATCTTTTTCTACATATGAAAGTAATAACTCAAAAATTTTATCCGTCATCCTTAAATAATTTTTAAAGGAACGTTCATCCTGGAATTTTAACTCTTTTGTAAGGAATGAGAAAGAGCCTTTCGAGTTCTTTTTTTCTCTCCACTGTTTGATCCAAAGCCTTTTTTTCCGTGTTTCTCCAGAATAAACTTGTAGAGCCAATGCAGAATTAGCTAGAGGAAGTGCTATTATTCTATTTTCATCGCACGTATCCCTTGCCAAAGCTAGTGCAGCGTTTGATAAACTGGTTAGTAACATTTCATCCTCACTGGAGCTCGAATCCATTTTTGTTTTATGATAAATTATTAAAATGGTTAAAACAACCCACTTCCAATCACAAATACACTATAAAATTTCTGGCAAACACATTACGCTGTTAAAATGTCAGAAATGTCAGTTTTGACGCACATTAAAAACTTCATCGTATAGACCTACAGCGGTGGGCACGCGCGTAACACAAAAGAGAATTCTTGACAAGGCAGAGCAAAAAACTTGTCGTGTAGATCAGGACTTTTTGAGCTTGCCCCTATGGCTTTATCTTGTGGTTGATTGTGAAATTCGCTCCTGTAATTTCTTGCTTAATAACTTAGAAGATATTGTGTTACTTTTTGTCATTTTAATTCGACCCTACAAAGGGAATTTTATTTTATGCATTAAAGTTAAGTTAAACTTAAATTGTGTTTTTCATTGTGCTAAGAAGAAGGTGTTATCAGAAACTCTGTTACTGACATCAAAAATGTGAAAAATGTATGGGAAATCAGGAAATTTTAAAGTACTGTAGACTAATTTGCTCGAACTTGCGAAATTTTGGCGGTGAAGCCGGGGTATAAGCTAATGTTTTGAATTATGTTTTTTACTTGAATATTAAATTGTGTTAATTTACGGAACTTCAGTTTAGAACTGATTGAAAAAGTTTTCTCTCCTTTGATGGAAACGGAACCTTTTCAAAAAGGATATCTGTTTGTTGTTCTGCACGAGAGCAGCTAGGGAAAGTGGAGAAAATTCCCGGGAGAACGCGAGCAATTGATATTCCACCAATAATGTGGAAGAGGTTGAAAATTTCGATATAATGTATTATCTACAGTGCACAGCCAGAAGTGCTTAAGTACAAAATATGCGTTTCGAGAAAATCGCCCTCAAAGTTTTCTTTAGATGCAGAATAGTGCACAAAACCACTTTTACCAGTTCAATAACTCAGCAACCACATCTCAGTTTAAGATAAGAATTATAGCAATGATTGAGAATAACATACTGAATACAAAAATGCAATAAACTCAAAATGGTCAAATTTGCACTTAAGCACTTCTGGCTTTTTACTGGAGATATGTGAAAATTTACAAAAAAAAAACATAATATGTGACGCGATCCGAGAAAAGGGACCTACTGTCCAAAAAGAAAACTTTACAGGAGAAGCGATTGAAAGAAAGACGGAGGAGAGCGAATACACTGAGCTGCCACTTTAAACACTTTTGAAGACACATTTGTAAATATTTATTGCTCAGAAAGTAATTGGAATAAATTAATTCTGATTGCACAGAATTAAAGAGGAGATTTAAAACCTTAAGAATCACTCATAATCCGAAAATCGATTTTTTGGACAGTAGGTCCCTTTTCTCGAATCGCGTCACATATATATTTTTTCTAAAATCGCTTCCTGTGGGAGATATGAGCTATATTTGATATACCCATATTTCCGCGCGAATAACTTGGGATATTATAAAATTTACATTGACGCTCGGCTAAAATCTTTATAATTCCCTTGTTTATGGTCGAAAATGCATAAACTAAACGGTCAAAGTTTCAGTAGGTCACATTTGAACAAATCAGATATAACATGCATTCCCAATTTATCTTGGGCCTAATAGAATCGTGGTTTTCTGCAATGGGCGAACAAAATTACAACAAAACTTTCTTTTAATGTCCTTCTATGACAAAGATAAAGTGAGGAATTTTCCTCTTCAGAGTCACTAGACATCTTGCCACGAATATAAACAACGATAAGTGGCGTTGCGATTGCGAGCATATGCTAGTTAAGTCGGCAAAAAATCGACGCGTGTATGATAATCGGTCGCGAACGTGTCGAAGACCAGTCGTAGACACGAAGTAGAGTCGTAGTTGCATATGATGCGAGTCGACCTGTGGAAAAGGAGCCTTAGATTTGACACAGGATGAACAATGATGACCTTGCTCGCCCTACCGCGGAGCACTCACAAAGAGCATGAAGGGAAGACGTAGTGCTGAACAACGAAAAAAGCGCAAACATCCCGTTGCAGTTCTAATGGACACTAACGAATTTGATTTTAATTCGTATGTTTCGCTTACACAAAATCGTAAGATCTAGATTTTTGTCATTAATTTTTATTTTTTAACTAAATTTATCGTATACAGCAACCTCACCGATAGAAGATAACCTAACAGAAACAGAAAACTTGGAAAATGTAATAGTATTACAGCCTAGTAATAGCAACTTTGGTAATATTAATTCCCTCTTTTTCTTTCTGCGGATTTATACTAGGAATTGCCTTTATAATTTTAGCAAATCAACAACACTGCTCTTGTGATTATTCACAGCAAATAAGAGAATTAGAAGTAAAAGTCGAAAAAAGGATCGCAGAGGTGCAAGTCACTCTAGCAGTTATTTTAGACAAAATTCAGAAAATTATTATTTCTTCGACTTCCTCTGAAGTGGCAGAAGACTACGAAAAAGAATTTCAGACATTGTTTCCAATTGCTGATGACTCTGCCATGAATGAATTGGAGCAGCGTTTGCAAAGTGACTACGGGTTTAAGATTGCATTAGTAAGTAGAATTTTTGAATATTATTTCAAGTTTTTAATAAAATCCATAATTTTTGTATTTTATTATATTTTTAGGAAAAAAGGATCTACAGGTTTGGTGGAACAGATGCCACAAAGGCAGGCAAAACCATATACAAATATCTTTTTAATGATGGCCTGTTAGAAAAATATTCGTATATGGGAACGAAAACTAAGGCGTTTTTATTTTTAAAAACTGTAATAGAACTTACTCTGAATGTTATTCGAAAACATTATCCGGAATATACAGAATATAAGCATAAAATATTTTTGCAAAATCATATTAAAGGAGAATGGGCGTTTTGTCCCCAGTGCTGTAACAAGTTTTGATATATATCATTTGAAAGGTTATCACAATAGTTTCATTTTATTATATGACACCAACAATGATACTTGTGCAGGGGAAGAAATATCAGCATTTTATTTAATCTTCAAACAAACGTACTTTTCACTCAATTTACCATTTATTTATTTTATTTCACTTTATTACAAAGCCCTCGTGTATGGTGATCGGTCCCGCCACCGCCTTGTAAGAGAAGATTTAGAAGCAAGACCTGGATTTGCAGAATATGTATTAGATCATTTACAAATACAAGAGGTTAGCTATTATTTCATTTTAAAAAGTGAATTTGACTTTGCAATTTTACTTTTGTTTCCAAGCTCCATAAACTATTTATTTCAATTTCTAATAATATAATATCTCTAATAAATAATAACATACTAGCCTGGTTTTTCTCTTCTTCATACGTGATAAATGGAGTCTCAGACGACAACATTCTCAGTTGACACATTTGTTTTATTTTTACAGGATCTTAACAATGAGGAGCAATGGATGTGCCATAGATGTTGGGTAGCAGCCGGGCGTGATCGTTATCGTCATATTGCAGTGGAGCCACCTCTTGAACTTGGACCTTCTTCAGTCTCTGTTACTGGATATAGAAGAGCAGCTAATACATCTAGGCGTTGCATCTTTCTAAACTGCGGAATCCTCACTCTTGTAAGAATACCTCAATTCATTAACCCTTAGCTGGCCCACCTCGTTTTTGTAACATAGCTGGCCTATGGGGTGTCCACACACCCCACGGAAAAAAACTATTTCCACGGAAAATATGCAATATTGACCGTTTAAAAAATCAGTGGAGTTCTTTGACAACCCTTTTTTATGTTCCAATAGTTTAGAGACTTTTTTCTTACTACGACAGAAAAAAAATTAAGGTGCGATAAAACATGAAAAATCGACATTTTGCTTCAAAAAATCAAAACTCCTATGTGAGGACACCCGCAACGGCGTAAAAGCTCTGTACATAACACCATCTAACACAAATGAAACTTACAACCTTTAAGACACACTATATGGTCCCACAAATATTGTTATTAGATTGATATCATGGAAAAATGGCTTCTTTTAGGCCTGGGGTGTCCCGACACCCCCAGGTCCAGCTAAGGGTTAAAGTGAGAATGTTAGTTGAAACGAAACTGTACATCCCACCATGTGCTCGAGTATGTAACGATCACTTACGTGGTAACACATGGAATGATTTAAATGATTTGAATGATTCCTCATTTAACGCAGAACAAATAAAAGACATGTTGGACTACTTATCGCGACGTACAATGATCCACATGTTTTTGATTTCGACGAGATCGAAAATATTACTGCTGCAGAATTGCACTTTTGCGTTGGATGAAATCACGAGCAATTCCAAAGGATTTTGGAGGAAGCGCCTTCTTTGCAAGAGCATACGCGACGCCCTAATGTAGCACTAGCAGGGTATTTGATGAAGATAAGGTCTGGTGAACCTAACGACAGATTAGCAGTTCGTATAGGTGTGAGCCGCCGAACATTTGAAAGGCAATTGAAAATAGCTCGTCAGTGTTTACTAGCCGACTTTGTCCCCAGACACTTAGGTTGGGATCATATAAGCCGAGAGCAAATTATTTCGCGGAACCTTATTATCCCAAGCTCCCTTTACGAAGACAATGGGAATAAAGCCATTTTAATTTGAGATGGCACATATATCTACATTCAAAAAAGCACCAATTTTTTATTTCAAAAGAGGTCGTATAGCCTGCACAAGTTTCGCAACTTGCTAAAGCCATATTTGATTGTCTGCACAGATGGATATATTGTCGACGTTACGGGGGGGGCCACACGCAGCAAATACGTCGGATGCTACAATAATGTCTCATTCTCTACACGATGAAGCTCCTATCCATATTGTGCTTCAGACTGGCGATGTTTTCATTTTGGATAGGGGTTTTAGAGACTCTGCACCAAATATAGAAGCTCATGGTTACGAGGCGCATATGCCTCCCACGAAGGGAAGACATGAGTTTCAACTGAGCACCCTAGATGCCAATAAATCCCGATTGGTGACTATTATCAGATGAGTCGTCGAAGTTATAAATGGCCGCCTCAAACGATATTTTAAAATACTAAGGCACGAGTATTTTAACAGTGCACTGCCTCACATGTTTGAGGACGTTCGTATTGCTGCCGCTCTGACAAACACATTCAAAGAGCCTGTAAGGAACACGCCACATGCCAATGAAATTCTCACGGTAATCCAAGACAAACTGAATCAGCCAAATCATTTAGGCGATTACGTCGTGGAAAATAATTTCAACAGGCAAAGTGCAGCATTTCGAACGATCACCGATTAAACGATAAGAGGTATGCAATTCCCAGAATTAAATGAAGAGGACCTGGTACTAATAGCACTAGGTACCTATCAAATAAAGCTGGCCCGGTCCTACCTAAGCGAGCATATAAGAAATGGCATATATACTATTGAAATATGCGAATCGATAATCCCTGACCTTGCCCAATACAGGATTGATATGTCAAGAGTTTTATTGAGAGGTAGGATTAAATCCCGTCATGTATCCAACAAACTGTATTACTCCTGCATTGTTGTAAATACACGATCGTCTGGGAGACATGCAATAAAGCATTATTACTGCTCGTGTCTAACAGGACGAAGAACTGTTGGTACATGTGCTCACGTAATGAGTATTATTTGGTATTTGGGATGGGCAAGACGCCAAAATAATGTTTTATTACCAGCAACCTTTTTAGATGATATCATTGTAGATTTAGATTATTAAGATTATTTTCATTATATTGGTACTGCCAATTATTTTGTTTTATTTGCATCCTTTATACTTTTCCGTATAGTTGTTTATACTATGTAGGGGTGGGTGCAAAATAATTCGGAAGCAACGGAGAGAATCCATTTTTTACTTAATTTCACCTCATTAATAGATAAAGTAATTCATTTTTCATCTAGCCTTACATAGACCTTTATACTGCATTGTTTATAATAAAACATGGAAGGACCATTTTATAATAAAGCATGGAAGGACTGCTAACACTACCTGTTATATGATAAAATAAAGCCAAAAAAATATTACCTTTTATTTGAAAATAAATAATTTTTGTTAACCATATGTAGCTCTTCCCCTGCACAACTATGATGGTTGGTGTTATATAATAAAATAAAGCCATTGTGATAATCTTTCAAATGATATATATCACAACTTGTTACAGCTTGCGGACGGAGCCCATACAAAGTTGCCCATTCTCCTTTGCCTCATTTCGTTTACATACGAAAAGGTAAGCATATTCTTTGTTACAAAGATGAATACTTATATCGTGCAATAATATGTAACATATTTTTAATATAAAAACAATTTTTCAGCGCTGCTACGCAAGAAAAAAAAGAAGGCGAAACGGACACTTTCATTTTGTAAAAGCAGTACTGCAAGACAAGTTAAAGATGTCGTTGTATTTTTAATATTATTATTTAATAAAACACATGTTTTGTAACGTTAATTCATTGAATTCTGATCACTCATTTTGTAATCATATCTAAATGTGATACATAATTTTTCAATCATTTTCTTATCCTATTTTTCCTGCAACTCTGGTTTGCATCTACCATACTATTGTTAATAGCAGTTATAAAATATCAAATTTGCAACTTGAGATTTTTCAGGATAGTTAAATTACTGTTATAAAGTTACTTTCAGGTTAATTAACGGTAAGTATGTACAATCTCAAAAACGTTTTCTTCGAGTTATTTTCTAACCAATGTTTACAAAAGGTTGATAATGGACGTTTTACTAACGTTTTCTTCGGGTTATTTTTTAAGGCAACGTTTACATCAGGGTGATGATAGTTGCTTTAGAAACGTTTGTTTTAAGTTATTTTGTAACTGGTAAGTTGTGTAGAGGTATATTTTAGAAGTTCTATAAACCTTTGATAGAGGTTATAAAATAACTGACCATTTTCGGTTTAATAAATGTCTAGGTAACGCTTTACAAACGTTTTACTAAGTTATCATGGTTAGATAACTCTGGCTAGTTTCTGGTTAACTCTGCTGTATAGTTGTGTGCGAGTGCGTACAAAAACGTTGCATTCTCTCTCTGATAGCCTTACATCGTCATTTGAAGAACTTGTGCATATAGCTGTTCGCCTTTCACTCATTCACCATATGAAGATGAAAGAATTGTTAATTTCTAGACTTTGCTCCGTTGCGCATGCTCCATAGAAATGTGTAGCGAACACGACTACTGTTTCCCGCCGCTTACCCACAGCACAGAATGGCTACCTATCAAGTATAAACATACAGAGAAATACTTACTCATATCGATAAGTATAATATTGTGAATAATTGTTTGTGATAAAATTTTTTTTGTTCAACTTCATTGAGTGTAATTACTTATGAAATCTTTATAATTATATTGATTTTTGTGCAAAACCAAAAAACTAATTTGATCTCATGTATTTGTACGTATTCAATTTTTCAGTCATTTAAAATACATAATACAAGTTAAACGTAACCTATTAACAATAAGAATGTAACAACTAATATCTAAAAAAATTGTGCCTTATTTCAAATTCGTTCAACTAATCTGAAAAAACTATAATCAACCTTGTATGAATAATTCTATATTTTTTTTGTCTTGTTAAAATTTTGAACTTCCATAACATTTATTGTATTGTTAATTATCTGTAATTAAAAGCTAGAAATTATGTATGTTTGTTACTTTTTTTATTATATTTTGCTATCGTACAAATTTATAAAAATATTTTTATTTTTCTTATTGTAGACGGCAAAAAACTTAAACAGAACTTATTAAAATGACAAGATGCCGAAACCTATAAGATACATGACAAAGCGGAGAGTATGTCAGATGATTCAGGAAGAAATTGAAACTGCAAGAGTTGCGACTCACAAAATTTGTTGTAAAGAACAGAATCATACTACTGCAGAAAATTCTTATTCGCCATCTTCCGAAAACATAATTAATGTTCCAGAAGTCAGTGAAGAATCATTAAATGGAATTGTAAAAAGTGCAACCGATGTTGACGATATGAATGTTATTGCTATGGCCAATAGAACTGAACAATGTAGTGTGTTTGATTCCGTACAATTGCATCGAGAAGATGAGACTACATCTAAGAACAGTTTAACCGAAGATTTGAGATTTTGGTTGTCTGACAACAGTATATCTCAGAAAGCTGCAAATAATTTAATCGAAATATTTCGAAATCATGGGCATCGAAATGAATTGAAAAAAGATGTGAGGACTTTGATGAAAACGCCTCGTTTCGTAACAGGAAAAATCATTCATGGTAATGGAGGGTCTGTTAAAATATAGCTGATAGTGGAGCTACACATCTAAACACCCCTTAATATATATTGGAACTGACGCTAACTTCAGATAGACCTTTGTTAATTTCACAACGCTCTGCAAGCGGGAATAACCTTTTTTGTTTTAACCTCAAATCAAGCTAACGCTTTATATTTCTTTTGTTTCATTCTTAATAAATACATTATTAATAAAAGACTCTGTTTTTATCAGGTTATGGCCCCAGATGGTAGCTAAAACAAATCATAACAACAAGAAAGGCATCCTATAGATGTGTGATTCAGAATTAAAAATAAAAAAAGAAGAGGTTAAAACTGAAAGCGAAGGAAGCATAAATATGCAGTCAGTCAGCACAGCAGTCTCACTATCGTTTGAAAAACTGGACGGCAGCTCAAATTACATGGATTGGAAATACAGTATGAAGATACATCTAATAAATTGTGATTTATGGGAATACGATACTGGTGCTAAAATAAATGAAAAACAAGAATCTCGGGCACTTGCCGCCATTGTCTTTGGAGTGAAAACACACATTTTTACTGAAATTCGTGAAATGAAAACCGGAAAAGAAGTTTGGGATAGACTCAAAAAGGTGTATGAATCAGTAGGTTTCTCAAGGGTAGCATCGCTCATTGAACAGCTAGTGGGAATTCGATACAATGAATGCAAGGATATGATGGATTACTTAAACAAGAAAGTTAAATTTGCACAACAGCTCAATGCAATTGATAATGAGATAAAGGACGGTGTACTTGCTGCTTTAATCTTTGTGAGCCTTCCAGATTGCTACAAACCATTAATCATGGCCCTTGAAAATTGTGGCGCCGACTTGACAACAGATCTAGTGAAGGAACGTTTATTATCAGAATCCTCAAGATTCAGTAACGGTAGCAACGAATCGGCATTGTCCACAAACACTAAGTCCCAACCTCGAAAGAAAGTGTCAACAAATACGTTTCGCGGGAAATGTTTTAACTGTGACAAAATTGGTCATCGAGCCAAAGACTGCCGTAATGCAAGGAAGTATGTGAAAAGTACGGAAAAAGGAGTTATAGTGAAATTACATCAAAGTACGGCTCTTGGAGTTGGAAAGTTCAACGTCAATGATTGGTACATAGATTTAGGTGCATCAGTACATCTCACAGGACGGAAAGATTGGTTGACAAACGTTAAACAACTAAATAATGGTGAAAAAGTAATCATCGCATCTGGGGAGAAAATTCAAATCACTGCCATAGGAGATACAAGTGTATTGCTTGATGTAAATGGAAAAATTATTAACACACCAATTCGAAATGTCAGATATGCTGCTGGTCTAGAATTTAATCTTATATCATGCAAACAGTTAGGTAAAAAGGGTATTATGACCATAATTATAGATAATGCAAAAGGTGAATTGAGAGATCTTGATACTGGAGAAATTATTGCTGAAGCTTGTTCGACGGAAAAGGATTTATATAAGCTCAAGCTTGCTTGTAAATCGTTAGAGTCAACATGTTATGCAACATCAACAAGCAACAGTTATGATTTATGGCATCGTCGACTTGGGCATTTAAGCATAGATGGCATGAAAAGACTTCGAGATGGTATGGCAAAAGGCATTGTTTTTATTAATCAGCTTAATAGCAATGTTTGTGATGGATGCACAAAAGGAAAACAACATCGAGTTCCATTTCCAAAAGGAACAGCTCAGCGGGCAAAGAGTAAGTTAGAATTAGTCCATACTGATTTAGCCGGACCCATGGAAGAATATTCGATAAGTGGAAAAAGATATATATTAACTTTAACTGACGATTTCACACGAAAAACTTTTGTATATTTTTTAGCTAACAAGGATGAAGTACTGTACCGATTTCAGGAATTCAAGAAACGGGTTGAAAATGAGAGTACGTGCAAAACACGTGCACTTCGCAGCGATAATGGCAAGGAGTATGTCAATAAGCAGTTTGAAGAGTTCTTAAGAATGCATGGGATACAACATCAAACGACAATACAGTATACACCAGAACAAAATGGCGTTGCTGAACGCATTAATCGAACCCTAGTGGAAAAGGCAAGATCAATGTTATGCGATGCAAATTTGCCAAAGATGTATTGGGCAGAAGCTGTAAATACGGCATGCTATTTGAAGAATATTAGCCCAACTATTGCGGTGTATAACAAGACACCAGAAGAAGCATGGACCGGTATAAAACCAGATCTAAGCCATTTGAAAGTGTTCGGTTGTATCGCTCATGTACACATTCCTAAGGAAAAACGTAGAAAGTGGGACGCCAAGTCACAAGAATATTTATTTGTAGGTTACTGTGCAGATTCCAAAGGTTACCGACTTATCAATATGCAGACGAATGAGTTAAAGAAATCGCGAGATGTAATCTTTGATGAAGATAAAAGAATGGATGTTGGGATTAATTATTTTTCTATGTAAACTAGGCTTGATTCCAGTGTGAGCTTGCTTCACAAGTCACAAGTAAGAAGAAGATCTGTCATGAAAATTTTTGTAGTCACTCTCTGTTAATAAAAAGAAGTCTGTCATTTTTTGTCAAGTTAATTAAAAGAAAAGTTTTTATAAAAATCATTTAATAATAATAATAAAACAGTTTATAATAATCAAAGACTGTGCTTTTACATTTAACCTCATTTATGCAAAATTATTAATATCATAACGGGTTATGGGCCCAGGCATGTGCTCCTTTTGCATAGAATTGAGGTTAAGTCAGGTCAGTGCAAGTCTGTAAAAGTCTGGATTATAATAAAAGTCAGGTCAGTACAACTGTAAAATCTAAATTATATAAAAATAAGTCAGGATGGAAGCCATACGGTCTCAACTGGAATGTTTAATGGAAGATGCGCAAGGAAATGTAAATTACGAGTCATGGAGGTTCAAGTTAAACCTAACACTGAAAAGTAAGAATATTTTTAATATTGCCACTGGAGTAAAAGTAAAGCCTGAAGGTGGAGAAGACAGTCAAAGTGTGTCGGCATGGTCAGTAAAAGATCTGGAAGCACAGACTCTAATCGGATTAAATTGTAGCAGCGCCATCGCTATGAAGATATCAAAATGTACGTCAGCTTATAGTATGTTATCAAAACTAGACACTCTATATGGAAAAAGGTCAGATGTGTCTATGACGGCCTGCAAAGACGATTCTTCGGGTACAAGTACAATGAAAATAAATCAGTTATAGAAAATTGTATGCAGATTCAGCAATTGGCTGACAGTTTGTCGGCTGAAGGTGAAGAAATGAAAGAGACTTGGATTATGCAAAGAATTCTGGGTATACTACCACCAAAACTACACCATTTTCGAACTGTCTGGGATAACGTCAGTGGGGCAGACAAGAGCCTCAGCAACTTGTTTGATCGGTTACGGTTAGAAGAGGACAGATTGAGTGAATGTCAGTCAACGAGTAAAGCTACATCGCAAAATGCTTTTATATCAAAACAAAGAAGCAAGTCAGAAAAATTCGCCGGGAGTCAGAAAAACAATGCAGTAGAATGTTTTAAATGTGGGAAGACTGGTCACATCAAATCACAATGCCGAGGAAAACCGTCCGCAAAATATTTAGAATATTGTAAGAATACATATGGCTGTAACAAATGCAAATGCAAGGGACATTTTGCCAAAGACTGTCCAAACATGGATACTAGTCAATCAAGTAATAACAGTAGGTATAATACTAGTAACAGACGTGCCCTTATAACAGCAAGTCTATCATCGATAAGTTCTTTTAATAACATTTCTGAAAACTGTTGGTATCAAGACTGTGCTGCGACTCAGCACATGAGTTCACATAAGGAGTGGTTCAAGAATTATGTTACTCTCGATCAACCATCAATGGTTATTATTGGTGATGCAACCGAACTAGAAGGTGTTGGGATAGGCGATATCGAGCTTGACGCTTTTGATGGTCAGATATGGCGAAAAATAGTATTAAAAGAAGTACTATACATTCCAAAGATGTCATTTAATCTTTTTTCAGTAACTTCTGTATTGGACAAAGGATATATACAGTCAGCCGATGCAGACAAGTCAGTCTTTAAGGACCGCAATGGTAATGTTGGTGCAATAGCAGTCAGGGAAGGAAAACTGTACAAAATGCAATTTCGTAGAGAGTCGGAAAAATGTTTGGTGAATATTTCCTTACGGAAATGGCATGAAAAACTCGCGCATCAAAATGTTGCACATGTGCGAGATGTATTAAGTCGAAATGGAATTAAGTTTCAAGATGATTGGAATGAGTACGTATGTCCAGGATGTACTTACGGCAAACAACACAGGGTATCACATCCTTTAAATCCTAAAACATCAACAAGGCAACTTGATTTAGTTCATGTAGATCTATGCGAGATGAATATTTACTCTTTAGGAGGAGCAAAGTATTTTCTACTCTTCAAAGACGACTATTCACATTTCAGGACTGTGTATTTCTTAAAACATAAAAGTGAGACAGCGGCAAAACTGGAAGTTTTTTTGAAGTTAGTTGAGAATCAGTTCGACAGAAAAGTTAAGGTACTACGGTCAGACAATGGCACTGAAATTAAAAACCGTGACACACAGCGAATTTTGGAGGATCTTGGTGTTTTTCATAGCAAATCCAGTGCTTACACGCCACAACAGAATGGACGTATTGAAAGGGAGATGAGGACTATAGTGGAAGCCGCTAGAACAGTCATACATGCTCGAAGTCTGGATGAAAGTCTGTGGGGTGAAGCAATCAATTATGTTGTATTTACGATTAATCACACCGGCACTAGCACAGTAAATGGTAAAAGTCCAGCCGATCTTTGGTTTGGAAGGAAAACAGACATTAATAAACTAAAATCTTTTGGATGCGACTGCTACGTATTAATAGAAGATAATAAAAGAAGCAAGACTGGAAAAAAGTCAACTAAAGGCTTATTTGTTGGCTACGACATTGATTCTCCAGGATTTAGGGTCTTTATCAAGGAAATTAACGATATTATAAGCTCAAGCAATGTAGTGTTTGATGATAAAACCAAAATTGAAAGTTTTGCTGAACTGGAAATGGCACCGTCTGAAACGAATAATGAAACACTCGACAATGAAAACTCTGAAAACGAAAGTCTTAACGCTGAAAAATCTGAAGATGAAGTTTGGTCTCCAGCTCGAGAAAATGAAAGTCAGTCCGACAGTTCAGACAGTTCAATTGCAGTCCCTGGAAGAAGAAATCTGCGAAATCGTTGTGAAATAAGAGCACCAGCTAGATTCAACGACTATATAACTGATACAGCACTAATAATACAGAATGTTGAGAATGATATAACCAGTGATATTTCGGTCTCAGAAGCTCTAAAGGACGAAAACTGGAAAAATGCAATGTTAGAGGAATTTGAGTCACTTATAAAGATGGAAACATGGGTCTTAACTGAGAAGCCCAAGGATATCACACCCTTAACCTGCCGCTGGGTACTACGTGAAAAAGAAGATGGAAAGCACAAGGCGAGACTCGTCGTCAGAGGATTTGAACAGAAGCAAGGAAAGGATTACTTCGAAGTCTTTAGTCCTGTTGCTCGTCATATGTCAATTAGATTAATTTTAAGTATAGCTGCATCAGAAGGTATGAATATTATGACGTTTGATGTGAAGACTGCCTTTCTACATGGCAAACTAGATGAACAAATCTTTATGTATCAGCCAGAAGGTTTCAATGATAATTTCGGTCGTGTATGTGAACTGAGGAAAAGTCTGTATGGATTAAAGCAAGCACCGAAGATTTGGAATGCGACATTTACAAATTTTTTGAATTCATTGCACTTTAAGTCTACTGATGACGATCCATGCGTCTACTACAACAAGAAGAGAAGCATAATACTCGTTTTACATGTTGATGATGGTCTCATGGTTGGAAGACATAAAAATGAAATGTTTGAAGTCTTAAAGAAATTAGATCAAAAATTCAGGATTACCTATGACACTGGAAAAGAAAACTGTTTCGCATATCTCGGAATGCACATTAGAATGTCTCAGGATGGAATTTTCATAAGTCAGTCCAAATATGCTGAAAGGATTGTTGACCGATTTAAGTTTGGAGACATGAATCCTGTGCATACGCCTATTGAAAAAGGGATGGTCACCAATCCTGAAAGTTTTGTAAACGACAGTCCTTTGGACAAATCAAAACCATATAGAGAAGCTATTGGTAGTCTGCTGTACCTTGCCACCATATCACGTCCAGACATCAGTTTCTCAGTCAATTACCTCAGTCGATTCAACAATAAACCTATGAAGAGTCATTGGAGAATGATTAGACGAATCTTTCAGTATATAAAAGGAACTACAAAATTTGGAATATTTTTCGACGGAAGTAGAAATCTGTCTGTGTATAGTGACTCTGATTATGGCGGTGATTCAGAAACTGGTCACTCCACGAGTGGAGTTTTATTGCTACGCGGGGGTCCTGTTGTATGGTTTACTCAGAAGCAGAACACTGTATCGAACTCGACTGCCGAAGCGGAATATCGAGCAGCGATATCAGCAATTGATGAAATCTGTTGGATTCGAAGATTTGCTAAGGAACTAAGACAACTAGATATAAGTCAACCAACACTGCACTATATTGATAATCAGTCTGCCATCCATATGCTAAACAACGCTCATGAAGGTAAAATAACCAAAGGAAAAAAACACATAGAAATCTCAAGAAAGTTCATTCAGCAACATATTGGCTCCACGATAATGCCAGCTCACGTCAAGAGTGAAGAGCAACTTGCAGACATTTTAACGAAGCCCTTGTTGCGCAAAAGTTTTGAAAGTTTAAGATCTAAAATAATTAAGGAGGAGTGTTGGGATTAATTATTTTTCTATGTAAACTAGGCTTGATTCCAGTGTGAGCTTGCTTCACAAGTCACAAGTAAGAAGAAGATCTGTCATGAAAATTTTTGTAGTCACTCTCTGTTAATAAAAAGAAGTCTGTCATTTTTTGTCAAGTTAATTAAAAGAAAAGTTTTTATAAAAATCATTTAATAATAATAATAAAACAGTTTATAATAATCAAAGACTGTGCTTTTACATTTAACCTCATTTATGCAAAATTATTAATATCATAACAATGGATAATCTCGAAAACAACCGACAAAGATCCAAATTTCCCCATGAGGAATATATAGTCGATGAACTACATAACGTTAGAGTTGAAGACCTACATACAGCAGATGAGCTTAATCAAGAAATGACGCAAGAAATCGTTAAGGATCCTGTTGACGAAACTACCACAACTTCTCACAAACATCAAGAAGATCCACAAGAAAATGAGAATAGCATTCAGGAAGAGGAAGAACACAATGGCAGGGAGCATCTGCAAAGGAATCATGAACTGCCAAAGCGATTCGATGACTTTGTTATGTCTGCTGCCATGGAAATAGAAGGAGATGGAGACCCGAAAAGTGTAGAAGAAGCCCTTTCACGTAGTGATGCTGATATTTGGAGACAAGCTATGACCGAGGAATACGATTCACTTATCCAAAAGGAGACTTGGGAGTTAGTTGATTTACCAAAGGACAGAAAGGCGATTTCGTGCAAGTGGGTACTACGAAAGAAGAAGAACGGAGCTGGAGAAACATCTCGTTACAAAGCTCGTTTAGTTGTTCGGGGATGTATGCAGGTTAATGGAGTGGATTTTCAGGAAACCTTCGCGTCGGTTGTGCGAGGAACAACACTTCGTTTCTTGATTGCATGGGCTGCCCTCAAAGATTGGAACATTGACCAGATGGATGCAGTAGCAGAATTTTTACAACCTGAATTAAAGGAGGACATCTATATGACTCAACCAAAGCTTTTCGAAAAATATAAAGACGTCCAATCAGCTTTTCATATTCTTGATGATTAAGGCGAATTACAATTAATTGTGGTTCATTTCGTTTCATTTAGTCGACTATTATTAAAGAAAAAAAGAAGCCTTGGTGATTCCTGAGTTTCGAAATAGACAAGTCATATTAAATCGTAATTTCTGCGTTATCTTCTGTTTTGAGAGGAGGTGAGGATCTGGTTATAGAATTTAGGTATTTGGTTTCGATCATCTACAGGCAGCAGTAATGGTGTAGAATTTGGGTTGCACATACTGGTCGGGGTCACATAGAAATTCTCACTAAGCGTGATAGCAGATTCTTTGACGTAGATCTCTCTGAGGAGGATGTTGGGGTGGTTTTCCATTTTCCTGATAGCCCTCAGGCTAAGGTCAATAGCATAAGTTAGGAAGGGTATAATTTTTGCATTTTCGTAAAGAAATTTGTTGGAATATCTCTTATTATGTTCCTTAAAGAAAAGATTGGTGCAGTATCTCAGAATTTTCCTTTCTAGAGCTTCAATTTCTTTCCCCACTCTGGGAGAGATGGCGAACCAAACTGGGAAGCCATAGATAAGAATCGGTCTCAACATTTGCTTATATAATAGAAGTTTAGATTTCCTAGAAAGGGGCATTAGTGTTTTGGAGGCTTTGATGGTTTTGGATATAGCACCTCTACCTTGTGGATTCGGTTTTAGTAAGTTGTTGATAAAAAGTCCTAAATATTTTAGCTCTTTGAGTGGGATGTTATCGCCACTAATGGAAAGTTGAATATTCTTACTTTTCTTTGCTATATTAGCTATGCCTTTACCGGACGAGTTTCTAAAGCAGATCATTTTGGATTTGCCTGTGTTAATGTTAATGCCCCAATCAAGATAGTAGGTCTCAATTCTTGAGATGAGCTCTTGTACGGTTTGACAAGCATTTTCTGAGGTATAATAATGGAGAATTCCGAAATCCGAATAAGAGATTCCAACCTCCTATCATAGTGAAAGACCTAAATACAAAAGTATGTCTAAATTTCCTAAAGCAGGAAAAAGTGGAATTTTACTTAGCCAAGGGGGCTAAAAATATGACCACAATTTTCGTAAAAAAGAGGGAGGATAAAATTAAGATCATGGAGAAATTAAAGGAGCAACGGGTTTGCGGATTCACATACTCGGGGAACGACGAAAAGCCTAACCTCCCTTATAAAGGGTATTTGTCATTCCTTTGAACCGAGTGACGTCCTAATGGAACTTAGGTTAATCTTCCCGAATACCAAATTCATTAAAATTAAGAGATTTGAGACGTTCAACTCAAAAAAAATGGTATTGATCTGGGTATATTTCTACTCCAGGTAGCTC
Organism: Thereva unica; assembly: GCA_949987705.1. Taxonomy (NCBI): domain Eukaryota; kingdom Metazoa; phylum Arthropoda; class Insecta; order Diptera; family Therevidae; genus Thereva; species Thereva unica. Next base: position 112,944,316 of record OX465283.1, read on the forward strand.
CAAATGAGGACGTCAGGGACTTAATTAAACTTAAATATCTCGCTTTTCAAAAGATTAGGGTGGAAAGGCTTCTAAAGCTTCTAGTCTTACCATCTAGTAAGTGGAAAACCGTACGCTAATAGCCTTATGACACTGGCTTCTTCGTAGGCTGAAAATACTGCCTTGTCTAGGCTGAAAACTGAAAGAAAAAATTCAAAGGAGATTTTCCCATATGTAAGAGTGAGAGGAATATACTCAAACTTTTCTCGGCTGAGTTTTAAGTGTTATAAAAAGTCTAGAAAACTGTTATAAAAAGCATAGGAAAAGAATGAAATTCATGTTCTTTTTTCTATGCTTTTTATAACAGTTTGCTACATCTCTAGACTTTTTATAACAGTGAGTGAGAATCAAAATAAATTGAAGTAATAAATTGAAATAATTATAATTGAAGTGGCAGAAAATATAATTGTAGTGAGAATAAATAATATTTTATTGAAGGGTAAATTTTTAGAATTGGGCTCCGGAGTAAAATCGCTCCAAACAATTTTTGGTGTGTTTAGTGTGATTTTTAATTGCCCCAAAGGGATTTCAAATCGTGGGAGACATATGTATTTTTGTATATTGGGGGAGTCTAAAAGAAAAATATTTTTTTTTTTATATATAGTTGTTGAAGTATTTTTGAAAATATTTGAAGCTATTGTTTTACTCTGGAGGACTCAGGTCAAACAAGATTTTTTAATGAGGAAGTAGCAAATTACCATGTTTAATATTAAATACAATAAATTTAAATTAATTTAATTTTAATCATGATAAATTTGAATATTTCAAATATTTCCAACGGATTTATCCTCCCCTTAACAACTATCTGTTATAATAATCAAATAATCGTTCTTACTCTCACATGCTATCTCTGTCCCACAGTATAAAAGATTTCGTCATTTTCAGCCTAGCCAAGGCAGCATTTTCAGCCTACGATAAAGCCAGTGTCATAAGGCTATAATGCGGTTAAAGGAGATCAACCACCTCTAGGAGGTCTAAACACTGAAGGATTCACAGGTAAAGAAAACTCTCCGAAAATAAATGCCATATTAATGAAAATTGAAAAAATTATGTCCATAAGCGGAAGTGTTCATGGATTATTTTGAAGCACAGGCGTGAATGTGGAAATTGGAAGGCGAAAACGAGCAATTTAACAAAGCAAAAAAAGAATTGTTTTTGTCATACCTGCGACCAGAGACTTTTTATAGGTTAAAGATAGCCTTTACAGATGCCGAAAGAGCTTTTGAAGAAATAGAATACAACGCAATTAAAAAAAAATTCTTAACGCTATTTCACGTAAAAAAATCCAGATTTTGGGCACTAGTTCAATTTTGGAATTGCACCCGGCAAGCAGATCAAACATTTGAAGATTATGCAAATCGTTTAAAAGAGTTATCTGTTGATTGTGGATATTCTGGTAGGTTACTTGACATACAGCTACGTGATAGATTCGCGACGGGAATTAATCACAAAAGGCTAGAGATTGAACTAAAACAACGCTGGCCTGATTTGAAAAAAGTAATCGACGAGCAAGAGCCAGAAGTTACTTTTGGAGAAGTATTTGCAATCGCGCAAGCAGGTGAGATAGCCGAAAAAGACGAAAATTGTAACAGAAATGAAAATTATAATACAACAATAAACAAAGAGCAAAGACGAAACATTAAAAATAAAAAGGAACAAAGAATACCCCGTTTATTCAGTAGCCATCATTGCAAAAGATGCGGAAAAGACCAAAGTCATGAGAAATGCTCAGCTCTTAAACATAAGTGTGAAGCATGCGGCACAGTAGGCCATTTTAGCTCATGTTGTATAAAAATGGGAAAAGCAAAAGTGGTGGTGCTATTGGAACAGGAAGGCGACCTACCTATACCTGCAAACCCAACACCGCAATCTTTTTTGCAACCAAGTAGGAAAAGACGTACGCCAACAAATAGCTACAATGAGACCTTGCTAGATATAGAAAAACAGAAATTGCAATTTCTGCGGGAAAAATCGAAGCAGAGACGAGAAAGTAATGAAGATGAACACCTTCTCTTTTTTAAAAGTCTCTTGCCACATGTTAGAAGAATACCACATGATCGATTATTATCATTTAGAAACCGTGTGCAAGAAAAAGTGGAACAGTTTGCATATCCCTCATCATGGGCATCTCCTTGCACTTCTGTAACTTTACAAATGGACAGTCCTCAAGACAACTCTCCTCAAGAATATCGGTCTCCAAACTTGCAGAAAGATCCCCAAACTTCAGAGTACCAAGAAGTGGATAGGGGACAGTCAAAGCAAATTCCGGATGAAGAATCTTATTCAGAATGCATATTAATGAATATTGTAAACTATTAAAAAAAATTTTGTTCATAGTTAGTTAGTTTTTGACTCAATTGTTTCAGGCCCAAGAAAATATTACTCTAAAATATGATAAGATTAAGGCGTCAGAAAAATGCAGGATCGTAGGGGAACAAATTTCCTTAAACTCAGTGTGGATTATATCGACTGAAGATGGCTCTGCAAATGTAATCATCTCAAGCCACAATCTCATATAATAATAAATAGAACTGTACGTACAGGTAAGTTCGTTTGATCGGTATATTGTTATGCACAATAAAACAATAATTAACTTACCTGATAGTCAAAACAAGTCTCTCTTCTGGTGAAATAGGCTGGCGATGCCAATTACACCACGTTCTGATTAAACGGCATTCTACTTTATTTAGTATATAATTGAAAGTTTCTAACGTCATTCTGGTATATTGGAAAAATTTATCTTTGTCTTTCTTTAGCTGTATAAACAAATGATGATATTCGCCATGTAGTTTTCGATCCTTATTTATAGCATGGATACTTGGAGTTTTATTTTTTAATTTTAAGGCCGAACTTACAAAAAGAAATAATTCATCATCTGATGAGCTATACATGGTGGCTGGTAATTTTTCCTGCTTTTACATGCGTTTGTTATGGCCATGAACCGACGCAGGTCAGCGCCGATCAACGCAGGCATCCGCGAGCAGGAAATCTGAAAACAGGTACCTGCTTTCTTTGTGTCTTCACCCTTACGGCGGAATCGACCAAAATAGACACTAGATTTAGGTACAATTTGAGTGTTTCATTTATGTAGCCCAACATATTGTCACATAGATATTCGACCTAATTGACTCAGCATAATAAAAACAAATAAATTCACATATAACTTCATCAGGAATCCGTTTACACAAGCAGTTCTTAGAACAGCACAAATATCTAGACACGCCGTCTCATTATGCTGACGCAACTTTGTTTCTTTGTAGATAAGATTATTATTTGCAAGCTAAGGTTTATCATGTGCTATGTTAGGACGTAGTTTTAACTTAAGATTTTTACTCGATGTTCATTCTAAGTTCTGGTGTCGAAATAAAGAGTTCGTCGATAATAATAAAGCTTTTTTATTTTGACTTTCTTTGTCATGCAATATAACTGGCGCAGTCGGTAAACGGAATAAAGTTTTTATACGGTTAAAACGCATAAAAATCGGAAGTTCCTTAGAGTAAACGGAATATAGTTTTTATACGGCTAAAACGCATAAAAATCATTTAGCAATTTAAGTTTTAAATTTATACATTAACTTCTAATTACATTTGAAAAAAAAAAAAAATAATAATAAAAATAAGATAAGCTAACAAAAAAATTTTTTACGAATCAACTTACTCTCGAAATCACCATAAATTTTAAAGTAATTTTTCTATTGCCTATAGTTCAATAAATAACCCCCTTTTCATTTAGTATTTATTAAATAAGAATAAAATGAAACAAGAAAATAAATAAATAAAAGTGAAACAAAAAAAAATCTGTTACTGTGTAGTGACGATTTCTAACTTTTGATTAACAAACGAGAAAAGAAGAATAAAATAAAACTAAGGAAATGGAAGATCTAAGTGTTACAGAAAGATTTAAATTCGTTACCGGTAGCTTAAGTTGCATAAGGCCATTTGATGGCGAAACCAACTCTTTAACAAATTTCATAAATAGAATAGAATGTCTAATACCTATACTGGAAACCTTCGACAACGATTATAAACGGTCAATATTAGGTTTTATTAAGGATAAAATAGTAGGTTCGGCACGTAAAACATTATTAATGAATGGCGACGCCAGTACATGGGGTGCTCTTAAAACAATCTTAATTAGTAATCATGGCGAAAGCTCCTCCGCGGATACATTAGTGGATAAGATTAGAATGTGCAGATGCGACGGTACAATTAAAGAGTTTCATGAAAAACTAACAAACTTATTGTGTAGACTTAATAATACTCTTCTTTTAGAGGGTGAGGGAAACAACGACCGAATAAATAGTAACCAAAGAATAGTTTTGGACTCATTTAGACAAAGTTTACCAGAGCCTGTCAAGAGCGTTATAATCGCCAGAAATCCTCCCACATTAACAAAAGCGTACGAAATAATTCAAGAAAACGGCTACATAAATTATACTAACAGAAGCAATAGCTCAGATAAAATCTATAAAAGATCAAATTATACTAACAACTATGGTAACCACAGGAACCGTAACAATAATAACTATAATAATAACTATCATAATAATAACAACAAAAATTATAGTAACAATAATAACAACCGGAATCATAATAATAACGACGATAGAAATTATAATAATTACCCTAACAACAACTATAATAATAACAACAATTATAATAACAACACGAACCGTAATAATAATAACTATAACAACTATAACAACCAAAATAGCGGTCATAGCAGAGTATCACAGAACAGACGTAACTTTAATAATAATAGGTTCAATCAAAACAATGTACCGGAACCGATGGACATCTCTCTCAACCAGAATGACACAAATTTTCAAGAGGACGGTCTAAACGACTACCCTATATAGTTATTAATACCCCCATTAGGAAGTTACAATTTATAGTAGACAGCGGCGCCGAACACAGCGTCATCAATCCGCACCTATGCCATCCAAAATGGGAAACAAACTCCAACATTCGCACCCTGAAGGTACTAGGTCGTTTCATAAAAACTAATACCCAATATACAATACCACTCTTCAAGGAGTTTAACATAGAAAACTACTATATGAACCTATTAGAATACCCTTTCCACAAAGTATTTGACGGTCTGCTGGGAAATAACATTCTAGTAGATCTAGACGCTATAATTAACTACAAAACTAGGCGCCTTATTACGGAAAAGGCGAGCATCCCAATCTATCTCAACGAATATGAGGAGAAATACGCATCTGAGTGCTATGATGACGATTCCCCAGAAATATTCAGCAGCGAAACAAACAATGCACCCATAAGAAAAAATTTCGCAACCCATTTGAATACGAGTGATCTTTCAAAATTAAAATCACTGATAAATACTTATAAGGACATCTTTTACAAAGACGGCGATAGCTTCTTGTCTTTCACGAACGAAATAAAACATAGAATCACTACGAAAAATGACATTCCCATCTTCAGTAAACTGTATCGGTACCCCGAGTTTCATCGTAAAGAAGTTGATAGGCAAATAGCAGAAATGCTGCAACAAGGGATCATAGTACCCAGTTACAGTCCTTATAACTCGCCGATTTGGATCGTACCCAAGAAGACCGATAGCAGCAGCAATCAGAAGTGGCGCATTGTCGTTGACTATCGGAGACTTAATGACCAAACAATTAGTGATCGATTCCCAATACCTAACATTGATGAACTCTTCGACAAACTAGGCAAATGTAACTATTTCACCACCCTAGATTTGGCGAAGGGATTCCACCAGATCGAAGTTGACCCCCGAGATAGGCCGAAAACAGCCTTTTCGACCACTAACGGTCATTACGAATTCACGAGGATGCCATTCGGACTAAAAAACGCACCCGCAACTTTCCAAAGACTGATAACCAATGTCTTAAAGGACCTGATAAACAAAATTTGCGTGGTATACCTCGACGACATTCTCATTTTTTCCACCAGTCTCGAGGAACACTTAGATTCATTAAAGAAAGTTTTCCAGAAGCTAAAGGAAAGCAACTTAAAGGTCCAAATGGATAAGTGCCATTTTGCAGAAGAATCCACTAACTATTTAGGACACATAATCACAAATAACGGGATAAAACCGGACGATAAAAAAGTCAACTCAATTAATTCAATGAAATGGCCATCAACCTCAAAAGGAATAAAACAATTTCTAGGGATCACCGGGTACTACCGGAAGTTTGTAAAAGATTACGCCAAGGTCGCTTACCCGATGATCAAATACTTAAGAAGAAACACCAAAGTTAACACGAGGGACGAAGAATACATTGGGGCATTTAACAAATTAAAGAAGCAATTAACAAGCGATCCAATCCTGAGACGACCTGATTTTAAGAAATTGTTTACACTGACCACTGACGCGTCAAACTATGCTATCGGAGCCGTTCTAAGTCAAGATGGCCATCCTATTAGTTTCGCCTCACGCACTTTAAACGACCATGAGAAAAGATACACGACCATAGAAAAGGAACTACTTGCGATTGTCTGGTCGGTGAAATATTTTCGCACATACCTATACGGAAGAAAATTTAATATTGGCACAGACCATAAACCCCTCGTCTGGTTACACAACATCAAGGAACCAAATATGAAACTCCAAAGATGGAAAATAATGCTGAACGAATATGACTTCCAAATCACATATCTAGTTAACAGGGACGATAAACATGACGACGACGAAGTCGCATCGATAGATACCCTATTTGATAACAAAACTATCTTAAACAACGAACTAAACAGCGGAAATGCTAGTAGTAGCAACACAGACATCGATGCCAGGACCGCAGCAAACGAAAACGCTGATACCAGTAGCATAGACGTCGAAGTCTCGTCTACGGCCGATGCGGCGCGAAGCGGAATTAATGATAGCCTGGATCACATACATATAACAGAAAAATGCATAAACATCTACAAGAACCAAATACACTTAAACTATGGCGACCGAGAGAGGATGGTAACTAAAATTGTCCATAAAAAATGCCAAAATCATATCACGGTCAGTCAAAATTCAAACCTCTTGGACTTAATGAAGCGGAACTTGATCGAAAAGGGAATCGTGTGCATTTATTGCGAAAGCGATGAGCTATTCCTTAAACTGCAAGAGACTTACGTTGAATATTTCTCTAATAATAAAAACCTAAAGGTATACAGGTCAAATACGAAACTAGCCGATATCACAGACAAGGACAAAATGATCACAATCATCAAAGAGGAACACATGAAAAATAATCATCGTGGAATAAACGAGGTATTCTCCGAATTGAAAACGAAGGTGTACTTCCCGGATATGTTAAAATTAATAACAAAATTTATTAATAACTGCGAAGTCTGTCAACTGGCAAAATTTGATCGTCAGCCTCACAAAATCCCCTTCCGACTGACTGAGTCTGGAACGAAATTTAACGACATAGTTCACATAGACATTTGGTTCCCTTGCAGAAGTGTAATGTACCTCACCACGATAGACAAATTTTCTAAATACGCCACAATACATAAATTGAACGATAGAACATGGATTTCCATCCTAACAGCCCTAAAGGAAAAGATAAGATTTTTGGGAAAAATGAGAAAACTGATCTATGATAATGATAGGTGTATGCTGCACAATTCTGTAACATTATTTTTAGCAGAAAATCAGATTATTGCCCACACAACTACGGCACATAACAAGACGGGTAACTCAGATGTAGAAAGATTGCATGGCACATTGAATGAGCACCTAAGAATTTTAGAGGTAAGCCGGTCAAGCGACGATAGGGAACTGGAAGAAAAAGTACATAACATAATTACAGTCTATAATAATACTATACATTCCACCACGAAATTACGACCAATCGATTTCATAGAGAAAAACCTTGATAGGCACGACATTAATACACTGTCCGATAAATTTATTAAAGAAAAACGCGATAGAATAGATAAACTAAATAGAAATAGGGATCAGAATTATCAATTAAACGAGAACATTGTAGTTAACAGAGAAATAGCGAAGAATAGTCCAAAGTATAAGAAACTAAATAAAATCAGGGTAGAAAACAATTATGTAATAGACGCTAGCAATAACCGAAAAACTAAGTACGTAAGAAATCAACTAAAACGCAAATACAGACCTCAAGACTAAGCCTTTTTTTTATCTTATCTTTTTTAGAATGATTTTCATTCTGCCATTAACGATGATCATCACGTCGATATCAGCACAACTAATAGAGATAACCCAGATAAATACGGACAATGGATACGCACTTTTTAAACTAGAGGAAAAAAGAGTAGTCGACTCTTTCACTAAAATACTGCACGTGGTTAACCTAACAAAATACGGAGAGCTTATAGATCTAATCGAAACAAACGTTAATACCCTAATCTCTTTAGATGAAGGAAACGACACCCCGTTACTAAAAGAAGAACTAAAACTACTAAAACATAGCTATAAAATAATAATACCGAGAGCGTACAAAAATCGTAGGAATAAGAGAGGACTTATAAACATATTGGGAAAGGGGTTTAAAATTCTAGCAGGCACCATGGACAACGATGACGCTACAGAAATTTATAAACGTTTGGAACTTTTAAACATTAACACTGAAAACGCTGTAAACGAACTTAATAAACAGGTACCTAGTTATTAATAACAATCTCATCAAAAATGTAGAAGCAATAGGGAAACACTTGAATAAAACGCAAAGGGAATTAAACGCTTACCTTCTTCGTATAACTAGACAAGCTAATAAAATAGTACGTTCTCAAAATGACACTAGGTATACATTGCAAATATACGCCGAAATTACAAGATTGACTAGACAACTAGAGAAACTAGCAGACATTATTTTATTAAGTAAACTAAATGTACTAGCGCACGACATTCTCACGGATAAAGAGATGAGCAAATATAACATCACAGTAGAAGTCATCCCATTTATACGTAGTGGCGTAATCTTCAACGAAAATTTACTGATTTTTGCAATCGGCATACCTAATTTCACTACAGACAAATATTATAAGGCAAAAGTAATACCTTTCCCAAACGACAAATTTGAACAAATAGATTTAGATAATACAGAAGTAGTTATACAAGGAAAAAACGTTTATAATGATGTCGAAGGAATCCTAGTTAAGAAAAATCTAAAACTTCATAACGATAATTGTATAAGAAATCTATTGAAAGAAAGTAATACTTGTACGTTCAAACATGAAAACGCGATTTCGATTGAAAAAATATCTGATAGCCTAATAATTTCAAAAAATCTACCTCCAACTAAATTAGAGACAGATTGTGTCAGTCAAAACTTAATAATAAAGAAGAATAATGTAATAAAGTTTAAGGACTGCTATGTAAAAATTGGAAACTATTCATTTAAAAATCATGTCGACAAATTTTTTGACACTGTAGCAATACCAGTCACATACCTTAATTTTACTAAACTAATTAGAAATATAACATTAGAAAGTTTGCATTTAAATACAGTTAGTAACAGAAAACAAATAGAGTACGTAGAAACTAAGAACAATTCCGTATCTTACTTTTCGTTGGGGTGGAATCTTGTAATTGCATGTTTAATAATCATAATAGTTGTATCAAAAATACGTTCAAAAAAACGTAGTAATGTAAAAATTGAAGTACACGATAAGATTGAATTACATGAAAACCCAAATAATAAAGATGATGTAAACCCATTCGCAGGGACTGCGAATGCTTAATGAGGGGAGGTGTCACATAGATATTCGACCTAATTGACTCAGCATAATAAATACAAATAAATTCACATATAACTTCATCAGGAATCCGTTTACACAAGCAGTTCTTAGAACAGCACAAATATCTAGACACGCCGTCTCATTATGCTGACGCAACTTTGTTTCTTTGTAGATAAAATTATTATTTGCAAGGTAAGGTCTATCATGTGCTATGTTAGGACGTAGTTTTAACTTAAGATTTTTACTCGATGTTCATTCTAAGTTCTGGTGTCGAAATAAAGAGTTCGTCGATAATAATAAAGCTTTTTTATTTTGACTTTCTTTGTCATGCAATATAACTATATCATTCGAAAGCTGTAGGCATCGAAAGTAAAAGTTTTACGATAAAGTGTAGGTGGTCTTAATTTTTTACGCAGCACTGTATATATATAGACCCATATATATATATATATATATATATATATATATATATATATATATATATATATATATATATATATATATATATATATATATATATATATATATATATGTATATATATATATATATATATATATATATATATATATACATATATATATATATATATATATATATATATATATATATATATATATATACAGTGTTGTGCAAAACCTAAGCAACTTTTGTAGTAAAATTGTTCAAAGTTATTTACTATCAATTTAACAGTATTTATGGGAAACCAAAATATATTTATTCATAATACATTCATAATACAACATAAATATCAATTTAAAATTAAAAAATATTTCATTAATAATACAAAAAAAAAACAAAAATTAAATATTATCAAAAATTTGCTGTGCAAAACCTAAGCAACTTTTTTAATATTTTTGGTATAATGTCCCTTATTTCTTATAACTTCGGCACATCTGCGAGGCATTGACTCAATAAGATTTGTGATAGTGGTCATTGGGATCCTTTCCCACTCACACTTCAAGGAATCCATGAGGTCCTTCTTGCTCATGAATCGTCTATCTCCTACTTTTCGTTTTAAAATTGCAAATAAATTTTCAATGGGATTCAAGTCCGGTGATTGTGATGGCCAATCAAAGACTTCAATCCCATTTGCTCTAATCCAGTCTTTTACTAATTTCGATGTGTGTTTCGGGTCGTTATCGTGTTGAAACACCCATCGAATGGGCATTTCCCATTCGGCGTAAGGAAGCATTACTGATTCTAATATATTTTTATAAACAAAACGGTCCATTCTTTCGTCTATTTGATGGAAAGGACCAACACCCTGACCAGAAAAACACGTCCAAACCATTACACTTCCATCTCCATGCTTAATTGTGGCCCTACAGTACCGGGGATTTAGGGCCTCTCCCTTTTTTCTTCTAACATAAAGTTTTCCATCAGAATTGAAAAGATTAAATTTACTCTCGTCGCTGAATAAAACAGTCTTCCATTTACTAATGGACCAGTTGACATAAGTTTTAGCGAAATTCAATCTAAAAAATTAAAAAAAAATTGTATTAAAACAATAAAAATAAAATTTGTAAGAATAAAACCTTCTTCGTACATGATTCTTTGTAAGTAAAGGTTTTTTCAGTGGCGAATAGCTTTTCAAACCATATTCTATAGCACGTCTTCTAACTGTGCTAGGATCTATGCTTAAATTTAATGTTTCTACAATTTGTCGCGAGGATATAAACGGATCTTTTTTAATAATAGTGAATATTTGCCTGTCCGTTCGAACCGATGTTTTGCGAGGTCGTCCACCAACGTTCGAACTATCAACGCTTCCACTAAGTTTATACCTTTTTATTAGTCGCCAGATTATTGATTTGTGAATTTTATATTTTTTGGCAATAGATATTTGAGATTCACCATTACGCTATTATCCTTAATTTCAAGTTTTTTTCGTATTTAGAACGCTGCATAATTCTTACAACAATTTCTTACAACGCAGTCTTTTTAACTGACCCAAACTAACTGAAATTAAATTTTCTGCGTCTAGTGAACATTTTTCAGTAGAAAAAAAGCCGTTTATTCCCAGAAATCAAATAAATAACTTTGAACAATTTTACTACAAAAGTTGCTTAGGTTTTGCACAACACTGTGTATATATACAGGGTGTCCCACATAAACTTACAAAGCGGCCGGCTGTGGTTAGGTCTTGGATAGACGAACAAAAAATCGTAAGGGTGGGGGGGGGGGGGCGGGGGGAATCGTAACGGTTTAGCCGCTAGGGCGTTTTGAAGTTTTTTTGCTAAAGTTTTACATATCACCCTGTATTTTTGTAACCGCATAACCTACAATTGGACAATTTCCTATGAATAATGTATTACAACTTATACGCTACGGCCTCCAGTTTTGAAGTTATAAGCATTTTTAATGTTGAAATTTGCTGTATTTCGTCCTTCTTTAGTACTTTTCCATCTGAGCTTTATCGAAAAGTACCAAATAAGCGTCAAATTAGGAAAATTTTAACATTAAAATTACTTACAACTTCAAAATTAAAGGCCCTAGCGTAAAAGTTATTATACATTATTCATAGGAAATTGTCCAAGCTTTCCAATTTTAAAAAAAAATATTGGTTTATCACGTATTTTTTGGAGAAAAAGGTGGTTTTAGTTGAAATTTTAGTGAAAAAACAACAAAATTTTGACTTTGGCGATTCATAACTCCAAAAGTTGGTAAGATAGGGCCATTGTTTTTACCGTTGTAGATAGGTGGAGGTACCATAACCATGAAAATAGGTTATGCGGTTACAAAAATACAGGGTGATATGTAAAACTTTAGCAAAAAAACTTCAAAACGCCCTAGCGGCTAAACCGTTACGATTTCCCCCCCCCCACCCATACGATTTTTTGTTCGTCTATCCAAGACCTATCCACAGCCGGCCGCTTTGTAAGTTTATGTGGGACACCCTATATATATATATATATATATATATATATATATATATATATATATATACTAGCTGGGACCCGGTGCGCCTACGCTGCACCCATAAGTCAATAGTAAACAATAAAAACCATCCATTAACTTAATATTTTTCGAGATATGAATTTTACACAGATGAAATGCCTCAAAGAACATGGGTCTTGCGTCGGCCGCCATGAATCGGTATATTGAGTCTACTACATTGCTTATTGTATTCTACTTATCATACCCTTTCATTTGATACCCATGTTGAGGGGATTGTGAAGAAAGTGGTAATCCGGCCTCTTTAGACGGCCGCCACAGATCTAAAGATATATTTTGTATACTACATTGCTTATTGTATTCTACTTATCATACCCTTTCATTTGATACCCATGTCGAGGTGGTTGTGAAGAAAGTGGTGATTCGGCCTCTTGAGACGGCCGCCATGGATCTAAAGATATATTTTGTATACTACATTGCTAATTGTATTCTCCTTAACATACCCTTTCATTTGATACCCATGTTGAGGTGGTTGTGAAGAAAGTGGTAATCCGGCCTCTTGAGACAGGCCGCCATGGATCTAAAGATATATTTTGTATACTAAATTGCTTATTGTATTCTACTTATCATACCCTTTCATTTGATACCCATGTCGAGGTGGTTGTGAAGAAAGTGGTACCCCGCCCTCTTGAGACGGGCGCCATGGATCTAAAGATATATTTTGTATACTACAGTGCTTATTATATTCTACTTAACATACCCTTTCATTTGATACCCATGTTGAGGTGGTTGTGAAGAAAGTGGTAATCCGGCCTCTTTAGACGGCCGCCATGGATCTAAAGATATATTTTGTATACTACATTGCTTATTGTATTGTACTTAACATACCCTTTCATTTGATACCCATGTTGAGGTGGTTGTGAAGAAAGTGGTAATCCGGCCTCTTGAGACGGCCGCCATGGATTTAAAGATATATTTTGTATACTACATTGCTTATTGTATTCTACTTATCATACCCTTTCATTTGATACCCATGTCGAGGTGGTTGTGAAGAAAGTGGTACACCGCCCTCTTGAGACGGCCGCCATGGATCATTTTAGTTTCAATAGCGTCATGGCCTACCTATTGTTTGACAGCTGCGTAAATTTGAAATTTTCATTAAATGTAATGATTCAATTTAATGACAATTTTACATTTGTCAAACAATAGGTAGGCCATGAAGCTATTGAAACTAAAATGAAGTGAAAATTCCTAAAATTACCATTTTTGTTTGGATTTTGCAGCTGTTTTTTTGGTTAAAGGTATAAAAAATAGCCTACGACCTATTCTCAGACCTACCAAATATACACAAAAAATTTCATGCAATTTGGTCAACCCGTTTCGGAGGAGTACGGTAACAAACACTGTGACACGAGATTTTTATAGATATAGATATATATATATATATATATATATATATATATATATATATATCTATATCTATAAAAATCTCGTGTCACAGTGTTTGTTACCGTACTCCTGCGAAACGGGTTGACCAATTTGCATGAAATTTTTGGTGTATATTTGGTAGGTCTGAGAATAGGTCGTAGGCTATTTTTTATACCTTTAACCAAAAAAACAGCTGCAAAATCCAAACAAAAATGGTAATTTTAGGAATTTTCACTTCATGTTAGTTTCAATAGCTTCATGGCCTACCTATTGTTTGACAAATGTAAAATTGTCATTAAATTGAATCATTACATTTAATGAAAATTTCAAATTTACGCAGCTGTCAAACAATAGGTAGGCCATGACGCTATTGAAACTAAAATGATCCATGGCGGCCGTCTCAAGAGGGCGGTGTACCACTTTCTTCACAACCACCTCGACATGGGTATCAAATGAAAGGGTATGATAAGTAGAATACAATAAGCAATGTAGTATACAAAATATATCTTTAAATCCATGGCGGCCGTCTCAAGAGGCCGGATTACCACTTTCTTCACAACCACCTCAACATGGGTATCAAATGAAAGGGTATGTTAAGTACAATACAATAAGCAATGTAGTATACAAAATATATCTTTAGATCCATGGCGGCCGTCTAAAGAGGCCGGATTACCACTTTCTTCACAACCACCTCAACATGGGTATCAAATGAAAGGGTATGTTAAGTAGAATATAATAAGCACTGTAGTATACAAAATATATCTTTAGATCCATGGCGCCCGTCTCAAGAGGGCGGGGTACCACTTTCTTCACAACCACCTCGACATGGGTATCAAATGAAAGGGTATGATAAGTAGAATACAATAAGCAATTTAGTATACAAAATATATCTTTAGATCCATGGCGGCCTGTCTCAAGAGGCCGGATTACCACTTTCTTCACAACCACCTCAACATGGGTATCAAATGAAAGGGTATGTTAAGGAGAATACAATTAGCAATGTAGTATACAAAATATATCTTTAGATCCATGGCGGCCGTCTCAAGAGGCCGAATCACCACTTTCTTCACAACCACCTCGACATGGGTATCAAATGAAAGGGTATGATAAGTAGAATACAATAAGCAATGTAGTATACAAAATATATCTTTAGATCTGTGGCGGCCGTCTAAAGAGGCCGGATTACCACTTTCTTCACAATCCCCTCAACATGGGTATCAAATGAAAGGGTATGATAAGTAGAATACAATAAGCAATGTAGTAGACTCAATATACCGATTCATGGCGGCCGACGCAAGACCCATGTTCTTTGAGGCATTTCATCTGTGTAAAATTCATATCTCGAAAAATATTAAGTTAATGGATGGTTTTTATTGTTTACTATTGACTTATGGGTGCAGCGTAGGCGCACCGGGTCCCAGCTAGTATATATATATATATATATATATATATATATATATATATATATATATATATATATATATGGGTGATTCCATATCAGATTTGCAGTCGATATTGTAAATTTCGATGAGATAATTTTTTTTATGCTTTTTATCGAAAATAAATCGACACGTATTTTTTTATATCGCTCAAAAAAAAAATTTGGCGGAATTAGGATTTTTTGAATTTTTGATGAACTGCCTTTTTCGCAATGAAAGTCGCTTTTTACAGCCCCAATAACTCGAAAACCGTACATCGTAGAAAAAAAATGTATTAAATATAAAAATTCGGGGTTTTCTTCTTCTTTGCAATGGTTTAATAAAATGATTTGTTTTAACAATTTTTTAGCACCAAAAGTTAAAATGTTTATAACAAATTAATTTTTCTCAAACTTGGGCCATTTTTATTTTCTTTTTTTTAATCTCAATAAATTCTCCAAAGTCTTCCGATAAACCTAAACACAATTTCATAATGGTATCAGAAGTAGATCTTGAGTTATAGAATATCAAAGAACATCATGCACCGTACGTGCGCCAATTTTGAAAGAAAACGATGTATTATGTACATCGTGCCGACTGCAAATCGGGAAAAATTCAGGTAACTTTCATTTTTTTTGTCTCTTATGCACGCGCGAAGTGAATTGACGCTCGTTGGAGTCGTTGGTCGGCGCACGCACGGTGCATGATAGTCTTTGATATTCTATAGCTCAAGATCTACTTCTGATACCATTATGAAATTGTGTTTAGGTTTACGGGAAGACTTTGGAGAATTTATTGAGATTAAAAAAAAGAAAATAAAAATGGCCCAAGTTTGAGAAAAATTAATTTGTTATAAACATTTTAACTTTTGGTGCTAAAAAATTGTTAAAACAAATCATTTTATTAAACCATTGCAAAGAAGAAGAAAACCCCGAATTTTTATATTTAATACATTTTTTTTCTACGATGTACGGTTTTCGAGTTATTGGGGCTGTAAAAAGCGACTTTCATTGCGAAAAAGGCAGTTCATCAAAAATTCAAAAAATCCTAATTCCGCCAAAATTTTTTTTTAGCTATATAAAAAAATACGTGTCGATTTATTTTCGATAAAAAGCACAAAAAAAATTAGCTCATCGAAATTTACAATATCGACTGCAAATCTGATATGGAATCACCCATATATATATATATATATATAAATATACCGTTGTGTATGCCCAGCGACGGAGGAAGACGCAGAACACGTCTTCTTTACCTGCTCGAGATTCGCCGAGGAAAGGGCGAAACTAGAAGAAAGGGTCGAGGAGCCACTAACGCCCGAAAACATCCTAGACCATATGATGAGGTCTGAGGAAATGTGGAGGGACGTGGAAGCAACCCTAAAGACCATTCACAGAAAGCTAAGGCAAGAAGAAGCCGTAAGAAATAGAGAAAGGCACAGAAATGCCGCGAGCAGAAGATTTTCCATGTATACGGAACGCAGCTGACTTACACATCGAGCTCATGCAAACTAAATGGAATGTCAGAGAGCCATTCGAGGACTACTATTATAAAATGTTGGTTCTTAGCCGTAAGGGAGGAGTGCCTGATAAAGCGGCGATTAAATATATTATTAATGGAATTTCCGATACTGACTTGAAGAAAAATATTTCAGTAGTCAACTTCGAACAATGTCATGAAGTGTTAACAGCGGTGCAACGTTATTTGACATACAACACAATTCCTTACCGCCAGTCTTTCGTCCAGAATTCGAGTCTACCTAAATCAAAATCGGCTATGTTAGTGAATACCAATACTTTTCGTGAAACGAAACCGCCGAACGAGGGTAAAAGATTAAACCCAAATATTGTGTGTTACAATTGTTTTAAGACAGGGCATGTGTCTTTAAATTGTCCCGAACCACAGAGACGAGAGCGTTGCAACATTTGTAGGCGAACGACTCATCAAACATCGAATTGTCCTGATAAAAAAAACGTCAAGTGGGCCAATGGTCGAAATTCCTCGAAATTCTAAACCTAATGTGAACGAAATTAAGGAATACGAATCTGAAAATGGAACTGTCACCAAGGAAATTAAAGTAAACAAAAACAAAACAATAGCTTTTATTGACCCTGGTAGTCGCCGTTCACTCGTCAAAGACACTTATGCAAGACAAGTAAGTGATAAAATTTTTGATTGTAATATCGTTTTAGGTGGATTTGCTGGTGGAGAATTTATCTGCAAAAAGAAAATCCCAACAGAATTAGATATCGGTGGAAATCTTTTTTCAGCGGAACTTTTGTTAGTTGATGATGAGGAAATATGCGAAAATATTTTGCTAGGCAGAGATGTGCTGTGCCCAAGAGGAAATCGAATTATAATTGAAGGCGAGGACGGCTGGATTGAGACGATCAATAAGATTCAAACTGGACGGGATGTCAGGGAAGACGAAACCAAGGAATTGAAAAGAATACTATCAGAGTATTCGGATTGTTTCGCAAAAACTGTGGCAGACTTAGGTAACTGTGCATTAACGAAAATGAAAATAAATTTAACCATCGATGTACCGATTAACATTAAACCCTACCGCATTGCTTTTAGCAAACGTGAAATTGTCCGACACATAATAACCGAACTTTTACAGTGTGGAATAATACGACCTTCCGAGTCCCCATACGCTTCTCCAATCGTACTGGCTGAAAAAAAGAACGGAGAAAATCGTTTATGTGTAGACTATCGTCAATTAAATAAAGTTACGATTAAGCAACCGTTTCCAATGCCTCTATTAGACGAACAATTCGCGAAATTAGCTAATAATTCGTTTTTTTCATTGTTGGACCTGAAAATGGGTTACCATCAAATAGAAATTGAAGAGGATTCAAGGAAGTATACCGCATTTGTTACCGGGGATGGACACTACGAATATAACAGGATCCCGTTCGGGCTGGCCAATGCACCCGCTGTATTTCAGAATATAATGAATAAAATAATTTCCAAATTAAATCCAGGAGAAATTATCTGTTACCTTGACGATATTGTGATCCCGAGTCAGACAGCCAACGAAGGCTTAGAACGGCTAGAACGATTTCTACACCTATTACGGGAACATGGTTTAACACTTAGGTTGGACAAGTGCGCATTCCTGAAAAATCAAATTAACTTTCTGGGACACCAAATTCAAAACGGACAAATATCTCCAGGCAGCGATAAAATTTCGGCGATAAAGAATTTAAAAAAACCGACAAATGTTACGGAAGTTAGGAGATTTTTGGGTCTAACGGTTTTTTTTTAGAAAATTTGTACAGGACTATTCTCAAATTACAAGGCTGTTGACGGAATTATTAAGGAAAACCAGCGATGGAAAGTTCGAATGAAATTCAGCACAAGATGAAGCATTCTTCAATTTGATATCGGTGCTGACAAAGGAGCCAGTACTAGAACTATATGACTATGACGCGCAACATGAAGTCCACATCCACACGGATGCAAGCAACTTAGGTCTCGCTGGCGTACTATTGCAGTCAAAGGATAACCGGAAAGGGAAACCAGTGTTTTATTTTAGTCGTCACTGTACCGACACAGAAAAGAAATATCATAGTTTCGAACTAGAAGTTTTGGCGATTGTTGAGACCTTGGAGCGATTCAGAGTGTATCTTTTGGGAAAACCTTTTCGAGTTGTAACCGATTGCGCTTCGATCACTAAGACGAAAGAAAAAACTGCATTAATACCACGCATTGCACGATGGTGGCTCAAACTTCTGGAATTTGATTGTGAATTTATTCATCGAAGCGGAAAACGTTTACCACATGTCGATGCAATGAGCCGTTCACCAGACCAACCACCAACCGAAGTTTTACCAGCTGGATTCATAATGGATATTACGGAAAAGGACAGTGACTGGCTGTTAACTATGCAACTCCAAGATACCAAATTAGCAGACATTATTGGTGTGTTAAAAGGACAAAAGAAGTCCGATCAAGAATCACAAATTAAACAGGACTATCAATTGAAAAACTGTCGGCTTTATCGAAGGGATCAAAACGGACTGAGATTTATGGTACCCAAAGCCGTCCGGTGGCGTATTGTTAAATCGTTCCACGACGAACTAGGTCACTTCGGCCTAGAGAAAACCATACAACGTATCAAGGAACATTTTTGGTTCCCAAAAATAAGAAAATATGTTAAGGAATATATCACAGCCTGCCCAGAATGTTGTTACAATAAGTGCATCGGCGGAAAACCTGAAGGAAGGATGCATTTCGAACCCGTCATTCCGATCCCGTTTAGGACCCTACATATTGATCATCTAGGCCCTTTCATCAAGAGTAAGAACGCGAACCAGTATATTTTGGCGATTGTCGATGCTTTTAGCAAATATGTAATTATTAAAGCCGTACGAAACACGAAGACCGTGCCTGTAATTAAGGTCCTCAATGAAGCAACTAGTTATTTTGGTCTTCCGCAACGCATAGTATCGGACCGTGGAACAGCGTATGCTTCCAAAATGTTCGAAACATACTGTGAGGAACATCATATCCAACACATCAAGACAGCCGTCCGAACTCCTCGGGCTAACGGACAAGTTGAGCGTGTAAATAAAACTGTCCTGACCTGCCTACGAACTTCAAACCAGAATCCGAAGACCTGGGATGAAAACCTTCGAGAGATCCAATGGGCTATTCACTCGCAGAAGAACGCGACCACCGGATTTTCGCCGAACGATATTATCTTTGATTTTAAACTCACCGATATAACGAAAAACCGATTTATAACCGCAATTCAACAAGACGATACTACCGACGAGGAACCTAAGGAGGAGATCTCAATTAGGCGCGAGAAAGCTGCAGACAATATTAACCGAGAGAGACAACTTTGGAAAACCAACACATATTTTTTTGTATTTCAACCGAGACAGAATTGAGAGCAGTTGCGTTTTACTGTCCGCCGAGAAAACGTCTCCGGTCCGCCGAAAGTTCGAGTTAGTAAGCGCGCTCGCCGTCAATCGAGAATTTTATTTTAAGATAATCGAAAGTCCATATTACTTTTTTTGCATTCATGTTAAGAACGACAAATGTTTAGTTTGTATCATTTTTGTATTTCCAATAATAATTAAATGTAATAAATTAATTCAACCACTCTGGCTTTTTATCCTGACACAATTAAGGACGTTAACAATAAATTCTTATTAAAGGAAAGAAGGGATAACGGTAACCCACTACCACCAGCTATAACCAGCCTTATTATGACCAAACATAATTGGTGCAAGAAACTAGAAAAGATTTACCACCAATTCCTAAATAGGGATAGGCCTGAATACCGCCATCTATCCTCTCAAATCAAATGCCTAAACAAAATTATTTCTGACAAGTTAAGAATGCATAATAACCTGCGCTTCCAAAATAGAATGAAGCAAATCAGGCCCGGACCTAATGTTAGGAATATATCCAAGAACAATAAACGCGCACAACCTGTAAACGCGCACAACATAGTTCTTACGGCTTAGCCTTAACATGAACCTGACGTTTTGTTTTTACGTTTTGCTGTTGTGCAGCGCTCGCTCCCTGCCACTTCATCTTCTAAGCGCTGAAGGATCAAGTCGTGTTCCTTGTATTAACCATCTCTCAAGAATTGTTAAAGGAGACTTATTTTTACAATAAAAGTAATTTTTATATGTATATTTACTAAGTTTAATTATTCTTTTAGCCACCTTTCCAAATTTCCAACACGTTATTAGCACGAAGTTCTACCGGCTGAAAGATTAAAATTACACGAAAAGTAAAATCCGAAAAAAGGAAGCGAATCAACAAGATGGCGGGTCGAAAGTCCAACTTGGAACAATTAACAGGAAATGAAAATTTTGCTGGATGTAAGGTGCAAATATTAGCCGTACTGGTTAAAAATAAATACAAAAAGGCGATTGTTCAAAAATTATCCGACGGCGATGAACAACAAGAAAATGCATACGGACTAGTAATTGAATCCGTAAGCAACTCAATAGCCAGTACCATTTCCGAATACACAAATGTACACGACGTGTGGCGTGAAATCAGTTAATTTACATCTAATTGATACTAATAACCTGAAAAATGATTATAACAAACATCAATATTGAGGACGAGAGAACCAGAGAGTGCACCAAGAGAAAATTGAAAACAAGATTGCGAGGTTGAAAAACAAAAACCTTTTCGAATAAAATATTTTTTATTTTTTTATTTTTACATTATTTGTTGTATATTATATCTTCCTCCTTTTAGAGGTAGGGGCCCAATCCAAATGTTGCAGGTCTTGCAACAGTATCTCCAGCTCTGTCCTTCGTTTCCTTTTAGTGGTGGTGGTGCTGCATCCCTCCTCGGATATGATCTGCTCCTCCTTCACAACATGGTCTGCATCCATGGTCTGCATCTGTGGTCTGCTCACGACATCCATGGTCTGCATCTGTGGTCCGCTCACGACGTTCAGGATCGATTGCATCTTCCTCACCCACTTTTCTGGGAGTAGGCGCGCCTGCATCTCTAACAAGGGGCCGTATTTGGTTTCTCGAGTCGATGGATCGACTCGACAAAAAAAGCTTCTCGATTTTCTCTAAGTTTTGTATTTGGCATGACGACCATATCGACAGATAAGTGTGGCCATACAAAACCGTAAAATTGGGTGATATTACTGCAAGTGCATCAAACTTCAGGCTGTAACGAGCGGCGCCTCCGCCCGTAACCTTTTACTCAACCTTCACATTTCCAAGGGCATTTCAACTCATTCCTTTAACTTTCATTTGGCATTTTAAAAGAAACCAATTCTGGAAACTCGATATGAGTTTCCGCCACATGCATGCCATAACCGATTTTTCAAGTACATTCTAAAAATTCTAAAAATGCACGCTTTAACAGGAAATTCATTCTGGAAACTCAATATGAGTTTCCGCCAAGCCCAATAATCCCACAAAATAATATTAGATGCATGCAAAAACGATTTCCGTCGATCATCGGTAACGATGACACAGGTCAACACTTTCCACATGTTGACCTCGAGTAAATTTGCTTCGCGCACACTCTTCCCCTCAGGAAACACCACGAATACTCGATCACTCGCATGATCAAAGATTCTCACCTGCTTTAAAAAAGCTTTCCTCGCGTTTACCTTCCACCAACAGAACCCCGAGGTGGGGGAGCGATTGGTTAATTGGTTTTGGAGGCCTACGAGGGTGACCGGCCGAGTGATATACATCAATCGGGTATCAGTTGGTAAGCAAGTCGGTCGATGCCTGAAGACTGGCTGGATATATTGACCCAGTGAATAGTAACTAGAAACTCAAAAAGATAAAGCAAAGTTGAATGAGTTGAATTAATTAATTGTTGATAGAGAAAGAAAATATATTTTACAAATAATAGTGTGAATTGTTGAAGAATGGTAATAGTAAAGTGAATTTAATAGTTTGAAAAATAATATTACGTTGGTTAAACATTTAAGTGAATAGTAACTAGAAACTCTAAAGATAAAGCAAAGTTGAATGAGTTGAATTAATTGTCGAGAAAGAAAATATATTAAAGTGAATTTAATAGTTTGAAAAATAATATTACTTTGTTTAAACGTTTAAGTGAATAGCCACTATAACAAAATAAGTTTAATGAGAAAATAAAAGACATAACAAAAAACAAGAGTTCGTTTTAATAGTACTTTCAAAAAGGGGCAGGTGAACTTCTCGCCAATGCGAAAGCACTCCCTCGTCCCTGTCGTGTGTTAAAAAGGAATACACAAAAAGAAACCCACGACAAGGCCTATCTAATTAAAATAGAAACTGTCAAAAGTTAATTTTATACAAAAACACGAGAAATACAGAGCTTTAAATTATTTATTTTGTAAAAGTTTTAGTTTTGTAAAAGGTTTAGGAATTTGAATTAATTATTTAAAAAGGTAATACAATATTTTTTAATTTACCGTGTGTTAATAAAAGCAATCGTAGGATGGATTCCATTGGAATACACTTTATGCTGGACGAAGAGGAAAATGATGAAAGACTACGTGTAAAGGAGCTACGAGATTTGTCAAATCCCCTAATGCTGCAGGATTCAAGGTAGCAAATAATTGAAAGCAAAAATCAAAATCTTTTGTAATTCTTTGTTTCAGATTTGAAAAAAAATTCAGACTAAGCAAAGCAGCATTTTGCTACCTTTTAAACGAGTATGAGGAAGCTGTTGTTAATAGCAGTAGATGTTCAGCAATTCCAAAAATTTTACAGCTCGCTGGCGTTTTAAGATTTTTCGCGACGGGATCTTTCCAAGAAAGTATTGGGGAGTCCTATATGATCGCAATGTCACAACCGTCTTTTTCAGTTGCATTTAAAACTGTACTCGCCTTCATCGAGAAGAACATATGTGAAAAATGGATTCATTATTGTTTAACTGATGAAGAAAAAGCGAAGTCTAAAAGAGACTTTTACGAAAGGACTGGATTTCCTGGTGTAATTGGTTGTGTTGATGGGACTCACATCAACATAATACAGCCGAATGAAAATGAGCATTTCTTTTATGGCAAAGAAGGTCACCATACCATTAATGCTATGGTTGTGAGTTTTTACGTGAATTGAAGAGTAAACTTAGTTCATAATTATTTCTTCTTTGAAGGTTTGTGATTATAAAATGCAGATAAGGTGCATTGTTGCTACACATGGTGGTGCAACTCATGACGCGGCCATTTGGGCTATGAGCGAAATGAGAAAATATTTAGAAAGCCAAGGAGACCGAAGTTGGATTTTAGGTATAGTAAAAATCAAAAGAGAAGATTTATAACTATACGCCGTTAACTTTTAGGGGATTCAGGTTATTCATTGGAGCCTTGGCTTCTAGTACCATATAGGTGTGCTGAAGAAGGAAGCGCTGAGGCTAAATTCAACCAAATGCATTCTAAGGCACGCAATATTATAGAGCGAACAATTGGTTTGTTAAAATCGCGATTTATATGTCTATCTAGATCGCGACAACTGCACTACCACCCGCTAAAGGTAACTCAAATAATCAATGCATGCTGTGCACTTCACAATATAGCTCTCCAATACCGGGTTCCCTTTGAGTTCGCGTTAGAAGAGGAAAATAATGACGCGGAAAATAATGCCGATGGAGAAAACCAATGTATATTTCCAAATATAAATGCAGAAAAAATTAGAGATGAAATAAAAAATAGTATTAGTTAGAAAAAGAGTGTTTTATTTTAAAAAAATAATATGACATATTTCAAAATAAATTTTTGTAAACTAAAAGCCTCCATGGCATAAATGATGTTTAAAAAAATAATAATTCAAACAAAAACATTTAAAACAAAATAACATATTTCCTCAGATTATTGCACCAAAATAAAATGCCTCCATGGCTTAAACAATGCAGATATTTAAATAATATTTAAATAAAATATTTACATCTAAAGAACAATGACTCAGTTTTCTTAATTCCAATAGTGGCCCATACATTACAACGTTTTATGTGTTCAAACTTGTCCCACAATCTTTGTGACAAACTTGTTTGAACGCTCATATGGCCCATACACTACATGGTTTTCAGTTTGGTTTATGATTTTAAATCGAAATGAGTGGTTTAAGTAGAAACCAGTTGTTATCAGTCGCCACGTCTTGATATCTAAATGGCTCATAATTGATGGTACTCAAAACTAAATATTATAAACACAAAAAAAAACAAAATTGACTCGATAAACCATCAAAGGAGACGTTTTCTGTTATGTTTTATCTAACTGTCAGATAAAACCAAGAAAAATCAAACCGTTTTGATATTTGGGACAAACTTGTGACAAACATAAAGCCAAAAACCAAATTCACCGCACACTGTCAATCTTTGTTTGAACGCCTTGTTTGTACGCATAAAACCTTGTAGTGTATGGGCCCCTAATATCTATCATAGCAGCAAATACTTTGTAATGGTCGGCAGTAAACCGAAACAAAATAAAAATCCCTTAACTTAATCCTCGACCATTCTCTACGGGCTATTATCCGATCGAATAAAAATTTAAACAACCCCCTTTTTCATTTCCGTGCAATACCCATTCAAAAATAAAAAAAAATCCAAAAGGAAAAAGTCTCGTTCTTACTCAGCCAGAAAAAAATCTTATCACATCAAAACTTTCGGAAGAAAACTTCCTTTTGCCTAAAATTACGCACGCCTATGCCCTATTCTATCGGGTAGCGGCGCAACCAATCCAAGCCCTTTGCGCAAGAATAATCGCATGACGCCGAGGCACACATAAACATAATGTATGTAGCCTGCATGTATGAATTGGGACACATAGGCAAATACTCAATGATGCGAGCGCAAGAATTTCTTCTAGCGCTATCACCCCGCCCCCAATAAGCCACGCATAACCATATAAGGAGACGATTTGATGGAAATTTCCAGGAAGCGTCTCGCACAAGTGGCTAAGCATTTTTGGCTAGGACGAGATTGAGTTGTTCAGTCATTCAAGTTTAAGCCGTGAACCGGCGAGGAAGTCGCGAAAAAAAAACCGGAACATTTTAAGAAAAAAAGTTTTGTTTGGTTACCGAGTGTCGCTCGCGGTCGCAGGACGGCGATCAGGAAATTATAGATTCTTTTTGATTTATATCTATTTTTGCTAGTTAACATAGTTAAAGAATAATTTTGGCAGTCCGATCGTTTGTGTTTAATTTAATTTCCCATTTGCAAAATAATTTGTTTGGGTATACCATCGGGAGATAACCAGATCCGGGTTAAAAATAAACGAAAAGTTAATGTGTTTCTTTTTTTGAAATGTGCCGTTTGTTGTATCCCCAAGAAAGGAATTATTAGTTTAGTGTCCCAAATCACAGGACGTGGAAGCAGTAGTTACCAGCTAGCAGCTCGTCCTTTAAGAAGAAGGAAATATATAAGAAAGCCTATTTAAGGTAACTTTTTCCCTATTAGTTGAAAACAAAGAAAAATATAGAAAAAATAAAGTGCAAAAGAAGAATTAATTAAATAACGAAACAAAGCAAGAAAATAAGAATAATCGGTATTAAACAATCATAGTAAAAAGGCGTAAACAAAACAAGACTCTAAGTAAAAAGAAAAAAATTTGTGTCGTAATTTGCTTTTTGTTCACGTGCTTATGGCTTGAAATTGTCTTGAACTCTAGATAAATGTAAATTTTTAATTTGTGGTTAAGACATAAGAAACTTTTTTTGAAATAAAAAAAAAAGAAATAATTATCATTTTCTTTTGCACCTAAGTGTTGAACGAGTGGCGATTCATTAAAAAAATTTACATGAACATTTTTTGCACATATTTGTGTATTATATACAATTTACGTATGTTAATAGAATTATAGGAAATTCGATTTACTTTCTATGTGTTAATTTACAAAAAAAAAGAAGCTAAAAAGAGAAAAAGGGAGAAAACATTACTCTTCTTTTGAAACTAATTTATTAAATAAAAAAATAAACAAATAATAATAATAATATTAATAAGAAATGCTGCGTTGTCTCTTTTGTGTGATGCTCGATTTAAGTAGTATGTAGCTATCACTGTAATCCCTTAATCCCGAATACAATGATGCAAGAGAAAAGTTCAAAATAACAAAGGTACCTGAAAAAACAAGGGAGAAAAACTTAATCTATATATTAATACGCAAGCACTTTTTTTGTACAGCACTTTATTCGACTTCTACTAAACCGATTTTGCTCAAACTGGTTTTATATGGAAGTCTTAGTCGTAAAGGTGTGCACAAAACAAGAATTAGTCATTTATCTCATTTCTGTCGCTCGGAAATGAGTATTGCATTTCCCAATATAAATAACAATAAGGTAGAAATTACGGTTAGCATATAAACAGGCGCATATAAAATTTATTATATATTAATACGCAAGCACTATTTTTGTACAGATTTATTAACCAACTTTCTCTAAACAGATCTTGCTCAAATTGGTTTTATATGGAAGACGGAGTCGTAAAGGTGTGCAGAACATAAGTTTCATGTTTATACATTATTTTGTGTTTAAAACGGGTAAAAATTAGATACAAGTGACATGTTAATTACGTCAGCAATGTGGAAAAGCGACAAGTGCATGAGTAGGAGACATTCTGTTTGTGAATACAAGTTAATTGAACGTGTTATCAGTAAAGTGACTTTTTTCAATAATTTTGCTGAAAGTGATTGTGTTTTTTCGTATACCTTTTTGTTGAAGTTCATTTGCATTATTGCTGAGAACTCTAACAGCATTCTGCAGTGTTTCAACGAAAGGCATGTAATTTGTTTGTATTTGTTTTTAACATAACGAATGAATGTAGTGAATTTTGAAATACATGAATTGTGTTTTTCATGATTATTTGCCCATTGATAATTTTTTAACAAATTCAGTACATCAAATATGTTAGTTGAATAAAATGCCCCGTCAAAGGACACTTATGGGAAGAACAGAAAATACAAGAAAAAGAGAAACACAATAGGTTGGTTTAAAGGCTATTAGGCTGGTTTAAGGAAACTCGGGCAACAATTGAAGAGTTCAAACAAACATATTTGGAAACATATGTACATCCACTTGAGTTTGAACTCCTTTTGAAAATAATGGGTGAAGGCCTTTTTTTTTTAAATGTACATACATATTTGGATTTTAATTTAATAAAAAAAAGAAACTTTTAATGTTTTGCACGTAGTCGACAGATCATTCGACACGCCTATTAATGCATTTACAAATTTTATAATTTTAAATGACTAAAAACTGTATTATTCTCTTTCTAAATAAAGCATGCCTGTTCCGCATATGGAGATCAACGGTGATCTCTACTAACACCAAATTGCGGCTGTTCAACTCCAATGTTAAGGCAGTTCTTTTGTATGGTTGCGAAACATGGAAAGTCACCCAATTCATCACAGGGCGCCTACAAGTCTTCATCAACAGATGCCTTCGTCGTATCCTAAAAATCCGCTGGCAAAATAGAATTTCAAACGAAGAACTATGGCGCCGTGCCGGCCAAGAAAGGATAGACGACCAAATCAGGCGAAGGAAATGGAATTGGGTAGGCTACACCTTGCGACGCGAAAACGAAAATCTAGCCAAACAGGCCCTTGACTGGAATCCGCAAGGTTCCCGTCGAGTAGGAAGATCTAGAACAACGTGGAGGAGAACCCTACTAGAAGAAGCCGCAACAACTGAGAGATCCTGGTCGAAGTTAAGAGCTGTCGCGCAAAGCAGAGTCCGCTGGAGGGCAACTGTTTCCGCCCTATGTCCCATGAGGGACTAAAGGAGTTTAAAGAAGAAGAAGATTTTGTGGTCAAATTTTGACCACAGGGCGTTACTAGTAAATATTATAAAATGATACGGTGATTAAGTGTAAAAGTAATGAAAATGTAAAAAGGATCGATTCCCGATTTATGATTACAAAAAAAAACAAATAAATTATTAAAAGAAATATGTTAATTTAGATTTTTTTTGAAAGAAAAAAGAACCACAAAGTATAATATTGTTTGTTGACAAAATACAATTAATAATTTAGTGATGTTTTTTTCAAAAGAAAGGGGGGAAAGATATTGGGAAGAAATTTGTTATGGAAACTAGTTTTTATTTTTTTATTATATTAGTATTATTGAATATTAATTACCGCACCGCCTTAAGTGTAAACGTAAAGTTGTATAATGACAAAAAAATTGAAAGTAAAAGCGGTATTCGTCTAAGAAACAAAAAAAATTTAAAATAAAAAAAAAGAAAAAAAGGAAATTTATTTCTATATAAAAAGGATACTTTTCGGAATTTTTTTTTTGTTGCTGCTTGTTGAGTGGCCCTGCGCCTTGTCCTGTGGCTCTATTGAGAGGGTTGCATGTTCATTTTTTTTGGCGCGTGCCAAGTACATTTTTGTTGTAATAGTATGTAGAACGGCATAGAGGAGCGGAGCATGGTGACCGGTGGGAGGCTGTGTGCCTACCAAAACAATGTAAGTACTTATAGTAGTTAGTTTTTTTTTCAGATTTCACCTTCGCTCGCGACCGCCCGCATGATTGTGCCCCGCTGGCTATTACCCACTCTCGATGGCACCGGACAGGTGCCCCTTATCGCCTTTTTTATGATCATGTTTTTTTTGGTTCTCTGCGGCACGTGTTCTGTAGTTAGTTTGTTCAAACTGTCACCCTCTTTTCCTTGGCTCCCTACACCACGAACCACCCTGGCTAAAGCATAGCTAGGCGTGCCCAACCGAGTGTAGTGGAGGCAAACAAGTTTTTTTCTCGGCGATAACCCTTTCCTGGGGACTAGTCCAGCCCCACTTTTGGTCATTAGTGACTCCTTCCTCCTTCTTTCCTTCTTTTTGTAAGTTGTTTATGGCCCTTGGAGGCAATGTGGTATCCTTCCTTACCTTTCTTCGAGTATAAGCTCAACCAACCTCCCGACAGTTACAACTTTTATAATTTACATCCTAAAAATAGGTTTTTTTGTCTTTTCGTATTCTTCACATTCAATTTTTTTGATAAACTTCTAGTTTCAGTTTTTTTATATTTATTTCTTCTATTCTTTATTTTCTTTTTTCTAACATATTTTCCCGTAGGAATTTAAATTTATCTTTTTTCAAGTCATACATTTTTCTTATCAATATGGTTTTTTCTTTTAGTTCTTTTAAAATATTTTTCAAAGATTCCGAAATTCCTTTTTGTATATTTAACTGTTTCTCTAAAAGTGCTCGCTGGACGTTAATATATGAATTTTTTAAGTGTTCTTGGTGGCGTCAAACGCGATGTAATTGTCGGTGATCCTTGTGGATAAACCGTTTGTGTAGGGATTGTTGGGGAAGTTATATTTGTTGGCTCGCATTCCTCTATAATTTGCTCAAAGAGTTCTTCAACACTATCGGGAATGTCGTTTTCTGTATTTTTATGCCCAAAAGTTTTCGCTTTGGGTACTCCATCGAGAGCCTGGTCAATGGAGAGCATATTAATTACGGCCTGCTCCGTCGGATTAAAACTAATTAAAGTGCATGGACCACCTCCTGTAGCTGAACGTTTTTTTTTTATTATTTATAATTTTCTTTCTGATGCTATATTTGTAATCCGTCCACACCTGAAATATATGTATACATATAATAATCTTTCACATATCTTACAAATCTGTGACCTTTTTCCAACCTTCTACATCTCTTGTCGGTAGCCCGTGCGAATTTAGTTGCTCCGTGAGTTCTTTCCACAAATTAGAAACTACTATTTTTGCATCCGGTGCGCGAATATAATTTTTGGCCAAGTCATTATTTGTTTCCATGAAAGAAATCATAATTTCATACGGTTATTTTGACCCTAAAATTTTATAAATGCAGTATTTTAGATGTATTATTATATATATATATATATATATATATATATATATATATATATATATATACAATATATTTAACTAAAAACCATTGATTAATACTTATATTTTGTTCTTTTAACCCGGTTATAATTTTTCAAGAACGCTTTGAGCAAACTTCAAATCTTCTTCTTTTTTTATCGACACTTATGTCAGATGAAAATCGACAATAACTTTGTCGATATCGTGTTGCCAAATGTAAATTTTCATTTATCGACAGGAGTCGATGTCGACTCGAGAAACCAAATACGGCCCAAGGTCCTCGCGATGGTGCGGTTTATAAGCACAAACCTACACATTCCCATTACAGCCTTCTTCTTCAGCTCCGGATATTTAAATTGTGCCATCTGGTCGTTAAATTCCCTAAGGATCCTCCTTTGATCTGCAATTACATATATGGTCCAAGTCCATGTCCATGTTCCTGTTGCTTCTGCTAGCAGGCTAGATGTTATGATTCTGCTTGTCCAGAGCATAACTTTTATATACCAACCTCAGCATGTACGACCGCTATTACAGAAACGAGAAAGAAATGCAAATGTCAATTGTAACTATTCAAATAAATTAGCGACTCTTGCAGCTGCGATCAGATTATGTGCATTTGTAGCTGCATGTATCAAGCTAAGTAACGGGAACATAGACTTGAAGAAAAGCCAAAAGCCCGCGAAATCTGTGTTCCTGTTACTTCGCGTGGGCGTGATAGATACAGCTACTTGCATTCCCACATGATCTGATTGCAGCTACAAAAGCCCGTTTGTTTTTGTTTTGTTTTGCGTTTTTTGCTCATTTCGCAGCTGTCGCAGAAATGAAATTATTATCTAGCTAAGAAATGCAGATGCCAACCAAACCAATTAAAATAATATTGCAGGCGAGTTCAACTTACAAAGATTGAAACAAGTCGCATTAATAATTAATTGCGATCACACAAGCAGGTATACACCTAAATCTGTTTTTACGCGAACTTTTTTACGCGAATTTGATTTAACGCGAAGAAAAATATTTCATATCCTTTTTACGCGACTTAATTTGATTTATCGCGATACAAAAAATTTCAATTTCAAACAATTTTTAGTAAAACAAGAAGAACTGGCTGAAAACGGTGCTTAAGCTTTAAGTCAAGAACTCAAGCCGTTCTTGTAAACGTAATAATTGTCCGTTTCGGGTTGCATGTGTGCTGGTGCGCATTACCCTAACCAGGTCTCTATACCCAGTCTACCGATTACAATAGGTATTCGCACGCACACTGTAATTTTATGTAAACCTATTGGAAAAATATCTCAAACAATACTTCGGGTGATCGTCTATGTAACTACAATAGCAGCTGTTCAACCGGCATCCTAAAATGAAAAAAGAAAATCAGAAACATGAATTTTCAAATAATAACGTAATACCTGGTGCCTGGGTGTTACACAGGCACGGCCCAAAAATAATCTCTGAAATAAAAATTGAATTTGATTAAATGGAAGAGGCAAAATGTCAACAAAAACAACAATAACAATGAAATAATTAACATAAATAAACATGAATTTCACATAAAAACATACATAAATGAATTAGAATGATCACGAACTACAAACAAATTAATTGTTGTTTAGGAATTTTCACGAATAAGTAATTTAATGAATTAAAATTAGGTTTTTAGTGAAACATAACCCCAAATTTAAAAACATAAAAGGCTACATGAAAACAAAAAATAAAGCATGCAAAATCACACTAAACACATTCAAACACTATAAACCTGTGTTTCACTCACCTGAATGTAAAAAAATGCGCACTAATAGATTAGCACAGGTGCAACAAACACTCGCGACATGAAATTTCGAGTCCGGGCAAACTTTGACATCTCACGACGTTTGAGGTGTCAAAATGATATGAAATTTTCCGGCGAATTCAGCGGTGATGCCAGAATTACCCTGGTAGCACAGCTTTACGTAAATGATTTACGTAAAATTTACGTAAATCTGCTTCCGCAATATATGGTAAATTTTACGTAAATTTTTTTACATTTTTTTCTATCATTGAAATGAACTTCGATTTGAAAAAAAGTCTTTCAACCTTTTGACCGCGATCCCCTGGCTATAAACTTCACCGTAAGGCCGCTATTACATTAAGGATGCCATGGCAGCGTAGCCAGCAACAAGTTACAAGTTGCCAAATGCAGTGGCCAATGTGAGATGCCAATGTCAGATGTTATTTTTAAAGTGGAAAAAGAAGAAATAATGTTGTATTTGCGCGCCAAAAAGGCATTAAAAAAAGGAATAAAAGGCGCTATTGGGTACACCCTTTTATAGCTAATCGTGCTGGTAGTGGCGTGTTCCAAAAATTGTATGATGATCTCAGAAAACACCCCGAAAATTCTGTAATTATATGAGGATGTTTTTGAGGTTTTACTATTTTCAAGTTTTACAATGACCATTTCTACTCGCAGGATAGAAAAAGTGAAGATTGATTGTATTGAAGTAGAAATTATGTATTATTTTTTATTAGCAATATACAATATTATATATTTACACTAAATTTTACATTTGCTATTAATAGTTATATTTACAATTACATATTGTACACTCTATCTACTGTAAGCCTTTTTACATTTCCACGACTACATACTGGTCGCAGTCAGCGAAAACGTTATCACAAATCTCGTAATTTACATCTGTTTTCGGGAGTGGTTGACAAAAACATTTTTTTGTAACATCATCAAGACTTACAGTGGTAAACTCTGTTTGCAAATTAGAACACAAGAAAATACCGACATCGATTGAAGAAATTCCAACGTTATAAAATTCTTCTTTTCTGCCATACTTATACAACTGTAACGAGTAAACGTCGTTCTGCAGTATTATGTCACCAATTATAAAAACGTCATTACTAACTTTAACGCAATTGTTCGGAGACTTCGTGCTAAGCGAAAATTTGGAAGTTTTGATGTTATCGAAGTATTTTGTGCCAGTTTTATCGTTTCGATGGCGTAAATTATATGTGTGAATTTTTGTAAGATCATCATTTGGTGCTGTTTTCTGGTAATATGATTTTTCGGCAAGGCGCTTCGCTATCTGCTGTAGGGGTTTATTTGGCGACCGGCGCAGTTGTCGAAATAACATCATGTTACTTTCATAAGGGAATGCCGAGAAAGAGTCAAAGTCATCCTCAGCTGTCCTCACATCTTCAACAAGGTGTAACAGCCCGTGCGTGTTGTAAGACATGATAGATTTCGAATATATCGACTCGCACCCCCCTACATATTTGTTTAGCGCTATGTCGGCGAAACG
The DNA here is from genome assembly GCA_949987705.1 of Thereva unica. NCBI lineage: Eukaryota > Metazoa > Arthropoda > Insecta > Diptera > Therevidae > Thereva > Thereva unica. Next base: position 112,978,354 of record OX465283.1, read on the forward strand.
GAGATGAAATTCCGACTTTGCATAATATACTAAACACCTGATCGCGCAATGAAAGAATAGAAAATGTATGTATGTACATGTTTTCATTCAAAACGCCATACAAAAATGTGGGACCTGTGAATAAAAGAATTTGTCGAAATTCTGTTGCTTTGAATGAGCTGTAGTCGCAGAGCACCGACGGTTTTCTAGCGAATTCGGAAGAAATACGTTTGGAAATTTCACGAAAATTTTTAGCTGCTAAGTCTTTTTGTTCGTTCGAGAACCTTGCAGTCTTATCGTGTTCTCCATCTATCCATGCGGAACAGAGTTTTTTCATTTCACCGATGAGAACCAGATGCATATACTCGAAAGGAACTTGGGATACTAGTCCTATATTCAAACTTTCTACTGGTGAGGAGTTCATATAGTGGTGATGTTTGTCGTTTCTCAAAACATATGTCGCATCAGTTCTTCGTTTATGTTTTACACCGCAGTATGTTTTGAACCCTTTAATCTTTCGTTTTCTCTTAGCTACAAAATAAGTCATTTTTACATGACATTTAGAACAAGGCTTTCGTGACATGCAGCTTGTGTGACCTAAAAGAAAAGCTCTTGCTTTTGCATCCGCTATGAAGAATCGAAATCTTATTCGGATTTTTTTCCCTTCGAATAAAATGCCGCCGTTTGACTCTATGTTTTGAAATTCATCTACTAGTGATTCTAAGAAATCTTGCGCGCTGTTCGGTTGTGATCGTCCACGGTAAATTCCGATGATACCGATATACATTTTTAGTGACGGAATGTTGATACAGCGGAATTGTAATGGCCAAATACAAATTTTTTTGTACAGTTCTGCGCCATCGGCATGTAAATCGAGGTCCACTTTGTTTGGAAGAGGATCTTTCGCAAGACTTAGAATTTCAACCAACGCTACTTCTAACCCTATATGCAAATATTCGCCTGGCTCAACGATTTTGATCTCTGGTGATGTTCGAGGTGTTTTGAGCAACGTTCGACTGTCACTTGGTAAATCACTGTGACAAGGGTGAATTTTTAAAATGCGTAAAATTTTATTGGACTGAACATGGTTCATACCAGTTGATAAAAAAGCATGCGCTAATTTTTCAGGAAAATGAAGGTAATTGCAATTTACTTGTCTTTCTGTCTCGGAGGCAGTATTCGTCGTATTTGGGATGTTCGCCGCAGGCAGATTTTGTTGGCAGCCAAGGTCACGATTTTGTGTATGCTCTTGCGTGGGCGGCTCGTGCAGAAATCGATGCGCTTCATTTTGGCGCGGTTCAAAATTTGTCGTTCTTGCAGTTGGCTCTTGCAGTAACAGCTCGTCTACGGAAAGAATTTGACGTGATTCTTCGTTTTGCGTTCTTGCAGTCCTTTGGATTGTTTGTTGAACATTACGAATTCTCTCCAGAGTTCTGTTCGCTACTCTTTTCGGATTGCACATTGTTGACGTCTTCCCATGGTAGCGTACGGTTTCCTTGCTCGCCAATTTATTGAAGAATGGTGTTTTGTTGGAGCCATGTTCCTGTAAACAAAAAAAATTATCATACAGATTATAATCAGCTGATCAATCACTAGTAATCAGTCGTAAAGAGTTTCAAAATCTTTTCAAATCCCAAAAAAAAATTCTACTTGCCTTCCTCAAACTTGGGATCACTACTACAGAGATATCTCTTGTCAATTTCAAGATTCAATGATGAAATTTCAAAAACGTTAAATGTTACCTTTATTTCAATGTTTTCTTATTTATTTATTTTCCAACTTATGTCAAAGTACTGTGTTCTTTGAATATTTTAACCCTGTCCATCTTCCAGATCTGGAACCAAAAAAGAGTTTAAATCGTTTTATTTAGAACTTGAAATGTATAATTTTAAAAATATTTGATGTTAAATTAATTTGTAAAAACCTCAATAAGACGACTATAGTTGCAGGTAACAATGATGCTATCAGAGTACCGAAAACTAACAGCAGTAATTAAATACTTGTCCGTACTGATTGACATTTCACTATCACAAATGAGGTTGTGTTTTTTGACCTTTGAATAGGGAAGAGAAGGAAGCGCAAATAATTAATGCCAGGGAAGCAATTTGGTGAACTTATGCACAGCATTCTTGAGTATTTTTTGTCTAACCCGGTCAGTGGCGATGTCATATTTAGTTAAAAACCGGAAGGGATTGCGTTTTTCAGCAACCATCCCTATGAGAACACCGCTTGGCTGAATGTTTGAAGCAAACCCTCCGCAAACCTGAACGAATTTCACCACGACTCTGTCAGGGTTAGACAATGTATTTTGTTGTTGTGGCCAAAGTTTGTTTACATTGAAATTTGTGGAGAAAAACTGCACTTTGAATGTATTTTAATTGCGTCTCTATTCAAAGAGTGAACCATCCAGCGGTTAATAAAAAGCTAAGTTTTTATCTTTGTGTCTCAAGTTAATCTACGAAAACAACATGGTGCGAAGAAGGGTAATTAAAATAAAAACAAAATTAATTGTAATTAGATAAATTTCTATGTTTGTTTTGTAGGACAACTAATTTGCCTGCAATGAAAATGTGAAAAGAAAATTTTGAAAAGTAGTTCTTTAAAATTGAGAGGTATTTTATAATTACATTTTAAATTATTTCGACAGATTGTTCGACCGATAGATTCATCTTCAGACTCAGGCGACAACGCTGCGCTGGGAAAAAATCAAAAAGAAAACGCTTGTCCACAACGCCGATCCGCACGTGCCAGGAGAAGAACAAAACGATATTGCACAACTTCGTCGGATGACCCTGCAAAAAAAAGAAAAAAACAAAATGATCATAGGCTGGACGTCGGAGAAATTCGACGAGAAATCAATAAGTTTCTCAATGAAAAACAATCAGGTTCGTTATTTATAAAGTATCCAATTTAATGAAATACATTTTCATTTATTCATTTATCAACGAGAAATACGTTTCACAAAAAATGTATATGTTCAACTAACTAATTAAAAAAATAATTTTTCAATTCTTACTGTAAAATTATGTTGATTAAATAAGAAGAAAGTAACTGTTCAAACATGTAATTCCATATACGTTTCATTTGCAGCAAGAGACGAAGGATCGGAGTTTGAAGATGATCCAACTGCTGGGCACGTCGAAACTTTTCCAAGTTCGACTAAAAGTCACGACCAAACAAAAAAAAAACACCTATTGCACAAAAAACGCCCAATTCAACTGCAAAATTACCACCACAACCTTCTGCACAGTCAAGGTCCACTTCTGCAACAAGTTTACCAACACAATCTACTGCACAACCAACGTCCACTCCTCCAGAATTACCATCAACAGCATTTCAACCACAACCTTCTGCACAGCCGACGACCTCTCCTGTAACGGGGTCACCATCAGTACCTATTTCACAGCCAACAACCACTGCTCCACAAGAAGAACCATCAACATCTGCTGTACTTTTGCAATCGGGAACTCCTACGCGATCAAGATCAAAGTCTGCTTCTCGTTCAAGGACGCCTGTTCCTCGTTTGTCAATGTCACCTTCGCATGAAGGATTAAGATCACCTTCACTACGAGCGACACCGCCACCTCCACCTGGACGATCAAGGTCGAGGACACGATCGAGATCAAGGACACGTACAAGGTCAAGGACATATACAAGATCAAGGACACGTACAAGATCAAGGTCAAGGTCGCTGCACAGACGAATGAGGTTACCTGATGCTCGACGGTTAGAACGCATAGAACAAAAGTATGAATGTTATTGTGTATACACAGCAAATTTTCTCAGGCTTTTTTTATTCTAATTAATTACTTTTTTTCACCAGAATCGATGAGCTTTATGGACTAATTAGAAACATAAGAGCCGTGCTCCGCGAACGTCCTCGACCCAATGCAGTGAAACCAGCGGAATTACCTTGTACGTCACTCGAAAAAGTCAAAAACTTGGAAAACATTTCTCCTGAAAAGTACGAAGAAATAGTTAGTATCGAAATGTATTGAAAATTTTTTCCTACAGTACTAGTTATTTATCATTATAACATCATTTATTATTTTACTTTCCACAGCTCGCCTACCTCATAAGTCTTGGTGGGCTTAATTTGAAGCAGGTACAAAACTTTTGTCTGATGGCCCTCGTCACAGATGAAACATTGTTTCATCATTTTTCATGGAAAGGAAGGGAAAGGAATAACAGAGTAGACAAGCTCGCTCTGCATAAGAGTAAAGTGATCAAACTCATCAGAGGTAAAAAATCAATTGACCAGTTTGGATTTTGAATTCTTTTAAAAATCAATGATTTCGAAAAAAAAATTAAGAAACAAATTTTTTTCGACTAGAGACTTCATATATGTACATACAGAAAAAAGTAACTTTTGTGTTGCAAATTATCTCAAATTTCAATTTTTTAGACTTGGCCACTTTTGAATTTGAGCTCTTCATGTGAATTTATTTACACGTACTATTCTTCTTAAAACAGATGGAGAAATTGATGCTTTATAATTTTTAGATGCGGTGGGCCACAGTTCTCAACCCGCCCTTGCAGACGTTACAAAACAAATGTTCGAGGATCAGATGTCCGAAACTTTGCGGTTAGCTAAACAACGTCACCGTTCGTCGCATCCTCAAAATAGAGGATACAGACCTTTGAAACTCCAGGATGACGAAGTTTTCGGCGATGAAAATCGTTAAGATCGTCGAGTTCAGTTTTGAAATCATTTTTTTCTCTTCTTTCATTTTTTTGTTAATCGTATTGTGCAGTCACAGTGTGAAGAAAATAAAATAAATAAATAAAATAAATAAAAGTGAAGTCGTAAAATATGATGTTTTAAAATTTTAAAAGATTCTATGAAAAATTTTATTTGAAACAAAAAATTTACCCAAAATTTACAGTACTATGCGGAAGCAGATTTACGTAAATTTTACGTAAATGATTTACGTAAAATTTACGTAAAATTTGTGCACAGTGTGCTACCAGGGTTGGAAGTCGGAGAAATCCGAACCAGAATCAACAATCTGACAAAGAAATTCAGGTTTGCATCATTTTATATTTATGGTTGCATATTGATTTACAGTAATGATGACTTTTTCAGAGACGAGATTGCTAAACGGGGGAAATCAGGTGGTTCCCCGTCTGATTGGGAATATTTTGAAGAGTTGAACGAATTTTTGGGATCTTTTAAATGTAACAAAATGAAGGAGTTAATGGAAGAATCCCTAGATTTGGAAATTGGTGAGAAGAAGATTTATAAACAGACAAAAGAAGAAAGTATATTCTCAAATAAAAATAAATTTACAGGTGAAAATATTAACTTCGAAGAAGCTGTAGAATTTGAGGAAGTTTTTATGGAGTCACGTTATACTTCAGAGCCAACAACCTCGTCATCATCATCAACAGCAGTAGCATTGTCACCAGTTGTAGCAACGGCATCGTCATCATCATCATCAGCAGCTTCATCCCCAGTTCCAGTTGCAAGAAGTCGTTCAGGAGCAGGAGCAACACCCAAAGTTAAAATAAAAAAGAACATCAGTGAACGGTTTTTGGAACTCGATGAAAAAGAATCGGAGGTCTTTACAAGATTCTGCGAGAATGCTCAAGAAGCTAACGAAAAGCAAATTAAGCTGATGGAGAAAAACAACCGGCAGCAAAATGTGCTCCTCGAATATTTGCTGTTTACAATGAAATGTATGAGTCAGGAACCACATTTTGCTATACATTTCACACCTCCGCTTGGCTCTAATCGCCTGCATTCTAAAATGACTGCTTTGTCTTCTCAGCATATTAATGTTCTGATTATTTTGACTAATCAACTTTAACGATATTGCAATATCCATTTTTGCCGCTTGCTACTTCAAATGTCAAATAGAAAAACAAATGTCAAAGTAAACAACTTCGATACTAGGTTCATGTGTGTCACGGGTCTGACTATATTATGATATTGTGGATATTATTATATCGAAATTATAATATCGGTACCACATGTGTGTCTAAAGCATAAGTTAATAAATGCTTGAGAGTTAAACCACCACGATTCCTTTTATTTCCGATACAGGCAATTTAATTTTTAACCTTTTTGCTGTATTAAACAACCTCTTCCATCCCACACTAATCACTCGGAAATTCTTTTATGCTCGCGCCAACGCCTAACCCAAAAAAGGCGATTTTCAAAAGATCACGCAAAGTAAGCCATGATTTTTTTGATGTGTGAGAACCTGTGGACGAAGAAAAAAGAGGCTTGAAAAAAAGCAGCAGAGTCTGAAAAATACCACCGTGGAGCTTGGACGATTCGCGTCACCGTCGGGTTTGGGAACATTCACGTATTACGTAACGCAATTTGGGGGGAGGGGGGGTCTTGTAAAACGTTACAGTGCGTTACAAGGGCGGGAGGGGGAGTATTTAAACAATGCGTTACGTAACATTTTTTTATTTAATAAAAAAGCTAGGGAATTAGAATCTTCCAAATCTCTTACCCTTTTCGTTTATGATTTATGGGGAATCTCTCGATTGTATTCTACGTTACTTTTATTTTTGTTTCCTATTTTTCTCCAGAAATAGAAAACCTTTTTTTCGTAAACAAAAAAATTTTCTTCGAATTTAAATGAAAATAAGTGATAATTAATAGAAATAAATATCCATCACTCATTTTTCTTTACCAGCAGTTTTCCCATTAAATAAATGTATTTATCTCAAAACTGTAACGTTCTCGAAAATTCTAAATACTAATAATTAAATACTAACAAACAAAATTAATAGTTATTAAAACAGTACAAGGAAATTAAAGAAATGCATACAAACAACTGGCACTTAACTTTGACACCGGACTCCACCGATGACCCTTTCCTTGTTCGCCTCCTGTGCAGCTTGTTGAACTTTTCTAACTTTTTAACTGACTTCAATCACTCTTCACCTTTCACTTGTAAGTTTCTAAAAAAACAACTGCCGCTGAACCGCTCCAGGGGCCCGGTTTTTATTGGGAAATGCCCCCTATTTTCTATTTTCCAGCGCACATTCCAATCCAGTGTACTGGAATCGGTTACAAAATATTATTAATAATTTTTATTTTCTTTTTCCAAAAAGTGCGCTGGAACTCGGCATTCCTTTTTCTACCTCCGGAAAAATTCTCAAGGCTCGGGCTCGCCTGTAGCATGGAATTAAAATTGGGGCTTGACAGCCTTCGGCCACATTTTAGGAAATTCCGGGGTAGATCTTTAATTTAAAATTATTACTCGTTGGAGCACGCCCTGTGTGCTGGTCAGGCTAGTTCGAACATTTAATTTGTCCGGAGTGTGAAGTTCTGGTAGGAATTCTCAATCACAGGGGAAGAGGTTAGGATCATCGAAGGAGCCATGCGGCGTATTACAATTAGCCTTCTTAGTTCCTATTTATAATTATAAATTAATTATGTATTCATCTGTTGAGTTTTTAGGAGCAGCCGTCGTGATGGGGTTGATGTGGAACCGTTCGCTGAAGCCTCGGTCAGTTTCCTTAGTAACGGAGCTTTAATCCGGTTTATTTTGAAAACTAAAGCCTCCCGGACGCCCGTGATCTTCACCTGCAATAAAGTAGGGTCAGCAGTTTCGTTTTCTAAGGACACACAGACGGCACGAACAGATAAGTTGTCCCTTTTTATTTTATTTTTAGGTCATAACAATTGATTAGAGTTTACACAGAAGCACATTGCTATTGTCAGTGTTGTTAAAGAGTGAGTAAAAACCGTAATGTCCCCGAAGGAGGAGTGCATTCAACCGAGTTGAGCGACGCATCGCCCCGCTCAGCAAACGCTTGTCAGGCGTTATCCTGCCGCATGAACATTTTGGTTCTCATCTCGACGACAAAGGTATGACTGTTGATGAAGATTTGGAAAAATGCAATTTTCAGCACGCTGGAGAGTCACTAGCCAAGGTCTGGAGTGAAATGAAAATTGACAACTATGATGTTTCGGCGGAATATGGAAAGCCTGAAGATAGCTGGCAGGATCCAGCAGAACCTAATCTGTCGTGGTATAGCGCTCACGTCCGTGAATCGCAATATTTATTGCAAGTGATGAAATGCCCGGACAAATCTTGCTGTTCCCGCTCGAGAAGTGCTTTAAAATCTGTCTTTCCGAATACTTTCTTGCCGCCACCCTGCCCAATCCTTCAAACCCCAAGCAAGCTCGTGGTACCTAGTCAACAAGACAGAGAATCATGCAAGTTCTCACCACTTCTTGTTAGGTTGTCCGTTGATCTGTCGCCTCCTCTAGAAGGGTTTAAGCAAACGCCCTCCGATTTTTATTGTCCATCAGTACAATCCGATCTCAAGAACAGAATATGTGCAACCTGTGGGATCTATTTCACATCCCAAAAGAGTGTGCAAACGCACAGTCGTTACATGGCAAGACTGCCCAAAACCCTCGTGAAAGTAGAGTACGGCCACAGCGACTGGCTGCCAGAAGGGCAAATGAGCTGCTCTGCATTGTGCGCCATAGTGAAGCATTGTCTGAGGATGCCGATTGGCTCGATGAAGACGAAGTTGATGAAAGTAGTTTAACAATACCGGAACCTTCTTCGTCTGCTCTCCGAATACCAGTAATGAAAGAGTCTGACTGGCTGGCAAACCCGTGGACAGAGGAGCAGTAATTGCAATTGAATTGTGTTTTTACGTAACTACACTTATCTCTTCTTTTGTTTATTACTACTGCAAACGCAATTAATACAATAACAAAGGTATTATACTTTGTTCAACATAATTGTGACTTTAATGGTCACTTAAATGTTACGTAGCGTTTAGGGAGAGGGGGGGGGGGGTACAGAAAAACGTTACGGTGGGTTACATGGGGGGGGGGGAGGGCGGGTCTAAAATCTTCAAAAATTGCGTTACGTAATACTTTGTAATGAAAAGCGCCTCTCGTTCGTATTATCTAATTTAACGGATTTAAAAATTCAAAATCCTACGATATGTTGCCGAGTCGAACGGTCAGATGCCGCTGAGGCGGATAAGAGGACGGCGATAAAAGCGCACCCGGACGGCGGATGAAAAAAAAAACAAGAAGAAGGTACATAGTAGGGGAGGATGAGAAGTTTTTTGGTTGCTTCCTTCTGCTTGCGTCCGGCTGGTTGGTTGTTTTGTTTTGCTGGTGCTGAGAGTTTTTTTCTTTTGGATTTTTTTAATCGAAAGGCATCCCAATAAAATTGACGGGATTTAAGCCTGATAATAGCAGGAAAAAAAGTAAATTCCATCGCCCTCGATTTGGGCTGCGTCTTTTTTTGTAAAAAAGTAGTGAAAAAGTCAGTGGTGCGAGGGCCATTTTGGCCACGAAGGTTGAAATTTTATCTATGGGCAGCTATTATAAGCAGATTCATCCCACTTTGCCCGTAATTCTGGATGTTTTTTTTTGGTGGTGGAAGCGGTGCGACACCTAGCTCATTTGCGCTAAGGGCCAGCCTGACCAGAAATTTCAGGAAATGCCTTTACTGGCCCTTGGTAATGGCGAAGCTGTTCGTTCCGGAGGCCATGGCAGGGCAATATAATTCAACAGGAAGGAAGTGAAAAGAAGCGCAGCCAGTTGGAGAAACAATTTTTTTAAAGCAAAGTATAAGTAGATCCCGGCAATCGTCAAATAACATTTAAGAGTTCCAAGTAGGTACAACCTTATAACCAAAAAAAATTTTAAAGAAAAATTATAGACACAATCAAAACGTTCATGGCTCCGCCATATTTTGCAAGATCAGTAGAACACACATGTTAGTAGGAACAGAAAAAGAAAACAGCAGATAACAAAAAGATACAAAAGAATTATTAAATAAGATTAAATTTATTTGTAACTAGAGATAAACATTTTTTTTAAACATTGCAACAGTTATATTGGCTTCACCAAAAGTATACAAAGTAATATAGATATTTTTCTTTTTATCCCTTTTCTTAATTTGAGATAATACTGTTGTAAGTAGCCCATGTGTAAATATCGTCCTGTTAGTATGTACAGAAGCGCTTCTTTAAGGAAAAACAGGATAGTCAAATCTAAAACAAAAGACAAAAAGAAACATATTGCATTTTTGAAAAAAAAAAAAAAAAAAAAAAACATAAAATATGAAAATTAAGAAAAATTTGTTGAAATAAATATGAATGAATTGTAATAATATTCCCGTTCAGTATTGTCTGTGATAAGGAATACCGTGAAACTAAATTAATGGTTCCTTAATTAAAGGTTTCCTTATTTATCATTTTACATACCTCCCTTCCGGAGTTCATAAGATTGGTTGAGAGAATGATCTTGACTTGTAGAATTTTGATAGAAAGGTTCCGCTGTATATTAGTTTAGTCCAAAGAACAATGATTACACTGCGTTACAAATGAAAAAAAAAATTGAGTACCCTCTTAACTGTTAGCTGGAATAAATAGGTTATGAGTCATAGATTAAATGTTCCAAACATATGTGGTATCCATCACGTCTAGTTTTCGAGGTAGGTGGTCTAGTTACGAAGTACGGATTTTATTAGATTTCTTTTAAATAGTTCATTTGTTAGGGGTTTTGACCTCTAACTAAATGTTAACTCACGAAATTTTTTTTTAAAAAAATAGTTTTTAGTGAGTAAAATATGTTAAAAAAAAGTTTCGTAAAATTGGTTATGCGCTACCCCTAAAATAACCCCCTAAAAACAGAAAATTCTGTTTTTGGCTAATATCTCCTAAACGGCAGGCCCTACCACACCCTGTATCATAGTGGATAGTGGGGTTAGCCCCCTCTCTAGAACAATTTTTTTCTCCAAAACTAACCAGGAATCACCCCTGAAAATATTAGCCACGTGGTCCAAAAGAGGATATAGCGAACATCTGATTACCTATACAAGTTGCGAATTAGGGGGACATAAGTATCTCAAATCTTTAAAACGGCGATATCTCATGAACGGTCATTCATACGGGAAAATGCATAATACCATTTTTTGTAGATAATCGCATGATCTACAAACTTTGTAAATAATATTTTGTGGTAGGACCTGCCGTTTAGGAGATATTAGCCAAAAACAGAATTTTCTGTTTTTAGGGGGTTATTTTAGGGGTAGCGTACAACCAATTTTACGAAACTTTTTTTTAACATATTTTACTCACGAAAAACTATTTTTTTTTTAAATTTCGTGAGTTAACATTTAGTTAGAGGTCAAAACCCCTTACAAATGAACTATTTAAAAGAAATCTAATAAAATCCGTACTTCGTAACTAGACCACCTACCTCGAAAGCTAGACGTGATGGATACCACATATGTTTGGAACATTTAATCTATGACTCATTACCTATTTATTCCAGCTAGCAGTTAAGAGGGTACCAAAATCGTGTAACGCAGTGTTATTATTATGAATGAAAATCCCCAATGTATATGGATTGTTAGAATGATAAGTTTTACTGTACTCTAAAGAAAAAAAGGGTTATTGAAATATCGCCATTGAAAATAAAACTTTATAATCGGATAAATAAGATCTTCTGGCTGTCTTAGTTCTTCCCCCTTCCCGAAATGTTCATTCATTCAGTAACTATCAGAAAAACACCGGAACTATGGTGAACTAAAGACCCAGCTTAGACATGGTCAGGCGACAACGCGGCACGAACCTCAATCCCTACCTTTTTTAAATCAAATTTCAGCATCCTTGTTCCTTATCCCTCTTGCTCAATTTTCAGCGGTCTGTGCCGAGATTTAGTTACGAAGAATCAGTAAGTATCAATGAACCTCTTTCAATGAACCAGATAGGGGAAAGGTCATTGTTGACCACTATGCGTTCGGGAATCAGTTGTAATGGTTACCCACGCCCCAGACCGACGAGCTTTGCCAGCGGAAGGTTTCCCGGACTTAGATCGAGTCCCGCAAAAATAATTTATATGCGTGCGGTACCATCCCTCACCCGGGATGGCCGTAACAACTTGAACGCTCCCTTTGTTGAAAAATGTAAAAAGTTTGTGTCCAACATTTTCGATTCAATCGGTTGATAAAATAAATAAAAATAATGAAAGAAAAAAAAACACATTGGATATCTCCTACGCTTTTTGTGTCGATTAAAATGTATAAATCATAAAGTTTTTTTTAATTATAGTAACTAGAAGAAAAGAAGCTGAAAAAAGAGCGTTTCTCATACTTAATACGTGGCTATTATGGGCTCGTTTTTTCTCCTTTCTGATAAAAAGAAATAGGCAGAAATTTGTTCTTTTTGAGTTTAATAGTAATAAAACTGCATATTATTTACTGATAATTATTAAATGCGGTTTTTTTAAGTTGATTTATGGAAATAAATATAAATAAGAAAAAAACAGGAGGGAGTCTGCTCGTGGTTATCGGACGGTGTAGTACTGGAGGTACCGAAGTAACCAGGAATTCCTTAATAACGCTGTGTTGTGTAAGTTTCTTTTTACTACACAGAAGTGCGTCGATTATTGCTATTAGTACTGAAATTACTAATAAATATCAGATCCTCGATTTGAGAAAAGAAAATCGTTGTTCCGTTACGAATAATATTTTTTTGCAAAAACTCGTTAAAATTGACGTGCGACAGCTCATAGCAGTGTTGTTTTTTTTGGTCGTAACGTTCTTTATTTTTGTATGCAGTTAATGTAAGATATACATAAGTGAAGAAAAACTAATTTTAGAAGAAATAGAAAAATACAGAACTGATGTGTTGTTTCTCGTCTGAAGAGTTTTTCTTTTTTTTTTCTGACGAATTTTTTTTTGAAGAATTAGTGAAATCATTGGGCCTGATTGTTGAATCCGGCGGAGTTTCACTTTCACTTGTCGCTGCGATTGTTCAATCCGCCGGGCGGAGCTGCCATATGAAGTGACATATTTCATTTTCGAAATTCAAATGACAATCGAATGACAGTTCTCATTGGATACAAAACTCCAAACAAGTGGTTTTTAGTTTAACTTAAAAGTGTTTATTTAAAAACTGAAGACGAAGCGGAAGCTTCTCCATCATTAAAAATGTTACGGCGATTTATTAGGATTACCGCCGAAAATTTTATAAAATTTCCTGATACTGAGTAAATTTGGTATATATGTATAATAAGTTTTTTCTAATTAAGTCATTTTTAGATTTATCAAGAATTTCAGACTCAACAAGCCATCATTCTTGTACGTTCTGGAAGAGTTGAAAAAAGAAATTCCTCCTGCTGTGAATTCTGCATCAATTTCACCAGAATGCAAGTTAGCGGCTTGCTTAAGATTTTTAGCCGAGGGTGGCTACCAACGTGGAATGGCACAAGAGTACAAAATCGCTGTGTCGCAGCCAACTTTTTCGCTGCATGTAAGCAGCGTTTTAAGTGCACTGGAAAAGCGGTTATGCCCTAAATGGATAAAGCTAGAAATGAGCGAAGAAGAAAGCCAAGAGGCAAAACTTTTTTTTATGAAAAAAGTCGTATTCCGGGTGTAGAAATGTGCGTCGATGGGACCCACATTAAAATTATTAAACCGACAGAGAATCCACATCTCTTCTACAACCGCAAAGGCTTTTATAGTCTTAATGCGATGATTGTAAGGACCAACTTCCTTTTCTTTAATTTGAAAATGATTTAATTTCACCCATATCTCTTGCAGATTTGTGATCATAAAAACCGCATTAGGTATGTGAATGCGAAGCACCCAGGCGCCAGTTACGACTCGTTTATTTGGAAAACGAGTGATGCTGCTAATTACTTTGAAAAGAAGTATCAAGATGGAGATAGGAACACTCGACTGCTTGGTAATTACATTTATTTAGATATTTTCATAATTCGGACTTATAACCATCATTTACTCTTGTTAATAGGTGATGCCGGATACCCATTACAACCTTGGTTGCTAACACCTTTTCGAGCAGCCGAAGGAGGCACTCCCAAAAGCAGATTTAACACGTATCACAGCAAAGCACGGAGTACCATTGAGAAAACATTTGGAATATTAAAAAATCGGTTTCGCTGCCTACTAGGTGCCAGGGAGTTGCACTATCACCCCAAAAAAAGCGTGCAAATTGTGAATGTTTGTTGTGCTTTGCAAAATATCTGCATTAACCATAATATTGAGGACGAAGAGTTGGAATTGGATGAGGAGCACATACCAAACGAAATCTCCACAGATATCGATGAAAGCACTTCCTCTGCTTATACGATCGAGGCCAACAGGATACCTAATGAAATTTTAAGTAATTTTTGATGTTTCTTAAAGAATTTGGCAAAAACATGTTTTAAAATAAATATATTCATTATGCAGTTTTCTCTTTTATTTCTTCTTCAAACATATCCTTAAATTCATATAAAACATAAATAAAATAAACAAAAATATAAATATCACAAATTCATTCCTATTATAATAAATAAAACTAAAATAAAATGTCAGTTCAATATCTCAATATAAAAGGCCTCTTAAGTACTTCATTTTAAATAGACCAGCTTATATACTTCTAATTTTTTTAAATGCGTTCATATATTAAAACATAGAATATAAAACGTTTAGTAATTGCTCAGAATTACTGCAGGTCTGCTTCCACTTTATTTAACTCTATTTGTAAAATGGATTGCTTTATTCGCAGTTTCTGTCTCATTAAATTCTCCAATTCTTTGTGATGTCGTACGGTCTCATCGTGGTTTAACTTCATAAGTTTAGTTTGACTTTGCAAACTGGGGCCAGTTCACGTAAGTCGAACGTCGACAATCGTTCGAAAAGAATTTTAAAACGAAAAAATTACGTAAAGAAAAATTGAGCGTTCACGTAACTCGAAAGAAAATTTTTCGAAGAACCGCAATACTGAAATACGTAAATATTATGAAAACCGCTGTAAAAATATACAAATTGATAGAACTGTCAATGGTTAAAGTTTTGTACTTGATGTTGTTTATGGTGTTAAAAAATTATTTTTATAGAAATTCACGTGGTTTTAAATAATTAATTTATGCCGAAAAATTCAAGTTTCGAGCTTTAGTGTTTATTAGATTTTATACGATAACAATAAGTGACAATAAGTGACGGTGAATGAACCTTTTTGAATTGAGTTTAACTATTTCAATTAATTTCTACGAAAATGTGGAGAGCAATTAATCTTTTGGAGGAGAACGAGGATGAAGACGTCAGCGTGAGGATAATGCGGCGCTCTTTACGGGATGCTTCAAATCCGTTAACCTTACCAAATAACATGTACGTATATTTTCCCCAAAGCTAAAGTGAATTTAAAATATTGTAATTTTAGTTTTTTATCCCAATTTCGGTTGTCTAAACCGGCTTTCGAATATGTTCTGCGAGCCATTAACTTGACAAGCGGACAGCGAAGCACAAATATTCCTCCCATTCAAAGGCTTGCTGCCACTTTATTAGTTTTGGGTACCGGAGGGTACCAAAATACAATAGGCAGCAATTTCTTATGTCCAATGGCAAAAGGTGCAATTTCAAAATGTGTGAATGAAGTGATTCATTCCATAGAATTGAAATTATGCCCTTTATGGATTAGATTTCCAAAAGATAATGAAACACAAGAAATTAAGCAATGGTTCTTCGAAAAATATCGAATCCCTGGAGGTATATATTTTTATAAATGTTATTTTATATTATATTAAACAAATAATCTAGTTGTAGGTTGCATAGACGGAACCCATATTTACTTATTAAAACCATCTCAGAACGAGCACATGTATTTTAACAGGAAACAAAAGCACAGCCTGAATGCAATAATTGTAAGTATAATCAAGGTTTGGTTGCATTTAGAATTAACATAAACTTTGCTATTTCAGGTATGTGATCATAAAATGAGGATACGTGCGATTAACGCGAGTTATGGTGGTGCGGCTCACGATTCTTTTGTTTGGGGGCAATCCGACCTAAAATTATATTTTGAAAATCAGCAGGATAACGGAAATATGTGGCTTTTAGGTTCATTAACAAGTTTGAGAAATTTATTAAAAAATATTTATTAATGTCCCATACACAGGTGATAGTGGTTACCCATTGGAACCATGGCTGATCACACCATATAGATCTGCAACTGATCCAGCTGAAAAACGCTTCAATGAAGTCCATTCGAAAGCACGAAGCATAGTGGAAAGATGTTTTGGCCGATTAAAAGGTTTACTGAATGGTCTCCTATAATTAATTAGGGAGATAATTAATATGAAAATTTGTTAATTAGATTACATTTCCAGGTGTGTGGCGTGTCCTTTTGGAAGAGCGTAAGGCCCGATACTCACCGGAAAAGGTTATTCGTATGGCTAATGCCTGCGCGGCACTGCACAATATAGCTATACGATTTAATGTGAGGTTTCCATTAAATTTGACAATTAATGATGAAGATGACTCCAATGAAGATATTGTCGGGACATTACCTGCTACAAGCTCTATTAAACAAAGGGCACAAATAATCAGAAATAGAATTAAAAATTCACTGTAGTAATATTTATTTCATATAAATGAAGAATATAAAAATAAAAAATAAGATCTGACAAAATAAATAACTTAAAAAAATTCACTTTTTTACTTATTATATTATTTTAATTGGCACAGCCACAGTTTTTAGTTTTTTATAGTTCGATTTCAATTAACCTTAATTCCAGTTTTCTTTTACTACATTGTAAATTATCTTTTGTTTGCTCACTTAAACAAAGAGCACAAATAATTATTAATAGTATTAAAAATTTACTTTAGTAATATTTATTTCATATAAATAAAGAAGATAAAAATAAAAAATAAGATACGACAAAATAAATAACTTAAAAAAATTCACTTTTTTACTTATTATATTACTTTCATTGGCACAGCCACAGTTTTTAGTTTTTAATAGTTCGATTTCAATTAACCTTAATTCCAGTTTTCTTTTTCTATATTGTAAATTATCTTTTGTTTGCTCTGCTAATATTGCAACCTGCTTTTTTTCAATTTCATTTCGTTCCGTTAAAATATTTAACAGCTTCTTGTGAAATTCTTTCCGCTCACTTATATCTTCTTTTATCAATTCTATATTTTGTTCTTTTTTATTAACTCGTGTCTTAGAAGCGCCTTCTAAAGGTGCATTCTCGTTAATAGTGGGAGAAACACTTCTACTTGCGGAAGGGCTTCTTAATATTTCTCCCAGCATAAGTTCCACTTCATCTTCGTCATGTGGCGTGCTGCTAATGCCAAAATTTTTAGCATTGGGTACACCTTCCACAGCGGCCTCAATACCAGCTGCTGCAATAGCCGTTTCTTCTAAAGAAGATATAAAAGCTCTTTCTGGGGGCCCACCACCAGTTTTGTTTATAGACTTATTATTATAAGCCAGCTTCCTTTTGGCATTATATTTATAGTCTGCCCAAACCTATTGCAATTATAATTTTAGATGTATAAAAATATTGACAGATCATTTAAATATTGACTTACTTTCTTCCATGATTTTGCGGTCTTTGTAGGAGGACCGTTACTATTTAATTCAGCTATAAGTTTGTCCCACAATTCTTTTTTTTTTTATTTTGCCATTAAAGTCTGTGACTAACGAATTTCTGGCGATTGTTGGGTGTTTCTCCATAAAATTTACTAATATTCTTATTTGACAAGGATATGAAAGTAGTTATTGGGACGGTTGAGGGTGGGAAAATTTTCTGGACCGTGGGAACTAGGTCACGTCAAGGTCATTGACCTTGCCCATGGGAACTGGCTTGCGGAAGTAGGTCGGTGTGATCAGTCAATCACCTGTCATCAATCAATCACGTTGGAATGTGTGTCAAGGTGGTTGACCGGTTGACAGGTCATTAATCACTTGTAATTATGGTAAGTGGGTGGCCAGACTTATGGCACGGCGAAAGGTGGAGTGCAGCGTAAGTATTAGCGATGGCGACGGCGGGGGCGAATGTTGAGAACCGGATAGCTCGAACTTGAGGATGGGTACATCATGGCTATGGGGGGTGTAGGTTAAGAAATTCTACAGGTTGCATCGAAAGTAAAACAAACAAAAACTGCAGCAGCAGCTTGAGCGGCAAAAACAGCGGTTGCGCTGCAGTGCAACTATTACATGGTTGTTGTTTTTGTTATAACCTGAACAGACAGACACTGTGGATGATGAAGGTAAACAAATGCACGACCCGTGGATTTATCACATAACTACCTTGCAAAACATTTTACCCCTGAAAATGACTACAATTTGATACATACATAAAAAAACAATTATTTTAACATTTTTATTTTTTAAATCAAATATAAACATTGAAATTTATTTTTAAAATTTTATTTTTACATGATTGAAAAACAAAAACCTTTTTGAATAAAATATTTTTTATTTTTTTTATTTTTTACATTATTTACATTTTTTTTTACATTATATCTTCCTTCTTTTAGAGGTAGGGGTCCAATCCAAATGTTGCAGGTCTTGCAACAGTATCTCCAGCTCTGTCCTTCGTTTCCTTTTGGTGGTGGTGATGCTGCATCCCTCCGCGGAAACGATCTGCTCCTCCTCCTTCACAACAACATGGTCTGCATCCATGGTCTGCAGTTGTGGTCTGCTCACGACATCCATGGTCTGCATCCATGGTCCGCTAATGCCGTTCAGGATCGATTGCACCTTTCTCACACACCTTTCTGGGAGAGCCTGCATCTCCAGTAAGGTCCTCTCGATGGTGCGGTTTATAATCATAAACCTGCACATCTCCATTACAGTCTTCTTCTTCAGCTCCAGATTTTTAAATTGTGCCATCTGCTGGTTAAATCCCCTAAGGATCCTCCTTTGGTCAGCAATAATATGGTCCAAGTCCATGTTCCTTCCTTCTGCTAGCATCCTAGATGTTATGATTCTTCTTGTCCAGAGCATAACTTTTATATACCAACCTCAGCATGTACGACCGCTATTACAGAAACGAGAAAGAAATGCAAATGTCAATTGTAACTATTCAAATAAATTAGCAGACACTTGCAGCTGCGATCAGATCATGTGCATCGCACATGATCTGATTGCAACTGCAAGAGCCCGTTTGTTTTTGTTTTGTTTTGCGTTTTTGCTCATTTCGCAGCTGTCACAGAAATGAAATTATTATCTAGCTAAGAAATGCAGATGCCAAGCGAACCAATTAAAATAAATAAGCAGGCGAGTTCAACTTCCTAAGATTGAAACAAGTCGCATTAATAATTAATTGCGATCACGCAAGCAGATATACTGCGCAATTGCACATGATCCGGTTGCAGGTGCAAGATCCCGTTTTGTTTTTGTTTTGTTTTGCGTTTTTGCTCATTTCGCAGCTGTCGCAGAAATGAAATTATTATCTAGCTAAGAAATGCAGATGCCAAACGAACCAATTAAAATAAATAAGCATACAGCGATGACGACGGCGGTGGCGGGGGCGACGGCGGGGGCTGGGGGCGAATGTTGAGAACTCGATGGCTCGACGGGTACATCATGTCTGTGGGAGGTGTATAAGTAGTTAGTGGGCCCCTGCAGCGTGGGAACTCTTTTCTAGGTCACGGAACTAAGTCAATCACTTGTCAGTGAGGGTGGGCTTCCAAACAAAACCTGAAAACAACTAGGGAATGATCATAATAAAAAACAATATGCTACTTTTGAACATTTTTATTTTATTTTCTAAAACCGGATTTATTATTACACTAAGTTGTGAAATTCTGTTTTTAAATCTAAATGTATCCACTGCATACTGCTCCCATGGTCCTTTCCTACTTTGTCTGTATGCGAAACTCCATACTACCAAATATTTTACTTGTGGGTCTTCATTGAAACTTATTTTCTTTCTCATATCTGGTCGTGGAAATAATAATGAATTGCTAGAACGACTAAAATACCGGCTAAAAATTTCAAAGTGTTGATTGTACAAAGTATGATCTTTGATTTAGGTTGTTCTGTAAGTGGCGCAAGCTGATCTTTGAATCGTCCGCATTCATCTTTCCTATTAACATAGATACAGTATGGTGAACGATGTCTATGATCAAAATCTACATCCGATGCACAACTCATAGCATTTATCTGCAGAGAACAAAAGTAACATTGAACACGGTCTTTGATGTTTGTGTAAAAAAATCCACTTTTCGCTAGCTGGTCTGCTGTATCTAAGTCTATTGCTAGATTATCGAATGTTTTCAAACGATCGTATTCTTGTTTCAAGTTTAACATTTTGAATGAGTGAAACAGGTTTTATATCACGTCTTTTATATCAATCCAAGTTTTTAAAGATCTCTGTGGACCAATTAGGTGTATAGCCTTTTTCGAATACATGTTTATGTCTACTTATACGAACAAAATCACCTGCTTTGTATTTAGACTTTGACTTTATTTTGGGGTAGTTATACACTGATAATAAACGTTTTTCGTTATGCAGCCCAACTTCTACAGGTCTCATCTTAATCGTACGATGTTTTGTTGTATTGTAGTCTTCTGTCAACTTGGTCAACATGCTAATCCAGTGATAATTACCATTCATGCTGAATTCTTTCCACATCATATTTTTCAGCGTTCTGTTAAATCTTTCTACAATCGAGGCTTTCAAAGTACTGTAGCTGGAATAATGGTTTATTTCGTAATCTTTCATCAGTTGACGAAACGGTTTATTAAAAAACTCTTTTCCATCATCGGTTTGTAAATTTCTTGGAATGCGTCCTGTATTAAAAATCGACTGCAATGCTTTTACAACTTCTGATGCCTTTTTAGATTTTAAAGGCAGTGTCCATGCATACTTTGAAAAGGTATCAATTACAGTGAGAAGAAAACGAAACCCCTGATTTTCTGATGAGTAAGAACCCATCTCGACCAGGTCTGCCTGCCACAAATCATCTATACCTTTGGTAGTGACATGTCGACGTTTAAAATTTTTTCGCACTGGTTTATGCAGTTCATTGATTATCTGCCTTCTGCTCATTGTACCGAATGTATAAATACCTGCGGTTGAATAACCAGTTTATATACAAAACAAGAATGATCAGGTTTAATCATCCGTTTACAATGATGGTTGCGGGGCCTTCGGGATGCGGGAAAACAACATTTATAAAAAATCTTCTTAATACTAATAAGGTATTTATATATCCACAAATTAGAAAAATTATATGGTGTAATACAGAACACGGTGCACTGCCAACAGATATTAAACTACAAAATATTGAATATTTAAATGCTATACCGGAGGAGTTTGTAAATCACGTAAACGAACCAACGTTGATTGTTATAGATGACATGATGTTAAATGCATATAGTAAAGAAGTTTGTGAACTATTCACTAAGGGGTCTCATCATCGTAATTTCTCAGTAATTCTTGTGACACAAAACGTGTTCCATCAAGGAAAATTCAGTCGTGATATATCGCTCAATTGTAAATATCTTGTTGTATTTAAAAACCCCCGGGATAAAAGTCAATTTACACATCTGGCCCGACAAATTTACCCAGAAAATAGTTTAGAACTTGGGAGAATATATAAAGAGATAACTCAAATGCCTTACGGGTATTTGCTAATTGATTTAACTCAGGACATTAACGACGTCTTAAGATTTCGTACTGATATATTTAATAAACACTTTGTAACCTGTTTTTGCCCGCAAAACTCTTAAAATGGTAAGAATGGCGTCACGAATGAAACGATTAAGGGAGAACAAGCATATGCTATATGTGCTTAAAAAGGCTAAACCAAATCTGAGAAAGTCCATCATACAAAATGCTGACCCTGAGGTTATAAAAACTCTTTGTGAAATTACACTCAACACCTTAAAAGGTAACCACATGCCGCATGGAAATATCTACAACTCACTGTGTAGGTATAAAAAGGAAATGCGTAAATTGATTTGCGCAAAGAGATCTGTTGCTAAACAGCGTAAAATACTAGTGCAACGAGGAGGTTTTTTACCAGTTTTATTAGGAAGTGTACTATCAGGAGTTATCGGCTCATTAATTGAAAAATATGCATGGAAATAATGGACTTAACAAGATGCTACTTCTGTCGCCAGAGGTTTACAACAGGCTTAAAGATGAAATTGAAATGACTGCAAATCAATCCATTTTTGATAGAGCAATGAATAAAATTCTACAGAATAAAGACATGAATGATTCCGAAAAATGGTATAGCTATCGAAACCAACTAATTTCATTTTTAAATCACAATCGGAAATCCAAACGAATGTTGTATAAAGAAACAAATTTTTACTTGCCACGTGAATATAATGTCAAACAAAAAAGTTTAAGAGATAGTACCACACAAACGAAAATTATATTTAAAGATGATGTGTTAACACAGACTTCACCACCACCAGCAAAGGATTTCCTAACCGAAGAAGAAGTCTTTGAAGAAGCACGTAACATAACCCCGCCAAGAAGATCTTTATCACCAGCCGCCAAAAAACGATTATCAGCTAGCGGAATAGCAAAAACTCTAAGGCCACCACCAAAATTACTAAGAACAACATCTGCACCTAATGCACGTGAAAAGGATTATAAAATAATCACAGCTGAGGATGGTGTAACGCAGTATACTGTACCTATGAATATGACTGCCGATGAAGCTAGCGAACATATAGAAGAATTAGAACAAAGTGAAAAACAAAAAGCAGTCCAGAAACAGTCTATATTAATACCCTCTCCGCTAGAATCTGGTCAATATATGCTTTCATTTCCTTTACGTAAGCTCGGTGTAAGACAGAGTGAGCGTCTGAAGACTAAAAAGGATAGAACTACAAGTACGTCGGACATTGCTTGGGAAAGACTGTAAACAATGCCAGTGCAAATAAAAGAAAATGATTTTTACGTATGTCTTTTAAGTAATAACTCTATGCAATTTTACCCGGAAAATACGCTATCGGCTTTTACAAATGCACTTGCTAAACCATGCAAGTTTCATGGGAACTGGCGTGTTGGAGTAACTGAAATCGCATTACCAAATTTTGAAATAACAAAACGTGCAATCTCCAACAATGGGGGAAATGTGCGTAAACGAGTGAGGCGTGAATATGACCAGTTAAAGGAAACTAGAAAGCAGCATCAAAAGGATTTTAAAATACTTAGCATCAAAATAAATGAAAATGTAAAACTTGAATGGACACCAGAAAACCTTGAACAAGTTAGTTACAGACCTGGACAAATAAACCTTTCAGCATTTTTATTAACATTTTATAATGCAGTTGCACCTTCATGGTATACCATGTACTTGAATGATGTTAAATCGAAAATGTGGAAGCGCTTAGAAGATGACCACTTTAATGAAGTTATCCCTGAAATAAAGTATAAGCAGGAGCCAGACGAATACATATTGCACATATATCAAGGAAAAAAGACTTCAGAAAACGTTGTTTTAAAATATAAGAACTATGAATCAATTGAAGATTTTGTTGATGATGTATTTGGTCAAGTTCCTAGGAAGAATAGAAAACATCCTGTTTTGAAGAATACAATAGACAATTATACACATCCAACGGCAACGAGAAAAAAGGTAGTGAAAAGAAGAATGATGTATTCGAACTCCGTTTAGAGGAATTGGGTGTTACGATAAAAATAAAAAAACCACTACCTTCACACTTGAATGTTAAAGATCTCATGACATTGCTTTTAGCCAATTTACACTTTGACGATAAAAAACTTAGCGAAGAAGAAAAACATAAACGAATTATTGAAATTAAAAATACAATTTTTGAAATATTGAATAGACTGAAGAAAGATTCACTCAAGGCAAAGGCACCCGAGCAACGGAAAATAACTAAAAACAGTGAAATTTTGCAGGTTCCATATGAAAAACAAAGCTCGGGCGAATATTTATCTACACCAGTACCAATTAATACAAACATAGATAATCTGTCGAACTTCATCACAGATGTGTTTCTCCAAACACGTGAAAACAAACGTAATCCTGATGCATTGTTGACAGAAATAAAAGAGTCATTTGACACAGCGGGCTTACGCCAAGAGCACATGTCAATAATGGAAAAAATTAATTCTCTCGATACAACAATTCAAGAATTGATGTTGCGATTACCAAGAAGTACGCAAGAAACTATAAAAGATTGCTCTGAGAAAAATATAATACATATATACTCTGATATTATTCAACCTAGAGCTATAGGCGACAAACTAGTAAGATATCTACGAATAATACCGATTCAAGAGTGTGGTACTATATTAAGATTTGAACATGTAGAATACTGTCCTATTGAAAAAACTTTTATTGAAAGTATTTCTATAAAAATAACTGATCATCAAGGTGAGTTAGTAGACTTTAAAACAAGTTATATTCCTACATATGTAATGCTACATTTTAAGAGACAATAAAAACTATATATATTTGCACAACAGGCTGTTATTGCATAGTATAAATAGAATTACGAAATGGATTCCTGTTATACACGTTACTATTTAATACAAAGCGGCGGCGGTCTGTCAGATATTGGAGAATTATATCGTGGTCCACTTATTTATCAACGTGGAAGAGGTATCGGTAGCTTTTTCAGTGCATTATTTCGACACTTAAAACCTCTAGCTTCATCTGGATTAAAAACATTGGCACAACAGGCTGTAAAAACAGGACAAGCTATAATACAAGATAAAAACATCAACAACAAATCAGTTAAAGACATTTTAAAAGAACAAGGTCGAGTTGCTGTTCAAGATTTAGCACAGAAAGGTATAAATAAACTGTTTGACGGTATGAGCGGTGCAGGTATAAAAAGACCCAATCCGTTTACAACTCTACATTTAAAACCAGCTGTTAAACGCAAGAGACGTGGAAAAACATCTAAACGGTCGAGAAATTGTAAAACTAAAAATCAAAGAAAAGGAATAAAAGCAAGAGTTTTGAAAACAAAACGAAAGATACGTAAACGTATACTGGACATATTTGATAAATAATAATAATCATAATGTCGTACAAAGAATGCATGAAATCGGAATTGGATCTTTTTTCAACACCACCAGTTCAGAGCAATATTTTGAAAACAGAGGAAGTAGCATATAAGCCAATAGCCTCACTCGACAACTCCTCCGTTCTAGAGTTTGTAACTTTGGGTCATGGAGATACATACCGTGATTTATCTAGCATCTATCTTCGTTTAAAATTGCAATTAATTAAAATAAAAGATGGAAAAGAAGAACTTTATCCAGATGATGGTGATGCGCCAGGTTTAATAAACAACATTTTACACTCCATATTTCGCCAGTGCACCGTATATTTGAATGGAAAACCAATTGCTCAAACCGACCACAATTACAATTATCGCGCTTATATTGAAAATTTATTGAATTATGGTAAAGATGCTGCATCCACTTATTTGGAGTCGGTAGGTTGGTATCTTGACAAAGATGACGCGGAAATTGCAGATATCGATAAACCCGTCGCTGAATTACATCAAGGCTATTTAGATCGACAGAAGCTTTTCAATAAAAGTAATGTAGTAGAATTGATGGGGAAAATCCATACTGATTTGCTTAATCAGGATAAATTGCTATTAAACGGTGTCGATTTACGTGTAGTTTTATCGCTTGAAAAACCAGAATTTTATATTTTATCCAAGGACGGGACCGATTCACCACAATTAAAAATCTTAAATGCAACCATGTACATGAACCACGTAACTGTCAATCCGAATATTTTATTAGCACATGAGACAGTTCTACAGCGTTCGAATGCCATATACCCATACAAGCGAGTTGAAGTTAAAAGCTATACTATTCCCGCAAACACATTCACACTTTCACTGGATAATATCGTCATCGGACAGCTACCGAACTTAATAATTTTTGGAATGGTGGACAATGATGCGTACACTCATGGAGCCTATACAAGGAGATATAACTCTTATGGGAAAAATAACCGGAAATGGATGGGTAGCAGAAACTAAACTTCTAGTTCATTGTTTGCCACAGATGTCGCCTAAAGCTGACGTGCCCCACGTGAAGTTAGCAGAATTTTACCCGAAAATGAAGCAATGCAAAAAAAATTCATTGGAAAATATTAAAAATTCATTGGAAAATTCATAAATTGGTTAAATACGAAAAATGACATCGATATAAATCCAATTTAGAAGCTGATTTTTTAAGTTAGGCGTAAACATAAAATATCTTAGCAGATAACGGACTTTGCCATCAACCGGATGAATATACTCGGCCATGTTTTTTGGGGTACATGTGACTGTGGCGCCCTCACTCAATCAAACAAAATTTGACAACACGGAGTTTTAACTCCTTGTCTAGGCTCCATGCGTACACTGGCAGAAGAACAAAGAACCCCTTCAACTTTAAACATAACAACATTACCAGATTCAATTTATCAGTGAATGGTGTACAGATACCAAATCAACCTCTCGAATTTGACTACTCAAAGGAAAATCCGATTAGTACACGCGGATACAATACGTTATTCAGAGGAACAGGTATTCATTACTTCGATAAAGGTCATCAAATATCCAAGGCATTATTTGACAAGGGATGTTTTCTTCTCGCTTTCGACTTAACAACAGACAATTCATATAACGCGACTTGCGGCAATTTACTAAATCAAGGGACAGTACGAGTTGAAGGAAAGTTTAGAGATGCGTTAAAAAATGGTGTGACGTGCATTGTATATGCTGAGTACGATGGAAGCATTGAAATTGACAAGGATCGAAATGTTTACACCAACTTTTAAATCTATATAAGGCGGCTACTTGCAACAAACTGTTAGTTGACAAATTGTTTTACTATAGTAAACAATGAGCTGTTTAATTAATGCGGAATACTTTTGCGGAGGTGAAT
This sequence comes from Thereva unica, assembly GCA_949987705.1. Lineage (NCBI taxonomy): Eukaryota > Metazoa > Arthropoda > Insecta > Diptera > Therevidae > Thereva > Thereva unica. The sequence goes on from OX465283.1 coordinate 113,004,974, forward strand.
TTACCTTCTTTAAAAAAGTCTCTTTAGCTGGATTCACTGTACAAAATAAAACGTTTACAAAGGAAATAATTTTTAAATATCCAACATCTAGTATGGAATGCAGTGAACAACAATCAAGTAAATTTGGTAATCTTGAACTAAAACGTATGGATGAAGACCTTATAAAAACTCTAGCGAAATTTAAGACAATCTTTGTTCGTGGTACATCAACTAAGGAGTTTATAAATAACTACGTTACATCTCTGCTGTGTTTAAGCTTTTATTTTATATTATTAGTTGTGTATAAACTTTACCTTTTTTGTAAGTCATGAAGTTGACGTTTTTTTGTGTGACAGTAGCTTTCCTTAGTTTTTCTATATCTATGTTCATGTACAGACTTGTCTATTTAAACGTGTGCCATGTCAGCCATCTTAATTACTGTATCCTGAGATTTAGAGACTAAAGGTTAATAAATAACATGTAAATAAATGTTGAAACTATCTACAAATTATTGGGTATTATTCCTTCCCTGAAATACCATACATTCGGCGACGAATACACTACATTTTGGCGACGAGGGAAAAGGAAAAAATTTTACGAGAACGACAACAGCAGGAATTTAATTATAGCAGGGATGAATGCTGAACAATTTGCGGAATTTTTACGGGTGCAAAGCACAATGCACGAGAGGCAGTTTCAACAGATGCAACAACAGCAAACGCAGGTAATTGAACTTCTTTCACGTTTAAGTCGCAATGAGAACAATAGAGATAATACAAATAACGCTGCACAAGATTCGAGGGAACGAATACGGGAAAAGATTAAGAATTTCAGGTGTGAAAAATACGAGGTTGACGCTAATGCAGACAATTTTATACATTATTTCGAAGCTCAATGTCGGCTTTGGAATTTGACAGATGATGATGATCAAACATCTCGGGCAAAAAGAGATTTATTGTTATCGTGCTTAAAACCAGAAACATTCCACCGAATTGAGATATCTTTCACTAATGAAAATATACCCTTTGCGGATCAAAACTATGAGGCCATAAAACAGAAATTTTTAAACATATTTCACACAAAGAGAACCAGATTCAGGGCTCTCGTCCAATTTTGGAACTGCACACGTTCAAATGATCAGGGATTTAAATCGTACGCTGACAGTTTAAAAGAACTTGGTGTGGAATGCGGGTACACTGGTCCCGTACTTGATATGCAATTGCGTGATCGGTTTGCAACAGGGCTGAACCATAAGCGCATGGAAATTGAATTAAAACAACGATAGCCTGATCTGAAAACAACGGAAAATGGAGTGGAAAGAGAAGTAACTCTCGCTGAAGTTTTTGCAGTCGCTCAAGCAGGGGAAATGGCAGAAAAGGACATGAAGCACGAACATGTATCTTTAATCAACAAGCTGGACAATAAACAACGTAAAAAGTCATCTTTCAAGAATCGACAAGGTCCTGCAAAACAGCGTGTGCTTGGACCTCACGACTGCAAACGTTGTGGACAACGTCAACATCAAGGTGTATTATGCAAAGCGAACCAACATCGCTGCGAACATTGCGGGAAAAGAGGGCACTTTGGCTCATGCTGTATTAGCAAGGGAAAAGCTCGCATTGAAAATTCGTCAAGAAGTCAATCGAGTCGCGTTCACAAAACAACACATACAAACTGTTCTTCATCATCGAGCTCGTCGGACAGTACGGTTGGTCGAGTTTATCATCTTAACAGAGGGAAAAAGATTGATGTACACATTAACGGAGTTTCAGTAACTATGGAATGGGATCCAGGCGCAGAGTATTCTGTCATCGATGATGAGCTGTGGCAAGGAATTGGCTGTCCAGTATTAACAAGAGGACCTGCTCTCAAGGCCTATGGGGGATTCAAACTAAAAGCAAAAGGGATTACACAAGTGACTGTAACGCTTGGAACGGATACCAAAGTCCTATCTGTGGTGGTTGTTAAAGGGAGAAATTCTCCATTATTTGGTCTTCCATGGTGCATACAATTTGATATGGAATTCCCTAAACAGGTGTACACACTAACTACACATAAGAAACAACATATCGCAATCAACAGTCACGGTGAAGACACAGTCAACATTGATAATGAGACAAGCAAGAACAAACGTAATCATCATGTACCTCAGACTGACGCGTTGAGCCATAAAACACAGAAGAAATTAAACGAAATTCTTTCAAAACATGCTACATTATTCCGGAACGAAACTGGCTACGTAAAGAATTTCGAGGTAAATTTGTTTGTAAAGGAGAACGTTAAGCCGATACACATCCCTGCACGACCAATTCAGTTTGGTATCAGCAAGAACATAGAAGCTGAACTGTCACGTCTGACTGAAAAGGGAATCTTGGTTGAAGTTGATTCCAATCAAGTACCCGTTGAATGGGCGACACCAACGGTTAATGTTCCCAAGAAAAATGGTGAGATCCGAATTTGAACAACATTATTTTCGAACAACATTAAATCCTGCCTTGGTGACGGAGTATTATCCGGTGCCACTTTTCGATCACATACGGCATCAACTGGCACATGGCGAGAAATATTCAAAGTTAGATTTAAAGGATGCTTATTTACAGTTTCCTGTTGCTCCAGCGTCGCAGAAATATCTCGTCATTTCAACGCATAAATGTTATTTCAAATACACAAGATTGCCGTTTGGCATTTCCAGTGCTCCTGCAATTTGCCAAAAATATCTCCATCAACTCGTGGGTGGTATTCAAGGAGTCGCTGTATATTTTGATGACATCGCTGTAACCGGAAAAAACGACGATGAACATTTAAAAAATTTAAACATGGTTCTTCAACGACTTCATGACGCAGGATTTACGGTCCAACGAAACAAATGTGTATTCTTGACATCTATTATGGAATATTTGGGACATTCGTTTAGTAGATACGGCATCACACCATCGGTTACAAAACTCAGTGCAATACAAAACGCCAGCATACCAAGTAACAAGACCGAACTAAAGTCTTTTTTGGGTCTGATCAATTATTACGAAAAATTTGTGCCACATTTACAGTCGCATGCAGCGGAACTTTACGATTTATTAAAAGCAAAAACTACATGGTCATGGACTAAACGACATCAAAAGTTATTCGACATCGTCAAGAGCAAGTTGGCTAAACCAAAGTTACTCATAGCTTTCGACAGGGGTAGACAGATTTTTGTATCATGCGATGCATCGGAAAGAGGAATAGGTGCTGTGATTTATCATAAAACAGGAGAAAACGAGGAGCCTATTGCATTCGCGTCTCGGAAGCTGTCAGATCATAAACCTTTGCAATATATCTTTGGAGAAAAACGAAATCTTCCAAAACTGGTCAACAACAGGGTGACTCGCTATGCTTTGTTTGTGGGACAGTATAACTACCGCATTGAATATCGCAAGGGAAATACAAATGTAATTGCTGACTGCTTATCGCGTTTACCGGACGAAAAAGGAACCGCATCGAAGACTGAAGCTGTGATGGAAAGCACCGTCCGACATCTAACTGAACAGGGAGTCTCAGATTTACACATTAATCAGCAAACGCTTCGCGAAGAAAGCAAACGAGACCCCATTTTAAAGAATATATATTGGTGCATCCGAGCGAGATGGCCAACCCATGTTATCACCGGGGATATGAGACCGTACTACGAAAAGAGAGGGGAACTCTCTGTTGAAAATAACATCATCATGTGGCAAGGTCGAATGGTTATTCCAACAGCGCTACGAAAAGGTATTCTACGATATTTACATAGGGGACATCCAGGAATCGTAGCCATGAAGGCGTTATCAAGATTTTATGAATATAGATTCAGATACAGAAACATTTGTAAAAGCGTGTCATACTTGTCAGGAGCATAGGAGCAGAGAAATTGCATTGCCGATATATTCATGGTCGATTCCAGAGCAAAACTGGGAAAGAATACATCTCGACTATGCCGGACCATTTGAAGACGCACAGTGGTTGGTCCTGGTTGATGCTTTATCGAAGTGGATCGATATCAGGAAAGTTAAATCTACAACAGCTACAGTATTATGCGACATCCTCGAGGAAATAATTATGGTTTTTGGATATCCTAAGATAATTGTGAGTGATAATGGTTCACAGTTTACAGCCGCCATATTCAAGAAATATTGTGATAGCCATGGAATTAGACATATAACGTCGTCTCCTTATCATCCTAGAACCAACGGATTGGCAGAACGGGTGGTGCGCACTTTCAAATCACGCATGAAGTCGTCGCAACACTCTTCAAAAAGTCAAATGCAGAGATTACGGGAGATTCTGTTCTCGTACCGTAACATCCCACACGCAACAACAGGCAAATCACCCGCCGAAGCCATGTTTGGGAGAAGATTGGGCAATGTTTTAGACAATTTGAGACCAGATGCGAGGAGAACTTTCCAGTATCGACATTTGAAGGAAGAACTTCATCATAACAGGCGAGAAAAGGAATATCAACCGGGTCAAGGAATTTACAGTCGAACAAGTGTGGAAAACTCGTGGAATCCAGGAACGATTGTAGAGAGACGGGGACGTTATTCTTACTTGGTGAAGACAGAAGAAGGAGTTATGCGTCGAAGACATGCGGATCACTTACGTGAACGTCAAGATTCAGCGTTACCAACGGAACGTTGTTTACCTATGTCAGTGAGTCATCCACCTCCAGTGGTGAATACCTCACTACCAACGTCTCAGCCAGAATCTTCAGAAGTTTTGCCGTCAACATCAGATCAAGGAATGACAGGACCAGAGATACCGAGCCAACTGGATGCAACGGTACCTACAGCAGAAGCAACTGCTGCGCCCGTTCCAGAACCGAGGGACTCGCAGTCAGAAACACCTAGAAGAGGATCCAGAGTGCGTCGGGCACCTAGGCGATTTTCACCATAAGAAGCTAAAATACTGACGTGAACGTTTTAATGAAACAAGGGGAAAATGCTGTGTTTAAGCTTTTATTTTATATTATTAGTTGTGTATAAACTTTACATTTTTTGTAAGTCATGAAGTTGACGTTTTTTTGTGTGACAGTAGCTTTCCTTAGTTTTTCTATATCTATGTTCATGTACAGACTTGTCTATTTAAACGTGTGCCATGTCAGCCATCTTAATTACTGTATCCTGAGATTTAGAGACTAAAGGTTAATAAATAACATGTAAATAAATGTTGAAACTATCTACAAATTATTGGGTATTATTCCTTCCCTGAAATACCATACATTCGGCGACGAATACACTACAATCTCTCACTAAGGTTATTGATCTAGAAGCTACATTTGCCTGTGAACAAGAATGAACACGATCGAACTTGCAACTGCATTGACAAATAATCGCGCAACAAACAAGTTTTTTAGAGGAGTCTTCCCCTGCAACCATCTACCACAAAAAATAAAAAACCCGCATGCGTCATAGCTAATACGGATCCATCACATAAAGGCGGGACTCATTGGGTTGCATTTTATTTCCCGAAACAAGGTCCTGCAGAGTTTTTTGACTCGTTTGGAAGATATCCCACCAATAAGTTTTTTCAAAAATTCCTACTAGCTAATTCAAGCACGTTTTTAAATAATACGAAACGAATACAAGGCCTGTTTTCATCAACCTGTGGTCATTATTGCTGTGTGTTTCTATATTCTCGATGTAGAGGAAAGAGCCTCAAGACTTTTTTAAAACAGTTTAGTGATAGTGACTTAAGATTAAATGATAATAAAGTAATAAATTTATACCTGAAGAATTTTACACAAAGTGGTGGGGATTTTTGTAACCAATCATGCAAGGCTGAGATCAGCACTATAAAAACCTGAACACACAAAGTTTGAATATTCAGTGTACAAGTTTAGCTGTATTATAATGGAGCCATCACGTAAGAAGCAAAGGACTGTTGGAGCTAAAGGAAAGGATAAGCTGCCTAAACCTGAATCAGTACCACCAGCAGTAAAATCTACCAAGAAGAAGAAGAAGATGTCCAAATGTGAAGCAGAAGTTGCTGGAGAAAACCTTTTGCTAAACTATACATACCACTTGGACGACTGCCATAACCGGAAAATAGTACTTGGGTTTGATCCATCCACCTTCGAGGCGAAAATAGTATTTCATCGTCACGGCCTGTTTCCAGTATCAGCATCTTTTTCCGAATGGGCGGCCATTTACAAACATCTAAACGATTTGAAAACCCAAATTGGAGAGACGATCCCAGCAAATCAGGCCGAGCTGAACAACGAGCACAAGATCCCCATTAACAACAACTCAAGCATCATACTAAAACAGACGGAACTTTATAAATTGTTCGAATTGCAGACATTTTTCAATATCATCATGTATCACAACAACAACGCTTGCGATAGTGTAAAGGAATATTATAAGAAGTATGCTGAAAAATGTAAAGGAAAAAGTGTATTAACTTTAGCATGTGAGGATTTTTTTATTCCAAGTCGAACTTCCTATGTACACTTAAATTATTCCAGACTTTTTTATGAAATACCTTTCTTTTGTATTAGTAATCTTATTTTTGACACGATCAATTTTTAATAAATAAATAAAACTAATAAATTTTCTTTTATTGAAAACATTTATTCACTAACATGTACAAATAAATATTAACACAATTTTGGACAGCACATCGCACTGATGGTAATTTACCATGGATAGGACAAGAGGTTTCAAAGTGTTCCAGCTGGGATAGTTTTGGTATTTCCAGTTGTTTTATTTCAGCTTCCAGTAGGTATTTTTGAACAAACCTCGCTTTTTCCAGTCCTTTCACATAAATTGTTGAATTTGAATAATTTGCCAGCATGTTGGGTAATTCGTTGTAGTCAATATTGCCATCGTTCCATCTTAGGCCATTTATCTTGTTAAAATTGAATTCATCCTGTCTGCAGGCTTTGGGTGTCAACTCGTTGTATGAATATGGAGGCTTAAAAAAATACAAGCCCGGTATAAGTGATCCATATCGTAAAACTACCAACTCCTTAGCAAACAGTTGTCCGTTAACTCCGCTGACAAACTGTACATCTAAAATGATTCGGTCTGAACTCATGACTTTGACTGCACAAATGGAAATATTAAGTAGGTGCGATTTCATGGCTTTATATAAGAACTCATTTCCACACCACCTTAAGAGGTAGAGTTTTATTTGGCGCATTTTTTTTATCACGTGGTCTCCCCAATAGGTCTAGTCCACGAATTTTATTGGTGCATTTGTTTATTAAAAAATCTCATTAATTGTTTTTTGTCTTTTATAACCATACGGCACTGAAGTGAAATCTTCTAAAAATCTTCGTTTTTCTGCTTTAACTCTGTATTTCTTTACTTCCGGAACGGTTACTACTTCATAATTTTTAGTGCGCTGAATATTTTGCGAAAATATAGGAATACTATCCTTTTCATCAGGATTGAGTATCATTTCTTTAATGGTTTCAAAATTCACTGTTTGTGAAGCTGCGTAATTCAAATTGATGCCTTTCACTTTACATACAATCTTCTCGGAATTATCTTTGGTACATACAACTTTGTAAGCATAATTCTTTGGTCCACCACTCACAAATTCAGTAATATAACTTCCAGAACCGTAACATTCAAGTTCATCTGTCATATCCCCAATAAATTCACCTGTTGGTGGGTCATATTCGCCTTCACGACTTACATATATTACCGAATCTGTATCGTAGTATAAGACTCGTTCGTCTAATTGCTCAAGATAACTGTACAATTTCAAGCGGGCCTGTGCTGTTGTGTATGCAGCAATACAAACATTAACACTTGGTAGAGAATCGGCAGCCTCTTCTTTATATTCCCAGTTTATAATTAAAGTGTCCTCGTTAACTGGTAAAAGATGACACACTTCAACAGCAGGATTAGTTAATAACTCATACAGTTCCGCTGGACTGTTTAATATCTTGGTTTTAGGTTGATTTTCTCTCTGGCCAAATTTTCCCCAGAACGAATTCAATATAAGTTTGGCGAGTGATCTTAAACCTGAGTTGCTCTCTATTTGGGTATATTCTAATTTGACCCCCTCCTTCTCAAGAAAATCTTCAATATATTTATCTTTTTCTTCTTCTGTTTGACAATTGCTGGGCCATCCAGATGCTTGCTGTTTCATTTTAATAAATTTGTTCATCATTTTGGTGAATAGTCCTCCAATATTTTTTAATTTATCATACTCATAGCTCCATATTTCATATATCTCAAGTATTTTATAACCTTTATCTAGGGCCTTCTTGACTTCGTCGATTACCCAGGTTCCTATTAATACCCTTTCTTCATCTGTATGCGGGCAAAATTCCTGGTTCTGATTTCGATGTTCACTACATTTACAGCATAGTGGAAACATTAGCTTGTTACACTGTTTTATTGGTAAGACTGGATTGTATAAATTTTCAGGTGGTAGGATTTTACATTTAATTAAACCTTCTATTTTTTCAAAATTTTGATTCAAACAGATATCATTTCCCACAAATAATTTTGGATGACCAATGGGAAATTTACCAGTTTTGCAGACCCAGGGGTAAAGTGAGCACACATCAATATATTTAATTTTTTCATTCGTGTTGCACTTGTAATATTTAGATACATTACCAGTTCGCCCTCCGTAAAACGCCTCACGTGAGTTTAGCGGTATATTTACTAAAAGCGGGTGGTTTTTCAAAAAATTCATTTCTTGGCTTGATTCCAGTTGTCTACGGAAATTGCATTCCCACATTTCGATAATTTCGTATCCATAGGAACGCAACCGCTCAGTTTTTGCTACAGTCGCATCATACCTACGATTAAGGGTATCATTTTTGTCATCATGTAGAGGATAATCACGGTTATGCTTCAAGCAAGTAGGGTGTCCATGGTAATAGCATCCGTGAAACTCAAAAACCTGATTAGTGTCAGGGCAATATCCATCTACTTTTACTCCGTTTAACGTTACCTCTCTTTGATTAGCAGCTTGCTGAATCATAATTTTACGACTGTGCTCTTCCCATATAAGCCACTGTATCGCTATTTTTGATTGGTTATCTGCATTTCTGTAACTGCTTCTGGGTATAACACCAATCGAATCAGGCTCAAGAAAATTGCGACGGTAAACAAGATTACATGTCGAAGCTATTGTGGTAGCTTCAATGAACGGATCTACATAACATTCAATTAACATTAGCTTTCTAAATTTTAAACATGCTTCAGTTAAAATCTGTACATCAGACATACAATAGTCAACAATATCACGTTGCATGTTAAATTCATCGTTTTTATGATCGTCATACCATTTAAGAAAAGTCTCTCGCGCCTCAGTTTTCATAGCATCAGGGTTGTAGTATTCAATGGCTGGCAGTGTCCCGACATATTTCTCGTTTTCAGTCGTATTGAATAAATGGGGGAAATAGCCTTTTTTAAATACCGGCGGTAAATCCATCGCCTTAGGTAATTGAGATAGAGCCATAGGGAAATAATTCAATGAATCTATAAATTTTATATTACCCAGCTGCATCATAATTATTTTTGTTCCTCGCATTATAAGTTGGGGTTTCAAATTACTTTGTAGCAATATATAATTTAGTATAAATTGGTGGTCAAACGCCTGCCCATTATGTGCTAGAACCACTACCTTTTTGAATTTCTTACGGAGCTCCAATAAATTTTTTAGAAAAGTGCTAATTACATTGGATTGGTAAATCTGAAGTCTAAATCCGCATTTTTGACAGAAAACTAATTTGTTCACTTCAATACATAGATCACATCGTTTAGCGAGAACACATAAATTTGGCTCATGCAGTTTAATATCACCAATTGTCTCTTTTTCTCCTATTACCTTTTCCTGACGTGTTTCTAGATCGTAGAATACAAAAATAGTGTCCTTCGTTTGGGGTTTGCATCTATTTGGTTGTATATAACAAAGATGTCCTTGTTGCACATGTTTATCACATATTTTACAAAAATATCCCCCACAGGTGTGGACTTTATCTGCTTGAAATGTTTTTAGACAACCCTTACATTTTTTTACCTGCTCGCAAACACTATTTTTGTTGTTTAAAGATCCCGATGCTTTGTGATTATTAAAACAGCTTTGTCCTCTAAAGCTTCGATTGCAATCTTTGCACAAAATTTCGTTGCGGGCATCTTTAGCACATGCAGGAGCTTGTTGACAACAAAAACACGTTCCACCACATCCATGTTCATTTTTGTGATCGTATGGTACATTACATCGTTCACAAAAATAGTGACAACAAAATGCAGCAGTCAAGGAAGTTATGGCGTTATAGTGGTTGTTATAGTACAATAAATTTAATCGTTTTCCATCATTTTGCCCTTCAAAAATTAAATCTCTCCCCTTGGTACCATACTGATAAACAACAATTTTATAATCTTTCAGATAAGTTTGAAATTTCTGAAGTTCCGGGATTCCTGCACCATTCATCGGTATATGTATTTTAGATTCTGTTAGCAGTGCAGCAGCTCGTCGTGTTTGTATTTGACCTATATTTTGTCTTACTTTTTTATAATGTATTTCCTTTTCAATGTTAGAAATTGCTACAATTAAAGCTCTGGGCAGACACAGGTTATCTTTATTTTGAATGGTAACAATTCCCCTTTTTTTAGCACATTCTTCATCAAATGTGTTATATTTCCTTCCATGGTCTCTTCCTCTCCCTTGCGGTAGTCGGACTGATGTCACACTCAAACAAAATGTATCAGTATTTACTCCTTCAGAATTGCTCTGAAAAATTTTACCAATCATTTCCCATACATCGCTTACTTTAACCTCAGATGCTAATTTATAATTTAACCACCCTGGGCCTCTCTCCATGAAACTCTCTCCACAAAAAGTAAACCCGACATAATCTTCTGGGTGAAGTCCTATCATGGCATGCTGAACAATATCGTCAACCGCACTCTTGAACCATGATAAAGGCTCTACATTCATAGGCGGTGTGTTTATTTTAAAATTAACTTTTCGACCACGTACATTGAAACGCCTTACATGAGTAATGATGTCGCTCGCAATGATAAATTTAGACATCTTTTATTTTTTAGTTGTAGAGAATACACTGTAACAAAAAGTCAACACAGTGTTTTTAACGTTCAGAAAACAAAATGTAATGATTAAAACTCGTGAAAGAAGATAGGAAATGGACATAAAACGACCTTGGGCGCAAGTATTTCTTAAATTATTTTAAAATTGTAAGCTTACCTAGATTATTTTTTATTTGCACTATACAAATTTATAAAATATCAAGTTCAGCACAATTTTGTCTTATTAAATTAACTTTAAAAACACTTTTTGGTAAAAAAGTTTTTCACACTTTAAAAACTCTACAATTACTAAATTATAAAAAACTTTTGCACTAATTTTTTTATCGCACAACACAAGTTTCCGCTCAATTTTAAACCACTAGTAAAAACTTCAGAAGCAAACTTTTTGCTTTGAAAATTTGCTTTCAATAAACGACAGTTTTTCGTGCACCTTTTATATATGTTTTCTTGTTTACAAAAAAAATAAAATAAAATGAATTTAACCTGTTCTAAGGTTATTATACAACATTTCATTCCATTATTATTATCAACATCTAAGTCCGTACCTTTGATAATAATTCAAGCGAGTGGGTTATTTCCTAGCAAATATGTGCAAACGATCCGATCTTCTAAGAGAACTGCATCCTATCGTTATTTGGGTCATCAACATACACAAACGGTTTTCCATTCTAACAAGTACATTAAAGCATCTTGCAAATGTTTTTCCTTACTTATTTAGAATTGTACAAATAAAAAGCAACCGCAATCCTCTACACGGTGCTCTAGCGATCTTTCAAGAAACGGTACTCCATTCTATTATTATTTACGGTTATCACCATCTAAGCCTGCACCTTTGATAATAATTCAAGCGAGTGGGTTATTTCCTAGCAAATATGTGCAAACGATCCGATCTTCTAAGAGAACTGCATCCTATCGTTATTTATGGGTCATCAACATACACAAACGGTTTTCCATTCTAACAAGTACATTAAATCATCTTGCAGATGTTTTTCCTTACTTACTTAGAATTGTACAAATAAAAAGCAACCGAAATCCTCTACACGGTGCTCTAGCGATCTTTCAAGAAACGTTACTCCATTCTATTATTATTTATGGTTATCACCATCTAAGCCTGCTCCTTTGATAATAATTCAAGCGAGTGGAGGTTATTTCCTGGTAAAGCTGTGTAAAAAAAGCAAATGCAAGCATATTCTCTGTATATCAGCTAGAGTACTTTTAGTAGAAATGGAGGGGATTTCTTATATAAGCTAATGCTCTCGAAATCGAAAATCAAACAAACTTGAGCTCTACAGAAGTAAAGTAAAGTAAGAGGCATTAGCCGAATTAAGTTAACAATTCGGTTTGTTTGTTTGTTTTTAAAGTTGGTGTAGTTGCAAGTAAGCAACACTGCAGAAGAAGAAGATATAATAAAACAGTTTGCAAAGGTAAGAATATTTTTAATTGTTTGTAGAGTTATTTTTTCTAATATGATTTTTTTCTTTTCATAGATTAAAAAAGAATGAGCAGTTTCGAGGTGGAAGATTTGGTGTTGAAGAGGAAACAGTCAACCAACAAGGGGTTGAAACGACATCTTTTTGACGATGAAGGAGGGATAGAGGAAGGTATTAAGCCTTCTATCAACAAAAGAAGAAACATCAGCATGCTCCCCTTCACCGTGAATGATGACACCAGGTACATCATAGATGATGATGAGGAAGAAGCAGACATTCTGGAGGAAATTAACAGCCTGAGATACAAGAAAAGTATCTCTTTAAAGGATATGCAGGTTGACCAGGTGTACTGCATACTTGACGTCCGCAGAGTGGATACACAGTTTGGGAAAAAGGTGGTGGTTGAGTTGGAGGATGGTAATATATACCTCCCTGTAAGGTATAATAAACTTTCCGATAAGGGGATTAATTTATTTAAAAAGGGGAAATTTGGAGTAGTGAATTTGGGGGAAAAAGGTAATACCTTTGACCTCATTTTCAAAAAAATTTAATATGTTTTCTAGAATTAAATATATTAATGTCATAATCATATTAATAAAAAATAAAAAATGCTTAAGGAAAAATATTATTTTTAATATTAATTGTTATAATAAGTATTAATAATAATTATTTTTAGAAAGTAAAATAAAAATGTTTAACATGTACCATATTGTTTTTATTTATTATAACCACACATAATTTTCAGGTTTCGTTTTGGACTCCTATAGAAGCTCCACTACTTCCCACTTAAGATATTGTTTACTTTTACACTAATTTTTTATCGCACAACACAAGTTTCCGCTCAATTTTAAACCACTAGTAAAAACTTCAGAAGCAAACTTTTTGCTTTGAAAATTTGCTTTCAATAAACGACAGTTTTTCGTGCACCTTTTATATATGTTTTCTTGTTTACAAAAAAAAAAAATAAAATTAATTTAACCTGTTCTAAGGTTATTATACAACATTTCATTCCATTATTATTATCAACATCTAAGTCCGTACCTTTGATAATCAAGCGAGTGGGTTATTTCCTAGCAAATATGTGCAAACGATCCGATCTTCTAAGAGAACTGCATCCTATCGTTATTTGGGTCATCAACATACACAAACGGTTTTCCATTCTAACAAGTACATTAAAGCATCTTGCAAATGTTTTTCCTTACTTACTTAGAATTGTACAAATAAAAAGCAACCGCAATCCTCTACACGGTGCTCTAGCGATCTTTCAAGAAACGGTACTCCATTCTATTATTATTTACGGTTATCACCATCTAAGCCTGCACCTTTGATAATAATTCAAGCGAGTGGGTTATTTCCTAGCAAATATGTGCAAACGATCCGATCTTCTAAGAGAACTGCATCCTATCGTTATTTATGGGTCATCAACATACACAAACGGTTTTCCATTCTAACAAGTACATTAAATCATCTTGCAGATGTTTTTCCTTACTTACTTAGAATTGTACAAATAAAAAGCAACCGAAATCCTCTACACGGTGCTCTAGCGATCTTTCAAGAAACGTTACTCCATTCTATTATTATTTATGGTTATCACCATCTAAGCCTGCTCCTTTGATAATAATTCAAGCGAGTGGAGGTTATTTCCTGGTAAAGCTGTGTAAAAAAAGCAAATGCAAGCATATTCTCTGTATATCAGCTAGAGTACTTTTAGTAGAAATGGAGGGGATTTCTTATATAAGCTAATGCTCTCGAAATCGAAAATCAAACAAACTTGAGCTCTACAGAAGTAAAGTAAAGTAAGAGGCATTAGCCGAATTAAGTTAACAATTCGGTTTGTTTGTTTGTTTTTAAAGTTGGTGTAGTTGCAAGTAAGCAACACTGCAGAAGAAGAAGATATAATAAAACAGTTTGCAAAGGTAAGAATATTTTTAATTGTTTGTAGAGTTATTTTTTCTAATATGATTTTTTTCTTTTCATAGATTAAAAAAGAATGAGCAGTTTCGAGGTGGAAGATTTGGTGTTGAAGAGGAAACAGTCAACCAACAAGGGGTTGAAACGACATCTTTTTGACGATGAAGGAGGGATAGAGGAAGGTATTAAGCCTTCTATCAACAAAAGAAGAAACATCAGCATGCTCCCCTTCACCGTGAATGATGACACCAGGTACATCATAGATGATGATGAGGAAGAAGCAGACATTCTGGAGGAAATTAACAGCCTGAGATACAAGAAAAGTATCTCTTTAAAGGATATGCAGGTTGACCAGGTGTACTGCATACTTGACGTCCGCAGAGTGGATACCCAGTTTGGGAAAAAGGTGGTGGTTGAGTTGGAGGATGGTAATATATACCTCCCTGTAAGGTATAATAAACTTTCCGATAAGGGGATTAATTTATTTAAAAAGGGGAAATTTGGAGTAGTGAATTTGGGGGAAAAAGGTAATACCTTTGACCTCATTTTCAAAAAAATTTAATATGTTTTCTAGAATTAAATATATTAATGTCATAATCATATTAATAAAAAATAAAAAATGCTTAAGGAAAAATATTATTTTTAATATTAATTGTTATAATAAGTATTAATAATAATTATTTTTAGAAAGTAAAATAAAAATGTTTAACATGTACCATATTGTTTTTATTTATTATAACCACACATAATTTTCAGGTTTCGTTTTGGACTCCTATAGAAGCTCCACTACTTCCCACTTAAGATATTGTTTACTTTTACACTAATTTTTTATCGCACAACACAAGTTTCCGCTCAATTTTAAACCACTAGTAAAAACTTCATATTAATTGTTGTTGTAATAAGAATTAATAATAATTATTTTTTAGAAAGTAAAAATAAAAAATGTTTAACAAATACCATATTGTTTTTATTTATTATAACCACACATAATTTTCAGGTTTCGTTTTGGATTCCTATAGAAGCTCCACTATTTCCCACTTTCATATTTCTGTTCAACAAGTAAGATATTGTTTTTTACTATAAGTCGTTTTTCAGGTTTCGTTTTGAGCTCCTTGCTTGCATGCTTGCAGAGTGCAAGTTCCATCACAACAGTGCGCGGAGGTAAATGACCACACGTCAGCTTTGCAGTCATGCGCACTTTCCACTCTCGCTTTTTCTTCCGCTCCACATCTGTTGAGTCCCAATGGCAAGCCAACCACCTCGAGCCCTGCCCCGCCAAGACCCCGCCGCACCTGCAAAACAAACTAGAGTCCACCTGTCAATCAAAGTGACATAAGCAAAGCCACCCGCGAGTGAACACCGCGAACCAAACTTGACCACCTGCTAATCAGAGTGACACAGCCGAGTCCCCAGCCAAGGACCCCGCGCAGCCACGCCGAGGCCGCCGCTCCCGCCGAGCCCAAGCCTCCGACCCTGACCCAGTTCCCAGGCTCGTCCACGGCCAAGGCCAACAACCTTGACCTACATTCCAGCGTGATGACAGGTGATTGATTAATGACCCTGACCTAGTTCCGTGACCTAGTTCCCACGGTACTGAAAATTTTCACATGCCCAAGTGGCGGAGTACCTACTCACAGCGTTATAAACGCAGGACTTTATAATCGTGATGTGATCTGACTGATTTCAGCGATTTTTGTCTGTTACTTACGATTTTATTTTTCACTTTTAAAAAACATTGTTCTGAAAGAGTTATTAAAAAACCTACACAATCTAAGAAAATGAGGTTTTTCTATTGTAATACCATACAAATGATCACTCAAAGTAAGAGCAGCATCTAGGATTTTTCGATTTTTAAGATGCATTTTCGATGGGGTGGGGGTAGGGTCGGTTGGGGTAAGGGTGTGGAACAAGGCTCAAGTGCATTGTTATTTAAAAAATCTTCAAATATGATTTTTGCAAATAAAGCTTCTCTACCCCCACCACCGCACAGTGCGGCCGATTCCCAAAAAGCTGGCCAAAAGTCGAAAAAACAATTTTCTTGTAGGGGTTTCTTTTTTGTTCAGTTGGCTTCAGTACACCCACTGCCACCAGAAATCACACATAGAGTTGTGTTTTTTCTCGTACTTGCTCCAAAACAACAGTCGCAACGATAGCTGTTTTAATTTGTCAAATGGTTCTCGCGAAAGTGCATTTAACAGAGTGTTGTTTAAACATTGTGTAAAAAATTAAGATCGTCGTGGATAGCCATACCAAAAATGGAATCTACTTCTGAATGTAAGTAGAAAGTAAAAAAAAAATAACAAAGAGAGATTTCCCATGCCAAAAATTTTAGTGACACCACGATTATTACTAATTTTTATCGCTTGAAATCAAATAATCTGTGTCATCATGCGAATAGAAAAAAGTTCCGCGTTGTTCCGCTCTGAAATTTGATGGAGGTTATTCCTTGAGGTATTAGTTACAGAATAAAACAAGATTTAGCTGCCCCAACTTGCCCGCTTTTTTTTAAGAAGGTTTTGAAAAACCTATAATTGACATAAATCTTGATTATGTTGAATAATATACGCTATTTCACGCGAGGGGGTGACCAATAGGAGTGGAAGGGGGTGGCTTTTCAAATTTTTAATATCAAATTCGTAATCAGCGACCATGAAAACCCCCGAGTAAGAAATTTTGTATCAATTACTTGATTTATTGACTTTTGGCCAGCTTTTTGGGAATCGGCCGCACTGTGCACCGTGGGTGAAGAGGTGGATCGGGGGTGTCAAATGTGGTGTTATTTGAAAGGTCTTCGAAAAATATTCGATACGTATTTTTTTTTTCATTGATCTATTGTACTTAGAAACCTTCGAACCTGGGTTCCAGAGATTTTGCGTAAATCGAATAATGAAAAACTTCAGATGCCCATAAGTACCAAAAATCTTAAGTTTTGGGTTTCGTGCCCATTGAGACTTTTGTACAGGGAGACTTCCTCTATCCAAAGAGCACAGACTCGTTCAATTTGACCGAAAGTCATTTTCCATAGAAAACGTGCGGGGTCCTTTCAAAACCGTTGAGGTTATGTGATACGAGAAATTTTCTTTTGTCGTTCAATAACTGTCAATTTAAGACATTTTTGTACTTCAAGGAATCCTGAACTACGCTAAGAAAACCAAGTCGTTAATTAGTCTACTACAGAAGAGTGTTACATTCGAGGTGATGCGTATTCCGATAAAGCGGTCTAAAATACGATAAAACGAGTTCTAAAATACCGGTTGATTTCAGCACCTAGTCTGGCCTAACTAGAGTTTGATAACTTTATTGTAACCACCAAAGAGGGGCTTGAACCCGGAAAGTCGATATCACAAATACAATATCACAATCATACAATTTCTTAACTTATAGATTTAAAATTACAAGAAAGAAAGATTTAATTAAAATAAATAGCAGTGCCACTTAACTTCTGTATTCTCCACGGCGCGAGCTCCACCGACGATCCTTCTTTCCGCTCTTGCTTGTGATAGCGTAATTTTACTTTATAAACTTTTCTTCACTTTACGTCTTCACTGATTCAAAAACTCTGCTAAAAACTTACTAACTGACCGCTCCAGGGGCCCGGTTTATATTGCTAAATGCCCACTATTCTAGAGATTCCAATTTAATTTTAAAATATTAACAAATCATTTTTTTTGTTTTAGATCATAGATTGGATCCTGGGCTTGCATTTTCCACCTTCAGAAATATACTTGAGGCTCGGGCTCGCCTAAATTTTGTGTTTTTTTTATTTTAAAGACTAGAAGCTCAGGAAACACAACCAAACCTCGATATTTTTATTCCACCTACTCCCAACCATTACCCTGGCGACTCTGGCTTCGGGGCATCGAGAAACAATTCGCTGGAGTGTTATGCCTCCTGAGACGAGTTGAGTCTCATCAACCAGCCGATGACATGCGCTTGGTGGACCGGGGAAGGGATAGAGAAGGCTATAACAGGAGGAATGTAAAGAGGGAAGAATAAAGAAAGAAAGTCATGTGGGTGGGGATAGGTGAAGGACCATGGTGTTGCTGATATTCGAACTCGTGACCTCTAGGATGGTAGCCAGATGCTTTATTCCCTAGACTACCTGAGCTGCAAGGTGTGACTTGACAGTCCTTGGCCACATTTTCAAAATTTCTGAAGTGGATGATTATATTTTAAACACCATCGTTGGAGCCCACCCTGTGTGCAGGCCGAGTCAGTGTTTTGGTTTCATTGAAGATATAAAGTTTTAGAAATATCCGGGCACCAACTCTTGAAGAAGTTAGGATTGTCGAAGAAGCTGTGCGCCGCGATTACAATAATTATATAGAACAAAAATGTGCAATGTACTTATATGTAATATCCTAATATGAAAAAATACTGAAGTACAAGTAGGTTTTAATATACATAAATAGAATTGTGACAGTTATGGTCACAGTGAACATGTTGAAGATTGAATTATTTCGTAATTTATGATCCAGAATTCAATTATGTATCTTTAGTTGGCAATATTGCCCTTCATATGTTTGAAATACCTTTTGTTTAAGTTGATGACACGTCACTTCTCTCTAGAGCTAGTGCCGGTGCCTTATTGAAGTTTTTAAGAAAAGAAATTGTCAGTTTTGTGCTTTTGTGCTAAAATAAAGTTACTTTTATAACGTTAAAATAGTTTTGTTAACAAACGGGTTATTGGCCCAGAACGTGATTGTTACTTAGTCAGCAAAGCCAGTCAGGTGTCTGAAAACAACGAATTTAACCAGTTTAAAATGTATTCAATTCTAGAATCATCTAGAATGTCTAGAAGAAGATGCATCTGGTCAAGTAAACTATGTCTCGTGGCGGTTCAAGTTGGATCTAACTATAAAATCATCAAACTCTTCGAAAAGCTCGTACATGATAAGATTACACCTCCTATAGATTCTAACATTAACGAACAACAACACGGTTTCAGAAAAGGGCGTTCGCCCACCTCAAATCTTATGATCCTTCTCTCTGAACTTCTATGTGGAATGGAGAACAGTCATTAAATTGATGCCGTCTACACGGACTTCAGCAAGGCCTTTGATCGTGTGGACCACCATATTTTGATTACTATGCTATTCAAATTTGGAATTATCGGCCCTGCCCTGAAATGGATAAAATAATACCTTAGCGGTAGAACTCACCCAACTAGCAATTTGTCTTCATATTTTGAACGTAGCGACGTATTACCGTCGAAATATGTTCCTATTTAGCAACCCATTTTACGTAATAGAGACGTTTGAATACCTTCCGTGTTTCGAAAGTGGTGCAGAGATATTCCGTGTTCGTGCTAGTAACTGTTACCAACACGCACCCTAAAAGTTAGTTTTATGGTTAAAGTGTAGTAACTGTGACTTATTAATATAGGTGGTGGTACTATTTTGTTCTGTTTTGGTGTCATATTGGGCATATTAATAGTACACATTTCAGTGTTTCCGACAAAACTAACAAGGCATATTTACGTTTCAGTGTTCATATATCAAAACCTTTCTCTCTTCTCTCAAATACATTATGTAGTTATAAGAACATTTTCCTTTGAAGAAAGAGGGCGAATTTGTAATACAAACATGATCTAATGAATGAAAAAAACTTTTAAAGACAAAATTGCTCGTTTTTACATTTTGGTTTTGACGTATAATAAATTAAAAATTATTTTACTTTTGTCTGCTTTTTTAAACAAATATTCATAAACAAAAAAAAAATTTCGGTAAATGTAAGCATTATACTTCTTAAAAATTAAAGCGCCTCAACTATTTCTAAAAATATAAAAATATATTTGGATTTTAAAAAAATATCGTTTTTGTAAAAATTAGAATTATCATTTATTTTTATCTTAAATAAATTTTATGTTCCATAAAATCACTGTTTATTCATATGTACAATCAGTGTTTCATTAAAAGCATTTTTAATTTTGAATTTATAGAAAAATAGGTTACAAATCACCCGCCATTATTATGTATAACAAGTTTATACATGCCTAAAAATATATTCAATTAGGCGGTGTTACTTCTTTTTGCCTAAAAGGCTTTTCCATTGAGCGATATTTCTAATAAATATCTGTTACAGCGCCCATTAAGTATTTGTTTCTACTTTTTATCTAAAACATAGCAATGAGTATACACAAAATTACTAAAATGGCACACTTTGCATTTGGTTACTTTAAAAATTCCCATATGGTAGTTGTTCCCAGTTGTTGCCTGCAATGTTAGTCCAATTTGGCGCACTATAATCTGACAGTTCTCAGTAAGCCGCCTAAAAGTTGAACTATTTCGTGTTGTGAGTTGTAAGTTTTGTAACGGACGCCCTTGGGGACTTATTCAAGTAGCAAACCAAGCACAAAAGCGTCGGAAAATTAGCCCAAACTATTACGAGCTTGTAATTCATCTGTAACTAAGCTCGCGTTTTCGGTCCACTGGCTAGCTTCAAAATATCTGGAAACATTCCGGAACTGACTTATCATTCCTAGTAACTACCTCCCTAGCTTAATGTAAACGACTTTAAAAGGACTGCAGAATAGCCCCTGCCGCATACGCAATGCAATATTGTAATTGCAATGCTTACATATGCAAGAAATTCTGAATTTCTTTAAAACAAAATGACAGAAAGTGGAAAACCTAAGCAGTGGAGATTACTTGACGCTGGATTATTTAATTTTATGTGAATTAACATAAAATTTTTTTTAAAGGCAAAAGTTGAGACCACTAACTATTTTTATTATTTCAAAATGAGTGAATCATTGAAAATTAGGTCCAAACACAACAACTATCTCCCACGCATTTCTTGTAAGAGTGAAATTGCAATTGCAGACAAATTGATCGCGTAGCCCCCGGGTAAGCTTACACGAGAAACAAAAATACATGCAACAGGCGAAAAGGAATAGAAAATGTGGGAGGAAATATTGCCCAAATTCTTGACCATATTGTATTGGAAGCCGAACGCATCCATGAACTGGAACGGGATGAGGAACAAAAAGATAAAAAGACAAGTGGAACTAGACGTGGGATGAGTTTTCGCGTTTTTTTCTCTCTCTGGTTTTGGTTGTTGGCGAAGAAAGTTCGTCGGCCATGAGACGGCATAAAATCTAAGAAAGTGTGCTTTTAATTTTTTTTTGGCTCCAGTGTAAAATAAAATACAAAAAAAAAGGAAAAAGGAATAAAGGTTAATCCTAAATTGCGAAAGTTAATAGCAAAGGCGGTACCAGAAAAAATTTAAGAACAGGGATCGAGACGAAATAGCTGGATTTTGTTGGCGGCATGTGGAGAAGAAAAGCGGATTGAACTTGGGAACACTGGAGGGACGGTGTGTGAGAGTGGTGGCCGAAAAACGGGGCTCAGGCTGTGGAGGATACCTCGATGAACCAGGAAGCAATTGGAGATCCGGTCCAACCAGGCTATTTTCTTTTAATTAGATTTTAAATCACTAATTTTCATGTTTGAAGTGCTCAGTGTGTAAATTTTGAATCCGAAGTAAGAGGTCAGCATCTGGTCAAACAACGAGCCGAGGAGAGGCAAGTAGAGGACGACCTATGTGAAATGAATTACGCAAGCAGCCTCCAGTATTGCGCACTTCTAGGGTATTTTTTTTCTACTATTATCACGAGAATTGACTGGATGTCAGAATTATTAATTGGATATATATTATTGGATATTGCTCTAGATCGTAGTTTGACTCTATATCACAGTAAAATATTATTAGATAGATTAAGTGGGTAACTCAATTGTCACGAGATACATTTTATTAAGAAGTGAAACCCGTTTTCCTGTTTTGATTTGAAGATTAAAGCATTTAGTCTGCTCTTGGTTGTTGGCCGAGGCCAGTATGTAAAAGCCATTATAACTGCCGGGATTAAGCGCGGAAATACAATTTTAAGAAATGCTAAGCGATACTCGAGTTAGGAAATTTTAGGATTTTTTTTATTGATCAATAAAAAGGCCATCCCCTAAAGAAATATAATTTTTCATATTTATTAACGGAAATTTCGTCTGGGTAGTAAGCACCATTAGCCACAGTTATAATTCCTTAGAGTGATAAACGCACGCATGTGTTGAACTATAGTTATGTTGAATTAAAGAATATTTATAGTAATAAGATTCATAAAAACTGAATAGAGTATGGTAGCCACCATTAGAAAATAAGAATTTGTTGATGGCTTTCCATCAGAAGGCCCAGATCTGATGTACTTTTACTTTTCTCCAGTAGGCAGACTGACATTTAATTTTTGTTTGCATAAGAAATCCGTATTATTAATCCGAAGGTAGAGAACCTGCCGCACCATTCAGATAATTCCTTGAATATCTAGGTTATAAGTCCCTTTAAGTTTGGTCACACATAATGCAACGTCGTGATTAACATACATAATGAACTTAACTTTTTTGATAATAATTTTGATTTTTTTTGTAAACATAGATTGACCAAATATCGTTTCCTGTTTAGAAATTGGTTTTATTTGATACAAACATTAGGAATTAAGTTATAGAATTTGCCCTGGAAGGAATAATCTGTTTAACTAAGAATTCGTTGTGGTTCGGCCTGTTGTAATGAAATCTAATAGTTGTAAAGGCTTGAACTTTAGGTACCCACGCAGTATCAATAGTCTTGTTAATTATGTATATGCTAGTTAGGCAAATGATTGTAAAGGATTTATCTTAAGGAATAAATTTATGAATTAGAGTTTCCTTGCATTATGATAATTTTTTTTGACAGAATATTTAGGCTACAGGTTATGAGTAACTAAAACTACTGTAAGTATGGTACCCCGGCGTAAGGATGACCCCCCCCTTAAGGTGAGTACTACAATCCTGCTCCGACCCCCAGACTGCCTCCCGTAAGATGGTTTACCATGGCTCCGCAATCTAGTTAAAGCCGTTTTGTTTGACCTCGGCCCATCAGCCAATCCCTCCAGCTACCGCCCCTCACTCAGTGATTGATCGGCACGCGACACTCTACTGAGCTAGTTCAGTGCAACGCTAGGCGTGCCATGACGGTGTAGAGATATGCCTTTTCTTGCGATAGCCATCGGTGGTATGTAGCACTAGCCCCTTCATTCCTTTCGAACCCTTCTCATAATTTTTTTGTACTTCGGTCATATGTGAGTTTTCGTCTTTTCGTGCTAAGGCACTCCTACCCCAGGCAGTTACAGTTTTTAAAAAGGAAATTACGTAGTAAAGAATAATGTTTAAGTTGGTGGAGTCGCTAGAAAACAATGAGAAGAACTTTACTACAGTCCCAGCAGCTTGGGAAGCTGACGGTCTTTTGTATTGGCCACAAACTTTAAAAAGTTATGAAAGAGAGAAATTGCGGAAAAATAATTTATCTTTGCCGGACTCAAATTGGTCAATTTTAAAATGCACCCTGAAAGCTATGGTAGAAACTTTCACAGAAGGGCTCCACTTAGAAAAACTCTATACCTCCTTCACAGACACAGAGTCTGAAGAAAGGTAAATATTCTACATTTTAACTAAAGAATTCCCTTCATTTAAATGTCTTGAATTATTTTAGCTATAATAAAATGAAAAAAAGCAATAATAAAAGGGCCGTAAAATCGAGAAAATTAAAAAATCCTAAAGATTACAACTGCTTTTTTAAAGAAGATTTGATTTTGAACGGTACGGAAGTTGAATTTAGTGCAAATGAAAATGTGATAGAACAAGATATATTTACGAAAGATATTCTTCAAGAAATTACAATCTGTAATAACGAAACTGTGAGAAAAAGAAGTGTCCGAAATTATTGTTTGTTCAGAAAATGTTAATGACGACACTAATAATATTACCGAAAACAACTTATTACTATCAATTTCCAAAGAACGGAAAACAATGAAGACTGAACTAGCCGCAGTAAATGTGAAAATTGATAAATTATTGGAAGAACAATCAGGGCATAGTCAAGAAGATTTTAAATTAGATTTGACTTCGAATATTGAATTACCCTTAAAAACTATTGAGGACATGTATATTTTAAATAAACATTTATCTTCGCAAGATTTCAGAAAGGAAATGGTAAGTACTGATTTCATATAAAGGATTTCTTAACCTTACATATACATTTTATTGTACAAATTTAGATAGCGCGCTTATCTTCAGTTGGAGGAACAAATAAAGTAAGTGATGGATGCAAGATTATGTACAAAATTGTCGACTTTATTTTCACGCCGGAACTTATAAATAAATTTTCTTGGACTGGATCATCCAAAAACTCTGGAAAAAAGGAATGTTTCAGAAACTAACCAATATAGTGGATGTTATATTTGAACTCTTGTTTTTAGCTGATTGTCGCCATTAAAGGCACAGGAATGAACAGTACTTAAAGGAAAAAATTTTAAAACATACAAGTCAACGCTTAAACAGGAAAAGGTCAGTTTATACATACCTAATATTTTAAAACTAGATACAGAGTAATTGATATTCCTTCTTTTTAGAAAACTTGAAGTTCAACAAGAAAATATTCCTACAGAAATTCAAACAATAACCATATAAATTCTTTTATAAGAAATTATAAGTACAATTTTTTTTATTTTTGCTCCTTTATTTTATTTACGAATACATTACATAAAAGAAGAATTCAAATTCTATTATTTTTGTTAATTTTTACAAAGAATATATATTTTTGTTTCGTTTTTGCGATTTTTTTTGCTAATTTTTGTCTTCAATTATTTCCTCAGTCCACTTTTTGTGAGCTATTATTACTGAATATATCTAAAGTGTGAATTAATGGCTTTTTGAAACTTAAAACACTATAATTACGGTCGCACATCTTTTTTAATAAATTTTTACTCAAATTGATTAGTGACAGAATTGCACGTTTCACAGATTATTATGTAAACTCCAATATTTTGATTGTGTTACTACAAAGAAACAATTTTGAAACAAAAACCAAATCGTTGCAAAATTGCAGCACAAATATTAGGTGCTTTTAAGACACTGTTTCCATTTACACGCATTTCTGAAAATGTAACGAAAGTGGCTAGAGATACGTAAATTAGACTAATTGTCTTCTTAAAAAGGAATTCATTCATAATGGGCATAAAAACGAAATAACTCCTAGGAAAAAACGGCCTGAAGACGTCGCTGCGTCAAAAATTTTATGCAAGAAACATTTAGGCATAAATTGTTAGTTGGGCAGGTCGTCAGATTTCAAGGATTTTTATCTAAAGAAATCGAAGCAACTTCCCGTGTACCCTAGGGAAGTCATCTTGGTCCGCTCTTGTTCAATATCTTTATCTCCGATCTGTCTCACAAATTAAATAATATATCACATCTCTTTTATGCAGACGACATGAAAATATATAGTGTTATAAGGTCCGATGTATCATTTCTTCAGACGAAACATAATGCATTGGAAGACTGGTGCAACACTAATAAGCTGTGTGGCGGTAGCTTTGCTTAGTAGTTGCTCAAAATGCATACACCGATCGCGTCAAGTTGAAACGATCGATGTAATATCACCACCGATAACAGGAAAGAGTCTGGCAATCAGTCTTTGATTATAGCCCGATCTGAGCTGACCCGACATTATGGCCAACAAATGGTGACCCCGAACGAGCATCACAAACAACATTTAATAATTTAAAAAAACAGCAAAATCTTAACAAATGCGGACTCAACGCTTTCCAGAATTGCTGTAATAAACCAATTAAGGGCGGATGCTGTTTTTCAACCATCCAACGGGACGGATTTAATTTGCAACGTGGACGAGAAACAACGACACAACGGAACAATGTGCATGAAATTTAAGTTATCGTCAAGTTAGGAAATAACGATACATATATATTAAAAAACAAAAATTTTATTCTTTTAGATAAAAACTATAACAATAAATAAAAATAAAGAATATCTCAATCAGACTAGAGGAAATACGTCAAAAATGTATACGACAGCGGCAGCATAAATATGAAATTAAGATAAAATGTGCATATAATTTCTCAATACCCTAAGTACAGACCAAATTTATTATTACTATTTATAACACCTCTGTTTGAAAACATTAACAAGTGATTTTCCATTTTTCTTTTTTTGAATTGAATTTAATTTAATTGAAGGCGCGTTAATACCTATATATATACCTATTGTAACGGTCGGCCTGTCCGAGGGATCGATTTACACAACAAATCTCCCCTGAAAATAAATTAATCATAAATTGCCATTGCTAAGCAATGTTTTATTAAAGGATTCCTTTTTTAAAGAATCCCTCTATTTATGCCTTTTGGCCTATTCATTTCCCCTTTTTTTGGCTTACCTTTTTCAAAAAATAATTATCCATCCATTTGTTGCCCACGCCACACTTTTCCCCATGGACGCTCGAACGGCGTCTAAAGACAGCCAATCAGGTCGCGACACTTGGAATCCCTCACAAAAAAAAAATTCTTCTCTAAATTAATTGGTATGGGTGAAACGAAAAAAAAATCATTCCTTCAATCCATTGTAATTATTGCTAATTCTTCTTTAGGGCAATAGCAAATTGACCGGAAAATAGCGATGGAAACGGGTAATGGCGCGGTGTAAACGCGATGTGGTGTGTGAGACCCTGTGGCCGGGATGTAGAAGTTTGGAAGTTGGCGTCATTCAGAGAAAAGTATTCTAAGTCGCCGGACGTGTCGGGTTCCGGTTCGAGAGCGCGAAGAAGAAGGAAAAATAACCAAAAAGTTTAAAGAGCATTTTTCCACTCGGCGGAAATTTTTGTATGTTGGTTTTTTTTGTTCACGGCTGTAGCTCGGACATCTATTCACGAAGACACCTTTCTTTTCGAAAATTGTCGCGACGACCTGAAAAGGAAAGGGCGCATATGAGTAATTATGTCCACCAGGGCCGCCTAGTTAACCACCAAAACTAATCTTTTTCTTGATCCGGGTTTCTGTGTTCTATTTTTAATTCGTGTGCAGCGAATATAATTTTTTATATACAGTGTTTGCAAGTGATCACTGACTGGAATTGGTTTTCATTTAATCCTAGGCGCAATATCAGTGTTGGTTGCGCGTTTTCCCCAGCGTTCCGGATTTCTTTGGTGGAATTTTGAACCCCTAGAACCCCAGAAGGGTCTGTAAGGGTCATCAGTGAAGATACAGAAAAGGGCCCCCTTAAAACGCTTTTAAGATATAGTCAACCGATGAGCAACAGACGCCACAAAACAAAAGAGATTGTTCCAGTGTCAGCCTCCGGAGAAATGTTCAGTTAAGTTGACATTATTTTAGTAAATTTTCCTATATATAGTTATACTTTGGTATGCATATCTTTTTGCCGAACTTTATTAACTTTTTTTATGGTGTGGCTCGAAACCAAAAAGAACAAAAAAATTAATTCCAATTCAAATTAAATATAAAAAAAAGAAGAAGAAAAAAAAAGAGAAAACATGTAATCTTTTTGTATGAAAATATAATAGTTCTTAAATATGTAGAAGAAAATCCAAACTACAGTAACGTTGAATTACAATTTAACTAAATTTTAATTTGAAAACAGCTTAAGAATTGAGATAAGCAGAAACATTTTTTTTGTAATTAGAATTTATCATAATTTTGTTTTATAAGTAATTAACTAACAAGTAAGTGGTGGCCATCCAGTAAGTAAAGAAAAAAAATATTTTTCACTGCAAAAGAAAAAAAAAGGAATAGTCAAAGATGAGTATTATTTCCGGATTAAATAATTTTTATAGTTTTTGTATATAATATAACCATATATAATATATATATTTAATTAACACTTCACTTTGTCTAGCCTAGCATTAAGAAAGAGAATGTGATTTTGTTTGGGGAATGTAGAATTTATTTATCAAGAATAGACAAAGTTAAATTAAGATTTATTTATGGTAGGCCTATGTAAAAAAAGGAATAAATGAAGCAGGCAAATATAATTCGTAAATTTAAATTTTCTTCGTGAACATTTCTCTTTCTTCTGATCATTCATTTTAAACATCAGATTGAGGTGGGGTAGAGCCACGAACATGTAAGTAAATAGTAGGCGGACAGACGGAACATGGTGACCGGTGGGTAGGCTGTGTGCCTCACTCCCTCTAACGTAAGTACTATCACGGTTTAAGCTTTGTTTTCTTTTTCAGCATCCTAATCCCTGACCGTATCCGTTCGCATGGCTGCGACCCCGAACCCCTATTAAGCCCTCTCGATGGCCCCGGACGGTTTCCCCTATCGGCCTATCGTGATTTTTATTGTATGGTTCTCAGCGGCACGAAGTTTAGTTTGGTTTTAAACTGTCACCTTTTTTATGGCTCCCTACACGACGAACCCCCCCCCCATCCGGCGAGCTAGCTAGAGCATCGCTAGTCGTGCCCAACCAGGTGTAGTGGAGGCAAACTAATTTTTATTTGGCGATATCCATTTCCTTGGATTACGTCCAGCCACCTTTTTTTGGTCACTAGTGACCCCTTCACCCTTCTTTATTTTTGTAATATGTTTTACGGCCTTTTTAAGGCAACGTGTTCCATCCAGCTTTTCTTCGAGCGTAAGCTCACGATAAACCCCCGACAGTTACACTATATCATAAAGAACTGGTGAAAAAAGTCAAAATATTTCATATTACGCATACACGATAAACGAGATATTATTTTTGTTTCTTTTCTTTGTTCCTTTTTTCCCCAATATATGTATTTCTTTCCAATGCATTTTTGGAACACGTCCAAAACAATAGGTAAACATTTTTTTTTAAAACAGAAATTTCTGATCAGGCCCAGTGAATTACTCACAGATCGAACAAAGGCGATACTGTTATTGTGTGAGCGCCAGTGAAGCTCTAAGTAAACGAAGTTCAGATTCATAAAAAATTTAAATAAACCTTTGTTTCTGTTAAAATTTAATTCCGAATAATAGAACAAGTGATTAAATTGGCATCTGTAGTACATTAAGTACGAAGATCGTAGTCCACAAATTAATGATTCATAACCCTTGGTTCCTCTTTCGAAAGTGATTAAACCTCATAATTTGTATACCGGGTCACAGCAATTAAAGAGTTCCCAACACCCACAAACATCAAACAACTGCAACGATTTTTTGGTATGGCCATTTTTACAACCGTTTAATACCACAATTTGCTAACAAAGCTTCCCCTTTGTACGAGTTATTGAAAGGGACCAATACCAAGAAGATAAAACCAATTCTCGGTAGGTCCACAAGGCACGACCTCGCATTTGACGATCTTAAAAATTGTCTCGTTAAAGAAACTCTGTTTGTTCATTCCGAACCCACAGCCAAAATCAGCTTATGGACGGAAGCTTCCAGTGATGCGGTTGTGTCTGTTTTACAACAATTTGGGAGAGGTCAATGGAAGCCACTATGCAGCATTCTTTTCAAAAAATTTGCAGCCGGCAGAGCGAAAATATTCAACTTTCGACAGGGAGCTCCTCGCAATTTATCTATCAATCAAAAGATTTCGACATATACTTGAAGGAAAAGATTTCATTGTTTTCAGCGACCATAAGCCTTTGTCCACCGCTCTCTTCACTAAATCGGAGAGAACACCACGCCAAGCCCACCACTTGGATTTTATATCACAATTTACAAATGATATACGATATGTCCAAGGCTCTCTAAGCGTGGTATCGGACACCCTTTCCAGAGCTTCCATTGAGTCAGTAGAGCTCCCAAATAAAATCTGCCTCAAGACACTTGCCGAAAATCAAGAAGACGACCAAGAGCTACAGGACCTTTTACGACAGCCCAAAAGTAGCAAAACATCCGGATTCGACCTTCAAAAGATAACCATCCCTTCTGAAGGCGTCGAGATATGGTGTGACATATCCGCAGGAACCAACAGGCCTTTTGTACCCGAAAAGATGCGACAGATCATACTCAGAACAATTCATGGGCTATCACATCCTAGTATTCGCACAACAAGAAAGCTAGTAGCGTCTAAATATTTCTGGCCCCGAATGAATGCAAATGTAAATCTTTGGACCAAATCTTGCATTTCCTGCCAAAGGTCAAAAGTTCATAGACATACCTTCTCCCCTCATGCAAAGTTCACGGTACCAAAGGGAAGGTTTGACCACATTCACATGGACATTGTCGGGCCCCTACCGCAGTTTCACTTACCTGCTAACCTTACGGGACAGATTCTCACATTGGCCAGAGGTCATATCCTTAAAGAATATTTTCGCTTCAAACGTATCAAACGCCTTTCTTCAAGTCTGGATCGCCCGTTTCGGTGTAACAAGAACGCTAACAACTGACCAGGGCACAAAATTTGAATCTACACTCTTCAGAGACTTATCAGCTCTCCTCGCGTCGCACAGAATTAGAACCACCTGTTCAAATACTTTCACAGCGAGGAGTTCCCTTTGGTTATCCTTTGAATTTTGTCGGATTAGAATCCAATCACCGAATCACCTTTAGGGCATTTAATTTTTTTATTATTACAGATGGATAACATTAACTGATGAAGAACAGGTTTAATTACACACTTTCGGAACCACTTAATAAGGAAATGGACATCCATCAAAACATTAACATCATCATATTTGGCCAAGATCGCCACATCAACCATCATCAAATTACATCGTCATACTAATATAATTTAAGTTTATTAGAATTAATTTTCAATTTACGATATTCATTCAAAATTTACTTTGGTAACCCCATCACCTCAATACATGCCTACGTATAAATTCGCATTCCCACTCTTATCATCGAAGCAAAAATCACTTCAAACGTTACGGTTTTCCTTTGTATCCCCACTTGAACTTGAAATTCAAGCAAACGATTAAATAATAGCTGCGTTCCTTTTCTACTAATTAGTACTTGTGAGCAGAGCATAAAAGGAACGCAAAATTTTCTGATTTGAGTAAAATCTCACTTGAAATTTTTGACGTTACTTTAAACTTTACAAATAAAAAATTCTTAAAAGAAGAATTTGTGACACAATGGAGAAATTAGTGCGATAATTTCTAAAGTAAAACGAAAGATAATAATTTTTGATAATTATACGACTGAAGTTTTATTTATGGACGTTTTTATATGAGTAAATCATTTCGACACAAATAAAAGCCATCTAGCGGGTAATGGCGTAAGTGAAAATAAATCACAATAGACTCGAAATGGCCGCTTTCCCCCTAGCGGATTTCAATCGCGTAATTGCAAGTGATATCTACTCGTTTATAAGAGCAAGTGTAGTTGCTAGTACGCAAGTGTAAAAAATAGTAAAAAAAGACGGGAAGTGCCATGGCTTCTCGATGGCACAGTAGACATGAATATGTCTTATCCCTGGGGTCTATTTGTTTCTTGTTCTTATTGGAAATCACCTTCTTGTTCTTATTGGAAGGAACCCCTGGAGGGGGTCGAAAGGAATGCACACAACATATCTGGCTCGCTTCAATACATACCCTTCAACCACCTTATCCTTTTCCACAATGTAACAGAATACAAACACACGAAACGAAATCGTTCAAAATAAAAAAATTGTGCTTTTGCAAAAATTCTAAACGCGCGGCGGCCGCACCACACTCAATCCGCAAACTGCGTAGTAAGAAAATTCCCTCATATCAATTCTGATTCCGCCCCGCTTCGAAAACACAAAAATATCGCGCGACGGACGACTCAAGCACACCTTTTCTAATGGGGCCCATCCACAGGCCAACTAGTTGTCCTAACTGAGTTGTGTTGTCACTGAATCGCATCGTGTGTGGGGCAGTTGGCAAACTGATTTGACAGTTGGGGTTTCAGTTGGGATAAATCAAAATCTTTTAATTTTATGAGGGCGGGGTTTAGAGATTGGGCAACTAGTCGCACTGCGTGTATTGCAGTTTGGCAAACTACTTGGATGAATTAAGCCTGAATTCGAAGAATATATTTTTTTGCAAGTTTATTTTGCATTATTTTTAATTTAAATTACGAAAGTTCACATATTATTAAATTATTTTCATAATTTATACTTTTAGAATTTAATTTATATTTTGAAAAATATAAATATTCATATTAATAATTAAAAACAATTATAATTAATCTAAAAAATCATCTTTCGCCAATTTTTATTATTATAAAACTTAGTCGCGGGTTTTCTTCAATTTCATTTAACTTTCAAATTGCCTATAAAATATCGAATTGACAGTTGAAATATCAACTCAGTTGAAGCGTTTGTGGCAAAACAACAACTTTTTACACAACTCAGTTTGGACAACTAGTAGGATGGGCCCCATAAGCTGTTTAAAAAATCTCACACAAAGTAAAAAATCCTGGACACTTTTTCTCACTCTTGGAACAAGAACTCGCAGCGATTGAACAAAAAAAAAAGCTGCTATGATATTGGACGTAAAAAAGCTGCTAGCATAGCTTCTTGTTAATGTATGTGTTCGAAACAGTCATTTTGGCAAAACGACAAATGGCCTCGATTCCCAGATCCGGCGGCGGGGAAGTGAGTTGCGGATTTGACACTTTGCGATTCTCAAATCCGCAACCCCGAATTTCTTTTTGACATTTTCCGCGCTGTAAAAGTGTGATCCGCAACAAATTTTCTGCGGATTTGAACGATAAATGCGCCTAAGATAATCCGACATCGTATATTTCATTATCGCGTGAGTCTTCACTTCGAATTTTCGATTTAAACCAATCCGGGACTGCGGATTTGAGAATCGCAAAGTCTCAAATCCGCACTCACTTTCCCGCCGCCGGATCTGGGAATCGAGGCCAATATTCATGTCAAAAGAAATGTCTCGAAAATTTTCTAACCTTAAGAAAGCTTTCGATAATATTTTCACCTAAAAATATGCAGAATTAAATATAAATTTAATTTGCTTCTAAAATTTATCCTAAAAGTATGCCAAACAGTAATGAGTCATGGTAACGATTTTCGTCTCCGCACATTCTTTCAAATAGACCCCAGGGATAAGACATATTCATGTCAATTAGCAGAAAAGGAACGCAGCTATTATTGCGAACGAAACGCTCGTTATCTCTGCACCGGAGCTTCACCGAGGTAAGTTGTCCTGAACTTGAACCTTTTTTTCTCCCTTTTTTAATTCCTATACTAACTTTTCCTCTGTTGTTGGGTTTCGACCATCAACAGATTTATTAATTTTCCTTGTTGTTGGGATTCGACCATCAACAAGGTTTACTAATATTTCGTTTGTTTTTGGGTTTCGACCATAAACAAACTACTAACCTTTCCTTGTTGTTGGGATTCGACCATCAACAAAGTTACTAATATTCACTGTGTTGTTGGGATTCGACCATCAACACATTACTTCCTTTCCTTGTTGTTTTCATACAACAGTTATTCCCCTTTTTCATACAAGTTCAAGGTCAACTCTAGAAATCAGGTGAGTACCTCATTTTACATGCTGATAAAATTCTATAATTTTTTTCTTTTCGTTTCTTCTGGTGATTCGGTGATTTATTTTACCATTTTTCTCGTTTCTTCGAAATTTTAAACTTCGCGATTTAGTGAACAACGTTGTAGAGGTGTTTTTTGCAATTCGATAATTGATTCATAGCTTACATCGTTGACGAGGTGATGAAATTGAATTTATAGTTTCCAACATTGTCGAGGGTGATCCAAGTAAATTTTGAGTGAATCTTCACTTGAATTAATACTTTGTTAAACTTATAACTTGTCAGAAATTTTATCCCTTTTATTGAATCTTGAATTTATTAAGAAATTGAATTATAGTTTCCAACATTGTCGAGGGTGATTTAAGTAAACTTTGAGTGCATCGTCACTTGAATATACTTTGTTAAACTTCTAATTCAGAATTTTTGTCATTTATTGAATTTTGAATTAATAAACTTACTAACTAAATTAATTAACTAAACCTAAATAACTAATTTATGAACTAATTTATATGAAACTTGAATTTCTTTATTTGAATTACTGATATCTTGACTATTATTTACATTAAACTATTGGATTGATCTCATGAATAAATTTGAAATGTTATAATTGAATCTTACTTCTTCTTTTTTTGTTTTTATTTTCTTTACCTTTTTTACACAGGTGTACTGCAATTGGAAGCCAAAGGCGGCAATTAAATTTGTTATAAAGGTTATAACAAAAAACATATGGTCCTTCGAGCCGGATGAATTTAATATGCAACATAACTCGTCCGATAAATTCCTCCATTTCTTTCTGAAGTTTTTATAACAAAAAACACCACCACTTACCATTCACAAGCCAATGGCTTCATAGAACATTTCCACAGGCATCTAAAGGCCACATTAAGAGCGTTAGACTAGCCCAAGAAATGGTACATTTTTTTGCCATGGATACTGTTAGGAATTAGGACTGCTATCATAGAGAATTTGGACACCTCGCCGGCTCAAATTTTATATGGACAAACCATACGCCTACCTGGGGAGTTAGTCGCAGATGAAGAACAATTTCAACCCATTTCAGCTCCTTTAGCCCAAGAAATCCAAGAGTGCATCAGAAAGATCCAACCTTTCTCTCCTAGAACCAGAAAACAAAATAACATTTTCGTGCCCCTGGGCATTCACAAATGCTCTCATGTTTTCCTTTGCGAGACTGGAATAAAAAGTGGTTTAAAACCACCATATACGGGACCAAATAAGGTAATAGAAAGACAATAAAAGAATTTTGAGATACTTGTTAATGGAAATAGACAGAGAGTGAATATAGATAGATTAAAACCTGCATTTATTTTGGACAGATGCTGCCGCTGTTCGTACGTTAAGGTCAGGTTCAAAACCTAGAGTCACTTTTAAATTTTAATGTAACATTAAGATACAAAACATGTCCTTTATATAATCGTAGATACTAAGCATGCCTAGAAATAAGACATAATTATTGAAAATTATTGAAATGACATATAATTACGAATTCTTCAGGTTTTCAAGCAAAATGTTTATAAATAAATTTTTTTTTCGGAAGGGGGAGTGATGTGGCGGTAGCTTTGCTTAGTAGTTGCTCAAAATGTATACACCGATCGCGTCAAGTTGAAACGATCGATGTAATATCACCACCGATAACAGGAAAGAGTCTGGCAATCAGTCTTTGATAATAGCCCGATCTGAGCTGACCCGACATTATGGCCAACAAGCTGCAACTTAACACTAGTAAATGCCATGCAATAACCTTCTTTCGGAAATAAAAGTACGCAGCTGCAGCAATCTTATCTTGACAACACATTATACGAACAGGCTCAAAGTTTCGGATCTTTTACCACTGTCATGCAGTAGGAAAATGCTTATCTCATGCCTTATCTTGGACATTCTAAACAGCAATCTCAAGGTGAAGTTCTTGTTGGACAGGGTCATATTCAGTGATGTTCGACGCACAAGGCATACGAGACTAATTAAGGAATACACTCATCGCACCGAACGAGCCCATTAATAGATGTTGAATGGTCTTCAATGATCATAATCAATGCCTTACCCGTCCCAAGAACAAACTGTCCTACAAAAGGAAATTAAAACTAATGTTGAAACTCTAAATTCCCTTCATATCTGTTTAAGCTTGTTATGTTGAAGTACTATCGTAGTAAATACTTCACAATACTCCAGTACTTCACGATAATGTGATCTAGTTTTGAATTTGCATAATCTCTAGACTTCAACTTGACTTACTCCTCTTTGATCTTGGCAGTCGACGAGTGAAGACGTGTAGAAATAAAAGGAGAATAAAGATTTAATTAAATTATGGATAACTCTTTAATTTTGATTGCGTGTGGTTCATCAGGAAACACAACAGAATTTGGCGACGAGGATTAAAAATTTAACAAAAAGAAATTGCGATTATAAACAGGTGCAATCGGATGGAAGTGATTTTCGAGGATTTCGCGTTGTGGTTTCGGTAGTGAATAACATGGCGCCATTAATTGGTAATTTAGAAACGTTCACCCCAGGAAATAATTTTAAGTCATATGAGGATCGGCTTAGGCAATTTTTTAAAATAAATGATGTGCAGGAAGAAGCAAAAACGCCATTATTTATAACAATAATGGGACCAGATGCATACGAAATATTAAAATCGTTAACAATGCCGGAATAACCTAGCGACAAAAAGTTTGAAGAAATTGTTAAATTGCTAAGAGATCATTTTTCACCCAAAGAAAATAAAAGAGCAGAGAGGTATAAATTTTACAAGGCATTCCAGGAAGAAGGTGAACTGATTGCAGAGTATATCATAAGACTGAAATCACTCGCCCAAACATGTCATTTTGGCGATTTTATGGAAACAATGTAACGGTCGCCTGTCATAGAGTCTGTTTCCTCGTTGAGAAAAAAAAAAATTTTTTTTAATTAATAATAAAATTTCTAACCCCAAATAACTCTGGAATTATTGAAGAATTAAATGGCAACAACGCAATTGCACATTAAAAAAAATATCCCACAAATCCTAAGGCAGTACCGTTAATCGAAATTCATTCCATCGCCACGAAAATTTATCGAGAAGAATATGCCTCACAGGAATGTGAAATAACGGGAAGTTTTTTTGTTCTGGGCATCGGACGATCGCCTGATCGAAAAAAGGAACGGGAGTGGGAAAAAAGGGACTGGTGGTGGTCGGGTCGTGCACTGCGGGGAGAACGGAATTGAAGAAGAGAGTTTTTTCGAAAGACCGCAGACGGGGCGGTATCAACACCAGGTCGGTCTGAGTACAAGAATAATAATAATACTAGATAGAGAAGTTAATATACTTTCGATAGATAGTGTGTACGCGTCGTTAACGAGTGTCTCTAGCAGAAGAATGATATATGCAGCAGCAACGGCATAATCTTAAACAAAGAAAAAAAGATTGCAATTGGAAAAAAAAACAAAAATATAATATTTTTAATAATAATAGGAATAATAATAAGAATATTAACAAAATTAATAATAAAATGGTGTTGCATCAGTTGGCTGTCCTTGCGTAACAATAATTTCCTCAATGACATTAACTACATAGTGGAATTGAATTTTTGGGTATATTTTTTCTTTATACATTATGATTAGTGATAATATTTAAAAAAAAAAAAAAAAAAAACGAATTATAAACAAAACGGTTAAAGAAAAACAAAGTAAAAAACCCAAAAAAACCGGCTAAACCCTCCAGTGTGGCCCTCTGGAACCCGGATGACCCCTCATGAGGTAAGTGTTCTTCTTCATATGACTTAGTTTATTTTTGTCTGCCCCTGCGATGACCGGCGATCTGTGACCACCCTTCCTTTCTTCCTCCTGTTTGCCCTCTCTCGTTGGTCTTACATGGCTCTTGACCCCCATTATCGCGCGAATTAGTCTCTGTAGGCACGAGTATGTATTTTGTTTTCAGGTTAACTGTCCCCTTAATTACCTTGCATTCCGGTACCGCGAGCCCCACCCCTTCCGTCGAGCTAGTCTCTCCAACGCACGTCGTGCCGCCCTTAGGTACTGGAGTTGCATCCGTTTAAGCGATACTTCCACGGAGGTCGAACCATCTTAGCCGCCACTTCTTTAGGACCCCCTCACTTTTACTATTTGGTGACGATAGTCTTCATGGCCTTCTTGGCAGATCCCCTTATTCTTCGTGCTCTGGCACAACATTGCCCCGACAGTTACAAAATATGGCGCCCAACGCTAAGCTAGTGAACTGGAATTTTGCTTTCATTCCTTGGCTTATGCTTAATGGCTCGGAAACGTCTGCTAGTCACTCGGTGACACCCTCCTCTTAGTATCGGCATTTTCCTCTTCGACTTAATTAATTTTCCCTTCCGAGCTATATTCTTCCTTCCTATCGATTTTAAATTTAACGCCGAATTCATTAACTTTTAGCATGCAGTGGCATCCACCAACGAGAGAAGCCAGGAGTGGACTTTCTTCATATTAAAAAGTTTTATTTCTCCGCCCAAGTCACTCCGGCTACTGGATAATGGGTGAAGGTATGTACCGCAGTACCCTAACCCGTAATATATCTTTTTCTTCCTCTTTACTATTGATCTTCTTCTTCCAGGACTTTAACTTTTAATTCTTCAGCGGTAGCCTTCCCACTACTTTCAAGTTTCTGACAGATAGAACTCGCAGTCTGGTTAACAGGCGTTCTATCGCCTGACTCTGCGCGAGCCTAATCTGCCTTAGGACATTACATCTCTTCTTGAGTCTTTAACCTGTTAAATATGGACGGATGTATGCTTAGATGCCGGACCTGTACCGTCTGGGCTAACAGGCGTTCTACCGCCTGACCTTGCGACAGGGCCGACCTTTCAGTATGCATTCCTCCCCGTTCAAAAGATCACATGGACGTCCCACCTTCCTGGTCTTCAGCATTAGTTGCTGTCCAGTCGTGGAGCGTCGACAGAGTGGTCTTCACTAGTAATCTCAATCAGGGAGGCTTCTATCACCTTCTTTCTTAAAGTGGTCACAGAAATCCGGTCATCCTTAGGGTGGCGAAATTCAGT
The DNA here is from genome assembly GCA_949987705.1 of Thereva unica. Classification (NCBI taxonomy): domain Eukaryota; kingdom Metazoa; phylum Arthropoda; class Insecta; order Diptera; family Therevidae; genus Thereva; species Thereva unica. The sequence continues at coordinate 113,043,645 of OX465283.1, forward strand.
TGAGTCAAGGACCCCGATGGCAGGGATGGTGAGGGACACTAGTTCATCGCCACACCTCCCAACGGGCCCCTTTAGGTAGAAGTATTTTTGGCAGCGCTGGTCCCGCTTGGCTGAGGCTTTTGTACTGTTGAGGTTGCTGATATTCGATAAGAACCCGCTGTTTGTCTGGCTGCAAGTGGCTCATGTCCGCTTGGCCTGCGCAGAAGGTTCCTGGACGAAAGGTGCAACTTGCGTCACCTGTATATTGTTATTCGTGCCACTTTAATTTGACATGGGTCAAAGTAAGGTTGTGTGCTAAGTTTCGGGCCCAGCCCGGCGTGACCAGCGCCGTCAGCCACCGTTGCCTTGGAGAGGACATCCGAACCCGAGGGCCTCACTACGAGATATATTTACAAGAAATAAATAACTAAATAAAGAAACCAATAATCGTTTTATAAATACACCCCTTAAATTAGGTTTTGCGTCATGAATTAATAAAAGAAGAATTAATAGAGAAAGAAAAATATAATTAAAATAAACGAATTAAACAACATTAAAACAACAAATTAATTAAAACAACAAAAAAAAAATTTTTAAATATATGATCCAAGTTTACTTCGTATTAAATAAAATTTCTAAATTAGGACTTGCTCTATGAATTAATACCAAATATATATATATATATATATATATATATATATATATATATATATATATATATATATATATATATATATATATATATAATATTATCCCTTTTAATAAATAAAATTTTTTTTGAATTAGGATTCGCTCTTTGAATTTATTAATTAAATAAAGAAAAAAAAATATTTATATATAAATGGCCGGGGGAACTAGGAAAGCCCAGCGTGATCCCGATCCTGAAGAGACTGGGCAGAGCTCTGGTGGTGCGGGCGCGGAAGCGTCTGGCCCAGAATCGAACAGCAGGGCCCTGCTTGAACAGTTGTCTGGCCTCCGTGCAGAGATGGCCCAAATGCGTGAGCAGCACGAAGCCATCGAACGCTTGCTTCACGACCCCACCCCCCAGATGGCCCCTCCAGAAGTCAATGTGGACCTCTTGAGTGACCAACTGTCCCAACTAATGACCGAAGTGACCAGGATGCGCGAGCGCCAAGACGCGGTGTTGAAAAATTCTCCTGGTATCACATCTCAAGGTACCGACGCCGTTGAACCCCTGCCTAGTACTTAAACTGGGGTAGCCCAGCAGCGTTACAGCATGGACTATTCGAGATCCATACTCAAAAGGAAATCCCCTATGTCTGATTGGAAAGTAAAATTTACGGGTAAGCCCGGTGATATACACGCAGAGGAGTTCCTCTATCGAGTAGATGGTCTCGCCAAGGATGACGATGTCTCCGAGAACGAGCTTCTCCGCAAGGGTTCGTCCTTGCTGTCCGATAGGGCTGAAGAGCGGTACTGGGTCTATTTCAGGCGTGACCACCCCAGTCCCCGTTGGTCCGACTTTAAAGCCAGCTTGTTGAAGCGGTTTGGTGGCATGAAGACCGAATACGACATAATGAAAAAAATGCTTGAATTTAAACAAGGAACCGCCTCCTTCGATGAATATGCCACTAAAATGACGGCCCTAGCAAACCGCCTTCCACAACGAATGCCAGCCGAGTCCTTTGCACGCATTGTACAGCGCAACCTGAACGCTACCCTCGGCTCTGTCATAGTTGGCAAACTATTCACAGATATGCGCGAGCTTCGTGATGCTTGTGTCTGGGTTGAAAGATGGCAGTTAGAAAAAAGGGAGGAAAGGCGCACCACGCCCAGGGTTAACGAGCTGGAAGCTGCCCAGCCTTTCCTAGCCAGCCCCGAACCACCACCTTCCATTCCTGATGCACATGACCTCAATGTCGACGAAATACGAACACCCCCAACCGCACGCCGAGACGTCATATGCTGGAATTGCCAACAGGAGGGTCATTATTTCCAGGACTGTCTTTCCCCTAATCGACGAGTCTTTTGTTTTAAATGCGGTCGGCCCGACGTCTACGCTCCGCAATGCCAGAGCTGTGTGGGAAACCGACGGCAGGGTGCGAGGCCTCGCGAAGGTTCGCACCCGGCCCAAACCTAAACACCATCCATGACCTACCAGATCGCTTCGACGATTCATCTTTACCTGACATGTCTTTAAACCCGACAGGCGATTCGGACCTGTCGTCAATGGAACCCTTACCGGATTTCCCTTCTCCACAGGCCCGAATCTCCTTCTTTCAGCGATGGGCAAATTACCGAAAAGTTCGTAAGCGAATCTTTGATGAGCCCCCAGTAGTACATAAGATCCCGCGTGTTCGCCAACTAGCGAGAGAAAAGCGAGCTTTGGCCCGAAAGGTGATCTCGACTTTGTTCTCAGAAGCTACAGATGAAAGACCTTTCACAAGAGTCCAGCTGGCCGGCGAATTCATTACAGGTCTGTTAGACAGTGGTGCAAACGTGACTTTCCTGGGAAAAGGAGCAGAGTCGTTCCTCCAGCATCACCCAGAGGTACAACTATACCGCTTGCACACAGTTGTCTATACCGCTGATGGTACGCCCAATTCCATCTTGGGGTACATAAAAGTCCCGGTGACTTACAGAAAAAGAACTATCTCGATGACGATATACATCATTCCTAGTTTAGCCCAAAATTTGTACTTAGGAGTCGACTTTTGGAGAGCCTTCCAGCTGGCTCCACATATAATAGGGGAACTGCATCAGCCCTTAACCCTAGATCCGAACATCCACCACCTAAACGAAATCCAACGTGAGCGACTTAACCAAGTGCGAGCGCGTTTCCCCTCGTTCGAAGCCTTCGGGCTAGGTCAAACTCCTCTAGAACAGCATGTTATCGACACCGGCGAGGCGGTACCGATAAAGCAGAGGCACTACCCTGTCTCTCCTGCCATCCAAGCCCTCATGTATGAGGAGGTCGATCGCATGCTGAGTCTAGGGGTGATTGAAGAATCGAATAGTCCGTGGAACTCGCCCGTGGTTTTGGTGAAGAAGCCCGGCAAAGTTCGGCTTTGCTTGGACTCACGCAAAGTTAACGCGGTCACGATCAAAGACGCTTATCCACTGCCCCACATAGACGGTCTCCTAGGACGGCTACAGGATACTAAATTCATTTCCGCAATAGACTTGAAAGACGCCTTCTGGCAAATACCTTTAGAGGAGAAGTCCAGGGAGAAAACTGCCTTCACCGTGCCAGGAAGGCCTCACTACCAATTCAAAGTGATGCCCTTTGGACTTTGTAACGCTCCGCAACGCATGTGCCGACTGATGGACAAGGTGATACCAGGCTCTCTTCGTGAAAGAGTTTTCGTTTATTTGGACGACCTACTTGTAGTGTCTCCTGATTTTGAGACCCACGTAAAAATCCTGGAACAGGTAGCGGACTGTCTTCGTCGCGCAGGTTTGACTGTAAACCTAAGCAAAACCCGGTTCTGTGTTCGGGAAGTGAAGTACCTGGGTTTCATTATCGGTGACGGGTCACTAAAAACCGACCCAGACAAGGTGGCGGCCATCACGGATTTCCCAGTTCCGAAATCGGCCAAGCAGGTAAGGCGCTTTTTGGGCTTGACGGGGTGGTATAGGCGCTTCATAGGCAACTATGCGAGCATTGCCTCTCCCATCTCAGACTGCCTGAAGGGCAACAAATTTGCTTGGACTGAAGCAGCTCAAACTGCCTTTGAGGAGCTAAAGAAATCCATGGTGTCTGCCCCCTTGCTGGTCACCCCCGACTTTACTCGCCCGTTCTACATACAGTGCGATGCAAGCAAAACCGGAGTGGGAAGCGTCCTGTTCCAGAAAAATGGCGACGACGAACACCCAATCGCCTATTTCGCGAAGAAGCTCAACGGCGCACAGCGCAATTACTCCATCACGGAGTTAGAGTGATACGCGGCGGTGCTGAGCGTTAAAAAGTTCAGAGCCTATGTGGAAGGCCCCACTTTTACCATCATTACCGACCATGACAGCTTGAGGTGGCTCATGAGCCAGACCGACCTGAACGGCCGACTGGCAAGGTGGAGCCTCAAACTGCAGGGGTTCCAATTTGCAATAGAGCACCGCAAGGGATCCAGAATGTGGTGCCAGACGCCCTGTCGCGAGTCGACTGCGTGGACGACTTGTACTTTTGTCGCGACGTGGATCTAACATCCCCGGCCTTTAAGTCAGAGGACTACCAGCGCTTAGCTGAGAATATCAGTGCCAAGGCCGGCCAGTTACCTGACCTTCAGGTCTCTGACGGGTATGTGTTCCACCGTTTGTCACCACGAACTGGCGACCCCGAAGCGGATGACCTGACGTGGAAATTGTGGATCCCCACAGAACTTACTGCTTCCCTCATCGAGTCCGCCCATGCGCCCCCTCAAGCTTCCCATGGCGGAGTCGGAAAGACACTAGCTAAACTACGCGAGAAGTACTACTGGCCAGGCATGGCGAACCAGATCCGATCTTATGTTACTGCTTGTGATAGATGCAAGGCAACAAAGGCCCCCAACACCATTCTTAGACCACCCATGGGCGAGGCCATGGAGGTGCAAAGACCCTTTCAGTTTCTTTACGTAGACTATATATGGGCCCGTACCCAAGAACCAAGAAAGGCTACACGGCAGTCTTCGTGGCCCTGAATGCCTTCACCAAATACCCGTTCCTTCATCCCGTACATGCTGAAACCTCCAGCACGGCTATCAACTTTCTTGAACACCATATTTTCCACGTGCGTGAAGTTAGCGAATCAATTTCGGAAAATCAAAAAAAGTAATTGCTCATTATTTGCCGCTAATTATCCGCTAATTAGTTACGGAGGAAAAAAATTTGCCGCTGGCTTCCTTTTCTGGATTTTGGGTGTTTCGCTAAGTTCACGTGAAGTTAGCGAATCAACTTAGCTAAAAATTATACTACACTAAAAATAAGTACCTCGAAATTTGCCGCTAATTATCCGCTAATTAGTTACGGAGGAAAAAAATTTGCCGCTCGCTTCCTTTTCTGGATTTTGGGTATTTCGCTAAGTTCACGCGAAGCTAGCGAATCAACTTAGCTAAAAATCACACTACACTAAAAATAAGTACCTCGAAATTTGCCGCTAATTATCCGCTAGTTAGTTACGGAGGAAAAAAATTTGCCGCTTTTTATTTCTTTTTTAATTTTCCAGTGAAAATTACTTACGGACTCTACCGGTACAATTTTTCATTTGCTTCGTATATCCGTCCGTTACTGGAAATGCATTAAATTTTAATGGGCTGTTACTCTCAGTGTACTGTTATATACTTTATGCATTTTTGAGTTAGAAAGAACTTACAACATTATTTTATAAAGGAGGTGGGTCACAGCCCATACAAAATTGCCCCAGGCCCGGCGCAAAAGAAAAGTATCTCAGATTATCGGCTATAATGAGTATTGAATTTCTGTATAGTTGTTATATCCTGTAACTGTGGCTAAGGTGTTAATAATGCTATTTCTTTTTATTCGGGCGAAATGACTAACCCTGTATTTTTGTAACGCCATCACTTATTTTCATGAATAAGGTATCAGTGTACGCAATACTTCCACCTATCTAAAATTGTAAAAGCGACGGTACCACAGTACCAACTTCCAGAGTTATGAGTCGTCAAAGTCAAAATTTTTTTTTTTAAGAAAAATGTCACCTTCGACCACCTTTTCCTCCAAAATATTCATAGTCAACTTTTTTGTTTCACGCCCGAAACACTGAAACTGCGGAATACGTTCGCGACGGCAACAGTGTTAACTGCTCAAAAATATTAAAAAAATCTAATATGTACAGACACATCCCATAATTGTATCGAGCTCTCAAGGCCATAAAATTGAATTCTATGTAAAGAACCGTGTTATGTTGTTGTTGCTTTCGGGTCATAAAAAATTGAGGCGCAAGCAAAGATTATTAGTAAAAAGGAAAATTGGCAACAACGTAACAGAGTTCTCAGAATCGTATGATTTCGAATGACCAATAATTTCTGGACGACTGCAAACAAGTTTCCATTCATCTTACAGACTTTTTGATGGTTTTCAACAGTTTTAGGCGATTATAGACATTCCTAGACAATTTCCTATTTTTCAAGTCGATTCAGACTTTTCTGGACAATTTTAGACAATTCTCAATAATTGTTAGCAATATATCCTTAGACGATTTCCAAAAAGTTGCCAATAACTTATTTGGGGAAAATTTGATTACATCATTTAAATCAGCCGCTTGAACTTGGCTCCCGTGAACTTAGCAAAGTGCTCGACAATTTGAAACAATCAATAAATAAAGAGCGGCAAATTTGAGTCTTGCGTAACTAATTAGCGGCAAATTTCGATGTACTTATTTTTAGTGTAGTATGATTTTTAGCTAAGTTGTTCCGCTAACTTCGCGTGAACTTAGCGAAACACCCAAAATCCAGAAAAGGGAGCGAGCGGCAAATTGTTTTCCTCCGTAAATAATTAGCGGATAATTAGCGGCAAATTTCGAGGTACTTATTTTTAGTGTAGTATGATTTTTAGCTAAGTTGATTCGCTAACTTCGCGTGAACTTAGCGAAACACCCAAAATCCAGAAAAGGAAGCGAGCGGCAAAATTTTTTCCTCCGTAACTAATTAGCGGATAATTAGCGGCAAATTTCGAGGTACTTATTTTTAGTGTAGTATGATTTTTAGCTAAGTTGATTCGCTAACTTCGCGTGAACTTAGCGAAACACCCAAAATCCAGAAAAGGAAGCGAGCGGCAAATTTTTTTCCTCCGTAACTAATTAGCGGCAAATTTCGAGGTACTTATTTTTAGTGTAGTATGATTTTTAGCTAAGTTGATTCGCTAACTTCGCGTGAACTTAGCGAAACACCCAAAATCCAGAAAAGGAAGCGAGCGGCAAATTTTTTTCCTCCGTAACTAATTAGCGGATAATTAGCGGCAAATAATGAGCAATTACTTTTTTTGATTTTCCGAAATTGATTCGCTAACTTCACGCACGTATATTTTCCACGCGTTTGGCGTCCCGGAAAAGATTTTTTCCGACAATGGGAAACATTTTACCTCCAAGGAATTCGAGAAGTTGATGAATGAATATGGCATTCAACATTTACGCACGCCAGTCTACTCTCCGCATCCTAATGCGTCTGAACGAGTGAATCGGTCTGTCTTGACTGCTATTCACGCCTACATTGGCGCTGATCATCGCGACTGGGATAGGCATTTGTCGTCGATAGAATGTGCCCTCCGAAGTGCCCATCACGTGTCCTTAGGCACCTCCCCCTATCAAGCTCTCTTCGGATACCCCATGGTCCTCCATGGATCAACATATCCGGTACTGAAGACCCTGGGAGCGCTGAGAGAGGGAGACATTACCGTGCTATCACCAATAGACCGTGTTCGAGCCTTGCGAGAACGAATAGAACACCAGCTCGCAGCAGCACACGTCAGGCATGAGAAACGCTACAACCTACGCTGTCGGACGGTGAGTTTCGCGCCTGGCCAGACGGTATACCGCAGAACCTTCCCCATAAGCAAGAAGGCCGATCGATTCTGCGCCAAGCTGGCCGATAGGTTCGCCAAAGCCCGGGTGATAAGACAAATAGGAACTAGTAGGTATGAACTGGAGGACATGGAAGGGCGCAACATCGATGTCACGCGAAGGATTTAAAGACCTAACCACTCCCGCTCTATCCCATTTAGAAGCAAGCCATAACCCGTGTCGCCCTAATAAGGCATCACGCCGGCTTCACCGGTCAACTGATAGGGTGCCATTAAGCCGCTTAGTTTCTCCCCGCGGTGGCACACCTCCTTGTTTTTCCTTGGTTGTCTGGGGCCAAGGTTTGAGTCTGTGTTTGATTTGGAGCTGCCAGACCAGTTCCCCGGGGCACAGTCGCCTCCTTATTCCCCCACTCTGAGCACAAGTAGCGCTAAGAATTTTTTTGACAGTTGTTGTCTGTCCACTAGATTTAGAGTCAACTTTATCAAAAATATCGACACTAAATCCGTTATTGGTAGGAAAGTTTTTTTAGCAGAGTATTAAATTGCTAGCAACGACTTAGTATTTGGTTATTGGTAAGGGCCATTATGTCTACCCAAAATAATGACTTCCATGGAATTAGAATTTTTAATGCTTTAAACTATGAGTCTGGTTGTTCCAATAATTATAGCCCGGTTTGTTTTGAAACTGTTTTAATGGGCTTCGTTGAAACACAACACCTTGTATACGGAGGTCGCAAGTCCGTTGCGAAATTGAGCCTTGATTATCATCTAAATCCAGTGGCATGGCAGCCAATCTGTCATCCCGCTTCGCCCTGGGAGTGGGAGTTCCTAGACCCGAAAGTACGCCAGTGATGTCCAAATAACACCGCCAGGACTATGTCCGCCTGAGTATGGAGCCGACAATCCAGACACACTACCGGCTCATGAGGCCCAGCCGACCCTATAAGACGCCCGCCTAAGAGCGCACGAGAGATATGCAGAGTTGGGACTCTTCCCGACGGAACGAAACGTCTCTCGTGCCACACTCAGCAGGGAGCGCCTGGTGTAATAGACTAGGGTAAACCAAGTCGTGGCCGTTGACGAGCGTCGTTGTCCGAGACGATTGCCCATACTCAAGGAACTTCACAATGAGACGGATAACGCAGAATCGTTCAATGTAGCGTCTCGCGGACGGAACCCCTCCGAGGACATGGCGGAATGACCTATACACGTTGCCCATATACCTCTTGTATAATGCCCGGCTAGCTCAGTCGGAAGAGCATGAGACCTTTACATTCAGGGCGTGGGACGAGCCACACGTTTGACCAAAACTTATTTCGTATTCCCTTTTCGTATATGGTTACATTACCTTTTTATACCGAATTTTTTTCCAACACCTTTTTGTAATACCTGGTTGCAGACATATTAAACCATTTTTTCCAATAGTGTTCTACGACCTAAACCTTATTTTAAATTGATTAATTTTGTGCGAGCATAGAATCCTTATACACTTTTTGGTTACCTTATACCCATTCTTAATGCTTCAGTGTTACAAGTCTCACCTTTTAGTGATAAGCCTAAACGGTCGGACCAAGACACGAGGCCGCCGTTTGTCTTTTTCGCGCCCCTCTCCCCTATCGACTTCCAGGTGACGCGCGTTGTAACGGTCGCCTGTCATAGAGTCTGTTTCCTCGTTGAGAGAAAAAAAAATTTTTTTTTAATTAATAATAAAATTTCTAACCCCAAATAACTCTGGAATTATTGAAGAATTAAATGGCAACAACGCAATTGCACATTAAAAAAAAAATATCCCACAAATCCTAAGGCAGTACCGTTAATAGAAATTCATTCCATCGCCACGAAAATTTATCGAGAAGAATATGCCTCACAGGAATGTGAAATAACGGGAAGTTTTTTTGTTCTGGGCATCGGACGATCGCCTGATCGAAAAAAGGAACGGGAGTGGGAAAAAAGGGACTGGTGGTGGTCGGGTCGTGCACTGCGGGGAGAACGGAATTGAAGAAGAGAGTTTTTTCGAAAGACGGCAGACGGGGCGGTATCAACACCAGGTCGGTCTGAGTACAAGAATAATAATAATACTAGATAGAGAAGTTAATATACTTTCGATAGATAGTGTGTACGCGTCGTTAACGAGTGTCTCTAGCAGAAGAATGATATATGCAGCAGCAACGGCATAATGTTAAACAAATAAAAAAAGATTGCAATTGGAAAAAAAACAAAAATATAATATTTTTAATAATAATAGGAATAATAATAAGAATATTAACAAAATTAATAATAAAATGGTGTTGCAACAGTTGGCTGTCCTTGCGTAACAATAATTTCCTCAATGACATTAACTACATAGCGGAATTGAATTTTTGGGTATGTTTTTTCTTTATACATTATGATTAGTGATAATATTTAAAAAAAAAAAAAAAAAAAAAAAAAAAAAAAAACAACGAGTTATAAACAAAACGGTTAAAGAAAAACAAAGTAAAAAACCCAAAAAAATTTTAACGTAAACCAAAAACAAAAATTAAGGATGTAATCCACATAATGACCGGCTAAACCCTCCAGTGTGGCCCTCTGGAACCCGGATGACCCCTCATGAGGTAAGTGTTCTTCTTCATATGACTTAGTTTATTTTTGTCTGCCCCTGCGATGACCGGCGATCTGTGACCACCCTTCTTTTCTTCCTCCTGTTTGCCCTCTCTCGTTGGTCTTACATGGCTCTTGACCCCCATTATCGCGCGAATTAGTCTCTGTAGGCACGAGTATGTATTTTGTTTTCAGGTTAACTGTCCCCTTAATTACCTTGCATTCCGGTACCGCGAGCCCCACCCCTTCAGTCGAGCTAGTCTCTGCAACGCACGTCGTGCCGCCCTTAGGTACTGGAGTTGCATCCGTTTAAGCGATACTTCCACGGAGGTCGAACCATCTTAGCCGCCACTTCTTTAGGACCCCCTCACTTTTACTATTTGGTGACGATAGTCTTCATGGCCTTCTTGGCAGATCCCCTTATTCTTCGTGCTCTGGCACAACATTGCCCCGACAGTTACAACAATGACAGCGGTAAATCAAAATTCGTCTACAAATCAAGGAGAATCGCAAAGGCTTAGAGCACAAAGCAGCAGTAACATAGGTCTCTATAAGGCGAAATTTTTAGATGAAATCTTAGCGGATAGGTTTATTATCGGATTAAAAAATGAAAGAGTTCAGCAAGTGCTACTAAATGAAGATACCCTAGATTTTGAGGGTTATTGTCAAAGAGCATTAAATTTAGAAGCGTCCCAAAAAGCGTCAAGAAAAATACAACCGTTGTCAACACACGCCGTCGCTGCCCAAAGAGTAAAATGTCATAGTCAAAGTCAAAATAAACAAAGTACAAAAGAGTACAAACCAAGTCAAGAAAAAAATTATCAGTCATATTCGCATTATCCAAATAAAAATCAAAGTCGGCAATCGAACCGGGTTAACGTGAACATCAACATAGAGAAACGCTGCGCAAGATGTGATTGTGATCATAATAGGAAGGATTGCCCAGCAAAAAATTGGGAGTGCTTCAATTGCGGCAAACAGGGTCATACTTCATTCGTATGCAGAAGAACAAAATCGTAGTAAAGCCGCCACTTAAATACTTTGTTTCTTTCTTTACTTTATTTATGCGGTTTCTGATACCCGATAAGTAAACATCCTCTAGTCCAAGTTGCATGCTTGCAACTTTTCCCAATTTTATATTGCAACATTGCATAAACACAAGTCAAGTCCAAGTTCCAACTCTAGAAGTTGCTAGAGTTGCATATCGCTTATCACACAATTCAGTTTCTCCTTACCTAAAAAGCTCCCGAAACGACAGCCAGAAACGACTCCTTAGTCGGCCGCCGTGCAGCTCGGTCCTTAGTTAGTTTTTCATGCTAAAGTTCTTTATCTGAAAGTTTTAGATCGTTTGCTTTAAATCGTTTTTTATAATAAATGTTTTAAATCTAATTTAGTGTTTGATTTGAAGTTTGAAGTTCAGCAAACCCCAGTTACAACAGATTTTTGGTGTCAGGTGTGGGGTCGGTAGATAAAGTCGCGGAATTAAAATCGCGGAAATGCTATAAATTGTGTTCGCGGATTCTTAGTGACTTTTATCTTATTTTTTTTTGTCGTACTGGAATCCTGTACTTTTTTTTGAGCTGATCATCACTTGGAACTTTTGCAACGAGCTAAGGAAGTCATCACTCTCAACACTTTTATTGGGATCACAATTATCCCTTCACTCAACACTTTTATTGGAATCAGCAATTATTCCTTTACTCACTCGTATTTGGATCAACATTTACACCTTTTGGATCAACGGATCAACACCATTAATCTATACACCTTTTATAATCTTTTGGGAAACAACAAGCGTAATAACTCGTCGATTGCTTTTCTGGTATTACTATAAGAAGTAAATATATTGTAAGTACTAAATCATTTAAACAAAAAACACAAAACCCTATAGAATTTATGTGAATTTTTATCACTTTTTATTACATTTATTGCATGCATAAATATAATATACACATGTATCATTCATATTGAATCCAGCCTGGTATTCACTTATTGCAGCTTCTGCATAAGGTTCCAGTCTGGCCTTAATTATATTTGTCATTATTTTATATACTGTGCTTAAAAGAGATATGCCTCTGTAGTTTCCACAGTTGAATCTATCTCCTTTCTTGTGTATTGGGCAGATAATGCTTTGCTCCCAATCTTCAGGCATTTTTTCGTTCCTCCACATGCAGCAAAGTAATTCATGTATAGCTGCTGAAAGCGGTTCGCCTCCTTGTTTGATCAACTCTGCTGGGATGTTATCAATTCCTGGAGATTTGTTATTTCTTAAGGATCGTATGGCACTTTGTACTGTTTCCAGAGTGGGTACGTTTGTTTCTCTGGTGTCATCGTTATGTTGTGGACGGGGTTCTGGTACATGTCGGATGCTCTCGTTTGCGTTCAGCAGCTCGCTACAAAATTCCTTCCATCAAGGGGCCGTGTCATATGCGTGTTCAAGCTTGTAGTAGAAAGTGTCCTTTGTCGTTTCCGCTTTCTCCTCCGTCTCCGCATGTACGTTTATGATTGTGAGGGTGAAGAATTTCGTTCGGAGTCGTATTGAACATAGACGTTCATTGATTGGCTTGAACTCTATGACATTATCTATAATTGACTTATGATTACGAAGCCTATTCCTAAATGATGCTCCCTTCCGCAGCTGTAGAATATCCTGTAGTTGCCAAGGTCCATTGTCCCGTCTCCTATCCATCTGATCTCTTGTATCGCGAGTAATTTTATTTTATATCTGCTCACTTCGTCTAATAGTGACTTAACTGCTGCAGTTCTGTACATACTTCGCGTGTTCCATGTTCCGAAAATCATTTCCAGGTGCTGTTGCCGTAGTCGTTGCCGTTTTTTCCGTCCGTTCCGAGGCTTTGCTTCAGGTTTCTTAACTGATGTAGTTTTTACAGGGTCAGGTAGTTAGCCCAATGCCCAACCCCACTACCAGGAGGTCCGGATCCGTGAATTATACCCCATCGGATAGGGTGCCCAGCTATACCCCCGGGCACTGGGTACGTCCGTCCTCGGTTGGTTAACCAGGAGGCACCAGCGAGGAGGTGACGGTACGATTTTGCCTCCCAATTTTATGAAAGCTTAAATATGAATGTAAATCAGATAATGTGTGATATATTGCAGATTATTGCAACAGTTTAAAGAACACCGTATGAGAAAGAAAAGAATAGGAAACATTAAACGTAATGGACAGTGGTGGGACGATATAGTCACTCAGGATTATCCTAGTAACGAAATGGTTACACATTTAAGAATGAAAAAATCAACATTTTTATATATAGTGGACTTAGTGCAACCATTTTTAAAGCCTTCAGAAAATGCTTTTACACCGTGTTTGGATGTGCCAAAAGTTGTTGCTATTGCAATTTTCAAATTATCCAGCTGTACAGAATACAGAGTAGTAGGAATTGCTTTTGGCGTACATAAATGCACTGTAAAAAAGTGTGCAGATAGGTTTTGTCGAATTTTAGTACAGAAATTGAAGAACTATATTTATCTACCAAGAACGGTTGACGAAGTAAAAGAAATTGATGATTTTATAATGTAATGATGATGATTTTATAATTTTTTTGTCATACATAATAACTTTTTGAATAATTTTTCTCAGGAAAACAAGTCAATGCAAATATATCGTCGTTCGTTTTATGAACGATAACAACTATAAAAAAAAGTAGTGGAACTAATTCCTAAATCATGGCTGACTTATCGTGATGATAAATTTTTCTGTTTTTTTCCACCCCGAAAGGATTATGAACATGTCGAATTTTGGGTCGAAGAAAATAAGCGACGAGAGAAAGATTGGGAAGAATTCGAAATCAATATTTTATCAGAGTGCGGTAAGTCTTTCAATTTTATCAACATTTTTGTTTTTGCAATGGACTTTGTAACGGCCGCCCCATGGAGCAAGCCTATAAAGAGCATTAAATTCCCCCCACAACCGAACTTCGGACACAAATGTACTAACTCAAAATCTAAAAAAAAATTCAGTTCATAAAATTTTTTTAAATCCTGATCTGGCAACTTCCTGGCCCAATAAATATAAGAAATACAATGAAATGCAGAGGAATGCAAGCTAACGGTGTTGATCTGGGCCGGTGATGGATGGGGGAAGAATTTTTTTGGTGATGATAGACAGTTTTTGGATTTTTCTGGGAAGCGGTGGAAGTTGGTCACCGAGAGGAATGCGAGGAGTTTAATGTGAATAGTTTTCGTCGTCGGGTTTTGATTAATTTTTTTTTTGCAGTTTTCTGGTGATAAAGTAGCATTATTTTTATGGTGGCTTTATATACGATATCTTATTACTAAGCTTCATTTAGTGACCAACAGGAAATTTTATACTAGTGGTTTTTTTGCAAGTCATAGAGTGTAGTGATGATCGCGAAGGAATACTAAATGGAACAGTTTTCGTTGTTTAAAATCGACTTAAACTTTAATTTTTGGGCTCATTTAGATATAAAGCCAGTAAAGTAACGTCGGTTATAGTTAAAGCATGAAATTTGAGTTTTGAGGTTATTTTCTTTGAAAGATTTATAAGAGTTAAAATGGCGATAACGTGGTCAAAATAACGGAATATACAAAGAATTATAGTTAAAGCAGGAAATTTGAGTTTTGAGGTTATTTTCTGTGAAAGATTTATAAGAGTTAAAATGGCGATAACGTGGTCAAAATAACGGAATATACAAAGAATTATAGTTAAAGCAGGAAATTTGAGTTTTGAGGTTATTTTCTGTGAAAAATTTATAAGAGTTAAACTGGTGATAACGTGGTCAACATAACGGAATATACAAAGAATTATAGTTAAAGCATGAAATTTGAGTTTTGAGCAAAACAGCACAAAAAAAAGCTAAGCTAAAATTGAATAAGATAAAATTGCTTAATTTTATAACTAAATATAAAGAAATAAATAAACAAAAAAGTTAATATACATCAATGAATGAATGTGGGTGTGAATGTGTATGCATGTGGGAGTGTACGTATGTAAATAAGAAAAATAACTAAATGAATAAATAAGAAAAACAAAGTAAATGAAAACAAACGAAAAATGAATAAATAAGAAACCAAAATAAATCAAATAATTAAAAACGAACAAAATTAAAGAAGTAGCCTATACAATGACCGGCTAAACCCCCCCCCCCCCGTGTGGCCCTCAGGATTAAGGATGACCCTAACAAAGGTAAGTGATCTCCACCTCTTTTGCATGATCTTATATGAGACAGCCCAAACATGACTGGTGCCCATTGACCACCATTCCTCTCTCCCTTCTTGACCCCCCTCTCGTTGGTCCCGGACGGCTCAAGTGACCCCTTATCGCCCTTTCTTTCGTTTAATTCTGTTAAATGGCACGAGTTTTTTAAACAGTTTAATTGTCACCCCTTCCGCATCTCTGCATCACGAACCCCACCCCATCCGGCGAGCTAGCTTGAGCATCGCAAGTCGTGCCGACTTCAGATGCAGAGGATGCAAGCTTTTGGCGATACCCTCCCGGCGGTCGAACCGTCCCTGCTACCCCTTCTTCATTCATCCTTTCTCCATCCCTTATTTTTGTGACGATGTCTTTCAGGCCTTTAGGGCCCACTCCCTTCTTCGTGCTCCGGCACAAATTACCCCGACAGTGTTACAACTTCCAAATTGTTTATAGACTTCCAAATTGATGTATATAGTTTGGACTTCCAAATTGTTGTTTGTAGTTTATAGACTTTTAGACTAAAGAAAATTTTGTTTTGGGTAATTTATTTGCTGAATATTGCAACAACTTTACTTTTAGAGAATTATGCTCAAGGCCTTCGTCATTTGAACCGCTCTTACACCCAATAAAAGCTTGAAACAACCGCGACGGAAGAGTCATCTAGTGAATAAGAGGTTGAAATCAGGACGCCGACCGTTCGTTCCAAACTGGATGCAAAATCTGTTTTGGACGGAATCGACATTGCTTCTTTAAAATTCCAAGGTATTGTTTATGGTAAAAAAATTGTAAATTGTAATTGTAAATTTTGTTCTAATTTGTAGCAAGTAGTACCAAGTTGAATCATCAAAACTTTAATGATTCACCATCGAAGAGGAATAATCGAAAATTAACGGACTCGGAAGGAGGAATTAATAAAATAAACCAAGTACTGTCTTATCTCCAAAAAGAAGTTCAACACCTCACCATCCTTGAAAGTGGATGACGTGGTACTAAAGGCCGACCCATCCCTACACATCTTAGGCGTGACTTTAGCCAAAGACTTGCGATGGAATGACCACATATTCCAAATCGCCAAACAAGGATCTCAGTGCTTGGGATTTCTTAAGAGGTGCAAGTTCCTCCTCCAGCCATCGGCCCGTGCTGTTATTTATAAATCCTACATTCGGCCTCTTCTCGAATATAACTCCCTCGTTTGGGGCGGCGCCCCAATAACCACCTTGGCATGGTTAGATAAGGTGCAAAAAAGGGCGCTCAAGTTAATTGATGACGACACCGCCTGCTCTACCATCGACCCCCTGAGCCACCGTAGGAATGTAGTAGCACTGACAAAATTTTATCGCTACTACCACAGTGACTGTTCCTCCGAGTTAAACGCTCTCCTGCCTCCACGACAATCTTATACCCGCAACACCAGATTAGCCCACTCGTCTCATTCCCTTCACCTGCAACTACCCTTTTCACGCACCCAACAAGATATGAATTCGTTTGTTAATAGAACAACTCGGCTGTGGAATAACCTTTCGCAGTCAGTATTTCCGAACTCCTACAACATCCAAGAGTTCAAACGCAGGGTTCATCACCACCTTCTTCAATACCCCCCCGTACCTTTTAATCCTTAACCTATGCCCCCCCCCCCTCATCCCTCCCCCGTACTAAGCTTACTGCTAGACATTGCACCATGACGTGACAAATGACATGACGGACTAGTAGTACAAAGGGTGACTCCTGAGCTTAGCACTGCCACATAAAAAAAAATATTATAAATATTTATAAATTTCTTGGTTTCTAGATGTTTTAAGGCAAAAATACTCTGTAGCTGACAGCGAAATTCTAACAAGGACCAGTCGATGGCTTTCTGGAGCAGGGGATCGAGACGACGGTGCGAACGATAGAAAAAAAGAGTGAATAGTGGTGGTTTCGAGTAATCCATTTTTGAGCCGAAATCAGTTCGAAAATACATTTTATAATACACTTATATTATTTATATTTCACTCATTTTTTCAAAAAAAGAAAAATCAATAACAAAATATTATTTAATATTAAAAAACGCTCGAGTAATCCATAAATCAATTATAACTTATATTACTTATATTTCACCCATTTTTTTTTTTTTTAAATCAATAATAACAAAATATTATTTAATATTAAAAAAACGTTCGAGTAATCCATTTTTGAGCCGAATTTAGTTTTAAAAATACATTTTTTTATAACTTATATTACTTATATTTCACTCATTTTTTCAAAATAAATAAATCAATAATAACAAAATATTATTTAATATTAAAAAACCCTCGGTAGCCATTCTTCGATCAGATGATACCCAGCACTGGAGTTGCGATCGGCGGCCAGCACTCGTCCAGCTATGGGCTTTGAGCCTCGGCTGAACGTTGGGTAGCGTTATCATTTCCAGGTTTGGCCCAGCGGTTGGTTACCGAAAATATAATCAATTAACATCTCTCTTTTTCTCTGATTTATGAAAGAAAATTTAGTCGTGAAAGTTTTTTCCTTTTTGAGTTTGGCAAAAAATTTCGTCATGATAATTGCCATTTATTAATTATTTTATTATAATACGAGAAATAGAACAAAAAAAAAAACAAAACTACAGTAGCGCGGAGAGTATAAACTCTCCAAGAATAAGCCTTTCGCGCGGTCCCTATTCACTTTCAGAAAGTAATTTACCTTTCTTAACGTCCAATAATTTGGATGAGACGGTAAGGAAAATCGAACAACATTCTAGCTCTGGTAGTGAGAGCGATATTTTTAACGAAACGGTACGTGTTGCTGAAGAATTTATCTCTCCATTTCTTCAAGAAAATCCCGTAGTTAACATGCAGGATCGTCAAAATCCCGTTCTTGACAAAGAATTTGCCTTGCGATTCATACCTGAATTCAATGGTAAACGTGAAAAGCTACATAAATTCCTTAAATGCAGTGATACAGTATATAGCTCAGATTATAGTGAGTTTGACAGTGATTTGCTATTAAAAATAATAAAGTCAAAAATCACTGACGCTGCTGATAACGTCACAAAGTACTCGAACTATTCCAATTGGGGAGAACTAAAGAAAATACTATTAGACCATTTTTTGGAAACTAGAATACTAGCCCAAATACAGATGGATCTAATCAACTGTAAACAGGGTCGAGAAAATGTCAGATCTTTCGCTAGTAACATAGAGCAACTGCTAGCCGATTTAAACGGAGCATGCATTGCATCCGAAGGAACCGCTGCCACGTCGGTAATAACCAATTTAAATAATAAAACTGCACTCAAGGCTTTTACAGAAGGACTGAACCCTTCATTGAAATTAATTATCAAAGCCAGTAGGCTTACGAAACTCCATGAAGCTATCGAAGCTGCGGTTGAAGAGGAGAAATCCATACCACAACCGTCTATTAACACTAATTACAGAACTAAAAATAAACTCAGGTGTTCATACTGCCACAAAAACCGGCATGTACTTTCAAACTGCTACCTTAGACAAGGTAACAGTTACACAAGAAATCTTTTACCTCGTAAAGCTGAAGTAAAATCTGAACCAATTTTACCCAACAGTTCCGTGCGAATTATAAAATGCAGTTACTGTAAAAATATGGGGCATCACATAAGTGAATGCCGAAAGAGAGCGTATAACAACAGACTGAAAAATCAAACCTCATTACCAAATCGTGAAGGAAACCGATCTGTACAAGCATGTGCGGGAAACGACAACAGGCCTGGAGCGTCAGGAGGTGCTACCAGTGCTCAAACTCTAAGGCAGAACAATTGAAACCCTCCAGAGAGAGCATATTAAAACTATCTCCTAAATCTTTACCAGATCTTTACCAAATCGATAAATCTTTACCAGATCTTTACCAAATCGATAAATCTTTACCAAATCTTAAACAAAGTAATAAATCTACTAATTCAGGTCCATTAACTCAGCAAACAAACCGCGTTAGCACGCGACATCCTAAATCTTTAGGCAAGCTAGGTGAAGATCAAAGTAAAATTCCGCTCAACTCCTATTCTGATTCCTGTTCCAATTTATCTCTTGGCATCGTGGAGTCCAACACTAACTGTTATTCTAATCTGGACTTGGAAGCCAATCATTCCAAAACCTTGCGAGTATTTAACATATCCTTACATAGTAATAGGAAGTACGATACAGTCGAATTCAGTTTGTAACGTTCGCCCTAAGAACATAGGTCATGCACGCACCTTATCAGCCCACGAAGAAATTCTGGCGTCTGTATCAAATTGAACCCAAACATTTTTTTTCATCAACAATCCATAAAATATATGGCAACAGCGTATTCGCATGATAGAGATTTTTTTTGTAATCAGTTCCTATGCATTTTTTTGTTTGCTTTGCTTCAACAGTAGACTTACCCGTAAAAGGGGGTACCAATACTTATACACAAAAATTGTCGTCACAAATCCGCAAAACAAATTCTAAGGGCGGTACCGTTAATCAAAATTCATTCCTTTGCCACGAAACCTCATAGAGAAGAATATGCCACACAGGAATGCGAATTAACGGGGAGATTTTTTTTGTGCATCAGAAGATCGCCTGATCGGGCAATGTAAAAGGAGAATTTTGATTGGTTTCGTTGTTTTTGGGAATGGGAATTGAGGAGAAGAGAGGGAGACTGGCGGAATGTGGGATTTTTGAAAGAAAAGGGAGTAGGACACTAAGTTTTGGATGTTCGGATGGTTCGGATGGAGTGAAAAATCGAGATTCCAGCGTGGCAACTGGAGAACTGAAGAAAATTTTTTATTTTTTTTCCGGGATTTGTTGGAAAAGAAAAAAAGGAAAATTCCGAATTGTGTTTTGATCTTTGAAGTCCGGAAATTTGGAAAATGCAGTTTGGTTGTTTAAATAAACTAAAAAGGAAAAAGTGCATCTCTCTCGGTTTTTCGTCTTTTTATGATAATCTCGTGCAAAGTTTTTCTTTTCTCTCTCATCTTTTGTGTGGAAATTTTAGTTAGGGGAAAACCTTGGGAAAATCCCTTTCGGGTGAAGTGAAAATTGTGCTTGAAACCCTATAAGAAAAAGAAAGAGTGTCACCAAAAACAGTACCGGACAAATATAATAATAATAGTAATAAACACATAATATACTAAATGGATTAAAACAAGAATATTGAACTGCAACAAATTTTCAGAGAAGAAAAAAAAATTAAAAAAAAAAAAATTTATAAAATCAAATAGAAACTAATCAAATGTTTGATTGCGGGTGAATGTGTGTGGATGCGCATGAATATCTGAATTTAATAAATACATATATAACAATAAAATAATAATAATAAAAAAAACAAATAACGTGCGATGATCGGCTAAACCCCTGCAGTGTGGCCCTCGGGATTAATGGATAATCCCCTTATAAGGTAAGTGTCTTCCTTTCATTATGATTTGATTAATATTTGCCTGCCCCGACCATGACCGGCGATCATTGACCACCCTTCTTTTCTTTCCCCTTTCTGCCCCCTCTCGTTGACCTCGGTAGGCTCGTTTCTCTCCGCCGCCGCCTCTTTTCACAATTTCGTTTTAGGCACGAGTTTCTAAAGTTATAAACTGTCACGATTCTGCATCCCTGTACCGCGAACCCCACCCCATCCGGCGAGCTAGCTAGTGCACCACACGTCGTGCCGACGATCGGGGCAGCGGATGCATACCTTTTCGGCGATAAGCCTTGGCAGTTGAGCCTCTCCAGCCACCCTCTGTTCTGCCCCCCCTCCGTGAACTTTTTTTGTAATGATCGTCTTCCGCATTTTGCTTTTGCGATGTATTTGGTTCTTTTACTTCTTGCTACGGCACCCCATATCCCGACGGTTACAAGTTCCATCTCCATACGAAAGGAAAAAATCTCAGTGCTATGTAACAGCATAATGGCGCGATAAAATAGTGGGCGCCACTTATGCGAGGTATTACCCCCTTAGCCATAAGCCCGGAAAAGCATGACCAAGGAGCAATACCATACAGTTATCTAGCTCGCCGGAGGGGTCGTGGGGTGTGTGGCCGGGCCCTACCGCGGTTGGTTCACCACTTACCTGTGACTAGGAAAAATCTTCTTCAATTCCCGTCGTCCCTCGGTCCTCGCCTGAACAGTGTCATGGCTATCTGTTTCCCTGACAGCTCATAGTATCAAAGACTATCAGCTTCAGGGAAAGTCACTATCTAGGACACCCTGAAAAAGAAATACCACCCACCCCAACCATTCCGCAAAAAAAAATTTAATACACGGACATTATATTTATATTAAAATCAATTAACATTCCTGTTTATTACAGGTCATCAGCGCACAAGAATACAACAATTTACCAAAGATACTCAATATTCATTCACCATGCCATACTAATGGTATCAGATACAACAATAAAAAAAATTCTCAACTACACGAACCGGTAATCTATAATTAACTATAATTATACAATGCTGGGGACGAAAGATGTTGAAAAGAAAACGCGTCGTACGGGTACCCTTACGTCGTTTAGTTTTTTACAAATGATCTATTAAATCACGAAGTCATTTAAGGAAAATTAAATACCTGTAAAATAACAAGAATAAAAATATGTCAAAAAAAAGAGAACATAAATGTAAATAGCAATATAAATACTATGAACTATGAACAGATCAAAAGAAGTTAATCGTTTAAAGTCTTAAATCTAAGCATACATATTTATGATTGGTGGTGGAGTGTGTATGTTTGGATTTTTTCCTCTTATAAATCTGTGTGTTGCACCGCCAAAAAAACTGAAGTCAACCAAAATATGGGAAAATGCAGCCACAATTTTCCTCTTTATTAGGAATAAAGCCGTTCTTAACCACCAGTTGTCATCAATATTGCACGGTTGACGCGTTTTCTTCTTGTTACTTGAAAAAGGTTTATGCCTTCCAGGATGCTATGCCAAGGACAGAAAATTCAGACAAAACGGAGGCAAAACGCGTATCATCACCACAGTTTTCGGCAAGAATAAAAATATTTCCAAAAAAATATATACAGTGAGCGAAATTTCCATAGGTCCACTATGTTTTTTGCAATTTTTTTATATTTTAAACAAGAAAGTGATTTAAGAATACTTAATAAATAATTGCCATGCTGTAATAATACAAAAACTATATCAATTTATTGATGTTATTACTTGTTAAAAATTTTTTTAAATAAATATATACATTTTCAGCTTTGTAGCTACGAAATTTCCATAGTTCCAGTTAAAAAAATTAACATTTAACACTTCATAAATATATAATATTAATACTTTATATATTTATATTAGTAACGTGTATTTCCTCCGCGGTTTTTTATAACTTCAAATATTCTGTTTTTCATACTGCCTATGAGTTTTCTTAAAGTTTCTTCGCCAATACTCATCCATGCTTCTTTAATGGCTTTTTTCAACTCTTCTACAGTGTTGTATTGTTTCGAATTACCGTACACCTTTCGCGCAACAATTCCCCATAGATTCTCGATCGGATTCAAGTCTGGTGAACGCGCAGGCCAAGGCAAGACTTCAGCATTACGTTCTTCTAACCACTGTTTTGTCGCTCTAGATGCATGAATCGCTGCATTATCATGCTGAAAAATCCAGTCCTCAAATAGTAATTGCTGACTGAACTCGATCAAAACATTGTCTAACAGTTCTATATAATTTTGAGAATTCATTCTCGTGGAAATGAAGCAAATTGGTGTCTTATTATGGAAACAAAAAGCTGTCCAAATCATGACTGTTCCACCTCCAAAATTTCGACTCATAGAAATGTCTAAATCTTTGCGTAAATCATGCCAGTAATATTTGAAACCGTCTGGACCATCTAGATTAAACTTTTTTTCATCAGAAAATATAACTTTCTGCCACTGAGCATCCCATGTCATGTGTTCTTGAGCAAATTTTAATCTAGCGTCTTTGTGGCTTTTCGTTAATGGCGGTTTCGTCAGTTTTTTTGTCCATTTAAGATGATTGCAATCAGACAAAACTTGTTGCACACGGCGCTTTGTTACAGGCAGGTTAAAATCTTTCTGAATTTGGCCTGCTGTGGTATTGCCTTTGCTTGCTTCGCGTAAAATAGCTCTCCGTTGCGCATTTGAAAGTTTTTGGTTTCCACCAATTGCGATTCATGCATCTAGAGCGACAAAACAGTGGTTAGAAGAACGTAATGCTGAAGTCTTGCCTTGGCCTGCGCGTTCACCAGACTTGAATCCGATCGAGAATCTATGGGGAATTGTTGCGCGAAAGGTGTACGGTAATTCGAAACAATACAACACTGTAGAAGAGTTGAAAAAAGCCATTAAAGAAGCATGGATGAGTATTGGCGAAGAAACTTTAAGAAAACTCATAGGCAGTATGAAAAACAGAATATTTGAAGTTATAAAAAACCGCGGAGGAAATACACGTTACTAATATAAATATATAAAGTATTAATATTATATATTTATGAAGTGTTAAATGTTAATTTTTTTAACTGGAACTATGGAAATTTCGTAGCTACAAAGCTGAAAATGTATATATTTATTTAAAAAAATTTTTAACAAGTAATAACATCAATAAATTGATATAGTTTTTGTATTATTACAGCATGGCAATTATTTATTAAGTATTCTTAAATCACTTTCTTGTTTAAAATATAAAAAAATTGCAAAAAACATAGTGGACCTATGGAAATTTCGCTCACTGTATATAAGTTGGACGACCAGCCTCCACAAAATGACAGAGCTAGTACTCCCACAGGTTCTGGTCAGGTCCTCGGGTCGCCTTTATCCCCGATCAATAATCTACACCGCCTGTCACCTTCTTTTCCAGCAGGAACCGTCGAGCTAATGTCCCACCAACTGGCACCACCGCTTCCTTCTTCTTCTCACGTAGGTGTTTTCTAAGTTTTTATCGCCATTACAATTACAGCACCATTTCTTTCTTGACTCGCATATCGACCCCTTCAAAACTTCTAAACCTCTATCAACTCTATCGATTTTTTCCAAAACAAACTCTCCGATCAACCTTCTTTTCTAATCAATATTTTTTTCCAGACTGACTCTCAAATTTTTTCTTTTCTATTTTTGTTTTATTTTCCCTCGCCTACTTTTTGGTTTCGAACAACTTCTGAATTTCATTCTCGACAGTGATTTTTAGTCAAGTAATTATTTAGAGATTTTTGAGCAAAACTGACCGTAGATAGCGGAAGCGAAGTCTGTTTATTGAAACTAAACTGTCTCAAAGATAATGAAATAATATATACAGAACTGAAAGCAAATTTAAAAGGGATTAGCCCGGAACTTATACAAACTCTTGGTATTTGTCAGGTAAAACTGAAATTCGGAAATGTAATAATTTCCTATCCTTTTCATATCGTTAATGACCAATTCCCAATTTTACACGATGGAATAATAGGAGATAATTTTCTAGAAGACCTTGCTTCTAATGTAGACTATGGAAAAAAGAAGTTGCCAATTTCACACGATAATACCCAGTATACTTTAAACCTTATACCTTCTGTAGACAGTATTACTGTACCTGCTAGGTCAGAACTCATTACGCGTATAAAGACGGATCTTAAAAACTATTGCATTTGCATCTCAAATGAATTAAATAATAGCTTGCTTATTTCAAACAGTATATCTACTCCTACT
Organism: Thereva unica; assembly: GCA_949987705.1. Taxonomy (NCBI): domain Eukaryota; kingdom Metazoa; phylum Arthropoda; class Insecta; order Diptera; family Therevidae; genus Thereva; species Thereva unica. Next base: position 113,068,461 of record OX465283.1, read on the forward strand.
AATAATTTATGCACTATTTCGGTGATTAACCCTACTGACAGTGATCTCCAATTCAAAGCTAGTGAAGTCGAACTACAAGACGTATCCACATTTCAAGTCTATAACTTTTCCTCTACAAGTACAAAACTTCCTGAACATGACTACGAAAGAATTTGCAGAGTCAAAAACGCTATTCGAACAGATCATATAGCAGAAAATCAAAAGGAAACAATTCTAAACATCTGTACAGATTTCAATGATTTATTTCACCTTCCGGGTGATAAACTCACTCATACCAATACTATCTCTCATAACATTCCCACTCCAGGAGCACAACCAATCCATGTGAAGCCTTATAGGCTTCCAGAATCACAAAAATCTGAAATCAATAATCAAATAAGCCAAATGGTCGCTGATAATATTATCACTGATTCCAGGAGTCCATGGAATTTTCCTCTCGTCGTCGTTCCTAAGAAGCCCGACTTAAATGGGAATAAAAGATGGCGAATAGTCATAGATTTCCGAAAACTGAACGAAGTCACTGTGGGAGATGCATACCCACTTCCTAACATCACAGAGATACTAGATCTCCTCGGATCTTCCAAATACTTTTCCACTCTCGATTTGGCGAACGGATTTCATCAGATCGAAGTGAACCCAAAGGACCGAGAAAAAACTGCCTTTTCCACTCCATTCGGACATTTCGAGTATAGAAGGATGCCCTATGGTCTTAAAGGGGCGCCTGCAACGTTCCAAAGACTTATGAATAATGTCTTAGTAGGCTTACAGGGATATAAAGTCTTCATTTATATGGACGACATCGTCATTTTTGGGAAAACCTTGGAGGAGCATAACACTAAACTCATCGAAGTCTTTGAGAGGTTACGACAACATAAGCTAAAATTGCAACCTGAGAAATGTGAGTTTCTCCGACCGGAACTTGCATATCTTGGTCATATAATTAGTGAAACTGGAGTATCTCCGGATCCTACTAAAATTTCAACGGTGAAAAATTTACCTACTCCTAAATCACCGAAGGAAATCAAAGCATTTCTTGGTTTAGCGGGATATTATCGTCGTTTCATAAAAGATTTTGCCAAAATCTCTCAGCCATTAACCAACCTTCTGAAGAAAAGCACTAATTTCGAATGGACACCTCGATGTACTGAATCATTCAACTCTCTAAAAAACGCCTTGATCACACCTCCTCTATTACAATACCCTGACTTTAGTCAAGAACTCATTTTAACGACCGATGCAAGTGGTTACGCCATTGGATCAATTTTGTCTCAAGGGAAAATTGGAAACGATTTGTCCATAGCCTATGCATCTAGACCAGGGCTTCTTAAACTGTGGGTCGCGACCCCCAGGGGGGTCGCGAGACTACTGAAAGGGGGTCGCAAAGATCTGATACTTTTCAATCATTATAAATAAAAATTTTAAATTAGTATACACACTACGTACAAATATAAATACAAATAAAAATCATACAAAATACTATTTTAGTTTTATTATAACTATTTTTTGAAAAAAGTGGCAATGCAAAACTGTTATGTAGGGCCTGAAAATAATGAAAATATGGAAGTAGCATTTAAAATAATAAATACAACGCGCTCCTCGATTGCAACTGAACGTTCGACATTGATGTCTGGCCGCCGGCGTCAGTGTTTGCAAGATAACTTAGTGATTATAAGTACCCAGACGCCGCGTCGCCTTACAGCTTACACATACAATACGGAAGCATAATCAAGCTAGGCTAGGCGAATCGGCATATTATTTTTATAAAAGAATAATAAAAAAAATTAAATGAAAGCTTCTTTTTCGGCGTCTTTGTGATACGGTGCCTTTGTGCGCTGCACACTTTGAACACGCCATGCGTCGGGGTTGATCTGATCGTAATTTGTTGTCATTGCACTGGTAAAGATTCGAGTGTAGTTATTTTTCTGTTTGTACTTCAGTTTGGACTCAGCTTTGTCTTCGTAGTGACATGTGTGTATTTACTGTGTAATTTTCAGTTGGTGTTTTTAATTATTACGTTAAAGTTCAACTACATTTTGTTTAATTATTTATTATTATTTAACCATCATGGATAAATGGCTAATTAAAATTCCAACTAATAAGTCTGCCACGCCGTCACAACCAAGTTGCAGTGCTTCAAATCCGACTTCTAGCAAAACAAAAAAAAAGAAAATATGACGAATCATATTTGCAGTATGGCTTCACGTGCTCTTCTCACAACAATGAAGAACAACCAGTGTGCTTAATTTGCAAAGAAGTTTTGGCTGCAGAAAGCATGAAACCGTCAAAACTGCAACGACATTTGAATACTAAACATGCAACGTTATCAAAAAGGCCAATAGAATATTTTGAGCGTCTTTTGCAAACATCAAATAAAGAAAAGAACACTTTGGAGAAGTATGTTACTTTGAATGATAAATATCTATTGGCATCGTATGAAGTTTCGTATTTGATAGCAAAAACGAAAAAGCCTTTTACTATTGGAGAGCAACTTTTACTACCTGCAGCTATAAGAATGTCTGAAATTGTTCATGGAAAACAGTATGCTGCTGAAATTAGTAAAATTCCATTATCAAATGACACTGTGTCCAAAAGAATTTCAGACATTAGCAATGATCAATTTCAACAGCTTCTTATGAGGCTTAAAGACAGCTCAAAGTTTGCAATACAACTGGACGAGTCGACAGACATTTCAAAAATGGCACAGTTGTTACTTTTTGTAAGATATATTTATGAGGGAAGCATTCATGAAGATATACTGTTTTGTCGTCCTCTGGAAGGTCATACTCGTGGAAAAGATATATATAATAAAAAAAAATTTTAAAAACCGACTTCAGAAAAAAACCCGCGATGCACAAAAAAGGATGAAATAATTGTTTGTAATTCTTAACAACATCAATCCAATAAGAATGGATCTAGAAAGAAGAATCACTTTTGAAGACGGTGCCAGGTAGTAGTTGACTTTGATTGCACTAACTATTGCTTCGGCAATTGTTTACATTTCTTTGTTAGGCTTATGCCCTTAATATATCACCCACATGTGTTAGCACCGTCTTCAAAAGTGATTCTTCTTTCTAGATCCATTCTTATTGGATTGATGTTGTTAAGAATTACAAACAATTATTTCATCCTTTTTTGTGCATCGCGGGTTTTTTTCTGAAGTCGGTTTTTAAAATTTTTTTTTATTTCGTGCTTTTTAGTCCATTCATTTTTTAATATTGCCTGTCATTGCAAGGAGCCTACGTTTTTACGACGCCACATAGCGAAGTGTATTCTACTTGTCACACCTTTTCATTTGATACCCATGTCTGGGGTCGGGGAGTGCAATTGCAAAATTTTATTGCAGATTGTATTGTCATGCGAACTATACGTATGTGCAAAATTTGCAGTTGATCGGTTATATGGAACTGGGTCAAAATCAAGTTGCAAGATTTGTTTACACTATACACACATACAGATCAAGATAATATAAGGCATATAAAAAGTTAAGTTGCCATTGATATCGGGGAAATTAAATGTAAACATTAAACTTCTTTGATTCTTCATCCACGTCATGGTATATTTATTTATTCGATATAAACAATAGTTTTTTGAACTGCAAATTTCGCCATAATTTCGTTCTTATCGGCTTTTGTTCTGGAAGCAAATTTACAGACAGACTCAAGTCGAAAAATTGTTTAATATGGAACAAAATTCTCCGAAGGAAATTAAAAAATAATTATTTTGTCGACATATAGAAAAAAAAGCACCGCGAGCCCTTGGGATCGAACTCGCACCCCACAGATCCCACAGACAAGAATACTTGTCTCGAGCCCTTTGCGCTATGTCAAGTACTATCGACCGCTGACCAATATGTTAATAAATCATTTCAGAAAAAAGAAAAAGAGAAAAAGAAAAAAACCGGGGGTGCTGTCTGTTTCAAACGGAAACGTACAAATATAAAATAGTGAACAAAAACGCACGTGCAGTTGGTAATTCAATTTTATTCAATAAGTACACCTCAATATTTGCAAACTTACAACCTAATCATGCAACTTATGCTAATGTATGGTTAAATTGCTTGCTGCAGTGCCCTGGTGTCGCTGGTCGTCGTGAAAATGCCAGTCCTGCGTCGTGGTGGTCAGCTGAATATTTCCTTTGATGCCTTGGATGTTTCTCTTACTACGTGTTTAATATGTTTCAAATGCAGGCAGAATTCCGGCCTTCCATTAATGGTATGCACAGGAATCCACTGCGATTGTTTGAATTCTAATATTTTCTAAACACAAACAAGCATGCAGAATTTGCCACCTTCCGCCAGTAAGCGGTGTGCAGAAACTCACTGCTAATTTCTACGACTGATACGCGAACACAAACTTAATAGCAGATAAATTCTGGCCTTCCATAAAATGGTATGCGCATGAATTTACTGCTTTTTATCTATTCTACGTGAGACAAAAACAAAGTGAATAAATTGCAGGCAGAACCTTAGCCTTCCACAAAGTGGTGTGCCTATGCGTTCACTGCTCTTTATAAATCAAATCTACAACAAAAACGTGCAGGTAAAATTTTCCGCCTTCCACGTTGTGGTGTGCGCGAAAATTTGCTGCCCGCTACCAAATTAAACACAATACAACAACAAGAGCATGTGAAATTTTCCGCCTTCCACTTAGTGGTGTGCGAGAAAATTTCCTGCTTGCTATCAAAAATTTTCAGAAATTAATATTGCATGTAAAACTCTCACCTTCCTATTGGTTTGGAGAGTTCCCTGCGTAGCTGAAAATTGAGAGAGGCCGACTAAGGATGCGTCCGCGTTTTTATAGTCCAAAGATAACGGTGTCCTTAAGGAAATTTTATTTCCTTGTTGCGAACTGCCTTATCGGCAGCGTAAAATTATTAACTTTCACCGAATTTAGAGGCCAATTGTAATAGTAATTATTTGTACTGTATTTAAAATAATTATTCTAATTTTTCTTTATATTTTTTCGACTGTTTTTCTCTTTTTTGTCGATTTTTATTGCAGGGATATTTTTATTCCCTAAAATGGCCATAAATAATTTCCTTTCTCCATTTTGTACACAACTATTCTTGTCTCGCTTTAATTTCATAAGTTTATTTTCTCTTTCTTTCTCCTTAACCTTATGGAGAAATATTATTATTAAAATATCTTTTTACGCGTATCTTTTTCGATGTTTTTAATGTTACCATTAGAATCCGCGCGAAATTCTACATAAGTTTCATATGTCATTTTCATATGAAACATAAAGTTTGACGTTTCTTTGCCGGGCGAAGTTCTGTGTACATCGCGAGTGCTGTTTTAGTGTTTTTTTTACCTGTTTTTCACTAATTTTCAGGTAAGTAATGTGATGTGGTGTGTTTATTATTTACCTGTGAACAGTTGTGTGTGTTGTAGGTTTCGGAAATCGTGTTTTCTTGTGAGAAAATAGGTGGGTAAAAATGATAGGTTATATCCGTCATTTTCCACCTTAAATTGCTATTTTTCACCTGTAATGTGTGACATATACACATATTGTACAGGTGAAATGATATGTAGCACATATTGCGCAAGTGGTTTAACTTGGATGTGCTTTTTATGTGTTAATTGTTTGAATTCGGTTTGTTTACGTTCTGCGTGTGGTTGTTGTTGTTGTTTTTGACCTTCAATTATTTTCAAATTTATTAATTCTGCTTGTCTTGTTTCAGCTAAATATCGCAGGTAAGTATAATCTTATAGTTTGTTTTTAATATTTTATTAATAATTTCATTCATTTTTAGGGTTTTAGGTAAAAAGACAAGTTTCAACTTGCCGGTGCTCCGAAATGAAGTAGCCTCCAGTATGCTATAGGGGCTTGGTAAGTATCGTTGATTAATTACTCTATAAGCATTTATTTCAGGTTCATTTGTAATTTCAGCTTTTTTATCATTTTATATTTCAGGGTTATTATTTATTTTTTCCTTATGTTTCAGAGAATAATTTTTAATTCGTAGTTGGTTATTTTCTTTTTTTCAGATTTTTTTTATTTATGAAAATTCATTGTATTGTTTACATATATATTTCTCTATTTCAGCATGCCTTATAAGTTAGATTTAGTTTTTAAGTTTATTTCAAATTCGTTTTTTAAGTTTATTTTTAATTTATATTTTTAAGTCTTAGAATTAGGATAATTAGATTAAGTTTATAACTTCTTAGGACAAATTATATTTATATTTTATATGTGTTGTGTTTTTTTTTTTGTTTGAATCCTGTCCCCTTTCAGGTTGTTGTGTTCGGGGCCGAACATTCTCCCCCGCGTTGAACTCTCAAGTTCAACCTTTCTTTCAGCTTTTTTAAGCCTCTTTTGTGGTGGTGATGAAACACTATACGTCCATCTGCCTTGACCTGGAGCCGTGCCTGATAGGTGTTGGGTAAACTGACGGTGATTTCCTTTTTCCTTGTCTCTCGGACTCGATTGAACTTAATCCGTTGGATTATACTCCGAGGTAGGTATAAATCTTCGCCTTCACGGGTGACAAAGCGCTGGAAACAGTTGTTCGCACGTTGGGCTAGCTCGGTCAGGTTAGTTGTTGGTGTGAGCCTCTCCAAATTGTAGTAGAACCTCCCATTGATGATGGCTGGTTTCTCTAAGATAGGGGGTTGTGTTTGTTTTTTCGGAGGCTCCTCGGTACTAGGACCTGGACAAGATGTTGGTGTTTCCGAGGCAGATGCTGGTGGTGATGGGGTTGACAAATCGATAGTGAAGTCACAGTCGAGGTCCAAATAAGGGCTGCCGGCAGACAGGAAGCTATCTTCCACTGCCGCTAAATCTTCTTCAGTATAGTCGTATTCACTCATCTGAAAGAAGGCTTATGGATTACGGATTTCATGATAGGATAAGGACAAAACTGGATGCAAGAAACGGACATTTAACAAGACGATCACGAACGTTGCCAACTATGGAGTTAGTTATCCCTTGTGCTTGTATGTTGCTCTGTTGGCAAGCGGCAAATCTTCGTTATCGGTCTTTGAAAGCTGCTGCGGCCGGTTCTGACTTGTACCACCCGTGTCAAGCCGTCAGGTCCTGGAAATGTTTTTTCCACGATGGCGAGTGGCCAATTTGTTGGTGCTGTGGTTTCTTGTTTTATAAGCACAATGTCGCCTATTTGGAGATTCGGTTGCTCTCTTTGCCATTTTGGCCGTTGTTGCAACTGATTGAGGTAATCTTTGGACCATGTATTCCAGAATTTTTTAACTATATCTTGTATCAATTTCCATCGCCGTGATAATGACATGTTATTTTCTATATTTGGCTCTGGTACTGCATTGAGTGCTCGCCCAATCAAAAAATGCCCCGGGGTAAGAACAAAGGATTCGTCTGGATCATTTCTTACACTACATAAGGGTCGTGAGTTTAAGCAAGCTTCAACTTGATTGAGGACGGTTGCATATTCCTCAAAGGTATAAATTGAGTTTCCTAGCGTTCTACGCAAGTGATGTTTTATTGATTTCACCCCCGCTTCCCAGATTCCTCCAAAGTGGGGAGCCGCTGGTGGGTTGAAGTGCCAAGTGATCTGTTTCATTGCCAAATATTGTACAGCGTTTGGATTAGCGTCTTTTATGGCTTGTCTTACTTCTTTATCCAATATGGTTTTCGCTCCTATAAAATTGGAGCCACAGTCGGAGTATATGTCTGATGGTAATCCTCTTCTGCCAATAAAGCGTTTTAATGCTGCAATGAAGGCCATCGTAGAGAGATCTGACACCAACTCGATGTGAATGGCTCTGGTCGCTAGGCAGATGATAACACAGATGTAAGCTTTTTGTAGTTTAGCATTGCGTAACGGCGAAGTCTTGATTATTATTGGGCCAGCGTAGTCTATTCCTATTTTAGTGAATGGGTTGGTGATATTGACTCTGGGTGCTGGTAAGTCCCCCATCAACTGTGTCATAGTCTGACCTCGATGTCTGGCACAAGTGACACATTTATGTATTCTACTCGTAACGCATCGTCTAGCATCCAGAATCCAATATTTTTGGCGACTGGTAGCTAGAACGAGTGACGTTCCTCCATGAAGAGTTGCTAAGTGTAGTTGATCGATGATCATATGTGTCACTTGGTGCTCCTGCGGAAGGATGATTGGGTGCTTGGCGTCATGTGTCAATGCTGCGTTTGATAATCTGCCTCCTAATCGTATTAGATCATCCTTATCCATAAATGGAGTCAGCTTAAGCAGACGACTGGTGCGCGCTAGTGGTTGTTTATGGAGGAGCTTCGCGTAATCATCGGCAAATTCGATTTTTTGTACAAGCCGCAAGATAGTGGTCTGTGCTTCCTGGTATTCAGTTGTGGATATGTAACTAACCCGTTTTGCATGTATATTTTTGCAGTTATGTCTAAATCGTAAGAGGAGGGCAATAATATGTGTGAGCCGTGTGATGGTTGAATATCGTAGCAGAATATTGTCTTCCAGTTGAGCTAGGAAATTAACTGTGGCTGAACGTTTCACTTCGCATTCCGTATTGCTTGGTATGTTCTGAGTTTTTGGCCATTGATCGGAATTGCAAATCAACCAACTTGGTCCGTTCCACCACAGCTGGTGGTTGACCAAATTAGAAACTGTGATGCCTCTTGAAGCTATATCCGCTGGATTGTCTTTAGTGGGTACGTGCCGCCATTGATCATATCGTATCGTTTCCTGTATTTCGACGACGCGGTTAGCAACATAAGTCTTCCATTTAGCCGGATGTTCTTTCACCCATTGCAGAGTTATCATAGAATCGGTCCAGGCATATATGGGCATGTGTAGTAGTTGCATATCGTCTAGGGTGGTCTGCAGTAATCTAGCCAAGAGTACAGCTGCATTTAGCTCCAATCGAGGAATCGTTGTGGGCTTTGTGGGCGCCACTCTGGTCTTGGAAGTGAGTAAGTGTGATGTAATTTCTCCATTATCCGTCTCCACTCTTAAATACAAGACGGCTGCATATGCTCTGGATGACGCATCGCAGAACCCATGTAGCTGCATATTTGCCGTTTTGGAGTATCCGACCCATCTTGGAATACGCAGAGTTTTTAAATGCTGTAGATCCGTTTTAAATGTACTCCATTGATTCTCTATTGAGCTTGATACTGGTTGATCCCAAGCATGACCAGTTATCCATAATGACTGCATTATTATTTTTGCAGTAATCAGAATAGGTGCGAGCCATCCCAATGGATCGTATAATGAAGCGACTTGTGACAAGATATTTCTCTTGGTTGCAACGGCGTACTCCGGCAGTGGATTAACAACAAAGGAAAAATAATCTGGTCCTGGATGCCAACGAACGCCAAGAGTCTTAACGACATCATCTGAAACCAGGGTTAGGGTGGACTTTAATTCCCGATCTTCTTGTGGAATGTCTTCTAGTAATGCAGGGTAATTACTTGTCCATTTTCGTAGCTTAAAGCCCCCTGCTTTGGTGATGCTACGTAATTCTTGTTGCAGTAATTTGGCTTCCTCAACGTTGTCCGCACCGCTTAGTAAATCGTCAACATAAAAATTGTTGTATATGGCTGTGTATGCTAAGGGCCATGTTTCCCTTTCATCTTCCGCAAGTTGCTGTAACGTGCGTATAGCTAAATATGGTGCGCATGCTGTTCCAAAGGTTACTGTTTTTAATTTGTAATCCTGTGGTAGTCGAGTCTGGGGATGCTGCCAAATAATTCGCTGGAAGTTCTGGTGGTCTGGATGAATACTGATCATGCGGTACATTTTCTCTATATCCGCGTTCATGGCCACCTTATATTTTCTCCAATTTAATAGGGTCGCGAATAGTTTGGGCTGCAACGTTGGTCCTACCAAAAGGTGATCATTGAGGGATTTTCCACTCGTTGTTTTGGCGGAGGCGTCAAAAACCACTCTTAATTTTGTTGTGGAACTGTCTTTGAAGACAGCGTGATGAGGTATGTAGTAATGTTCCTCGTCATTGGTCGGGGTATCTACTGCTTCCATATGTCCAAGGTCTATGTACTCATCCAGACACTTGGTATATTCATCCTTCAGTTGAGGCTTCTTAGTGAATTGTCTCTGCAATGCCAGGAACCGGTTCATCGCTTGTGGCCTTGACTGTCCCAAGATAGGAGCCTTGTTTTCCACAAAGGGCAGCGCCACTTGATAGCTTCCATTTGCCTTCCGGATGTGTGTTTTGTGAAAGATTTGTTGACATGTTTCGTCCTCTGGCGTGAGAATTTTCCTTGACGGAGTTTCCTCAATTTCCCAAAAACGTTTCAGCAGGTTATCTATCTTGAGATCTGCTGTGCTGGTCGTAAATGCTGCGACTTGATCGCCGACCGTAGCTGTGATTGGTCCCATTAGTATCCATCCAAACATTGTTTTGATGGCAGTTGGAGATGTATCATCTCCGCGACGAATGCCGTTTTCTAAAATCTTCACATAGGCCCTTACTCCCAGCAGGGCGTCGATGCTTCCAGTTTTCCAGAATGCTGGATCTGCTAACTGCAAGTTCTTGAGATGCTGCCAGTTTCCTTTTCGGGTTGTCGTGGTTGGTAAAGGATTAGTGATCCTGTCTATGATTAGAAACTCCTCTTTTACGGCCCGCTCAGTCTGGTAACATGATCTTAACGACAGGCTCACCTTTTGGTTTGATGTGCCTGCAGGGGCTAAATTCAAGCCCGTAATTTCTACCTCTGTTTTGGTTGGGGTAGCTCGTAGTTGTCTGCATGCATCGTCAGTGATAAAGGATGCCTCAGATCCTGGATCGATGAGACAACGTAGTAGCTTTCCTGTGCCTTGTTTGCTATGTACCATCACACGTGCAGTTGCCAGTAACGCACGGCGATTTTTCGTGGCTAAGAAAGTCTGTATTGGATGTGACTCTTCAGCTTCATTGGCTGAGTGTATCTTCGGGGCTGTAGGAGATTTGTTTGGTATGTTACCTCCTTCATGAAGATTCCCTTTGGATGCTGTTGACCCAGTGCTCTCTCTCCTTGACTTAGGATGTAATGTTGTATGGTGTTTTTGGTTGCACTTGCGACATCTATATTTACTCGGACAATTGTTGATTGTGTGCTGACGTGAAAAGCAGTTTAAACAACAGCCCGCGGTTTGTATAATTTTACGCCTAGCGTCCGCATTCATTGATTTGAATTTCCTGCAGAAGGCAATAAAGTGTTTGCTGTTACAAGCTGGACAACCATTTTGGTTTATTGTGTGATGTGTATGAAAGGTTTCCCTTTTGATGTGTGGGTTGGGTTTAGATGCAGGCTTAGATACTACGACATCTGCAATGGATTCTAAAACACGCAACCTGGTGGTCAAGAACGCCTTGAATTGGGCACAAGTGGGTAACGCTTGGGTTGATCCTTGTTCTTCTTCCCAAAGCCTCAATGTTGTGAATGGCAATCGTTGAACTAGTAAGTAAATCAGAATTGCATCCCACGAGCTCGTGTCCACACCAAGAGCCTTCAATTGCTGCAGGCATTCGGTTGTTGTATCGATTAATGACTTCAGACCTTTGGATGTTTCCGTCGATAGCTTAGCAATACTCAAAAATGTCTTTAGCTGATGATTAACTAAGATTCGTTTGTTCTCGTAACGTTCCTTGAGCTTTGTCCAGGCTGGATAGTAATCATCGTTGGTGGTTGGTACATGCCTTAATAAAGATTCTGCCTCCCCAACTAGACATTCCTTTAAGTAGTGCAGTTTTTGCACAGCTGTTAGCTTGGGGTTACTATGTACCAGCGACACGAACACGTCATGAAAGGATCGCCACATATCGTAGTTGCCATTGTATTTTGGCAGGCTAATTCTAGGGAGCTGAATGTCGTGCTGCGTCCCAATTTGTTGCAGCTCTGGTGTTCTAATAGCTGGAGTGGTGCCTGGCTCTGAAGAAGTGTTTGGTGCATTTCTTTGTAATCCATCCAACAATTCACCCATATGTTCGGCGTATTTGATTTCCATTTCACTATATCGATCGAGACGCAAATACTCCACCGGGACTTCTACAGGATTATCGAGTGCTGCTTCATTTATGGCTAAGTCATTATTACAGAATTCTTCCCATAATGCCTTGTAGTCGTTGATTCTGGATTGATAATATCCATATGAACGTTTTGCTATCGCGGTTTTTTTTCCGTTTTCGACGAATTTCTCCAATCGATTTCGTAGCATAGATTGTTTTCGGCACAATTGTTGCAGAGTCGCCATGATTTAATGTATGTAAGTTTGCAAAAAGTATAAAAATTAAACAAGTTTGAATACGCTGCACGAAATCTCGGTGGAACCTCCAAATGTTTCAAACGGAAACGTACAAATATAAAATAGTGAACAAAAACGCACGTGCAGTTGGTAATTCAATTTTATTCAATAAGTACACCTCAATATTTGCAAACTTACAACCTAATCATGCAACTTATGCTAATGTATGGTTAAATTGCTTGCTGCAGTGCCCTGGTGTCGCTGGTCGTCGTGAAAATGCCAGTCCTGCGTCGTGGTGGTCAGCTGAATATTTCCTTTGATGCCTTGGATGTTTCTCTTACTACGTGTTTAATATGTTTCAAATGCAGGCAGAATTCCGGCCTTCCATTAATGGTATGCACAGGAATCCACTGCGATTGTTTGAATTCTAATATTTTCTAAACACAAACAAGCATGCAGAATTTGCCACCTTCCGCCAGTAAGCGGTGTGCAGAAACTCACTGCTAATTTCTACGACTGATACGCGAACACAAACTTAATAGCAGATAAATTCTGGCCTTCCATAAAATGGTATGCGCATGAATTTACTGCTTTTTATCTATTCTACGTGAGACAAAAACAAAGTGAATAAATTGCAGGCAGAACCTTAGCCTTCCACAAAGTGGTGTGCCTATGCGTTCACTGCTCTTTATAAATCAAATCTACAACAAAAACGTGCAGGTAAAATTTTCCGCCTTCCACGTTGTGGTGTGCGCGAAAATTTGCTGCCCGCTACCAAATTAAACACAATACAACAACAAGAGCATGTGAAATTTTCCGCCTTCCACTTAGTGGTGTGCGAGAAAATTTCCTGCTTGCTATCAAAAATTTTCAGAAATTAATATTGCATGTAAAACTCTCACCTTCCTATTGGTTTGGAGAGTTCCCTGCGTAGCTGAAAATTGAGAGAGGCCGACTAAGGATGCGTCCGCGTTTTTATAGTCCAAAGATAACGGTGTCCTTAAGGAAATTTTATTTCCTTGTTGCGAACTGCCTTATCGGCAGCGTAAAATTATTAACTTTCACCGAATTTAGAGGCCAATTGTAATAGTAATTATTTGTACTGTATTTAAAATAATTATTCTAATTTTTCTTTATATTTTTTCGACTGTTTTTCTCTTTTTTGTCGATTTTTATTGCAGGGATATTTTTATTCCCTAAAATGGCCATAAATAATTTCCTTTCTCCATTTTGTACACAACTATTCTTGTCTCGCTTTAATTTCATAAGTTTATTTTCTCTTTCTTTCTCCTTAACCTTATGGAGAAATATTATTATTAAAATATCTTTTTACGCGTATCTTTTTCGATGTTTTTAATGTTACCATTAGAATCCGCGCGAAATTCTACATAAGTTTCATATGTCATTTTCATATGAAACATAAAGTTTGACGTTTCTTTGCCGGGCGAAGTTCTGTGTACATCGCGAGTGCTGTTTTAGTGTTTTTTTTACCTGTTTTTCACTAATTTTCAGGTAAGTAATGTGATGTGGTGTGTTTATTATTTACCTGTGAACAGTTGTGTGTGTTGTAGGTTTCGGAAATCGTGTTTTCTTGTGAGAAAATAGGTGGGTAAAAATGATAGGTTATATCCGTCATTTTCCACCTTAAATTGCTATTTTTCACCTGTAATGTGTGACATATACACATATTGTACAGGTGAAATGATATGTAGCACATATTGCGCAAGTGGTTTAACTTGGATGTGCTTTTTATGTGTTAATTGTTTGAATTCGGTTTGTTTACGTTCTGCGTGTGGTTGTTGTTGTTGTTTTTGACCTTCAATTATTTTCAAATTTATTAATTCTGCTTGTCTTGTTTCAGCTAAATATCGCAGGTAAGTATAATCTTATAGTTTGTTTTTAATATTTTATTAATAATTTCATTCATTTTTAGGGTTTTAGGTAAAAAGACAAGTTTCAACTTGCCGGTGCTCCGAAATGAAGTAGCCTCCAGTATGCTATAGGGGCTTGGTAAGTATCGTTGATTAATTACTCTATAAGCATTTATTTCAGGTTCATTTGTAATTTCAGCTTTTTTATCATTTTATATTTCAGGGTTATTATTTATTTTTTCCTTATGTTTCAGAGAATAATTTTTAATTCGTAGTTGGTTATTTTCTTTTTTTCAGATTTTTTTTATTTATGAAAATTCATTGTATTGTTTACATATATATTTCTCTATTTCAGCATGCCTTATAAGTTAGATTTAGTTTTTAAGTTTATTTCAAATTCGTTTTTTAAGTTTATTTTTAATTTATATTTTTAAGTCTTAGAATTAGGATAATTAGATTAAGTTTATAACTTCTTAGGACAAATTATATTTATATTTTATATGTGTTGTGTTTTTTTTTTTTGTTTGAATCCTGTCCCCTTTCAGGTTGTTGTGTTCGGGGCCGAACACTGTCAATAATGCACGTTGCACGAGCAAATGACTTTGTTGCTTTTGCACACAAGTCAATAAATCAAAATGATTTCCGTCAGACGTTCAATAATGCAGTGTGCGCTTGCAAACGGCTGCAAATACGCAAATGTTTTAGACACTGTGCGAGGAATAAAACCAAGAAGAAGAGAGCTGTCACTTTACAGAATTTGTTGTAGACCCTCGTAGTAAAGTAGTAATATCTTGAAAAAATAAGTGAAAAATGAGGTATTTTTTCATTTTGTTCATATTATTACATTATATTTATTTTGTACTATATTTACGCATTCAATTTTCTTTTTAGTGATATAGAGAATGATGGTGAAAATGGTTACAGCAATCAGCAAGTTAAATTATTAATAGAGAGGCGCTTGGATATGGAAAACCAGTTTTCCGAAGGGAAAAGGAAGAAAAGTGTGCTGTGGAAGGTGGTGCACACAAATATTTTGAAAATAGACCCTTCATTCCCCTTAGGGGTTGAAGCGGCAAAATGCAAATTTTATAATTTGTATACAACTTATAAGAGAGTCAAGAAACGTAACAATACTTCTGGCAACAAAAGAACGAATTGGCCATATTACGAAATGTTTGATGAAATCTTCGGGTCTCGTCATTCAATTGCACCTCCACAGGAAAACATAATGTCAACATTTAATCTTGACGGCGACGAGATGACGAGTGAGATATTTGAACTTGAAGAGCCAATTGAAAACTCTACTCCAAGCCCAAACAAAAGGACAAAGAAAAAGAACGAAAAAGAAGACACCTTAAAGTTTCTGAAGACGATGGAACAAAAAGAAGATCAACGCCATAAAGACTTCATTGACCTAGAAAACAAAAAAATTGATGTTGAAGTCCAAAAAGTTGAAGCCATCAAAGGCATGTCGACATTACTCCAACAAATTTTGAACAAGCAAATGCAAGGTAATTCAATGAATTAGAAATATTTCATTATTATTATTCTATAATCTATTTATTTATTTTTTTCAGTTTGAAAAGGGCTGCGAAACTATGTCTGTGTGGAAAACACCTGTTTTTTTTAAAGAATATATGTATTTCATTTTATTTTTAGAACATTTTTATTTTTTATGAGGAATATTTATTTTTGTTTTTTATGAGAAAATATATGTGTTTGTTTGTTATTACTAATATGTTGTATATTTCATTGAAAAAATCGATTACCTCAAAGTAAGAGGTGGTAGCACGTAAGTTGTTTCAATCGACCTCTTCATACAAAAATCTTGAATTTTTGTATGAAGAGGTCGATTGAAACAACTTACGTGTTACCGACCCAGCATATTGAAAAATCATATTGGAAACATCCACTCTGCTAATATCTGCCTTTTCACAACTGCATCCATTCGGCCAGGAGTATTATCAGGCGATTGTGAAGAATTCTGTACTGGTTCTGCTGGTTCATTTGGTGTTTCTATATATTCTACAGAATCACAAGTACTATTCATGCGGCATAAATTATGCAGGACAATGGTAGCTATTACAATGAACTTGGCGTTTTTTAGTTTATTAATTTTTAGATAAATTTATGAAACGAAATTTTGCTTTTAAAAGCCCAAACGCCTGTTCAATACAAACTCTAATAGATGAGTGCTTATAATTAAAATTTTTTTCCCTTTCACACAAAAACCCATTGTCCCTAAACGGTGTGATCAGATGTGGGAGAAGAGGGTACGCTGCATCTCCAAGTAGATGGATATTTTCCGGTAGCTCATACGTTCCATTATTTATGGCTTGGCAAATGGGACTACTTTCCCATACCCTTGCGTCGTGGCAGCTGCCTGGGAATCCAAAGAATGCGTCTCGTATAATCAAATTGTGATCACATATGCACTAAAAATATTAAACAAAATTATAAAACCAAGGTTTTCCGTTTTGTATGTATATGCAATGAACCGACCTGTAAAATTAGGGAATGATACCCCTTGCGGTTATAATAGCTTTGTGGGTCATTTTGAGGTGCTTTGATGCGTATGTGCGTGCCATCAATGCACCCAGCTACTCCCGGTAATGCATTTGGTTGGCGCTTATTTTCAAATGCCTTGGAAATTTCAAATATTTCCCCGTCGCTTGGCCATTTGATATATTTTTCCCTTAGTGCACAAATCAGTTTGCACATTTTTATAAACACATACACCACTTTCCCATACGATACGTCGAAGCGATCCGACACTTCTCTGTAGCAATTTTCATTTGCCAGCATCCACAAAGTTATGTATAAAAGATGTTCAATTTTTTGTTTTGGCCTTCCCTTCGAGTATTCCCATTTTGGGGATAATTCATCCACTAGTATCTAAAATGACGTAAATAACAAGTATTTAATACTACAGTATAATTAATATATTTCTTGAAATACATACTTTAAAACAACTCCTAGTCATTCGAAAATGACTAAAAAAAGTATCTTCGCTCATTGATGTTATTGTTACGAAGTAGTTTTTGTTTTTTATAACATTTCTTTTCACATTCGCCAAGCTTGTCAATTGTTTTTGAAGCATTTTAATTGCAATTTTCTTACACTTCTTGGCCGAAGGAACAACACTATGCGTATTACTCGCATTACTGGATTCCACTAATATAAACGTTAAATAGTTTGCAATAATATCTCCCATTTTCAAACTCTATAAAATTATCCTTTCAATTATTTAAACGGAAAACTGGTACAATATGAAATGTCAGAATATAAGTTAGAACTTACCTATATAATACTCGTACAAAGCCTGAGTAAATGCTTCTTTTTGATATAAAAAACTCCGACGATTGTGGTCAATTTCATCAGATCTGTCACACACGCAAATGGTTTGTCTGACGTTATGCTGATTGTGTGTGCAGAGTCAAATAAGCATTGCACAGTGCATTATTGACAGCACCCCGGCTGCCCCGACCGGAATCGAACATGCGAACGCTGAATCGAGGATTCGACGCTCTACCCACTCCGCCATCGGCCTGCTGCCACATTTTCAACAATAAAGTAATTTGTTCGGTGCCCATGAAATGTTTAGGTTGAACTTTAACAGGTTGAATTTTAACAGTTTTTTCTGCCTAACTTCGAACTCCGTTATCAGAATTAAGAAAAAAATTAACGGGACCACCGTGGGAAGCTCCCCCTTCAAATGAACCAAAAAAAAGCAAAAAAGTTATTGGGTTACAAAGTTATGCGTGAACAGGACCACAAAATACCTACACGTCGAATTGAGTAACCTCCTCTTTTTTTGAAGTCGGTTAACAAAGTAAATGAGTTTTTTGAAAAAGAAGGATTAAATTGGAAAAATTGTGTTGGTGTGTGCACGGACGGTGCTGCAGCAATGACCGGACAAGATCTTGCATTTGTTAAAGCTGGAAATGATCATATTACATTTACACATTGTATGATTCACCGAGAGGCACTTGTTGTTAAAAAAAATTGCACCAGAATTAAACACTGTGTTTTTTGATGCAGTCAAAATCATTAACTTTATTAAAAGTCGAGCACTTAATAGTCGATTGTTTAAAAATTTGTGCATTGATATGGATTCGGATTATACAAGTTTATTGCTACATGCTGAAGTTAGGTGGCTGTCAAGAGGTCGAAGTTTGAAACGATTATTAACTTTAAAAGATGAAGTTCTTATATTTCTAACAGAGCAAAATTCAAATTTGGCCTATTATTTTCACGATAATTTATGGCTTCTCAAGCTATGCTATTTGGCAGATATTTTTGATAAAATCAATGATATGAATTTATCAATGCAGGGAGTCTGCGTTAATATGTTTATGTTAAAAAATAAACTTGAGGCCTTTGTTAAAAAAATTCTTATATGGAAGAACAGAGTGGAAAGTGGATCGCTCGAAATGTTTCCATTTACTGACGAGTATATAATTAGTAACAATATTTCAAAAAAAGATACTCCTATAACAAAAATTATAGTTAATCATTTGAAGGATTTGTAAGTTTACATGCATAGGTATTTTCCCAATGATATCGATACACAACAATGGATTTGCAATCCATTTTCAATTGAAATGGAAGAAATTAACAGGTCCACGTGTTGGAACATCATTTTTGCTTTTGCTTCTAGGGAAAAACGGTATGTACAAGACCATTTAAATTTAAATATACCTATTTGGTGGCAGAACAAGAGATATTGAGCTTGCTAAGCGTGATATTGTGGACGTAAAGTGCACCGTTGGCCGAGACCCACCCGAAGGTGGTACTTATATAAAGCGAGGTCCTTGGTGATTTTGTATTGTGGGACCGCTTGACGATTATCTATTGTACTTCAAGCTACATAACGCTGTGGTGTTATTTACCATTAAGGTTGCAGAGTCACAGTTCCGTATCAAGGCTAGTTTACAGTCAATGTTCCAATGGCAATCAATAATCTTTGTGTGAGCTCAGTACTTCTGGATCATTGTAAGGATTATACCCTAGGAATAAGTCGATAAGGAGCCATCATCCGCATTTCTTTTTGATTCCGAACCGGTAGTCTCGTACATTGTTCACCTAGAGTCATCATCTTTTAAGTTAAGATTATTATATATATATATTCAATTATTAATCACCAATTATCATTTATTAACGTAACACTTACACTATGAGCTGTCCTTATTCATTAGTTTTGTTTTTACACGCATAGATAAAAATACCCTTTTTATATTTTTAAAATAAACATAAAATTATAATACTAGAAACTTTTCATATGCTCCACCTTGGTTTCTGTGTTTGTGATGAAATACTATAAATTTTTTTTTAATTTAGCACTCAAATGTTTGATGGTTGTTTGTTTTTTTAATTGATGTGCAACGATACATACCTTGGTACCAGGGCGGGTGTTGTTTGTTTTGTGTTTTTGATTAACTTTGGGAGGCGGAGCACATCTTTCTGTTAACACTTTTGCTAATTTAACGCATAACAGTTATCCAGTTATTAAAACAATGTTTTGTTAGTCTATAAGCTGGTTTAATGTTTTTTTCTTGTAACAGAAGGTTATGTAAGGGTTGTCGATTTTTTTATAATAAATTAATGTCGTTTGTATAGATGTGTCTGAATCATTGTTATATATACTCGTGCAGTATGGCCGGCTAAGTAAACTCAGGATGGGCTAGCGGCGGAATAAAGTTCTTTCCCACCCGTCTCCTCTTCTCTCCCTCATAGGTACTCCGCTCCCCTCAAGATGGGAGCACGCTCACAAGAAGGTAAGTGGTGATGACGTAATTCGCTAGGTGGTACCTCAAGGGTCTCAACACCCACGACCCCCCGGCGAGCCAGCCCTACCTTTGAGGCCCCGGGGTACCGCCTTGAAGTTCAGTACTTGTATAATTTGTATTTCAAATTCTTGTTTTTTTGTTGGTGAACCTGAAGTTGGCTCTTCGGGCACCCAATCTAAGGTTCACGCGACAGCATTAAACCCGTATAATATAATGTACCAGATAATAAATAAGACAAAAATACATACATACTTAAATAGCATATTATAATTTTATTGGATGTACGTACACCATATAGGATAGGTAAACAACAGTATTAGTGGAGTCAGATGAGCAAAACATAAGGAATTGTCTCCAGAGTAAAAATTTTTTTTTGGAACATGTTAGTTACATCGAATACTATACGAAATGGACATTTTCTACCTCTAGCAACCGCCGCTACGTAAGTTATCGGCCATTATGTCAAAAATTTACCATTTTGGTCGTTCTTTCTAAATATAAATGCGTATATCTCGGCATGTGTAGGTCCGAAAAAATAGAAAAAAATAGAGGTTGTTCGTTATGGTATTGGCTACCAGCGGTTACAATAAGGATTTCATATCTGCACATATAACCTCAAAAAAAAATCAAAAACTGAAGAAACTACTGAATTTTGGTTTTTTGGTGATAACTTCAGATATTTTTCGTGAAATTTGATGAAATTTTCAAAAGTTATACTTTATAATGGGAACAATAACTGGTTAAAATTTCAAGTCAAAATATCTAATACAAGGCTCAAAAATTGACTTCAAATTTGAAAATTGATTGGCCTATCAGTTTTGTGCATCGCTTCGTATGAGGTTCTTACTTTTTTTAAAATGTAGCTTCTTTTATGCACTTTTGATGGTGAAAATGAAAAATTTTTAAACTTGAAGAAAAGTGAAAAAAATCGAATCGAAAATCGATAATTTTTGCATTTTTTCGTCAATTTTTTTTAGAAAAAAATCACATTTTTTGATAAAAGTCAATTTTTCGATCACCATATGTCAAAAATGAACTAATAATTCAATAGAAATTGAACTTTGCCAAAAAAAGTCAAATTTTCCTAAAAAATTGACGAAAAAATGCAAAAATTGTCGATTTTCGATTCGATTTTTTTCACTTTTCTTCAAGTTTAAAAATTTTTCTTTTTCACCATCAAAAGTGCATAAAAGAAGCTACATTTTAAAAAAAGTAAGAACCTCATACGAAGCGATGCACAAAACTGATAGGCCAATCAATTTTCAAATTTGAAGTCAATTTTTGAGCCTTGTATTAGATATTTTGACTTGAAATTTTAACCAGTTATTGTTCCCATTATAAAGTATAACTTTTGAAAATTTCATCAAATTTCACGAAAAATATCTGAAGTTATCACCAAAAAACCAAAATTCAGTAGTTTCTTCAGTTTTTGATTTTTTTTGAGGTTATATGTGCAGATATGAAATCCTTATTGTAACCGCTGGTAGCCAATATCATAACGAACAACCTCTATTTTTTTCAATTTTTTCGGACTTACACATGCCGAGATATACGCATTTATATTTAGAAAGAACGACCAAAATGGTAAATTTTTGACATAATGGCCGATAACTTACGTAGCGGCGGTTGCTAGTGGTAGAAAATGTCCATTTCGTATAGTATTCGATGTAACTAACATGTTCCAAAAAAAAAATTTTACTCTGGAGACAATTCCCTTTTCACTAAAATTTGATGCTCATCTGACTCCACTATATAAAATAACTTTAAATAAGTTCATAAGCATAACAAAAAAAAGTATTTGCATGTAAAAAAAAAACATAAACAACGTTCATGCTTTTTTTTTCCTCTAAGGGGAAGGGTGTAATAAACGACAAAAAATGTATAAATCAAAAGCATAAACAAGATAAGAAATCATCACTAGGTCATTACCCAACACGGCACATTGCCCACCTGCAAGGTCAATGTCAATTAATTGCCACCTGGCATTCCGGACGCGGGAGTATTGCAAGGTGACTCGCGCATTCCAAAGGAGCGTCAAGTTACCTTGATACTCGTGCGCCTGATAGTGCCGGCTAGCAGCTGACAATGTTGCTGATTCCTAATTTAAGGAATTTATATTGGAATGTTTGGAATGTGCTTCATTAATGCATATTTGTCGTTTGTTATTTCCCATCAACAAGAATCTATGTAAGAAGAAATAGTATAAATAATTCCGTTTTAATTAATAAAAACAGTCTACAGAGAACCACCGAAGTTTTAATTTAAAATATTCCTAAATTTGCGCTGATCTTGAGATAGCTGCTTTCGAGCACACTCAAGAGGAGTTAAAGCCATCCCTTGGCTGCTCCAAATAGTAGTGAGAAGCAGAACGTGTTGAAGTTGAAATCAAAGTTTAATGTAATCTGTACTTTAATTTTCTTTATTATTATTCATTTCACCTATAGATGTCACTGACTGTATATCTAACCTAAAAAATATTAATAAATAGGAAGTGTGCTTCTTCTTCCATAACCTTTTATAATGTACCAAATCGGTGTGTCTTATTTTTTGTTCTTCCGTAAAAGTAATCCAGTAAAATCGTGGTAATAAAAGTGAATTCAAAATATTTCAACAGGTTATGGGCCCAGCCCGCATATAATTATAAGTTTTTTTTTTGCTTTTCTGGAATAATTCTTTGCTTAACTGGATTTTAGTGCAAAATGAATATTATAACCACGAGGATTGAGCCCCTGGGAAGAGACAACTTCGATACATGGAAGTTGCAAATGGAAACATTACTCATCAAAAACGAATCATGGACTTATGTAGCAGGAGAAGTGCAAAACCCAAGATTAATAAAAGGCGAAGAAGCTTCCGAGAGTGAAGTAAATGCCTGGATAGCAGCCGACAGAAAAGCACGCTCTGATTTAATCTTGGCAATTCACCCTTCTGAGTTGAAGCAAATTAAAAATTGTGTAACGTCCTTGGAATAGAGAACGACAGGAAAGGCCTTCGTGTGTATAAACCGTGTATGTGAGCGTAGTGAAATCTTTGGGTCATTTGACTGTCAAATTGGGTTAGTTGATTGTGTCGGCTTTTTTATTGTTTTCCCGCGTTCGGTGGTGCTCAATTTAAAACGTGTTTTTTTATAAAATTACCACATAGTTTTTTTCAAAACTAATTTTATAAAATAAATATAGTTGAAACAATTTGTTTTAAGTGTATTTGGAATTGTTTCGACCGAATTATAAGTGAAAAATAACAATGAAGTGTGCAGTGAGTGGGTGCAGGAATAATAACAAATTTCCGCGAGGGAAATCCTTTTTCGGGTAAGTGAGCCAATTAAAATACTTTCTTAACACAAAT
Organism: Thereva unica; assembly: GCA_949987705.1. NCBI lineage: Eukaryota > Metazoa > Arthropoda > Insecta > Diptera > Therevidae > Thereva > Thereva unica. The sequence goes on from OX465283.1 coordinate 113,091,616, forward strand.
ATTATATATTTTCATTAATAATTATTTAAATTAATGTGTTAAACACCCGAAATTATGTAAATTTTGTTTGCTTGGGAGAGTTTGTTTACATTAACTAACCCAAAGCAAAATCCAAGGGGATCAGCTGATTAGAGTGCGGAGTGACGGCGTTTATGTAGGGGCATGAGTTTATTTTTAGAAAATAGATAATTTTTAATTTAGTTTAGTATAATAAAGTAGACTAGTAATAAATTAATAAAAATTTAAACATTAAATAAATTTATAATAATTTATTTTTACAATATATAAATATACATAAGAGGTACATTATAAGAAATAAGTATAACTCTATGTATAAATCTGTAATATATATTGAATAAAAACATTTTAGAGTTGAATTGAGTTTTTAGGTAACTGAAGAGTATATACAATGTTTTAATGTGGGCTTGAAATCCGTCTCCTCAGTGTTCTGACACTGATGAAAACACGATGATTTCGAATATAATTCGAATGCAGCCAGCGGAAATTTTATGAAACGGAAAAGGTTCCATATGTATTTTAATAGAATGGGAAATAATTGTGCTTCGGCGTATGCGTTCCATTTTTTTTTAGATTTCCTAATGATCCGAATTTAGCACGATTGTGGCTGGAGGCTATTGGACGTCCCGAATACATCCCCAAGAAATGGCATGTAGTTTGCGAAGACCATTTCTCAGAGAACACCATAATTCGCTCTCCCGGTAGGAATTGTTTAAGCGAAGGGGCAATACCTTTCCTTCATCTTGATATGGTAAATTAAATAAATTATACTAAAAAGATATGACTGATTGAGTAGGTTCAACAGAGTGTATCTTCGGAGATCGTAACGGCAACAGAAGTGGTTGCTGAACACGGCATGGAAAGACAAACTTGGTCTCTGAAACCGTTAGAACCTTTTGCGGAAAGACCGCTTAATGTGAGAACTTATTAGTTTTTGGCTCATAAGCAGTTACTGAAAATCTTTATTGATTTATAGATTCAGGAAACCCAGGTTTTGGATTACAGCAGTGGGCAACTAATGGAGTCAACCGTCGTGTGTTCACCCATAGAAATAAATGTAATAATGTATACATTAAAGTAAAAAGATATGATTAACAACAGAGTTCATCTTTCTATATCAACAGAGTTCATCTTTGGAAATTGTAACAGCAAAGGAAGTGGTTGCTGAAGATATAATGGTAGAAGCTATTGCGGAGACGGCGCTTAATGTGAGAACCCATTAGTTTTTGGTTTTAGTTTCTGAAAATCTCTTTTTTATAGATTCAGGAAACCGAGGCTTTTGAATGCAGCCGTAGACACTTAATGGAATCATCAGTGTACATACCCGTAGAAATAAATGTAATAATACTTAATACTATTTTATGCTTGCTTTATTAAAGAAGTTTGTTGAGGTTAAATATTGACGTGGACTCACCAATATTACTCCTAAATTAACACGAGTTAGCATGCTTTAACTCGTGCCCGGAAAACTGACTGCGGACAATTGACGGCAAATGCAATTGGTAGCAAAGAATTGATCGCTAGTATAATTTACCACCTAGAAGTAAAATTTTCAAAGCGAAAATTTCATATCCTGTCAGGATGATTAGCCACCCTTACTACTGCTGCTGCTACTGGCTTTCACATTTTTGCTTTGAAAATTTTACTTCTGAGCGGTAAATCATACTAGCGATCAATTGTTGGTTATCAATTGCATTTATGGTCAAAAATTGACAGTCAATTGCACATGGTGAGTTTTCCGGGATCCGTTTTTACTTCTTGCATTGTTTTGTTGTTGGCATGAAAATATATGAAGGCTTTTGTTTTGTGCTTATTGTATATACATTCCTTGTGTGTCGTAACTGTGCATTTTTACTAACATAACCCTTTTTCGAAAATGATCACACTGTACTATAGATGAAGGGAGAAGTGGAGATGATGGGACTCACTATCTCCACTACCACCTTCATCCACAAAGTTCGAGAGGAACGTTCTTTCCTGTTTACAGTGTAATCATCGTCTTCAATGTTACGCTGCCGCAAAAATTAAGGATTTTAGAATTTTTAGAGAGTAGAAACTTATATCTTCATTTGTATTAGGACAACACGGAAATCAATTTTACGATCCAGCAATGCATGGAAACAACAGATGAAAGTTGTTTTGACCAAACGGAGACCATTTTAGATAAAAAAGCAAAGCTGAAAAAACTAAGGAAATGTATCCGCGCAAGAAACAAGTCAATCAAAAGATTACAGCAAAGGAACTACAGAAAAAATAAAAAAATTGTCCGAATTGAAAGTGTGATCAAGGAACTACAAGAAAGAAATTTAATAGGCGTAGACCAGGGAAATACCTTGTCCAATATAGTAAGTCCTTGCAAAGATATGTTCCTAAACTATTTGAAAAAAATACAGGGAAATTCAGTACCAAGGAAATATAACCCCCAAATAAGAGCTTTTGCATTAAATTTAAATTTCATGTCTCCAAAAGCTTACTCATATGTAAGAGAGATGTTTATGAGTACTTTGCCACACTTCAGGACAATAAGGAAATGGTATCAGGTTCTTGATTGTAATCCTGGATTTACTGGCGAGGCTTTCCTCGCAATTAAAAAAGCGTGCGAAGAAGCTAATAAAACAGGCCAACAGCTATATGTGAATGTAGTTTTGGATGAAATTGCAATTAGAAAGCATGTGGATTGGGATGGTGAGCAATCCTTTGGATATGTTGACATGGGGGATGGTGGTAGCAGTGAAATAATGGCCACACAGATTTTAGTTCTAATGGCAGTTTGTTTAAATCGGTCCTGGAAGATTCCAATTGCCTTCTTCCCCATTTGCTCTATGACAGCTGAGCAAAAAGCCAACATCATTACATTGGCTCTGGAAGAATTGAAAGAAACTGGTGTTGAAATAATAGGAATAACTTTCGATGGAGCAGCACCTAATTTAAGCGCCGTTAAAATTCTCGGTTGTGACATTCGGGATATTGGAAAGCCTACTTATTTTTTTGGAAATAATGATAAGTATATAGTGCACCCTGATCCTTGCCATATGATTAAGCTTGTAAGGAATGCTTTAGGAGACTAATGCTTTGTTAATGAAAAAGAGGAGAAGATCAATTGGAAGTATTTAGAAGCATTAGTAACGTTACAAGAAAGGGAAGGGCTCCATTTAGGAAACAAGATAAGAGAGGCCCATATATTTTTTGCGAAGAAAAAAATGAATGTCAAACTCGCTGTGCAGACATTCAGCAGATCCGTTGCTGATGCAATAGATTTTTGTAGAGAAATTTTAAATATAAAAGAATTTTTTGGAAGCAAAGCTACAACTGAATTTATTCGAATCGCCAACGATACTTTTGATGTTTTAAATAGTAGAAAAGTATCAACTCCTGAATACTTTAAAAAAGCGTTATGCCATAACAATAGCGGAGAAGTTATTGAATTTTCAAATTCAGCAATAGATTACTTCTCAAGCTTGAAGCTCCAGTCTGGGCAACATCTTATAACAAGTAATAGAAAAACTGGTTTTATTGGGCTCATAACATGCTTAAAAAACATTGAAGTTGTGAATGAACGCTTTTTAAAGTCTGGAAAGCTTGAATTTGTTCCTTTTTACAAGCTGAACCAAGACCATTTGGAATTGTTTTTTAGTTCCATACGAAGCCATTTAGGGAGAAATAATAACCCATCAGTCAAGCAGTTCATAGCTGCTTATAAAAAGCTTATTGTTCGTTGCCAAATAAGAGAAGGCGGTATAGGTAACTGTATACCACTCGAGACAATAAATATTTTGCATTGCAATAAAATAGAAATACGTGGTGAGCCTGTTTTAGAAATAAACTCTACAGTTAACCGGCTGCAACTTTCAGAGGATTTACAAATGATTGAAGATCTTTCAACATTGGATTCGCGGTTTTTAAATAGCACTGCTATGCAGCTTATCCAGCAAAACTATCTGAATTTACACATCATGTAGTTTCTTACATAGCAGGATTTGTAGTTCTGAAAATGAATAAGCTATTGAATTGCCCAGAATGTTTTTCTGCTTTGCAAGGATCATATTCCCAATCCACGCTTGTAGCCTATAAAACAAGAGGGAGATTGCAGGTACCATCAGAAAGTGTGGTCCAGATTTGTTCTAAATCGGAAAGCATTTTGCGTCTCAAAATGCATTTTTTAAAAGGTCATGAAACCGTCTTGAAAAAGAAAACGTTGTTGCAGATATCAATTGAGGTACAAAAGCATTTCATCAATAAACCCCTCTTTAGTGATCAGGAACAACATTTTGAGAACAACAGTCATTATAGCTCTCTCATAAAATTAATTGCCGAGAAATACCTCCACACCAGGTATTATTTTATTGCTAAGAAGGCATCTCAAACAATTTCTCTGCGGCAACATTATAATAAAATGGTGATATTCCAAGGAATGTAAAAGTCTTCTCCTAAATGAAGGTGGTCTCTTCTTCCAATATTCTCTACATCTTAATACTTCTCTCCAGTTGTACAGTTAGTACAAATAATTATATCTAATTAAAAAGTATAATTTAGAGATAAGACTATATGGCTGAGCGGACATGTGAGAATTTCTCACCTTACACCAACCTCCTCGTGGTTGTCCCTGGTAACATAGCACAATAAATTCATAATTGCAAATCGAGTAAATTGTTATTTTAAAAAGTCAACTTTATTTAACATTTTGATTTGAAGCTCCTGATTTCGTTTATTATTTCTTGCAAATTTGTGAACACGTTTGTTGTTTTATTTTGCTATGGCTAATGGTGTTCTTAATTTTGCCACAATTAATTTTAGTACCTAAATAAATCACTGTATATCATTAGTACTGTAAAAAATCTTTTATAATAATATAAATCATTAGAATAGCTATAAATAGAATTTATATTTATTGTCAAAAGTTTTGAGTTTCTTGTTTTGCCCCTCCTCTATTCGACTCGCCTTTTCCGCCTGTAATGGACAAACAACTACCAAAACGTGAGCACTCACACAACTAGAATTTCACTACCCTAAAATTCCTCGAAGGCCCTCCCTGTAGTTTTGTATTCTAAGGTAACGTCAAGCGATGTGTGGAACAAACTACACGAAATTTATCAATCAAAAGGTCCGGCAAAGAAGGCCACCTTACTGAAAAGATTGGTATTGCAAAAGATGACGGATGAAATGGTTGACATTAGGAATCACTTAAATGATTTTTTTGATGCAGTGGACAAACTGCTAGACATGGAAATCACAATACACGATGATTTATTAACGATTATGCTCCTCTACAGCTTGCCAGAGAGTTTTGAAACCTTTCGGTGTGTGATTGAATCACGCGATTGTTTACCGACTCCTGATGCATTAAAGGTCAAAATTCTTGAAGAATTCGATGCCAGGAAATCAAACAAGTCTGAAGCCCATCAAAATGCTATTTATGCTACTAGGAAGGAAAACATAAATAACAAACCCACACGTAAAGTATTTAATAAATCATTTAAATATAAATGTTTTCGTTGTAGGAAATTTGGCCACAAAGCAACAGAATGTCAGTCAAAATTGCATAGTAGATCTAAGAGACAAGAATCATCCAGAGTTTGTGCAGAAGAAAGCCAAGAAATTGCGATTAAATTTGACAGTAGAGGGAGATATAAGATTGACTGGTGCATTGATAGCGGCTACACTTCACACATGACAGCAGAACCAAATTTCGAGCTAGTAAAGGAAATAAATAAACCTTTGAGTCTAGCAAACGGCAAATTAACTAAAATTTGTGGCATTGGAGAAGTTAAATTACAAACTTCAATAAATCAAGAGGTACAAAAACTAAAATTAGAAAATGTGATGTTTGTACCAGATTTAAAGACAAATCTAATGTCAGTAGCAAAGATCACTGACAAAGGATTTAAAGTTGTTTTTGATAAAAATGCTGCTGAGATCAAAACACCCGATGGACAAACATTAGCCATTGCGGATAGGAGAAATAACCTCTATTTCTTACGAAAAACGGGTGAGAATGAAAATAGTGTGAATTTAATCCAAGAAAAATCTTTAATTGAAGACTGGCATCAGAAGCTAAGACATATAAACTTACGAAGTTTGCTAGAAATGGCCAAGAAGAAGAGAGTTCTCGGAATAAAATTGAATAATAAAGAAACCATGCCACAGTGTGAAATTTGTATCAAAGCCAAGCACACTCAGGCTCCGTTCGAAAAGGGTAGAGGACAAAGGACAAATGATCTACTCGAAATAGTACATAGCGATGTTTGCGGGCCATTCAGAACGACATCATTAGGAGGGGCCAAATATTTTGTCACTTTTATCGACGACAGATCTCGTTGGTGTGAAGTGTAACCGCTGAAGAACAAAAGCGATGTGTTCGCAGTGTTTAAAGAATATAAGGCGTATGCAAAGACACACACTGGTAGAAGGATTAAATATTTTCAAACAGATAATGAGACTGAATTCTGCCACCAAGCATTTGATGAATTTTTAAAAGAAAATGGAATAAAGAGAAGACTTAGTGTCCCACATACACCGCAGCAAAATGGATTGGCAGAGCGTAAAAATCGTACTTTGATAGAAACTGCAAGAAGTTTAATGATCCAAGCGGGATCACCTCCATCTTTTTGGGCGGAAGCTATTGGTACTGCTGTTGTGAATCACAACAACAAAAAAGCAACATTGTAAGCGGACCACACGCTCGAATTGCCTACACGCGCATTCATTTAAAAGACTCATTATTCAAAAAGCTGAATAAGCATCCATGCGCAGTTTTTAGCAACCTTTAGAATTTCATGCCACATTTTATGCGCGCATTCAGCTATTGTTTTTTTTAAGATATCAATTTCAATTTCCGTCGATAATTTAAGCACATGCGCTTATCGCAAGCGCATGTGATGAACCAGCATTTTTGCAACATTGTGCAAGATTGTGGACTTTGAGCGTGTGGGCCGCGGTGCGACGGAAACTCGCCGCCAAAAGAAAGTTTGGCGACCAGTTCTCGTCGTGCCGCCGGTTTGTGAAGTGTGAATTAAATAATTTTTTTTAAAACCAATTGTTACTAAGATTGCAGAAATACATAGCGTTTATAGTTTTGTTTTTATTTAAAGTTTAATCCAGTGCTAAGTTTTTGTAATTGAATATTAAAACGTGCCAGATTCTAAATAATAATTTAATTTAAATAATTTTTTTAAAACCAATTGTTACTAAGATTGCAGAAATACATAGCGTTTATAGTTTTGTTTTTATTTAAAGTTTAATCCAGTGCTAAGTTTTTGTAATTGAATATTAAAACGTGCCAGATTCTTGTAACATTTTTGAATAAAGAAACAAATGCGTGAATAAATTTTTTCGTGACTTGGAAGTCTTAATTTTAGCCCGATTTAATTATGTAACAGTGAAAATAGTCTGAATCAATTCTGTATTTTGAACCGGAGGTCCGACGGGGACTCAACATTGGTGGCAGCGGTAAACCGATTTAGCAAAAAAAAAAATCCAATTTTTAAGCAATAGCAAGCTTCATTTTTCACGCGATTATAAGTCCATTTTTTTTAATAAATTAAGTGAATAAAGTTATCAATTATCTCGGCTATAAACGGAAAGAATGCGAATTTCGTACATGCCGCGGTTTTAATTTTCAATCGCCAGTAATTCACACCAAGTCGGAGGAACTTTTCCCGGCCAACGAGTAAGTGGGAGGAGCGTGCCCACATCAACAAAATTACAATCAAGGACACCAAGTCGGAGGAACCTTTCCCGACCAACGAGTAAGTGGGAGGAGCGTGCCCACATCAACAAAATTACAATCAAGGACACCAAGTCGGAGGAACCTTTCCCGACCAACGAGTAAGTGGGAGGAGCGTGCCCACATCAACAAAATTACAATCAAGGACACCAAGTCGGAGGAACCTTTCCCGACCAACGAGTAAGTGGGAGGAGCGTGCCCACATCAACAAAATTGCAATCAAGGACACCAAGTCGGAAGAACTTTTCCCGACCAACGAATAAGTGGGAGGAGCATGCCCACAACATCATTTAAGGGGTTGCTCTGATTTTTGAGGCAAAAAATTGACTATTTTTGGATTTTTTTTTACAGAAAACCCTTATTATTTTTATATACAAAAGTTTTTTCATAGTATTAGATAACTTTTAGAGATCACAAAAAATTTTTTTTTTTGTTTTTTTGCCGTCATAAATAAATATGTAGCACGCGCTGAAGTTGACACCTCAAAAATAACATGGAAAACGGTTCCATCGATAGCTCCGTCCCCATTGGTCAGAATGAGAAAAGTGAAAAACGGTTTTGTTAAAAATTATGTCCTTTAGTTCGCTTGTGTCAACATTAGTAAGAATTGCATCAAAAAAAAAATTTAAGGACATTTTAGGGAAAAAACGTAAAAATGCAACTTTTCTGGCCCAAAATGGGAGGATAAAATACTAATAGTAAGATTTTGAAAAAAAAATTTTACACAAGCGAACTCGACAACATCATTTTCGACAAATTGCCGAAAAAATTAAGTCAATATGTTAAATAGTTTTTTCTATATTGATGGAACCGTTTTGACAAATGACATTTTGAGAAAAACGCGTTTGAAGTTTTCGCGCGTCGAACGCCCTGCGGAAAATCAGTTTGTGCTACTGCATATAACTTTTTAACGAACAAAAATTTTGTCATAATATTTTAGGAACGTATTCTACACATATTAATAAATATAAAAAAGCAAAAAAAAAATTTTTGTTTTTTTAAAACCAAAAATCAGAGCAACCCCTTAAAATGGCCAGGCATGTTTAACACACTTATTATACTTTTAAAATCTTGAATGGAAATTTAATAGTGTTATAAGTTATAGTATATTTAATATTGGTATCTAATTCTTCAGTTTTGGTGAAAAATAATATTTCCTTTTTATTTTTTTTCTTCTTCTCGCTCTTTCCTATTTCGAATTTTTTTTCTTGTCGTTGGCTCTTCTAACTATCGTCCTCGATGCGAAAGTCTCAAAGTCTCAAAAAAAAAATATATATATAAAAAAATAGATAAATAAATAAAACACTGACATTTATCCAACGACGTTCGGAGTATTGAGGCCGTTTGCCAATATACCATAGTGAAAATGGACGAAGAAACGAACATTTATTGAAAATTTAATATTTTATTATTCTAGATAAGATTGTAAGAGTGTTAATTTTTTCTTATAAATTGAATTGAGAGCAAGATTTTGTTTGCATAATATTCTCGAAACAATTGTGATCTCCTTTGACTAAGAAACAAACTTATTATTTTAAGTAAGATCTTCTTTGCATTTTGTTTTATCCATAATTTATTGCTATTACTTGTTTGCTTTTTAAATTTATTTAACGGCTGACTTAATTAAAGTAAAAACTGATATGTGTATAACAATTTACACATTTCCATAGACGCAAACCATCGAAAATTAAATTTACTAATTGAAATGAATTTTCCATAAAATCGAAATTTGAATTGCTGTTTTCGCACAGGGACTGAGTGTCAGTTTTGGGATCCTCAAATTTCCAACTTCTTTCGGTCCGCGAAAGGACCAAATTTTAATTTGGCTACCGAGTGTAAGCTCTCAATCCCCAAATTCAATTAAGAGTAAATGTCAAAAAAGGGGCTTTCCCTAGAATTAACTCTGAGAAGTGGTAAAGTGAGAAAACCCTTAAGTCCCATTCTTGAGAGTGACGTTAAAGAAGACATGAATATGACGTCTCCATTTAATCTAGGCCATGCAATTAAACTCATTCCCGAATATGACGGCAATCCTACTACCCTTCATAGATTCTTACAAGTCGCGGACATTCAAAAGTCGCGAGCACGCTCCGAAGAACATAAACTCGAATTTTTAGATTTAATCAAATCAAAGCTTACTGGAAGAGCTTATAATTTACTAATCAGGTACAACGAATACGAAACTTGGGAAGAACTCAAGCAAGCAATAGAAAAGCAATTTTCGCAGGAACGATCCTCTCAAATCATACAGGCCGAAATATTTGACTTACGACAAAAGCCAGGCGAAAATGTTATCACATACGCAGAAAGGGTAGAAAAGCTATTGGACGAGCTGGACATAGTATCAACAAAAAACGAATCAGCGGAAGGGCGAAGAGCAATAAGAAAATTGAATGAGCAAACAGCGCTCAATAATTTCAAGAAAGGATTGCGACATCCACTTAAATTGATAGTGAAGGCTACTAAGCACGAAACTCTGCGTTCAGCTATAGATTATGCCATTGAAGAAGAAAGATTAGGAGAACAAGATACAGGAAGTAAACATACAATCGCACAAAGAAAAATTTGTCAATTTTGCAAATATAAAGGACATGATATTTCGGAATGTAGAAAACTTGCTTTAAAACGGGAAAACCAGAATTTAACAACATACAAACCCCAAAATTCAAGAGCGTACATAAATAAGGTAGACACTCAATGGAACAACAAAATATGCAAATACTGTAAAAACGTAGGACATCTCATAGATGAATGTCGCAAACGCCAATTCAATGAAAATCGCAGGAAGGAACAATTAAATCAAAGTCAAGAAAGAAACAACTCGGGAAACCGAAAGAACCCAGGCCCCAATGGCGCCAGGACCCGGGTTCAAGATATCCAATAAGGCGCCAGACGACGAACTTAAGTACTACTCACAAACTTCCCGGTAGTTCAAACACTTATATAATTTAAGAATCTGCTAAATTCTCTGATTCCACTCAATTCTCTGAATCTGCTAAATTCCCTGATTCCACTCAATTCTCTGAATCTGCTAAATTCTCTGATTCCACTCAATTCTCTGAATCTGCTAAATTCTCTGATTCCACTCAATTCTCTGAATCTGCTAAATTCCCTGATTCCACTCAATTCTCTGAATCTGCTAAATTCTCTGATTCCACTCAATTCTCTGAATCTGCTAAATTCTCTGATTCCACTCAATTCTCTGAATCTGCTAAATTCTCTGATTCCACTCAATTCTCTGAATCTGCTAAATTCTCTGATTCCACTCAATTCTCTGAATCTGCTAAATTCTCTGATTCCACTCAATTCTCTGAATCTTCTAAATTCTCTGATTCCACCCAATTCTCTGAACCTGCCAACTTCTCTGAATCTGCTAAACTCTCCGATTTCGCTCAATTCTCTGAATTCGCCAACTTTTATGATACCGCAGAATCCTCCGAACTTCCTGAATCACCTAAATCTGCTAAATCCTCCGAATATGCGAAATGCTCTGAATCCACTAACTTTTCTAAATCTACTAAAATCTCAAACCTCTCCGATTTTGGATACGACCAGCATAGGAAACCTAAAAAACATACCGTCCTAACTTTGAGTTATAACGAAAGAACCTTTCATAGTGAAGTACACCTAAACTTTAAAGAAGCCGAATCAAACAATAATTTAATGCTCTTAGACACTGGGGCTTCATTGAGCTTTATAAAAATACATAAGTTACATAAGGACACTGAAGTTGATACCAGTCACATCGTAACTATCAAAGGTATAACGAAGGAAAGCGTGACAACCAAAGGCGCATGTTATCTAAAATTGATGGTAGACTCAAATTCGTTTATTAAACATCCCTTTCATCTAGTCCCACAAGATTTTCCTATAATCCACGATGGTATTATTGGAGAAGACTTTTTCACTCGCACTACGTCTACCATATGCTATGAAGAAAACACCTTCAAGTTCAATCATAAAGGTAGGAAAGTATGTTTCGACTTTATATATCGCCATCTCCCTATCAAGGTCCCCCCACGCTCAGAAAAGATTCTGAAAGTCGGACCTATAACAGAAGCCGGAGAAATTATTTGTTTCCCTGAAGAAATTGTTCCGCAGGTATATACCTCGGGTACAATAACCCAGTCAAGAAATGGATACATTCATATTAGCATTCTAAATTCATCCACTAAAGAGATTGAACTCCCAACAAAGTTCACACCCAATTATGAAAACGCATCCGAATACAAAATATACCCTCTTCAACATTGTAAATTAATCGACAAAGTCGAACAAAGATTAGAAACCTTAATATCAGAACTTGAACTCAGCCACTTAAATACAGAAGAACAAAACCACATGGTAGAACTCTGTAAAGAATACAATTCCCTATTTCTATTAGAGGGAGACAAACTTACGTACACTCCGGATATCACGCATGCAATCAAAACTGCTCCGGATCAAATACCGGTAAATAGGAGACCCTACCGCTTACCCCAAGTTCATCTCCAAGAAATAAAAAAACAAGTAGGTCAAATGCTAGAAGAAGGTATAATACGCAACAGCGTAAGCCCCTGGAATGCACCTTTATTGGTGGTCCCAAAAAAACCAGATTCAACCGGATGTAAAAAATGGAGAGTCGTAGTAGATTATCGAAAACTAAACGAGGTAACATTACCGGACGCCTTCCCGCTCCCTAATATAGAAAGCATTTTTGACCAACTAGGGGATTCAAAATATTTCAGCACACTTGATCTGGCTAACGGTTTTCACCAGATCTGCGTGACAGAGGAAGATAAATCAAAAACGGCATTTAGTACTCCAACGGGTCACTACGAATTCAATAGAATGCCTTTCGGGTTGCGAAATGCACCACCCACATTTCAACGTCTTATGAACAAAGTCTTAACTGGCTTACAAGGCATAAAATGTTTTGTATACCTAGACGACATCGTGGTTTACGGCAAAAACCTCAACGACCATATTGCCAAATTAAGGGAAGTATTCGAATGTCTAAAGCACCACAATTTAAAACTCCAACCAAATAAGTGCAAATTTTTAAGAAAGGAAGTGTTATACCTAGGGCACTTAATTACACAGGAGGGAATAAAACCTGATCCCGATAAAACGGCTGCAATTCTCTCAATCAAACCGCCAACCAGCGCGAAACAAATAAAATCATTTTTGGGCCTGGTCGGTTACTATCGAAAGTTCATACCCCAATTTTCTAAACATGCGAACCCATTGAACAAGCTACTGAAAAAAGATGTTCCCTTTCAATGGGATGCTTACTGCGACGAATCATTCAACCACCTTAAGAAAGCTTTGACAACACCCCCCATTTTACAATACCCTGTATTCGACAATAAATTTTATATTACAACTGACGCAAGCAACACAGCAATAGGCGCCGTTCTATCTCAGAAACATCACTCCAATAACACGGACCTACCCATCGCATACGCGAGTAGAGTATTAAATCGTGCAGAAAGGAATTATTCAACGATTGAGAAAGAAGCCTTAGCGGTCGTCTGGGCTGTCTCTCACTTCAGGCCCTACGTCTACGGTAGAGTGTTTACGGTGGTGACCGACCACAAGCCTCTTGTGTGGATATTTAATCTCAAGGACCCCACTTCACGGATAATGCGGTGGCGTATTAAACTAGAGGAATATACATTCGATGTGATGCACAAGTCCGGTCATTTGAACACCAATGCGGATGCTCTAACTAGGCTAGAGTCTGAAACAGTAAATGTGGTAACCAGATTTCAGGCTTGTCAACAACAACCAGATCAACCAAATTCAGACAGTACTAATATTTTAAACACTCCTAAAGATGCAGAGGAAATACAACAGATTTTACGGGAATATCACGACACTCCTGTAGGCGGACATCAAGGCGTCTCCCGTACCTTTAAAAGAATCAAATCCAAGTACACCTGGAACAATATGCTTAGAGATATAAGACAATACATAGCTCGCTGCGAATCATGCCAACGAAACAAATCGTATAAAAAAACAAAACTGCCAATGAATATCACAACAACCGCTACCAAGCCTTTTGAACGCGTAGCCTTGGACATTGTAGGACCTCTTTCTATTTCTGAAGCCGGCAACAAATACATTTTGACGTTCCAAGATAACTTAACTAAATTCCTATTAGCTATACCAATCCCAAACCAAGAAGCTAATACTGTAGCCGAACACTATGTTCGCAAGGTGGTTTGTCTTTTCGGTACACCCCAGTACCTCCTCACTGACCAAGGTGGTAATTTCTTAAGCGACCTTTTTAAACGCACTTGTAAACTCTTAAAAATTAAGAAAATACAAACGAGTCCTTATCACCCACAATCAAACGGGTCGCTAGAACGAAGTCACAGGAGTCTCGGAGACTACTTGCGTAGTTACTCCAGTAAAGATCCCAATAATTGGGATACCTGGATCGATTACGCAGTATTTTGTTACAATACCTCTCCTCATTCCTCTACTGGTTTCACACCCTTTGAAGCATTGTTCGGAATTAAGCCAGAACTGCCTTCTTCTCTAACGCGACCAGTAGAACCGGTCTATAACTACGAAGACTACGTCCTAGAGCTTAAAGCTCGCCTTCAAAACGGGTATGCGTTGATCAGAGCCAACCAAACAAAGGCAAAGGAAAAATCTAAGCAATATTACGACAAAAATAGTACTATGGTAAAATTCGAAGAGGGAGATTTAGTACTATTTGAGACGCAAGGTCGGACAAACAAAAAGTTAACATCAGTTTTTGAAGGTCCATACGAAGTTGTGGAAATTAAAAGCCCCGAAACCTCAGCCATAAAGATAGGCAGAAATATAAAAATCGTTCATAATAACCTTCTAAAAAGATTCCACACCGAATAGAAAATAAGCACTTCCTGGCCGGACCCTCAATTAACAAGTTCAATTTATTTCCAGGATCTACGCATGTATAATTATCGTTGTACTACATGATGCACAACGAATCAGAATTCATACGGAATGTACAACAAAGCCAAAATTTCGATGAACTAGCCAACATAATAGGGCTGGCTCATAGTCAAGTAATCTCTAAGCAACATGAGTTATATGACATATTGCAATCAGCAACACAAGGGCTATTAGATAAACATCTAACCACATCCGAACTATTCCTTAGCGCGCTCCGAGATGTCCAAATCGAACTTGGAAAAGAACTGACACTCCCCGCTAAACCCACTAGAGTGAATATCCCGGTATTAAGTCAACTGTCTTCAGTAAAACCTCTGTACGCAAACGAAATGTTAATATTCGAAGTTAAGGTCCCTCTAATCTCCAAATCCTATAAGATTTATAAAATCACTCCCCTACCGTCTACACTCGGTAATCAAACATACTACTTTATAAAAGCAGACGCCGAATATGTAGCAATAAATGAAGCAAATGATGAGTTCGTATTCATTACAAGAACAGAGTTTTCGCAGTGCTCTAACTTTTTAAAGAATCATTTTCTATGCCGCGACAATTTTCTTAGTTACCGTCAAGGTAGAGCTAACTGCATCATGAACCTAAGGCAGGGTAAATATCACGATAATACATGCGAAGTGAGATTATTTAAACTTAAGCATGAATTATGGTACCCATTAAATAAGGATAATTCGTGGTTATTCATCACACCCACCAACACACTCCTTAGAATATCGTGTGGAGATGTTAATTATGCGATAACCTTGCATTACAGCGGGATTCTAAATTTAGAAGCCGGGTGTAAAGCTAAAACATCAGAAATAAAGATCCAAGCAAACTATGAAATATCAAATAATAAGATCATACACTATAGTTTTGGAAACGCATTCACGGAAGCATTAAACAATACGCAAATAATAGAATTCCAAGAAACTCTAACTAACTTAACACTTCAAAAACTTGACCTCAAGAATCTTGATTTAGAGCCAATAAGTAAGAGTTTGTCTGAACTAAAAAGAGACCTTCGCAATAAGGATGAAAACACAAAAGAGACAACTCCCTGGTTCATTATCATGATAATATCTTCAGTTATCCTTATAATAACGCTCTCAAGCTACATTGTTTTAAAGAAAATTATTAATTGTAAAATTAAAACTAACTGCAAAACTAAAGAGCCAGCAACTGAAGAAACAATAGAAATTTAAAATAATAAAATAAAAAATTTTAAATCGAGAATTATTTTAGTTATGAAATTTTCTTCTTTTTCACATATGCATATACATAAACTATAACTTTATTCTTTAATGTAAGGAGCCAAAACTGCAGAAGCAATATAAATCTAAAATAATAAAATAAAATTCAAATTGAGAACTATTTTAGCTATAAATTTTTATACAAATATATATAAACTATATCTTTAACGTAAACCATACGTATTTAAGCTTTATAAGGGGGGAGGAGTGTTGTGAATCACAACAACAAAAAAGCAACATTGTAAGCGGACCACACGCTCGAATTGCCTACACGCGCATTCATTTAAAAGACTCATTATTCAAAAAGCTGAATAAGCATCCATGCGCAGTTTTTAGCAACCTTTAGAATTTCATGCCACATTTTATGCGCGCATTCAGCTATTGTTTTTTTTAAGATATCAATTTCAATTTCCGTCGATAATTTAAGCACATGCGCTTATCGCAAGCGAATGTGATGAACCAGCATTTTTGCAACATTGTGCAAGATTGTGGACTTTGAGCGTGTGGGCCGCGGTGCGACGGAAACTCGCCGCCAAAAGAAAGTTTGGCGACCAGTTCTCGTCGTGCCGCCGGTTTGTGAAGTGTGAATTAAATAATTTTTTTTAAAACCAATTGTTACTAAGATTGCAGAAATACATAGCGTTTATAGTTTTGTTTTTATTTAAAGTTTAATCCAGTGCTAAGTTTTTGTAATTGAATATTAAAACGTGCCAGATTCTAAATAATAATTTAATTTAAATAATTTTTTTAAAACCAATTGTTACTAAGATTGCAGAAATACATAGCGTTTATAGTTTTGTTTTTATTTAAAGTTTAATCCAGTGCTAAGTTTTTGTAATTGAATATTAAAACGTGCCAGATTCTTGTAACATTTTTGAATAAAGAAACAAATGCGTGAATAAATTTTTTCGTGACTTGGAAGTCTTAATTTTAGCCCGATTTAATTATGTAACAGTGAAAATAATCTGAATCAATTCTGTATTTTGAACCGGAGGTCCGACGGGGACTCAACACTGCTAACTACATAAGGAACCGATGCCCTTCGAGTCCATTAAAAGGAGAAACGCCATTTAAGGTCTGGAACGGAATAAAACCAACAGTAAGTTATTTTCAAATTTTTGGATCCAAAGTCTTCATTTTAGATAAGAATCCACACAAGGGAAAATTTGACATAAAGTCTAAGGAAGGGGTTTTCTTAGGATACTCAAATGATTCCAAGCTTATCGTGTATGGTTACCAGAGACGCGGAAAGTGACTATCAGCCGAGATGTAAAATTTATGAGCGCACCTTATTTTAAAAGCAAATATGAAGATTGCTTTGACATAGAAGATGGTACCTCCAGCAAAATAAATGAAGACGAAAGACAATTAGAAGTGATCCTTCACAAGGACCAAGATATCCGAATTATTCCAGAAAATGACACTAAAGTTGATACAAAAGGTATCGGGAAACAAATAAAAGAAAAACCGAAGATCCTACGAACAAGGGGCAACGGGCGGTCACGAAAAATTTATACAAAGCGAGCGTACAATACACGAAGTCAATCTGTGTCAGCTAAGGACACGGTAACTATAAATAACTCGTCATCAGACGAACTGGAATATGAAAGTGCAAATTTAGCTATAGCCGATGACCACTTAAGCTTGAAATAAGCATTGAGTGGTGAAAACTCAGCCCAGTGGAAGTCAGAGTTGAAAAAGGAGTTGTTCGCGCATTTAAAAAATAAAACATGGGAAATTATCGATTATCCGGAAGATGAGAACGAGGTTCTGAAACGTTTCGGGATGACAGATTGTAAACCATTATCGACGCCACTTGACCCAAACATGAAATTACAGAAAAAGAACGTAGATGCAGAATTTGCGAAAGGACAAAAAGAGAAAAACAGGTATCTTGCACATGGTGGACCTCGATTATTATATTGTTCGAAATTCCTAATTGGAGCTTCCACATTTAGTAAAATTATAATTGAAACATGCAGCGCAATTTGGGAAGAGCTGTCTGCTATGTATATATCTTTTCCAAATGCTAATGAACTGGAAGAAATTTCAAATAATTTCTTTTTAAAATCTGGGATACCACATTGCATTGGAGCTATTGACGGCAAGCACGCCAATATAATGTAACGGCCGCCCGCTGGAACATATGCCACCTCCACGCTTTAGCGGTGTGCCCCGCCAGTAGTTGCAGCCCCAAATCATAACTCACACCAAGGTTCCGTAAATTTGCTGTTAAATTAGCTTAGAAATAAGTGAACTGAAAGATAAAACCTGAGGTTTACGGCTTGCAGCGCACACAAAACGACTTGGAATTCCTAATCCCTTTTGTTTGATTAATTAATCAACGGGATTATTTGACCCCCCCCCCCCCACGCATAATCAAACAAGGAACAACAGAACAATTATATCCCAGGTAAACTCCCTAAACTGCAAAGAAATGAAGGAAAAAGGCTACAATAAGGACGCGATTGGCACGATCATTATCAGCAGTCATTTTGTACACATATTGCCATTCTTTTTTCTTCTTCAAACGACTAAGATGAAATTTCGGTTATTGCGAAAGTATGAAAAGAAAATGTTTCTATTAATCGTAGCACGCTTCGGAAGGCAATGTTTTGCAAAATCCCTATATAACCAAAACAAAAAGAAATTTTTTTATATAAATAACTTTGCATACCTGCCCTTAGGCATGATTTCTCTCTTCACCCCTTGTCTTTCGGACGACACCGCTCGATGGTAACGGTGGAACTTGCGGGCCGCCAACGGATATCCCCTAAAGGCACAATGACAACAAAAAAATACGAAGAATAGTATGCGCTGGTAAATGCCATTCTCGCCCTCTTCCCAATTATATTTATGGGTATGAAATACAACTTTATGCCGTTTATGCCAAAACCCTCATAGACTACGCGCCAACTGAGTTGATGCCGAGAAAGTCGCGTTTTCCATGCGCAGTAGAATCCCCGCATGCCGTTCCCGTCCCTTTGCTCTAGTCGCAATAAATTTCGAAGGGGAAATTTGAAAATACATAAGCGCATTTCTTATCGATATGTGCGCAATTTTTATTTGTGTGCAGCTTTAATTTCCAAAGCTGCGCGCTCCGGCATCAACTCAGTTGGCGCGACCCATAGCTACACCAGATGCAAACTCTCCCATAGAAATCTGGACAACCATACATTCTCTCCTGAATAACCAACTTTGTGCTGCTGCTGGTTGTGTGTATGCAGGTTCTCAGCTACGAGCCAGCTAAAAGCGAGGACCAAAATGACAAACGTAAGGGACGGTGATTGTGTGGCGGTGAACGGCGCCGAACCCCATTGAATGGCAGCGAGACGCAGCAGGCTTGAGTGTGGAGGTAAAGCATGAGAGAATCGACCAAAGGAGGGGGAGAAAAACGCTGCGAAGTCGAGTACTAAGAAATGTACATTTTTTGGTTTTGGAGAAAGGGGATTGCTGGAGTAACTTGCTGACAGTGCAGACGTGTCTTAAAAATTGTGGTGGATTTCGTGCAGCGGTGCTGAGTCACCAAGTTTCATTAAATTCTTTTGTTGGAGCATTTCTGGTGACTGGCTGAAGAAGTATTCTTTTGGGAGTTACCTTATGAGTTTACCTGAGATTTGGTGTGGCAGTGAAAAGTTGACGGATGCACGTGCTGAGAGACGGCCGAAAATTGTGTTCTTTTTTTGGATGTCAGGAAGAGTAGCGTGAAAAGGCCTCCATTTTGTGCTGAATTTGGTGGTGTGCTACAACAGGAAGATGGCGGGAGTGCTGAAATTGGAAGCTGTAGCGATGGATTAAGATCATTAACATTACGGTGCGAAGTGCAGTAAATATTTAAACGAATTTAGTGCGGAAGGAACCGCTCAATTTTTGTCGTTTGGTCAACGTCCGAAGGGCCTGGCGAAGGCGACAGTTAATTTTCAATGTCTTTTTAGTTGCCAGGCATGACGAGTAAATTTTACCCTTATAAGCAATTAGTACGTTACTGACGAAGGCGTCCAAGGTGGTTGTTTTTCCCGATCCTGATTGGAAGTTTACTAAGAGACGACGAGGAGCCCTTCAACTTTAATTAATCTCAGGTGTTTCTTTTCTGGAGGAATATATGCATACTGGAAGAGGTTCCGGATGATGGCGTAAGTTTTTTTTATTGTTACTTTTGGTCGGAGTTGCGGTACTATTGGGTGCCAGAAAGCCATGAATGGGTGATTTCTTCAGCATAACGGTTCTCACCCATAATAAGCCAATACGAATTTATCTGGAGAAGGCCAAAGCGATCCCCACCGTAAGCATGGGTCATTAACGACAGCGTTCGGTTTTACCCAACAGGAAGAAGAGGCGAGCGTGGACCCTCTGCACTAAATATATTTAGCTATAAGTTTCTTTTTCCCTTAAATTTTTAAATATTCATATTGATCTGCATGAATTTCTATATATACATATATTTACTTTTAATGCTAATTTATATTTGGAATTACATATATTATATAAAAACAAAAAAACAATAACTATAACTGCAAGCAGCCAAGCTGGCATAATTGACAAAATTTAACGTGAATGTAGTAACCCAAGGGGTTTATTGGATTGAGGATCTTATAATCATTGCGTATACTTAAGTATCAGGATAACAGAAAAAGAGCTAGAATAGGATACTATAGGATATAGAGTGTACTGATAGTAATTAGGAAACAGGAGTATTAATAAGCGATTGAATTGTGATGGGAATGTCTGAAGAAGGACATTACATTGAGTTCGAGTTGAGTTTCTGCAAATTTACCTTGCAACGTGTTATAAATAACCGCCTAAAGGGATCCCTTCAGTTTTAATTTAATATATCGAAACCCGTAAATGACCTCATAAACCTAGAGAGTCTTAGTAATGCCTACCTTTTTTTTTCATTATTCTCAACCATTCCCAAAGTATAGAAATTTTAGTATCTAGACCGAAGGAGTTTTCCTTTCGTTTAGCTATAAGAAGTCGATTATGAATTAGCGACTATATATCTTGATTATAGTATGGAGGTGTAAGTTCCCTTTGAATTCTTGTTTAGAATTAGATTATGGAAATACAGATGATTTTTTTGTTGTAACTTTTGAAGAGTACATTTATATTTGGATTCCGTCTCGATTAATTGCTTGACTTATATTAGTTCACAAGGAGCTTGCATTCCTCTAGATTAAAATAATGCCTTTAGGATATCTATTGAAGTGATGTTAGTATTAAAAGTAGTAACTGAAATGTTTCTTGATAATAAAATTAATTGAATTGTATCAAAGCTCTCCCTCTTTGATTTCGTAATGTTAATCTGGTTTTCCTATTGGATTAGGTAGATGAATACGATGGTGTGCGCGTAAGCTCCACGTAAGTATGGTTACCCGTGTAGGGGGACCATCTTTCGACCATCCTCGACCCCTGTGTCCCCTCGTGAGTTGACGACAAATGACCATGACCAACGCCACCCACCCTCTTGTTCGGCCCTGGAAATAAACTGGCCCACCGCTAATGCACTCCTAGCACGCGAGAATTCCTTTCGTCGAATCAATAACTGTCATAGTCTGACTGATCCCTGTACCATGAACCCCCCCCCCCAACGGCGAGCTAGCATGAGCAGAGCAAGGCGTGCGAGTACCGGTGCAGAGATCAACCTAATCGCGTTAGCCCAAGGTGGTATTCCCCTCACAGACCCAGCCACGTCTTCTTCTGTTTCCCAATTCCCGACTCTCTTTTTTTTGTAATCTTGGTCCCTTTTGCATTTAGGCAACAATATCCCCTTTACTTCGTGCCCCGGCATACACGATCCTGACAGTTACAATAATACGTCCATGCAATAGTGGATCGCAATTTTACAATTATAAAGGTAAAATACTAAATAAGGATCATCATATTTTATAATTCTTTTGACTACTTTTGTTAGGTCGTTTTAGCATTGTGTTGATGGCTGTTTTCGACAGTAAATCCTTTTCCACCGCTGTGGACATAGGTGCTTATGGCAGCCAAAGCGACGGTGGAGTATTTCAAAACAGCAAGTTTGGGCAACTATTAATAAACCAAAAACTACCACTGCCTGCTGAAAGAGAATTGCCTAATTCAAACGCTGTATGCCCGTATTATTTTGCTGGAGACGCTGCCTTCCCTTTAAAAAAAACATAATGCGGCCTTATCCAGGAAGGAATTTACCAGAAGATAAACAATATTTCAACGAACGGCTTTCAAGTGCGAGAATTCAAATTGAATGCGCCTTTGGCATTATGACTGCCCGATGGAGCATCCTTAAAAACAATATACACGCGTCTCCAGAAAACGCGGAAAAGATTGTTAAGGCCGTGACTGTATTACACAATTAAGTGATGCTGCATAAAAAAGATTATTCCGAAATAGATTGGCAAAATGAAATTACGCCCTTGTCGTCCATTACCCTGGAAAGGTCAAATAGATCTCAAAATGAGGCAATCAACATTCGTGAAACTCTTTGCAAATTTTTACAAGAAAATAAAAAATAACATTTTCACGATATTTTTATTAAATGAAATAAAATTTTAATTCTTTAACTTGTAAATAAATACTTCAATAAAATAATAAAAATAAAAATAATTCAATATGAAAAACTTAAAACTGTAAAGAAAAAATAAATCAACTTCAAATTCGTTTAAATAAATAAATTAAATAAAATTCAAATGTCAAACTAAAGGCTACTTTAAGTCACTTTTTTCCTATTCACTATTTCCTGTACAAGGTTTAGAGTTTTTATTTGTATTTCTAATTTTTCTTTCATGTCAAAATTTCCTAGCCGCATCATTGACTCTAAATTATTCAAAAACGCGGTAATGTCGTCCTCATTCGACTGCTCCTTCCTTATAATGTCAATCATTTTAATTAATTCGTCTCCTACATTTTTTTCTGTAGAAGACGTTGCACTTAAAGTGCGCCTACGAGAAGGCAAGGAACATGTTACAGGTGATTCTCGTAACATTAAATCTGTATCCGAGGTCACTGCAACAGGATCTCCTTCATCAGGGAACAAGTCAATTGTATCCTCATTGGCGTAAGGATGCACACAAATCTCACTTGTTCTGAAAACATATATATTATGAACTAAATTTAATAGCAGTTTATTAAATATAATTACTTTCTCGGCGTGTAACCTTCCTTCAGAAATTGTAAACGGTCGAAAAATTTGAAGGTTTTTCTTTCATTTCCACCACCACTGCCAGAAGGCTTTGATCTATTTTTCAATACCCTGATATACATGTCCCTGAGGGAAGACCATCGTTTCTTAACGCTGTCAACTATGTAAATGCAAAATTAATAAAAATTACAAGAAAACAACTTCAAAATATTACCATTTAAATTTAACTGCTGTGAAATGTCATTCCACGTTTTTTCTTTTAAAATTGTGTTTCGATAAGATTTGTGTTTTTTATCGTACAAAAACACTTTTCCCGCCACTAATTCAATTAATTTTTCTTCCATTATTATTTTTAATTTTATTTTGCCAATTTTCACTTGAGTTTTAGTTTTTTACTTTTTTACGCTTCCCGGGTATTCACATTGAAATAGATTTCATCAGACAATCTTCTTCTTAACATAATTCAAAAAACATAAAAAGACACAGAAATAACATGTAACTCAACTAAAATCGCAAACTAGGTGGCAGGTAAATAGAAAAAAGAGCGAAAAAATGTGAGAGCTTTTGCTCATGGAGGGGTTATACCGACAGAATTAAAATTAAATCTAATTCACCGCCAACGACAGAATAACAACAATTTATATGGAAAATATCGGTGACGGGCTCATTGGGAACAGGCAGTTAGGCCGCGTTCCCATGGGATGCATGCCGCACGACAAAAGCTCTTAATTTCCACAGAAAAATATAACTGTCTGGGCACATGTTCTCTCTCTCCCACAGCCTTGCTGCAAAAGTCGTGTTCACGCTGCAAAATCGGAACTGTCACATTGTCTATGATTCACATGGTTGATTTTGCCGCTAAAAAAGAAGTGAAGTGCAAAAATATACATTATTTATCGAAAAATAAATATTTCAAAATTGAAGTTAAAATGGACAGGCTCAATAATAATCAAAAATTTGTTATATTGTGTAAGTATTTTGCAATTTTGCAAGAAAACAATTTTTTATAAATATTTCATTCTTCTAGCGAATGATGTTGTTAAGGTCCCGGTAGGTGTTATATCACCACCAAGTAGAATTGAGCATATTCAAAAAAGCCCGGATATAGACAGGCAACTGATTAGTCTTGTGGAACAATATCCATGCCTATGGGACATGACTTGTTCTGATTATTCGAATCGTTTGCACTTTTATTTCTGTTCTTACAGGTATTAATATTTCCATTTCCCAGAATTGCCAGAACAGAAAGATATTGACATGATAAAGAAAAAATGGAGAAACATCAGGGCCTGCTACGTTCGCTTCAAAAATGCGAAATTGCCGTCCGGATCAGGAGCAACCAAGCGAAAGCAATATAAATATGGTGATTCTTTAAAATTTTTGGATGACATCATTAAGATTAACCCGTAAGTTTGATCAAAATTTGTTAGTATTTTGGTTATTGGTATTTGTTTACTTGGTATTTTTCACAGGACAGTGTCGACTCTGGACACTTTTGGGGATGATAGTCCGAAAAATGCAGACGGTGACTCGACAAGCAGTGCCTCAGTTCCCATAAGAGAGCTTACCGCGGCAATTCTTGAATCCACCAAAGAAAAACCGGGGAAATACGATTTGTTTGGAGCACAAGTAGCGGCAATATTAACAGAATGCACACCGCTGAATGCATCACGTGCCCAAGTAGCAAATTTGGAAATACTTCTTAAGTATCAGTTCCCAGAAGAATGAAAACTGTAAATTTCTGTTTCTTTCATACATAAAATGTTTCTGTTTCTTTCATAGATAAATGAATTATGTTATGTTTCATACATTGAATAAACTTTATTAATTTGTTACATGTTTGTTTTATATGAAACTATATCAAATTTATTGATTGTCAAGCGATCCTTCTAACATAAAATAATCAGCAAAATGTCCTCGAATCTCCTCTGCAACTTTTAATGGAGTATTTCCAGTGCAATCTGTATATTTAAGTAGTCGCCATTGTGCATCTTCTTGCTCACGGAACTCTCCTTTTTCGACCAGCCAATTGTGAAGACACACAGAAGCTTTAATGACTGCATTAATATTATCTACTTTCAGTTGAATGGGCCTACGGAAAATGCGGAAGCGTTGTATCAATATGCACTTCTTTTTTGGAGGCAAAATCAACCATGTGGCAATTTGACAGTGATTTTGCGCGCATGAAATGGGATTTTCCCTTGTTCGATTTTTGCAGCAAGACTGTGCGACAGAGAAAACATGTGTGCAGACAGACATATTTTCCTGGCCAAAGAGAGAACGCGAAGAGCTTTTGTCGTGCGGCATGCATCCCATGGGAACGCGGCCTTATGTTCACTTTTGTTCTCTTTTTTCATGCAAAGCTTTTCACTTTAGTTCTCTTTTTTCGGTTTCTCTTTTTGAAAATTAGGATTTTTAGATGTCATTTAATATTGGACTCGCAGACGATGTTAGATGTTAGTTTAGATTTAAAGGTTAGATCTACATATCAAGTGAAGTGAAGTGTGTGCATGCAATGCAGAAACGTGTAACAGATAATTTCATGCGTATATATAACATTATTTACTGTAAAAAACGAATATTTTGTAAAAAAATATTTTTAGACTCATGGCTAGTAAAAGAAAATGCATATTTACCGATGATTTAAAATCACAGTATACATGTTTCCAAAATGCTGGTAATTCAAAGCATGATGCTGTTTGTACAATATGCAACACGAAAGTTTCCGTTGCTAACAAAGGACGATATGATTTGCAGCAACATATAGAAACGAAAAAACATAGAACGCTTGTTCAGACTGGGAAAACATCCTGCAAAATAGATTCTTCTGTTATTCCTAAAAACTCGAAGCAAGAGTTGCAGCAACCGAAGCCACATTATCCTATCATATATTAAAGCATCATATGAGTTTTAACACATCAAATTGCACGACGAGTATATTAAAGCAGCTATTTGGCGACTCCGAAACAGCAAAACACTTGTCATTGGCCAGAACAAAGACAACATTAATTTCAACACAGGTTATTGCACCTTATTATATTGATAAAGTTATTGAACTAGTTGCCAATGTAGGTACCATTTTTGTCTGTGTCGACAGATGCAAGCAATCATGGAGCAGAAAAGATTTTTCCAGTTTTAATTCAATTTTTTACTATTAACGAAGGTATTTCTTCAAAAATGATTCATTTACGAACATTACATAATGAAAGAGCGCAAACTATATGCTCATTATTAGTTGAAACATTAGATAATTTTAACTTGTTTGACAAATGTATTGCTTATTCCGCCGACAATTGCAATACAAATTTTGGAGGGGTTAAAAGGGTTGGCACAGAAAATGTTTATAAATGACTTAAGGAAAAGTCCAATAAAAATCTAAAAGGTATTGGTTGCCCAATCCACATTATACATAACGCTGCAAAGCACGGCTTAGATGCATTGGCCTATGATGTGAACGCGAAAATTGCCTTTTTATTAAAACCCTATAACTTCGCGAATTTCCATTGAAATTTAACTTTATTACAGTCTATTTTGTTGGAAAAACTTTGAATTTTATGTTTTTGAACTCAGATTAGCATGTTTCATAGCGCAAAACAAAGTTTGCGCCTGTTAAATAAGAAAAAAAAAATTTACGAATTTTAGTACTTATTTTGATCGACATCAGCGCCATCTCCATCGAGAAAAAAATTTTTTTAATCAGACATAAAAAAAGTAGAGGATCCAATCTTTAATTTGGTAGTTGTTTTGATTTTTTGGAGTGGAATTTGCCCTTGGGCAATTGAAGAATGCCAAATTTTTCGAAAATTTTAGGTGAGCCGCTAATTGTTGTGGCGAGTGTGTATATATATATATATATATATATATATATATATATATATATATATATATATATATATATATATTCATAAATTCCCACCTAAAAAATTAAAAACCAAAATTATTTTCATCCATGTAAAATTATTTTCAAAAATTCCCCATAGATATTCAGCAAGCAAAATCTTCCCAAGAAATTTTGCTATCAAATTTTCAACCGACAATTCCCAGACAATTTGAGCGCTCCTATTTCATTTTTTTCGTCCTAAAATTTTACATTCAAGCACGTACGTTAACGAACGCTCCAATTTCAAATTGTCTTTTCAAACACCAAAAATGCTGATAATGAGTTTCATCTTCAATTATGAAAAACACCTCACAAAAATTCCATGAGAAAAAGCTTTGCTGCATAGGCAGCAATAGACAATTTAAATATCAGGCTCAACATAGGTTCGAGGCAGTCCGGGATTTTTAGCTCAAGTGCGCGGATCCAAAGTTTATTTTAAAATGTTCAATTCAAGTTTTGTAATACTAAAGGACAAGATCCGATTTTACTAAATTAATTAAATCTTATTAAATTAAAGTAAAATAAAAGTGATTCTTATTAAAAAGGTTTTCTGTTTTTGATCCGGTCAACCCGGGAGCTCTACATAGAAAGATACAAGGTGCAAGTGATCTACGGAGGACCTAGCACTCCTTGTCCCTGGTGCAGAACCAAGGATTCTGCAACACAAACACGGCCGACAATAAAGTTTGTTAGTGAATTTGCAACCTGTTAACCATTCAATTTCATCATATATTTTACATGAGAAATGTTTGGTGAAATTATTTTTTGTGGATGGTTGACTTAAAGAAATAAAGGATTTTGGACGGCCGTTATCTATAATTTCCCTTTTCTCTTCGAAAGACCTAGATGCAAAAGATTGCCTCAGGAGTTCCTCAATAATACATTCACAGCTATTCTTTTCACCCATATTGAAATTCTAATAATTTTTTTTTAAATAAAAGCAATGCAAATTCAGCAAAAAAAAAATACTTACTCAAATTAAACCTTAAAAAAAAACAATTCAATTCAAACAATTCAAACTACACGTAAAAACACACAGGAGATTTCACTTTCCACAAACAAAATGTGATATCATAAAATATCTGCAATGCAATATTCAAAAACCACGCTAACAACAAGATATTTCACTTTTCCCAACAAACAAAATTTGATAGCACAAAATTCCGGCAATGCAATATTAATATCACAACTTAAAAACCGGTCAATTAAACTAAATTATTTAATATTATAAAGCCGCACTTCTCATATATACTTGCACCTTAAAATGTCATGCAGATCTAATTCTGAAATATCTTGTGCATACCTACCTCACCGCATGCATCGTGAACTCGGCGAGACAAAACCGGATTCTCTCTCGTGGAGAAAACATGTAGAACAGAAAAGAAAAGAGAATTTAATGAGCTGGCAACAAGAAAATAAGCACCAACACATCAATTTATCCCCATATGAAATCATAACCACACCAGCGTGTATAGAAATGTTGCGTTCCCACTCTGATTGCTTGATATCGCCCAGTCGGGAATATTGGAAGCCCTTACTTATGTACTTGATTACTTCAGTCCTGATTTGACACTGCAAAGGTAATCGCTTGAAATGTAATTAATACAGAATCCACAACGTCCACAGCCAAAGTACTACTACTTGCATTTTGCATTACCTGGTAATGCAGAGGGTAATGCCTCTATGCTTGTCATTTATTTGTTCTGTTCTGTTATTTCTTCGTTCTTTTGATTCTTTCTCCTTTTTACCAGTAATGACCTATGTAAGGCCTTCCATGGCTATGACATTTCTATGTTAATTGTAATTAACAAAATAATCCAGCTGGTAGTGTATACCATTTACAAAATAAGGCATTCAGCATTAATGAAGAAGTTCTTCCTTTCCCGACTGGGCGGCATTTGATGGATTTGTGCATATACATAGCCGTTCGCCTTTTACACAGAATAATAAAAAAACACAATGTAACCTACAACGTTATCAGCTTAAGTCATATCCCTAGGGTTGCCAGTTTAGCCAAATAGGTTACCTGTTTTACCGATGGGCGATTGAACTTTATCCATTGGCTACAGACCGTCAATTAGGCATGTTTTAAATATTAAAAAAATAAAAAAATATTACTAAATCAATCATATGAAAACGTTCACTGCAGCCCTTGGCATGTAAACATATAAGTGATACACATGCATATGCGATTACGTTCTTATGAATTCTTAACGATGGGTGCCTATGCTTTCCATTTAGACACAGATTGTGTCGGACACAGTGAGTGGAATGGAGATGATACTCGACCGCCAACGAATTATCATTCTCCCAGTGTCATTCGTTTGAAGGGGAAGAAGTAATGAAGTTTCAATTGAGCGAGTCTAGCTTTCAAAAGGGATGAATTAAATGTAGTAATATTAAACTATTTTTTAAAGCGTAATAAATCTAAAGGGCCGCACACACGCAACGATTTATCTTGAGATTTAGCACAGTTTTCGTTAAACTGTTATACATCTCAAGATAAATCGGTGCGTGCGTGGCGAAATCGTCAACTTTTTTGGTGTGCGACTTTAATATCCTAGAATTTCTGTTGATGTTTGAAGTTTTGAAGTACATAGATGGTTGAGTTTTTAGCTTTCGCAGGTATCGTAAATTTTTGCAGGCGTCATAAGTTTTTTTTTTTTTTTATGTGAAAGACTAGAGTCACAGGAAATGCCCTTTAAGGTGGATTTACATATCCGACTTTTTTCTGCCGCGCCGGTCTTTTTTTAAATTTCGACCAATCAGAAACAATCTCTGCGACATCTTACCGTCACGGTGAAGAGTTAAATAAACTTTAACTTTTCTGTCACGGTATGAGAACAGCTGATTTGAGGTTATGCGGAAATGAAGTTTATTTGGCTGTGCAAATTGTTTACAAGTGCCGTTTACTTATAAAATAAGTTTAATTTTGTTTGGCAGAGTGTTTTTATAAATAATTATGAATGACGAGGTGTTAATTAACGAAATAAGGAAACGCCCCGTTCTATACAACACGAAAAACAAATTATATAAAAATAATGCTTATCATAAAAGCCTTTGGAATGAAGTAGCAAATGCTACAAAGTTTCCTAGTAAGTTTATAGTTTTTATTTTATATATCATTTCCATAATTACATTTTCTAAACTTTTAGGTACTTTTTGCCAAACCCGACGGAAAAGGTTAAGGGAACAATACGTGAAATGGAAATCGCACAAGCCAAAAAGCGGTAGTGCCGCAATAAAGAAAGAAATTCCAGCTATATTAAAGACAATGGAATTTCTTTCACCGTATGTTATTGATGATAAGGCCGGCTCCACACGTTGGCACCAACAGTGGCCCCAATGCTATTTGTCCAACGTGTGTATCGAGAAATTTGCATTAGTCCCAACGTTGGCATGAGCATTGGGGATTGGCCATCCCCGTCGGAATATGCGCCAACTTTCGCAATCCGTCCACACCTCGGCGATTTTCTCAATCTGTCAAGTAAACGTCAAGTTAACGTGAAAGCACTTTAAAAATGGCCGCAAATAAAATTTAGTTTTGTGTAAATTTTAATTTGTTAAATTCTAGTCAAGTGCTTCTTTTGTTTTTGCTTATTTTTCAAGACATTTAAGTATAAATTTTCTTTTCTTTTAGAAATTAGCTGTCCTGTTGTATTAATTTAATCCACATGTGGGGATTCAGATCAGATCTGAATCATTGCTTTTTAATTAATTAAAGGTGTTTGTTTTTTATTTTATACTATGATATAAATTTCATAGATATTTAATTACAAATACCAAATATTTTCATAAGCGTTTTGTTTTTCGAAGCGGAATATCCATTATAAAAGGTAATAATAATGTACTGCAAATTTCAAGTTTTTCTTATACATGTTTTGTACTTAGTTTGCAGGTGCTTTCATAATTTACGAATACACGACTAACTAATAAATCAGTGAATATGTGGACAAATGAAGAAGTGATTCAATTCTTAGAGCTGTACCAGGCTAAGCCAGTCATATGGGACGCTAAGAGGAAGGACCACAAAAATAAGAATATAATTGCTGATGCATGGCGAAACATCCAAAGGGATTTTGGAATATATTCAATAGAGGAATTAAAAAAAAAGAGAGAATCTTTGATGAGCACATATCGTCTATACAGAAAGAAAGTTGCTGAAAGTACCCATTCTGGATCTTCGGCAGACGATATTTTCAAACCTAATTGGTTCGCCTACGAGTTTATGGACAGCTTTCTTGCTCCTATTTATGATAAATCTAATACAAGGACCATTAATACAGAGGTAAAGTAAACATTAATTAAATATTTTATTCATAAATAAAATCCCTTAAACTATGACAAAGTAAATTTAAATAAGAGTTGAAATTGATTGAATTTTGAAATTGTTTTAATTTTAGACTATGGAGTTTCTTGACGAAGACAGTATTCTGGATAGCAGCGATATTTCACCAACTTCTAAAGCAGTTAAAAGACGGCGACAATCAGAAATTTCGGAAGTACAAGCTCAAGTGAAGACAGCTGTAAATGTTCTTAAAGATATCTCAAACCGACCGCCAACTGAAGTGAATGAGGTAGATTTATATTGTCAACTACTGGCCAAAAAAATAAAAAAATTTAATGACCAAGAAAGGGACATTATAATGCACGATATAGACGAACTTATTTACCAGAAGAGGGAGGACTTTCACTTACATAATTGTAGCCCTGGTAGCAGCAGCATATACTCGAGTGCACCTAAACCATCCCCCTCATCTGACAAGTCAAGCTCTGTATATCAAGTTGCTGACGATTATGGTGAGTACATTGTAGAACCACATTACAGCCATGTGGAATATGCGACAGATCCATACAGCTCCTCCACCTCTAGTAAAAAGTTTAGAATTTTGTCTAACAAAATAATAAAATGCGAATAATTATGTTAGAATTATTTATCGAATAAAGAACTCAATTATGTTATATTTTTTTATAAATAAAGAACTGAATTATGTTATAATTTTTTACAAAAGAAGAACTAGGGTGGTAGCACGTAAGTTGTTTCAATCGACCTCTTCATACAAAAATTCAAGATTTTTGTATGAAGAGATCGATTGAAACAACTTACGTGCTACCACCCCTGCATTATGTTGATTTTTTTTTATAAAAAGAGAACTGAATTATGTTAGAATTTTTTAGGATTTTTTTATAAATAAATGTGTTTTTGATTATTAATTATGGTTTTATTTTACAACATATAAGAAAAATAACTTAGTACCTTAATAAAAGAGCGTAATGCTTCACATACAGCTTTACATAATTCAAGCACTTGAGGAGAAATCAAAAAAAGGGAGAATCTTTGATGAGCTCATATCGTCTATACAGAAAGAAAGTTGCTGAAAGTACCCATTCTGGATCATCGGCAGACGATATTTTAAAATCTAATTAGTTCGCCTACGAGTCTATGGACAGCTTTATTGCTCCGATTTATGA
Source organism: Thereva unica (assembly GCA_949987705.1). Taxonomy (NCBI): domain Eukaryota; kingdom Metazoa; phylum Arthropoda; class Insecta; order Diptera; family Therevidae; genus Thereva; species Thereva unica. The sequence goes on from OX465283.1 coordinate 113,124,009, forward strand.
TAAATCTAATACAAGGACAATTAATACAGAGGTAAAGTAAACATTAATTAAATATTTTATTCATAAACAAGTATTTTATTTAATCTGAGTTAAAGTATGCTACATATTCATTTCGTATTTCTCTTGCACTTTCTGCTGTTCTTATTGGTATTTGATCTAGTGATCTTAATTGTTGCTCTTCTGAAACAATTTCTATGTTACCCCCTGGCATATACAAACGCCGAGAGTGCTGGCTTTTTTTCAAAAAATTATGCAACACTACGCACGTGAGTGTTATGATAGATGCTTTATAGGGTTGTAGCAGCATATTACTTTTTAACACTCCAAACACAGATGTCATGATTCCAAAGGCACATTCAATCACAACACGAGCACGTGACAGTCGACTGTTGAATTTCCTATTTTGTGAGCCAGATGAAGGTGTCCCAAGAAAAGGCTTCATGACTCTTTTAGACAAAGCAAAAGCTCCATCTGCCACAAAAACATAAGGCACAGGAAGATGTCGATCGGGCAATGGAGTGTCTTCCGGAAAAATGGCATCAGGCCCATATAGTTTGTTGTAAAGCATGCTATCATTGAAAATTCCACCGTCACTCATACGTCCATGAGTTCCAACGTCGGCGAATAAAAAGTTGTAGTCACTGTCAGCTACCGCTAGTAATATTATACTAAAATGATGTTTATAATTGTAGAATTCTGATCCACTATTAACGGGTGACTGTATTTTGATGTGTTTTCCATCGATGGCACCCAAGCAATGTGGAAATTGCCATTTCGTTTCAAATCCTGCAGCAACCTGAAGCCATTCCTGCTCACTTTGAGGCATCTGAAACAGAAAAAAATTAGAGTAGATTTTTTTTATGAATAAGTGATTTTGATTATTAATTATGGTTTTATTTTACAAAATATAAAAAAATAACTTAGTACCTTAATGAAAGAGCGTAATGCTTCACATAGAGCTTTACATACTTCAGGCACGATTAATGATATTACTTGAGGAGAAATCTTAAATAAATAATGAAGACTTTTGAAAGAATCTCCAGTCGCTAAGAATCTCAGAGTCACAGCCAGGCGTACTTTGGCTGGTATTGCTTCTCTGAATACCGTATCTTGTTTTGTTATTGTTGGTCCAATTAACTGTAGAAGGTATTCGAAATCTATTGAGGACATACGACAAAAGTTATCGAATTGTCCTGAAGGTTCTTGAACCAAATTATTTAATAAGCGGTTTCCATCGTATCTAAAAAAAGGAAATGTAAAGAATTATTATTTACAGATAATTACATACTTCAATATTATTTATCGAGAGCCTTGTAAACCACTGCTGGCATAATTGCAGTTTGGAAATGTTTAGGTTCTGTACTCACTGGTTTCGTGTTTTATGATGTGTTGTCATCCACCATCTTCTTTGAAGTCGCTGTTTCTTTTTTTTAAATAACAAATATAAATTAGCACTTATTACTGTAAAAGCGCTTAGAGCAATTTCGATTTTTGTTTCTGACATCTTGACATTGGCTCTATTGGAACACAACTAACCTACCAACGCTTTACGACCAACGTGGGTACGCCTATGGACCAACGCTGGTATCAGCGTTGGAACCAACGTGTGGATCCGGTGTAATAGGTAATATATAAAAAAGTTTTTAAAAAGTTGCTTCATTATTTTGTAATGTTTTAGTGTTCTAGCAAGTAGTTTCGCAATTGAAACTATAACGGAAGATTGCAATGCCTCTCCTGTAGGCTTCAAAGATTTTTTTCGGAGTACACACCGGAGTCTGAATTAGAAATAACTTCAGACGTTAATGATGAACATCAAATACCTGATTTTATAGAAACCGAGGAAAAGATCTATCGTCAATCTGAGTCGGGATCCGTAAACGCACAAGCAATGCCGCAGAAACCCCGAAACATTCGAAGGAAATGTAATTAGGTCTACGTTGCTTTAAAACATGTTATTAAATAGTACTTTTTTAGCGGGATCGTCCGACATTGAGCGAGTTTACACGGGTACATCAAATAATTAAATTAAATTTGATGCAGCGGTGTCCCTGACAATTAAAATAATCCGCTGCATTAATTTAGTTCACAGAACTTATTTGATGCACTGCCGTGTAAACAGTTGAGTGCATTAAATTGACATTTCAAGAAGAGCATATATTTTCACTTTAAAATTAAAAATGGAAATGGAATTACAAATGGAATTGCGGATGAGGCGCGGTTCTAATTGGACAAATCTAGAAACAAAATTATTTATAGATATCTGCAAAGAAATAAATATTTGCACAATCATGGACACAAAATCGGTGCATCTCCGCATTAAAAAAATTTGGTTCAATATTTAATCACCGAACTAAAAGTGACAGCTAATCACATACCGTGTAAACGACACGGCTTAATGCAGTGTGCATCAAATTAATTATTTGATGCACCCGTGTAAACTCGCTCATTGATAAAATTATAACGGCAATTAATACGCCAATCCAGGAATACAGTGGCGTAGAACATTATTGCCTCTCGCTTGCTGAAGATTTGAATAATATGGAACCAGCAGAACAACGGCGTGTGAAAATGGAAATATCCATTATACTCGCTAATGCGAAATATATAAATTAAGTTTTAGGTTTGAGAATGCAATAAAGTGATAGGAGAAATTTATTTATGTTTATGTTTTGTGTGTTTTTATGCTTTGTTAAATTTTATGAAGTTATTTATGTTACTGTTTACACTCAAAGAATGAGCCTTTTTTTATTATTAAAATAAAATTGAATTATAAAGAAAAATTTATGTTTGTTTATAATAAAGAATTTATGTTGAAATGTTGTATTTTTCATAGAATTTTATAATGCATGTAATAAAAACAACATTGTTATTTTTGTAATTTATGATTACCTTAATGTTAACGATAATCGTGTACCAGGACAAATTGGTTCTCTTGCGAGAAGTTGCTTTTCTATTGCGGGTTTTACTTTATTCAATAGTTCATCAAATAAATCCACACTCATCCTGTGGTAATTGTAAAATTTATGCCTTTCAAAAAGTCGCATTTCACTAACTAAATTAGTGTAATGTCCTTCTTGATTCCTATTTGCCAGAAGGGTATTAACCCAACACCTCCTATTTTTCTTTTTTTCTTTAAAAAATGCCCACAATAACAAAATTTTTAAATTGTTTAACCTTTTTATTTTAAATTTTCTCTCAGTTTTCATTTTGGACAAACTGTCAATATTGTTTTGGCTGCGACACAATTCGTCGCAAATGTAAAAAGCACATTGAAAACCTGCGACAGAAATGATCAGCTGTGGTCCGGCGCGGCAGAAAAAAGTCGGATATGTAAATCCACCTTTATACTGTGTATTTTCTTCATATAGAGTGCAATGTGGAACAGCAGCTCTAGTCGGGGAAGAAAGGAACTGTCACAACCTACCAGCGATATTTTGCAGTCCACCTACTCCCAACCATTACTGGCGACTTTGTCATCGGGGCATCGAGAAACAACTCGCTGGAGTGTTATGCCTCCTGAAACGAGTTGAATCTCATCAACCAACCGATGACATGCGCTTTGGTGAAGCGGGGAAGGGCTAACTAAGGCTATGACAGAAGGAATCAGGAATGTAAAGAGGGAAGAAGAAAGAAGGAAAGTTATGTAGGTGGGAAAGTGGAAAAGGCGAAAGACCGTGGGGCTGGCCGGGATTCAAACCCGGGAGCTCTGGGATAGTAGCCAGACGCCTTACTCCCTAAGCTACCGAGGCCCCCAATAATAGTGTAATAATCGTACATATGGCGGAAAAGAATTTATCTCGTGAATTTATTACTGATTTTATCAAAATTTATGAAAGTGAACCATGCCTATGGAAAATAAAAAGTGCGGAGTATTCTGATAGAGACAAAAAAAATGCTGCGTATGAAAAACTTATAAATAAACTAAAAGAAGTGGACAAACAAGTAAACAAGGATAGTGTGGTGAAGAAAATAACCAATTTGAAAAGTTGCTTCCGTAAGGAAAGAAAAAAAGTAATGGAATCAACAAAATCTGGTGCCTCTGCGGATGATGTGTACCATCCTACTCTGTGGTACTATAATGTTCTATTGTTTTTGGGTGATCAAGACACACCAAGGACCAGTGTATCGAATTTGGAGAAAGTGGATATTTTTGAAGAATCGAGCATAGAGATAAAATTGTAATGCTAGGTGAACTAATAATATTATTGACATTTATTAACTTCACTCTCAGATGTTAGATTTGGTAGATTCCATTACTTATCATGCTAGTCTCATAATGTTTACTGTGTTTGTAACTTTAATTTTAGTATACTTTGTGACTTCTTGTTCTTTATAAATTACTCTTTTACATTTACATATATACTTCTTGTACTTTTCATATTTAAATATATTTTGTCTACTTGTGAACTGTGACGAGTGTGTTTCTTTAAATTCTCTGCTCAACAGGTTATGGACCCAGATAAATTGTACAGCTCAGTAGTTCCTGAATTGTAAGGCCCGGTGTGCCGCGAATTGGTTTCCAGTGTAATATAAAAAGGGAAAGTATTTTTTAGTTATATTTATTCAATAATAGCTATGTTGGAAACGCTATTGAGCTACCAACTTAAGCAAATTGACACTTGGTAGATAGACGTCACTTTGACAACCTTCACTTCCTTCTTGCAGTTTGAAAGTGTGACAAGCAATTAAAAGTTGAAGTTATAAAATCTACAATCATCTTTTATTTTAAATCACTTTCATCATTACCATCAACCGCACCTAAACAATTAGGGAATTGCCATTTCTTTTCAAAGTCCCAAGCTATTTTCTTCCAATCTTCTTCGCATTGAGGGAACTAGATATTGTAAACAAAAGTATTAAAGTCAAGCAGCTACAAAGATTTTACTTTCATATACTCTTCCATCAAGACTATTTTAATAGCGTTACAAGTTTCAGGTATAAGTTTCCCAAGTGCTTGCTGTTATAAATAAATCTGCTACACTCACTCTCTACATACAGTGTCGGACAAAAGTTAAGCAACTAACATGATGTACGGATGATTGTGGTAATTTTATTTATAAAAAAACATTTCAAATAATTGTAATTTAACTAAAATTAATCTACAGATAATTAATTAAAAAAAACATTTAAATTCACTGACTTATCCATTATTTTAAAAAACCAAATGAACATTTAAGCAACCGTGCTCAAAAACTGCGCGACAAAAGTTAAGCAACTTAAAACTAAAATTTCATGAACTTCTTATATTCTAATATTTAGTCCAATATCCTTTATTTTTAATCACTTCGGCGCATCTTGGCATTGATTGGATCAATTTGGTGATGGTCTCCTTCGGAATATCCTGCCAGGCTTGTAAGAGGCTGGGGAACAATTCCCCCTTATTGGAGAACGTCTTCTGCTCTCTTACACGCCTGTTGACAATTTCCCAAAGATTTTCGATTGGGTTTAGGTCTGGAGATTGCGAAGGCCATAGAAGTACTTCGATGTTTTGATTTTTGATCCACGTTTGCACAATTTTTGCCTTGTGCTTAGGATCATTGTCCTGTTGGAATCTCCAACGGAGAGGCATCTCCTCTTCTGCAAAGGGCAGCATAACGTTTTTCAAAATATCCAAGAATTGGAATCGATCCATTATTCCGTTTATAAGGTGTAATGGACCTACTCCACGAGCCGAGAAGCAACCCCAGACCATTATGCCACCGCCACCAAATTTCACATTAGTTTTTACGTAATGTGGATCCAATCTCTTACCGGGCGGACGACGAGCTCGACGTATTCCATCCGAATCAATCAAATTGAATTTGGATTCATTGCTAAATAGCACTGTATTCCATTTTGCTGCATCCCAGTTGATGTAGTCCTGCGCAAATTTCATTCGGGCAATCCTTTGCTTCTTGGTCAGAAGTGGTTTACAGGCTGGTCTTCTACTAAATAGATTTGCCTCTTGAAGTCGACGTTGCACTGTACGAGGACTTACAATTAGAATTCAGCTTTAATTTGGACCGCAGAATAGAAAGGATTTGCTTTCCCACACCGAATGACTTTATTGTCCTCTTTTTTGTGGTTTTCCTTGGACGTCCGGGTCTTGGTTTAACGGCCACGGTTCCTCTTTCTCGGTGTCGCTTAATTATTCGCGAAACCACAGATTTTTCTATACTTAATTTCTCACTGAGTTCCTTCTGTGTAATTCCTTTCTTATAAGCTTCCACAATTTCTAATTTTAAGTCTTCGGAATACATTTTACGGGACATTGTAATGCAAATTAAGGGTATTTAAACAAATTAAATGAAACACCAAAAAAGATGCTAATCACAAAACTCGAATACTTGGAAACGTTACAATAACTAACGGAAATGTAACGTCAAAATTTTCTGAGAAATATTTCAATTTTTGAAGAGTTTGGAAAAAGTGTTTCCAGTTGCTTAACTTTTTTATCGCAGTTCATTTTTCTCTTGTTCTTCTTCTTACTTCTGTCATTCTTAAGTTTGTTTAAAATTCCTCGTAGAGTAGATATTCTGAGTCTGTTCAAGATTTCTGCTATAGCAGCTTTAGTGGCATAATTTTTAAATTGTCAAATTACGGCAAAGCAAGAAAAAGCTGCTATGATATCTTGAACGCAAAAAAGCTGCTAGTATAGCTTTGTGTTAATGTATGTGTATGAGTATTTCTTGCAGTCAACTATTCCTCTCCCTACAATTAGAAAAAAGCCTGCCCGTGAAGTTGCAATCCCTAAATTTATTATTTAATATGTATTAATGTCAACAAAACCTCACTTGAGTCAGTCATTTTGGCAAAATGACCAATGACATTTACACACACATGTATGATTTACGTAGCTGCTTTATTGCTTGCAGTCGAAACTGCGAGCAACAAAAAGCAGCTACATTAGCAGCTTTTCTCGAATCTTGAACACAAAAATAGCAGCTTCGTTAGCAGCTTTTTTGCTGTTTTGAACAGGAAAAGCATGACAATAGCTGCTAAAAGCTGCTATAGCAGAAATCTTGAACAGACCCTCTGTAAAATAATAAAAGTGTTGTTCGTATTAAATATTTATACAAATAAATATAATCTTTTGTATTATAAATAAAAGAGTAGTGTTTGCGTTAAATTATCTAACAGGTTATGGGCCCAGGGCACCTACGACGAGAATAAAAGTTTAGACAAAAAGAGAATCAAAAATGGCGGCAAACAAAATCGAGCCACTGAAAAATGATAACTACGACACTTGGAAACTGCAGGCCCAAGCAATCCTCATTAAAAATGGTTTCTGGGATTCTGGGTCTGACTGGGAAAAAAACGATCTAATTGCAAGATCTGACTTAATTATATTAATCACACCTGCAGAATTAAAACAAGTCAAAAACTGCTTTACATCAAAAGAAGTCTGGGACACACTACAAAACATATACCAAAGTAAAGGTCCTGCGCGAAAAGCAACCTTACTAAAACAATTAATATTACATAAATTAAATGAAAATGAAGATGTAAGATCCCATCTAAACAAGTTCATGGATACAGTCCACAAGTCAAAAGAAATGGACGTAGACATTCATAAAGATTTACTTAGCATAATGATGCTATACAGTTTTTCCACCTCATACGAGAACTTCAGAGTTGCTATCGAATCCAGAGACAACCCACCAACTGTAGAAGAATTAAAAATAAAAATTATAGAAGAAAGTGAAGCCAGAAAGAAGGTTGTCACCACAAGTGAGGATGCATTCTTTGGAAAAAATGTCAGACACAAAAATTTTAAAAACTATAATAAAAACAAATATAGCTATAATCAAACCGATAATCATCAAAAGGTAAACTTAAAATGCTTCAAATGCAACAAGGCAGGACATACTGCAACAAATTGTCGAAGTCGAACACATCCACAACATAACAAATATCTACCTTCTACTTTCAAGATAGAGGAAAAATGCTTATTGTTGGTGTTTAGACAGTGGATGTACATCACATATGTGTGCAGATCTAAAAAGTTTTCAAGAAATCAGTACAAACACACATTGTAGTGAACTAAAGCTGGCCTCAGAAAGCCAAACTGCCGAAGTAAAAGGTAAAGGACTCGTTCAGGTAAATTTAAAAGATGAAAGGCAGATATATTTAAAAAATACATTGCATATACCGAGCCTTAGTACAAATCTTATCAGTTGCAAAATTTACAGACAAAGGCTTAAACGTAGAATTTAACAAAACCAATGCCGTAGTTCGATATCCAAAAGGAAAAGTGGTGTTCAGAGCAAAAATAATAAACAATCTATATTACGATGATACAAAACAAAATGAAGAACAAATCGCGAATTTTTGTAATAAAAGTGAAGAAAATAATTTAAGATGGCACAAAAAATTAGGGCACATAAATGAAAAAGACTTGAGTTTAATACAAAAGAATCGTTTATTATCTGGAATATACTATGATTTAAAAAATAAAATAAGTGAATGTGAGACATGTATAATGGAAAAACTTACAAAATTACCATATCCAGAAAGAAGAGAAAGGAGAACAACACAGGCTCTAGAAATCATACATTCAGACGTGTGCGGTCCGATGCGGCAAGTATCACCAGGCGGCTCATCACTTTTATAGATGACTTTACACGATATTGCAAAGTATATTTTATGTCAAATAAAAATGAGACATTAAAATATTTTAAGGAAAATAAAAACGAAGTCGAAAACTTTACTGGAAATAAAATCAAATGCCTACAAAGTGACAATAGCTTAGGCGAATACTGTAACAGAGAGTTTACAGTTTACCTAAAAAAGAGTTTTTAGCGGGTGAGCTGTCCGAGCGGCCATCTTATGCAGCGTCATTACTCGTGCTTAAGAAATTTTAATAAAATTATTGTGAAAATAGTCTGATAATAAGCATAGTTCCGATAACACTGGTCTGCAAAAAACGGGTCATTTTTTCTCCTTTCCAATTTAATAGTCGTATCCTAAGTATTTTTTCGCGCTGAATCCGAATCCGTTGGCCAAATTGCCCTATCCCGTCAGGATTTTAGCAATCCTAACCTAAAAGTGCCAAAAATGGTGTTTTTTGCATTTTTGCGCGTTAAATATCTCAAAACTATGGAATGATAGGGCAAATCGGACAACGGGATCGTTTTCAGCATGCCAAAATCTACAGAAAACCATGTCGAAAGCGTTAAATTTGAAAAAACTTTTCACTAAAATTTGATGCTCATCTGACTCCACTAATACTGAAAAGAAAAACTTCTTGGCGCGAAATCGACGATTTTTATTAACACATGATATCATCGTTGCACCGAAGTTCTTTTCAGTATTACAAAAAAAGTTTCGCGATGGTCTTTAAGAGACCTTCTCGTCTCAAGTAATGTTGATGTTCTCTGCCTTCAAGAGACACACCTCCATGCTAAAGCCAACTTCTGAACAACTTTAAAGTCTTTAGGAGTGACTTCCTCCAAGGCTCCGCGATAATCTGTAGGAATCGTTTTCTTTCTCGTCAAATTTTTCCTTCCTTCCCTTTTAACAATGTCAGTGTTGAGCTCTTCCTGACTGACCACCATTCTCGCCTCGGTAAGATCCTGTTAATTTCATTATATCTCCCATCCGATGCCAGTTCGGTGGACTTTAATAACTTCATGCTCCAGCTCAGTTCTCAGTTCAGTTGAACCCAATTATGAGGGTCTCCTCATCGCTGGTGACCTAAATGCTAAGCACCCTGACTGGCATAACTCCATTACTAACCGTAACGGCAAACTTCTTAAGGACTGGAAGCTCAATAACCCCTTCCTTGACTTCTTTACAATTGTCAGCCCGGGAGGCCCCACTTTCCCTAGGTCCAATAGCTGCATTGACCTGTTTCTGGTCTCACATAGATTAGCTGGGAACATGGACATCCTTCGCTGTTACTCCTCCCCCTCATTTTCCGATCACTATGCCATTAAGTTGGAACTCTCTTTCTCCTGCCTCCAACCCACTTTCGTAACAACACCCAAATACCGTGACCTCAGTAATGTCGACTGGGAACTAATGGGTAGTAGTCTTAATCGTGTTCTCCTCTCCTTTCTTCCCTCGCCCTCGAGGAACTGGTCTAACGATGACATAGATGCCTCTATCCTTCTCTTGAATAATACCTTTAACACCTCACTTGATAGGGTTGCTCCCCACAAGTCCCCCGGCTTTAGGGATCGCCTACCGCCTGATATCCAGAACCTATTCCTAACTCGGAAAAACTTGCGCCGTAATCTTAAGAGACAACTTGAGAGGAACCTCAATCGACATAATAGCCTTACTTTAGCCCATGCTAATAAAATTATGTTGCTCAACCGCATTGTGGAGGCGAGGGTCTCCAAATTCATTAACTCCACTTTTCAGGATAAACTTCGATCCATGAAGCCTGGTCCCTCCTTGTTTAAAGAGCTTAATAGGATTATTGGCAGGAAATGCCCTCATCATTTCGATAAATTCAATTCGGGCAACCTTTCCTCGCCTATGGACATTCCCGAACTGTTCGCACACTACTACAGTGACCTATACCAACCCAAGCAACCAGCCTATAACCGGAGCAATCGTGAACATGTAGTCTGCTCGGTTGAGGCCCTTCAGCCTCACCTTCCCCGCACCCTTATGAATTTTGAAAATACATCCTCCTGTTGCGACAGCCTCCCGTCACCTTTTATTAAACCGGACACTCTCATTTCCCTGATTCACTCCCTTAACGGTAAACGGTCTGCTGGATCTGATAATTTTTCCAACTACATCATTAAGAGGATCGGCCCTTTCATCGCAAACCCCCTCACCTCCATTCTTAATAACTGTATTAACAATAGCTACTTCCCTAAAGCTTGGAAACTATCGAAACTCATCTCCATCCCTAAGGGCGGCCAGCTAAACTCTCCCTCCGACTTTAGACCGATTTCCTCTCTTTCCAACATTGGAAAGCTTTTGGAACGAATAATAGCTTTTGAATTAGACCACCATGTTCATCTCAATACCTAATATCATCCCTTATGAACAGTTCGGCTTCAAAGCCTCTCACTCTACCGAGCATGCTCTCCTAGTCCTACATAACGACATTACTAGGGGCCTCAGAAATAAAAACCCTACAGTAATCTGTTCACTAGACATCAAAGCAGCGTTTGACTCGGTCTGGCACACCGGGCTCTTATTCAAACTCTCTCAACTTGGCTTTTCTCCCCACATCCTTAGGATGCTCTTCAGCTTCCTCTCTGATAGATTTCTCTCCGTCCAAATAAACAATACCTTCTCCGGGCCAGTCGAAGTTTTATCCGGAGTTCCTCAGGGGTCCATTTTGGGCCCCAAATTGTTTAACATATATCTACACGATCTCCCCCACTCCGTTCCTAATATAAACTCTAAAGCACTCCTCTACGCGGATGACACCTTGATCTACGCTTCCGACCCCGACATCATGAAAAGTATGGAGTGGATGTGCAAACACATTGACTCGATTAAACGCTTCTATGGCACCTGGGGCCTCTCTCTTAATGAGAGCAAAACGCAATTTATAGCCATTCGTAACGCTTGGGGCAAAGATAGGAGAAGTATCGCCAAGGCTTGCGGCTCCCTTCAATTCCGTATAAATAACGTAGTAATAAAGGTCTGCAAGAAGCTTAAAAATTTAGGGATAAATTTCAACCATCTCATGAAATTCAATCAACATGCTAAAGGAATCATCTCCAGGGTCAATGGCATCCTTGGTCGCCTATATCCAGTGTTAAAATATTCGAGCAAACTTAACCCCAACTCTAAGTTACTTCTCTATAAGCAGTTAATTAAACCAGTCATCAGCTACGGCTTCCCCTGTTGGCATTCCATCTCTACCACCCTTGCCCGCAGCCTGGAGAGGATCCTCAGGCAATCAATGTCTTTCCATCCGATTCAAAACCCGCAATAGACTTTATTCCAATAACGAACTTTATGATAGAGCGAATATCTCTCCTCTCCTCCTCTATCTACAGGATAAGTGGAAGAACAGAGTTACTAAACTTGCTGATCACGATAACCCCCTTATTAAGAATTGCTGGCTTGACAACACACAGTCTAGCACGCTTCCTCACTTTTACCTCAGTCCCATTAATTTCGCACACGCTCCTACCGACTTCTATGTTGGTCGTGATACTCTACATAATAGAGGCTGACTGATCTCATTGTGATCTTAGAGCGCAGGCTCCTCCTTAACTTTAACTTAACCAGCTGTGATAAATGTGCCTTACTCAGTATTGTATTTAACTAGTATAGAATATGGGCTAACCTCTTGCCTGGTTTCCCGTTAAACTCACACAAGTTTTAGTTGGCTGTTTTCTTAGTCAGATAACCTTAATAATTCTTGTTTTGTCATCAACTACTAAGTATGTATTAGCATTAAGTCACTGTTCTCAGGATTACTTATTTTTGTACACACATTTAATTCCTCAATGATCAATTTATTTTATTTTATGTCACTATCAACTTCTTACTTACATTGTATACATATCTATTTTAGAATATACTTTGTCAATCTCCCCTCGTTATAAGTAAATAATGTAAAATTAGTCACTAAGGGAACCTACCCTACGGTGCCTCTTCTCAACACTGCATGGCGCATCCTGACTTTGTTTTGAAGTGGCACTGCTTGGCGTTAGACCATTCCATACGAACACCGTCATTCCTTTGTATACCAGGACTGTATCGTTGCGCGGTACCGTCCTACCCCCCTTCTTCCCCTTTACTGTGATAGCTATAATAATTAGATTTTGCAGCCAGCCTATTCACCTGGCTCCATTACCTACAAATGTACATTAGCTACTTTCATTTACTCTTGCATTATAACTTAGTTAAAGTAATTTTCTTCATTATTTACGGTTGCCCTTAGGCTAGTACTGAACTTTGTAAATTACTCTGTACAAAGCCTTTATGTAATTAACTGAATAAACTGTTTGAGTTGAGTTTGAGTATCAAAAGATTTTAGTCGTGAGTGCAAGTGCTGTCGCCTGTCACAAGTGTCTTGTTTATTTGAGTTTTATTATATTAATATTCATATAATACATAACCAGAAAATGTAAGTTAAGGATTTTAATTGATGATTTTGAAGTAATGAAATAATATTTGTTAAAGGGAAGGAATAAAGCAAGTTTTAAACTTATCTATCAACAAGGAGCAAATAGAGAAAAAATTTTTTCCGAAATTGAGGAAGATATTATCCAATGTGCAGGTTTAGAGCCTGCTGTAGAAGGTCTTAAAAACGTCAAAACATTTGGATCCATAACAACAAGTGTATCCACAGAGCAAATCATTAATGAAATAGATAATGAGAATGATCCTGAAGATCAAAGTAGTTTGTTAGATAACAGTCATGTTACAGTTACCGGTTCTGCAAAAAACAGCAGAAAAAGCCAAAAGCAATATCTCATGGAAAAGTATATTCAGCACACAGAAGAGATTAGCAACAACATTTTAAAATTAATAAATGTGTCTAAAAGCTTAGAAAAATACTCTAAACGTAGAAGTGAAACAGCTGAAAAAATCTATAAAATAAAAAAAGTAAATATGAGTTATACGAAAAGAAAGTTAAAGAATCTCTTAAACTAAAACGTGTAGAAGTTGAAGCAAAAGTAGAAGAAAATAAGTTGATACGTTCGAAAATGGAAAGAATGTAGTTGAATTATATATTTATAGTCATGAAGACCTTTTATCTTATTTAAGTATACCACGAAGGCTGTTTATTTTAATAGTTAAGGTACATACATACTATAGTTCTGAAGACATATTTTAATAACTATACCACGAAGGTTGTTTAGTGTTATTTTTATAATATGTTTATTTTTTTATGCTCATTATTCTTTTGGAAATCAATAAAACAATTGTTCTTTTATTAAATTATTAAATTCTTTTATTTAACTTACACTGTTTGTCGTCAAATCTTGGAAGTTAAATTTGACCCACTTCCCGGTTTCGGATAGAGCTGAAATTTTGCATACACGTTTAGTTTGGATGACAATGCAATCTGGCCATTTTGTAAAAATATCAAGATGGCGGTTCCCAAATGGCGCCCAATTTTTGAAATTGTGCCACTGTTTGTCGTCAAATATTGGAAGTTAAATTTGACCCACTTCCCGGTTTCGGATAGAGCTGTAATTTTGCATACACGTTTTGTTTGGATGACAATGCAATCTGGCCATTTTGTAAAAATATCAAGATGGCGGTTCCAAAATGGCGCCCGATTTTTGAAATTGTGCTCCGCGGCCCTCTGACATGGGTATCAAATGAAAGGATATGACAGGTAGAACACAATAAGCTATGTGGCGTCATTCCAAATTCAAAATGGCGGCCAACACTTACACTGTTTGTCGTCAAATCTTGGAAGTTAAATTTGACCCACTTCCCGGTTTCGGATAGAGCTGAAATTTTGCATACACGTTTAGTTTGGATGACAATGCAATCTGGCCATTTTGTAAAAATATCAAGATGGCGGTTCCAAAATGGCGCCCGATTTTTGAAATTGTGCTCCGCGGCCCTCTGACATGGGTATCAAATGAAAGGATATGACAGGTAGAACACAATAAGCTATGTGGCGTCATTCCAAATTCCAAATGGCGGCCAACACTTACACTGTTTGTCGTCAAATCTTGGAAGTTAAATTTGACCCACTTCCCGGTTTCGGATAGAGCTGAAATTTTGCATACACGTTTAGTTTGGATGACAATGCAATCTGGCCATTTTGTAAAAATATCAAGATGGCGGTTCCAAAATGGCGCCCGATTTTTGAAATTGTGCTCCGCGGCCCTCTGACATGGGTATCAAATGAAAGGATATGACAGGTAGAACACAATAAGCTATGTGGCGTCATTCCAAATTCAAAATGGCGGCCAACACTAAATTGCGGAAAACTTATAATAGACTAAAAAGTAGAAAATATAACCGATCAACTTCCAATTTTGCACACACTCGTAGTTCGGGTGGTTAATGTGTATGAATGATGAGATGAATAGTTGAGTTAAGGGTGAGTTGATAATAAAGAAGCAATACACGTTACAAAAAATCACAAACAAACACAGAGATGCTGCTGTCAACTAAATTCAACTACTCAAATACTGAACTCATGTCCGTATGCATAATGTCAACTAAACCCAGGTAGCAGAACTGAGTCGAGTTCAGTCAACCTTAACCCAACTCGACTCCCGTTTACATGTAGTTAGACTTGGGTTCAACTTGAGTTCAACTCATCATGTATAAGTACTAAATGCAATCTGACCTTTTTGTAAAAAAATCAAGAAGACGGTTCCGAGATGGCGGCCGTTTTTGCAATTATGTTCCACCGAGCCCACGACATGGGTATCAAATGAATACAGTAAACTGTGTGACGTAATTTTAAATCTAATAGAATTGCCATCATAAAATGGCGGAATACATATAATAAACTAAAAAGTAGAAAATAAAATAAATGGTTAAAAAAAATTTTTAAAAAAAATTCTTTCATTAACTAAAAAATGTACTGAAAAGTAAATAAAATAAATGGTTAAAAAAAATTTTTAAAAAAAATTCTTTCATTAACTAAAAAATGTACTGAAAAGTAAAAAATAAAAAATATTTTAAAGAAAGCGTGAAATTTCAATTTTAATGAAAAAGTTAATTAAAAGAATGGCGCATTTTTCATCAAAAATTGAAAATATGACTGTAAATCGCGTGAGATTTACAAAACCCTCAATTTTTTGCTTTGTTAATTTCAAATTCTAACAAAATTTTTTGATGAAAAATGCGCCATTCTTTTAATTAACTTTTTCATTAAAATTGAAATTTCACGCTTTCTTTAAAATATTTTTTAATTTTTACTTTTCAGTACATTTTTTAGTTAATGAAAGAATTTTTTTTAAAAATTTTTTTTAACCATTTATTTTATTTACTTTTCAGTACATTTTTTAGTTAATGAAAGAATTTTTTTTAAAAATTTTTTTTAACCATTTATTTTTTTTATTTAACTTACACTGTTTGTCGTCAAATCTTGGAAGTTAAATTTGACCCACTTCCCGGTTTCGGATAGAGCTGAAATTTTGCATACACGTTTAGTTTGGATGACAATGCAATCTGGCCATTTTGTAAAAATATCAAGATGGCGGTTCCAAAATGGCGCCCGATTTTTGAAATTGTGCTCCGCGGCCCTCTGAGATGGGTATCAAATGAAAGGATATGACAGGTAGAACGCAATAAGCTATGTGGCGTCATTCCAAATTCAAAATGGCGGCCAACACTTACACTGTTTGTCGTCAAATCTTGGAAGTTCAATTTGACCCACTTCCCGGTTTCGGATAGAGCTGAAATTTTGCATACACGTTTAGTTTGGATGACAATGCAATCTGGCCATTGTGTAAAAATATCTAGATGGCGGTTCCAAAATGGCGCCTAATTTTTGAAATTGTGCTCCGCGGCCCTCTGACATGGGTACAAATGAAAGGATATGACAGGTAGAACACAATAAGCTATGTCATTCCAAATTCAAAATGGCGGCCAACACTAAATTGCGGAAAGCTTATAATAGACTTAAAAGTAGAAAATATAACCGATCAACTTCCAATTTTGCACACACTCGTAGTTCGGGTGGTTAATGTGTATGAATGATGAGATGAATAGTTGAGTTAAGGGTGAGTTGATAATAAAGAAGCAATACACGTTACAAAAAATCACAAACAAACACAGAGATGCTGCTGTCAACTAAATTCAACTACTCAAATACTGAACTCATGTCCGTATGCATAATTTCAACTAAACCCAGGTAGCAGAGCTGAGTCGAGTTCAGTCAACCTTAACCCAACTCGACTCCCGTTTACATGTAGTTAGACTTGGGTTCAACTTGAGTTCAACTCATCATGTATAAGTACTAAATACAATCTGACCTTTTTGTAAACAAAATCAAGAAGACGGTTCCGAAATGGCGGCCGTTTTTGCAATTATGTTGCACCGAGCCCACGACATGGGTATCAAATGAATACAGTAAACTGTGTGACGTAATTTTAAATCTAATAGAATTGCCATCATAAAATGGCGGAATACATATAATAAACTAAAAAGTAGAAAATAAAATAAATGGTTAAAAAAATTTTTTAAAAAAAATTCTTTTAATTTACTAAAAAATGTACTGAAAAGTAAAAAATAAAAAATATTTTAAAGAAAGCGTATAATTTCAATTCAATGCAAATGCAAAACTTATTAGAGATAATATTAGGAATAATTTATAATTGAATAAAAGAAAAACAAAAACTATGGGTGATTGTCAGGAAATGGGAGTTTTTGAGATTTGCTGCTGAACAAAAAAAAAGTGCTGAAAAAAAATTTCCCATGTGTTTTCAACATTATTTTGAAGTACTTTCTGTATATTTCCACATAAATACACACGAGGTATAGACAGTGAGAAGTTTATATCGAAAAGCCGAAATTATATGGCTTCGGAGGCGACAATTACGGTAGCGACATTTCATCGAAAAATCCGTCGCTTTCATGATCAATGAGAGCAAACAATTTTTCCGAAAATTTGCTTGCTCTACAAATGCAAACAAATATACCGAACCGAGTTAAAAGAGATTTGCAACACATATCCACAACGAAAACACACATTACAAAGGCGACAGTTTTTTTTCTTCGATAATTTTCTTGAGGGTTGCTCTCTTGTTTATAAATTGTTCACAGTCTAAACGTCCGGCGAGGATAAACATTCATAAAGAAACTTGTGACGATTCGTTTTCACTACTTAGTGCCACTTGACAACCAATTTGTCGTTGCGTGTGCGCTATTCTTATAGTTTTTATTGAAATTTGCAACAAACAACAGTCAGAATGTAAACACTGACATCTAACTAAGCAGGTATCCGCCCGCGTAATACATACCGGTGATCAGTTTCGGAACACTGCTGCTATCGTTTGAGACCCTAGGCGCGCGGCAATAATGCACTGTTTTTCCGTAAACGTAGTGCCGTGACGTAAAAGCGGAAAATGGACAGGTTACGGAGGCGACATTTTCGGTGGTCGAAGGGCCGCCATTTTGTTCAAGAGTGCTTGCCGCGGGAGGCGATGAAGGAGAGAATGTTTTATTACTAGATGGAGATTTTCACCCCAGAAAAAATTTGTTTGAGGCGTTGTAGCTAGAGAACAACGGCCAGCCAGCCACTACTCCCATTTCATGACAATCACCCATATAAAAAATAAATGGTTGAAAAAATTTTTTAAAAAAATTCTTTTAATTTACTAAAAAATGTACTGAAAAGTAAAAAATAAAAAATATTTTAAAGAAAGCGTGAAATTTCAATTTTAATGAAAAAGTTAATTAAAAGAATGGCGCATTTTTCATCAAAAATTGAAAATATAACTGTAAATCGCGTGAGATTTACAATAACCCTCAATTTTTTGCTTTGTTATTTTCAAATTCTAACAAAATTTTTTGATGAAAAATGCGCCATTCTTTTAATTAACTTTTTCATTAAAATTGAAATTTCACGCTTTCTTTAAAATATTTTTTATTTTTTACTTTTCAGTACATTTTTTAGTAAATTAAAAGAATTTTTTTAAAAAATTTTTTTTAACCATTTATTTTTTATATAGTTTTTGTTTTTCTTTTATTCAATTATAAATTATTCCTAATATTATCTCTAATAAGTTTTGCTTTTCTTTGGATGTCTCCATTTAATATGGTTGAAGATGTAAAATCTTCTTGCGAACTATCATTTTCGTTCACCATTTGTATGGTGCCTTCATTGACCTCAATTTTGTAAAAAATGCAGGCATTGTGTAGAGCGGCGCAAACATTTACTATTTTGGCAACTTGCTCTGGTGAAAACCGAAGCCTTCTGTCGCTACTGAGACAACGCCAGCGTCCTTTCAAAATACCTATTGTGCGCTCAATTATACTCCTTGCTTTCGCATGAATATTATTGAAGCGCATTTCAGGAATTTGGTCAGTAGCATCTCTGTAAGGTGTTAACATCCAGGGTTGTAGTGGGTATCCGCTGTCACCTAGTAAAAAGTACCATTTAAATTACATATCATTAAATCAACATAAGTATATTATAGGATGGTAATTATAGCGCTGAATACCCACTTCGATTTACTTGGAATTTTAGTATTGTGTTGAATATACTTTTACAAATTTTATTGCTTACTAAAATTTCAAGGAAATAGAAAAGATGGGAAAACGACATAATGACCAAAATAATTTACCTAAAATCCGTATACTTGTATTCCCTTCCTCATATTTTCTAAAGAAATATAGGTAGTCATTGCTTTTATTCCAGATTGCCGAGTCGTGAGCAGCACCACCATTTGTTGCATCAACTGCGATAATTTCATTCTTATGATTACAAATCTACCAAGAAAAGTTGAAATGTTTTATTTGTGTTAGGTGGTTTTACTGGTTTTACTCACTATCATGACATTTAAGCTGTGAAAGCCTTTTCGGTTAAAGAAGATGTGTTCATTTTCTTTTGGTCTCAATATTGGAATATGAGTTCCATCCACAACCCCAACAATGCCAGGTAATTTGTACTTTTGGTAGAAATATTTTCTACAATCGTCGAAATTGGCTTCACTCATTTTTATCCAAGACGGCAAAATTTCTCTTCCAATAACTTTAAAGTATTTCTAAAAGTTTTAGAAACTGTTGTCTGCGCCATTGAAACGAACTTGTTGCTACCGACATTTACTTCATAGCTTCCGCTAGCAAGTAAATTCAAAGTCAACTTGGACCAGCATTCGTTCTTTTAGTTTCAACATCAATTGTTCTTAATATCATTAAGAAACAATTTTTGTTTACTCTAAAAAACCTCGTAAATCTGAAACAATTTTGAAAATAACCATGAACGACATTTATGGGAAAAAATATTACTGTTCTGTAGGCAAATCAAAAATGTTGCTGCTATCTCTCAGACTACGGGAGACTATATTTAATAATTTAGCCTCTTCTTCTGAGTCGCTTGAGTCCTCCAAAAATATCATTTTATCCAATTATTTTTATTTTTCACAATAACTGCAATAAAACCACAGAGATACTTTCACGATCTTGATTAGTGAAGTAGGAAAGAAGTTTGTATGAAGTTAAAACGTTTAAATTGAATTTTTAATAAAATGTAAAATTAGAATTGTCGTCTTTTAATCCAGACAACCCTGGTGAGCTCCAAAAAATCCTACATTTATTCTTTCTTTTCCTTAATAAAGCACAAAGTTAAGAAAAGTGAACACCAGTAAGGGAAGGCACGTAGCAGCTCTGAGGGCTGAGGCCATTCGGGGCTCCCCATCAAGCCTTAGCAGACTCTCAGCATGGAAGAAAGAAAAAAAAGGAGGCTAACCGAAAGGATAGACTCTTTAAAAATTTAAATTGGTGGTTAACAAAATTTCAAAAACCCATAGGGGCAACATTGAGGTTGTGGAACCGGCTAGCTGTTCCTACGCGGAGGGCAACAGTCCAATAACGCATGGTGTAATCATCGACAAAGCAAATCTAGATAAAGACAGTGAGACAGTGAGGTTAGAGTTCCTGATCTACTAACTTTAATTTTATTTCTAATAGTAGAGCTAGCAGTAATAATAAATATATTGATAATGTATAACTAACAGTAACAGTATTGAAACATTAAATATGAATAATAAGCTTAAACATCTTGGCGAAGTAAATCCTAATTATCAACCCCTTTTCTCGAATACCAGACAAAGTAATACTGAACCTAATAATTTTCATGGTAATCCTTTGGACTTCGCTGAAAAGTTACAGCTTCCTATATTAGCTAAAACCCTAAACACCAAAGAGTGTGAATAATTTCTAAAAAAGGAAGGCGTTGTTTTCTATTTTGTGAAAGGAAGAAATGAATTCAATAAAATTTTTGTTAAAGGCGCAGAAAATAAAATCAAATTAATGAATACACTTAAAACTAAAATAGATAAGGGTTTATACTTATTCTAACCTAAATGACAAACCCATTAATCTCTTAATTAAAGGCATATACCATACATTTAATCCCATAGACATTAAAGTTGAACTTGAGCTCTTTTTTCATCATTTGAAAAGGAGAAATTATGCGTAAGGTACCAAATTCTTGGAAATAGGTTATACGATTTGAAAAATACAGGGTGATATGAAAAACTCTATCTATGTAGAGTCTTGACCGTATTACTCAGAACAGGCAAAAATTTCGAACTAGGCGCCAAAGGAACTTATACTCAGCTCTAAAATACCTATCCAACGACGTATTACACATAACTATTGGAGCTGGCACCAAAGTCCATACACTTTCTGGCATCCTCCTTATTAGCACAAAACAATGAATTTAGAAATACTGGTCCAAATAAAAGTGTAATTCTCACGCCATTAGAGGATGTTACGGTCGGCATGCCCGAGGGATCAAATTTTCGTTCAGCATAAACTAAAGTAATAAGCCCTGTCCCAGAAGCCTCTCAGAAAAATTCGTTACTAATTGCCGCAATTTACCATTGCTAGGCAATGGACATAACCACAACGAA
Source organism: Thereva unica (assembly GCA_949987705.1). NCBI lineage: Eukaryota > Metazoa > Arthropoda > Insecta > Diptera > Therevidae > Thereva > Thereva unica. The sequence goes on from OX465283.1 coordinate 113,145,476, forward strand.
CTTTAAAGAATCCCTCGTTTACACTTTTTGTGTTTTGTGGTACTGGTGGCTGCGGCTGTTTGGCGTGGTTCTTTAAAGCGGGGTTTCCATTTAGCTGGCTGGTTACTTCATTTGGCGGGAAGTGAATTTGAAACTTTGACAGCCTGTTCACTTCTAACCAAATTCGTGTATCGTGCAGTTTTAAGTGTCGGAACTTTAATTAAATATTACAAACTAGAATATTATTATAGATACTTTATATCATTTGTTCAGAAAATAATTTTGTTCGGTTTAGTTGAAATGGTGGCCGAAGAAAATTTACTGGGCTATGGTATTCAGATTGTGTGTATTCTTTAGGAAAATAAAATTAGATATTTATTAAAGCAAATAAAATCCAAAAATACAAAGAAAAGGAAAAAGTGTTGGGTTAAGCAGTGGGTTGCGAAAATAAACCACCTAAGTTTAAGTCAAACGTTTTTGCAAGAAGTGAAAAGTAAAGACCCAGAAACTTTTCGGAACCATTTGCGGATGAACGTTGACAAATTTGAAGAATTATTTTGTTTAGTAGAGCCTGACATATCTAAGAGGGATACACGCTTGCGTGAAGCAATACCCGCTCGAATGAAATTGGAGCTTGTATTAAGATACTTTGCCGCAGGTAAGATGCTTCCTCATCTCACGTAATGCTACTTAATGTCAAAGAAAATTTATTCGCATTAAAATGAAAAGCATTTAACTTATTTGAGGTTTGTTTTTGTTTGAAAAATTCGCATTATCTATGTTTTAATTAGTCGTACCCACGCGATCGATTCAGAATGGGACCAATGTAATGTTATATGGAAGCACATATAAAAAAAAATATGTTTGCGCAATCCTCGCTCTCTGAGCTACAGCTAGTCCTAAGTTTTTTTTTTTTGTTAAATAATCTTCATTTTGTCATTGTAATAAGTACGGAGTGCAGTTAATTTAGAGATAGTGATGCTTATGACCAAAGAAATGAAAAAGAAAGAAAAACATTTTTTTTAACTGATTATAAAAAAAAATATATTAATAAAATATTTTAATTTTAATTAAAAAAAAGGGAAGAAAAAGAAAATAAAAAACAAAAAAAAAATTTGAAATAACTTAAAATACTTGCCAGGTTTTTTTTCTCTGTGAATGGAATGGTGTGGTAGTTCTTTAACTGACCATGTAAGCCCGTAAAAGGACGACGGGCCATGGTGATTGGTGTGAAGGCTGAATGCCTCGCCCGACATGTAAGTACTAGTAGTTAGATTTTTTTTGTTTCAGCATTTCACCTTTGCGCGCATCCGCCCGTATGGCTACGACAGTATAGATAGCCCCCTTTCCCTTTCTCGATGGTCCCATACGGGTCCCCTATCGCCCCTTTGAATTTTCTTTTTGGTAACTAATGCCACGAAGCATTTAGTTTATTCTACTGTCACCTTTTTTTGTCTCAATGCACTACGAACCCCCCCCCCCGCCCCATCCGGCGAGCTAGTCAGAGCATCGCTAGTCGTGCCAACGACCAAGTGTAGTGGAGACAAATAAATTTTGTTTGGCGATGCCCCTTCCTTAGGACCTTGTCCTGCCACCCTCTGGTCATTAGTGACAGTTACAAGGAGTTCATTAATTTAAAATATTGTGTTAGTGGATTGACAAACACCATGACCTTTGGGCTGCCAAACATAAGTTCTGAAGAGGCTGAAAATGAAATGATAATTGAGCTACTGGACACAGAAGAAAATTATTCTGAAAATGATATCGAGAATACTGATAGGTCCGCAACATTTTTCGGATGACGAAGCTTACGAACAAGGATCTAAGAAACGCCAAAGAGAACAGCAGGTAAACACAAATGTCACTGAAAGAAGCAAATATATAAATCTTCTGGAAAATCAAGTTTAAAGTTTAAAACTTTATTCTTATGTTTCATCCGCCTTAAATAGTTCTAATTCAAGTAATAAAAAACCTTCAAATAACTTGAAATGTATCCACAACACATTAGACAATTGTTATTTGAATCCGGCGGATTTAGAATTTCCGCCAGTTTCACTCTCACTTATCGCTGCGATTATTCAATCCTCCGGGCGGAACTGCCATATGAAGTAATAGATGTATGTGAAATGAAGTGAACAGAAATGCCAAAATAACTAAGGGCAAGACCCTCTCAACTACAGGCCATGAAGGAGAATTTTTCGTGGTGTTGGTCTCGGTCCAAAAAGTCACCGGAATAACATGGCAGAGAGGCGTATGGGAAAATTTTTGTTATATTTTTGTAATAAAAAGTGATAAAATATTGTATTTTACACTTTTAACTGCACTTGGATTTGCCAGTGAATAGTTTTTTAGTGATTTCATTAATAAAATTTAAAAAAAAATGTTTGTTAAGTATGTTTTAAGTGTTCTGATTATTAAAGCGATCAACTTTTTTTACATTCACGATGTTTTTTCATGTCTATTTACTAAAAAAATGTTGAAAATTTAATATTTTGTTTAGTCATGGAATTACAAGTGATTTTAAAGTGATTAATACATATATTATGAAATTATGATTAAAAATATAGGACTTTTCTTATTCTCTTTTCCTTTCCCACTTTTCTGCACATATATTTTTAATAATAATTGCATAATAAATTATTTAATGAATTCGTCGGGTTTGATTTTTCCTTCACACCTGCTTCATTGCATCGGTGAATTTTTGCGAATGAGAGTGTAAAATACGTAAAACACGATTTGTTTTGGTTTTTTTAACACTCAAGAAATTTTTTTTTTTCATTTAAAAATATCAACATGACGGATATGATTAGGCAATTGCCATCCGCTGTGATTCGCGAATTTATTGATTTATACAGGAAAAATCCGTGTTTGTGGAAAGTAAAAAGTGAAGACTATTTAAATAAAGTTAAAAAAAAATGAAGCATATGAGAAGCTTTTAAATATAGTGAAACCTCATTATTGTTATGCCAATAAAGACTTCATTGTAAGAAAAATTAATAGTTTAAGAAGTTCTTTTAGAAGAGAGTTAAAAAGAATAAATGACAGTAAAAGGTCAGGAAAAGGAGAAGACGATGTGTATAAAAGTAATTTGTGCCGTGCACACCATCAACCCATCGGTGGGAAGCGTTCATGTCCCGGTTGCAATTTTCTAATAAAGATGGAGTTTGTAAAAATAAACGAAAAATAAGTGGAACGAAATAAATAAAGAAATACAGAAAACGACTTTTCACAAAAGTGGGTGTAGGGACATCGTCCTACTGCTTCCGGCTTTACTTAGCTAAGGAGATATGTTTCTAAAAACATAATCGACTGAGGCTAAGTAATTAAAAAATAAAAATAACGAGTTGTCAATTTGTAAAAAGTCAAAATAAAAAACTTCTCGAGTTTGTAAAAAGTGAGTTTTAATTAATTAATGCAAAATCACAATAATAACCAAAAGTTTAATGAATAAATGTAATACAAATTTAATACAAAATATATGTCGTGCATTTAAATAAATATCCAATTGTTATAAAGACCTAAAATAAAGTGTAAAGAGTAATTATTTAAAATAAACTTACAAAGTTAAAAACGGGTTCGTCTATTAATAATTGTTAACAAAATCTGCTAAATTAAACGAAGCCCTAAATGGGATCATCGAAGCCGACGATCCCCATGAACTCCACAGTGGTGACCCCGACGTGATTTCAATAATTAAAATTTAATTAAAATTTTTGAAGTGAAAACTTCTTTAGCCGCGTTGGGCACTTTTTGATAGGGTAAAATGTTATGGGTTCGCGTCACCGACATGCTCATGACTGGCGCACGCGCTCAATCGATTATAATCAAAAACTTTTTGATTTTGAATAAAAAAATAAATCTGACCGCCTACTATTATTCAATTAAGTATCGAAAATGAAAATATAAAACCAGTCATTTTGACTGATGTGTTAAATATCTGTTTTCCAAATTTGTTTGGATCCTTGATCCTGAAGATGTCTTCAGACGATAACAAAAGAAAAAATGATGCTATCGTAAAAAAGTCAAATGTTCTGCTTTTGTCAGAAACTCGTATGAAAAACGAAGAACCACTTGATGTTCCGAATTTCAACTTTGTTGTAAGTTACAAAAGACCCGAAGTTCCGCGAGTATTTATCACAATACTCAAGATACGTCACACTTCATTACTTCATATATGGACATACATACTAAATTCACTAGAAGCATTGGTGTTAATGTTTCTGATATAGGCGAAATATGCGTTGCTCGTTGCAGTTCCGAGAATGGGCAATACATATTAATGGTTGCCGTTTATATTTCGCCTGGAAAATCTATGAGACAGATACAACAATTTTTATTCGAAAATTTGATGATTTATACAAAAGAAGGTTCTGAAATTCTCGAAAAAAGATTCGGCGAAAAATATGATAATGTTCCGATGATTTTAAGTGGAGACTTCAATATTAACTTTGCAGATGATAAAAATCTACCATTAATTGAATTTTTAAATGCAACACTTAATTTAAATATGTCCAATGATCGGAAACTAAGTACTACCAAATATAAAACGACGATCGATGCGGTTTTTACGCGATACTTACATAAATTTGAATCAAACATTTTCATTTCTTACTTTAGTTACCATAACCCGATTGTATCTTTTTTACAATAAGTGCTAATGAAATAGGATGGTCAAAATTGCTACAATTATTACATAATTTAAAAAATAATTATGAGATATCGGTTGAAGATGCAGCAGCATTAAATTTTATAGAAAAAAGTACACTTATTAATGAAGACGCAGTTACTTGTGCTACATATTTTAATAAGTTGGTTAATGTTCTAATGAAAATACTGCAATCAAGAAGATTTAGTCCTTGCAAGAAATATAGAATTTTGTATTACTTCAAAAGAATCGAATTTCAACATCTAAGTTCTAAGTTTTCACTTCTATCGGCAGTCCCTATAACTGCCAATATTTTTTTTATTTAATTCAAATTAAAAAAAAAAGTGCTGGCGAGAAATAAAGAAACCAGCGCAAACAAGTGCAAACGTATTTGTAACCGGGTTAAAAATAAAAAAAAATAATAAAATAAAACACGTGCTCTAACTGGGGATGCAAATCAAAAAGAACAACAGAGGCTGCAGCCAAAATATCAAAACTCCAGCATAGAATAGGAGGTGATCTGGACCGATCGGGAGGCGAAAAGACGTAGAGCAAACACAAATTGCGAAGCCACGAAGACTGCCCCCAGATAAACTAAAAATAGCAAAAGCTGAGTTTGAATATTTGCTCGAAATGGGAATATGCAAACCCTCAAACAGCAATTGGTCCAGCCCTCTCCACTTGGTCAGGAAACCTGACGGAGGATGGCGCCCATCAGATACCAATTGAACCAGAACACACTCCGAAGACGGCGATGACCACACCCTTTGGACTCTATGAGTTCAACTATATGACATTCGGACTCTGCAACGCGGGACAGACCCTACAACGTTTTATGCATGAGATCTTGAGGGGCCATGACAACATTTTCTCATACGTCGACGATGTGTGTGGCATCAACCTCAATGGATGAGCATCGAGCGCACTTACGCGAGCTGCTTTCACTTTTCCGCAAGCACGGCTTAACGATAAATGTATCAAAGTGTCAGCTGGGAAAAGTAGAGGTGAAATTTCTGGGCCATGCGGTGAACAAGGACGGCATAAGACCACTGGAGGAAAAGGTGTTGGCCGTAATGAACTACGAGCTACCAAAGGTGGCAAAGGACTTGAAGAGATTCTTGGCTCTAATTACTTTTTACCAGAGATTTATACCTCACGCCGTTGAAAATCAGATGGTCCTAAGGGGAAATGATAGTAGGAAACTAGTTGGGATGTGGGTTCGACCCTTTCGGTCCACACGATCAACTTCCCAGTATAATGGATGTTGAATATATGATTGGATATTTTAATAATAAATGGACAATAGGCAATATAGAATATATCTATAATACCGAGAATTTGTCACAATTGTTTATCAATATTTTCGCTAAAACTAAATGTGCGCACTTACAAGATTAGGATGACGAAAATGTATATAAAATTGATGTATTAATGTTTTTCGGCACCTCAATGAAGTCGATATAGTTTTTAGTTCGCGCGGTATCGTGCAGGTACAAAAATCACTTAAGTCATTTAAACCAAAAACCGCTGGAATATTATAAAAATCTTTTCAGATTATATTGTCGCTAATACGCTTCGAACAGCACCTCAAGTAAGTCAATATCTTTCATGGTTCGGGCGATATCGTGCAGGTACAAAAATCACTTACGCCGCTTAAACAAAAAAACGGCTGGACCGAATTTCATGAAAATCTTTTCAGATCATATTTTGGTTAACACTCTTCGAACGGCAAGTCAACTTAGTCGATATCTTTTATAGTTCGCGCGATATCGTGCAGGTACAAAAATCACTTAAGTCATTTAAACCAAAAAACCGCTGGACCGAATATTATAAAAATCTTTTCAGATTATATTGTCGTTAATACGCTTCGAACGGCACCTCAAGTAAGTCAATATCTTTCGTGGTTCGGGCGATATCATGCAGGTACAAAAATCACTTACATCGCTTAAACAAAAAAACGGCTGGACCGAATTTCATGAAAATCTTTTCAGATCATATTTCCGTTAATACGCTTCGAACGACACCTCAACGAAGTCGATATCAGTTTTGGTTCGCGCGATATCGTGCAGGAAAAAATGACCACATCCGTACGCACATACACACACACACACACACACATACTTCCTCCCAATTTTTTGCTTAAAATGCTCCTGGGACCTTGAAAGATGAAAATACGTTGAAATTTTCGATTTCGATTTTCGGACCGATTACAATAACTTCCTATACTGGGAAGTTAACAAGAAAAATGACCACCAAAATAGAGTGGACACCGGAGGCGAAGCGTGCAAAAAAGACTTGGCAGAGGCAGCGTTACTAGCACATCCCGCACCTGACGCCGAACTGGCTCTACACGTCGACGCGTCCGAGAAGGCTATTGGAGCTGCCCTACACCAAATCAACGAAAGTGGTCTTAAACCTAGCGTTCTTCTCAAATAAGCTCTCGCCAACAGAACGAAAATATAGTACCTACGATAGGGAGTTGTTGGCCGTCTACAGAGCAATCAGGCAGTTTAAAAACCTGCTGGAGGGAAGAACGTTCCACATAACGACCGACCATAAGCCGTTAATTTTCGCTTTTAAGCAGACCTCGGACAATAATTCACCTCGACGCACTCGGCAGCTGGACTATATCAGTCAATTTACTACTAACATCCGTCACATAGCCGGAAAGGAAAATATCGTGGCTGACACCTTGTCGCGAGTCGAAGCGACGACCACCAAGCTAAAGGCAGTCGATTACCGGCAGCTGGCCGACGAGCAAACACTGGACCAGTGCCTTCAGGAGATCATTAAAAACCCAGAGAAGTCTTCAATGGAAATCAAGCACCTAGCATTCCCGGACGATGACGTGTCCGAATATTGTGACGTATCACATGGTCGCGTACGTCCTCTGATCCCGGAGAGCATGCGGCAGCACGTTCCGCGAGCTCACAGCTCTGTTAGGCATAATCCATTTAAGGACTACGCCGTATCACCCTCAGGCAAATGGCCTGGTGGAACGATGGCACCGGACACTGAAATCGGCGATAATGTGCCAGAGAGTATCCAGCTGGACAGAAGCCTTACCGACAGTCCTATTAGGGTTGAGAGCTACCTATAAGCCAGATCTCCAGGCAACACCGGCAGAGATGGTGTATGGCACGACACTTCGCCTGCCGGGAGAATTTCTGACGGAGCCGCCGAAAAAAGGAGCGGCATCGGAGTTCGTAAAAGACTTACGGCAAATAATGCTGGCGATAAAACCCCAAACCACCGCTCACCATGGGAGGACTGGTGCCAAGGGGACTAAACAAATGCACGCACGTCTTCGTGCGAAACGACGCGGTGCGACCGCCACTACACCCACCCTTCGACGGTCCCTATAAGGTGACCCAGCGGAAGAGTAAGTATTTTCAAGTGGATATAAAGGGACGCCGAGTAAGGATTTCCCTGAACCGGCTAAAACCAGCTTTCTCGACACCAGATGACAAATGCGCCACACCAGAAGAACATTGCCAAGAGGGAAAATATAAGGCAGACGACCCACCGTCAAAGGAAGTGATAACACGCTTCGGACGGAAGGTACGGTTTACGGAAAAGGCCGGATAAATCTCGTTGCACTAGTAGGGAAGCGCCCTGTTAGCGGCACCCAACCATTGTCTCATCTCATGTAAATGACGTTTAACGTTTTAGCACAACGACACCCACAAGTTTCGGTATCAGTAGCCAGTTAGCAAAGTAGTTCATCCTAAAACTAAGAGTAAGTGACCCAACTCCAAGGTCTCGATTGCAATGGGTAAGTGGCCCTCTGTTTTCCAGACTGAAATACATGCCATTGTGACCTGCGCTAGGCTCAACCTTGAGAAAGGTCTGAAAGGCGCCAACATTAAAATCTTTTCTGACAGCCAAGCTGCCATCAAGGCACTCTCAACGTGGAAGTTTTCTTCCAAAATAGTAGCAGGGTGTTTTGACGTACTCCAGAGCCTGACCAGAAGAAACGAGGTCTCGCTATGCTGGGTCCCCGGACACTGTGGTATCGAGGGAAATGAGGCTGCAGACAGCCTCGCTAGGGAGGGGTCTGAGACGTTGTTCCAGGGCCCAGAACCCTTCTGTGGCATCTCTTGGTCCACCTCCAAGTCCTTGATAGAAGAGTGGATTAAGAAAATAAACCTAGCCTATTGGGAGTCAGTCCCAGGTCTTAGACAGGCTAAAGATCTTATAAGACCCTTTGCCTTAAGGGGTACTATTACTCTAAACAGAGCGGACCTAAGGCTGCTGGTGGGATATCTCACTGGCCATGTAGGACTGCGGTACCACCTCCACAACCTAGGACTGTCTTAAGAGACAGAATGCCGACTCTGCTTGGAAGGCGATGAAACTTCCACACATATTCTTTGTGAATGTCCTGCTCTGATCTGGCTTAGAAGAAGAACGTTTATCAGAGAGTTCTTGAGCCCTGCCCAAGTCCGGTCTTCATCAACTAAAGACCTTCTTGCCTTCATTTGGAAGGCCGATAGTCTGTTCCGCTAGTGGGGTACGTACACAATAGGCCTAACTTGGCCGCAGTGTTCACCATATGGGTTGCCTCCACATTCCTTAATAATAATAATAATAATTTTTTTTTTTTTTTTTTTTTTTTTTTTACGAGGGATGGTGAGAATCTTGCATAGACACCGTTGAGGATCCGCACTCAGACGGTAGTGTCAGATTCCTACTGACTAAACTCACCCACCCTTTCTGTGACGAATTCCCCCACCCGGCACCGCCGCGAGGCATTACTTCGGGTGGGCGTCACCGACGTGACCCTTACCGGGTCCCCTCCGATCCTTGGCGGATCAGCGGACTTCCGTCTCCGTTTTCTTTGTCTTCAGGATGGTCTGGACAAACCGCGCCACCCTCAACCATTCCTCGGGGCCTCGGAGCATTATCCCAACAATTGTGTCGGGGTTCATGTTTCCGAGTACTCCTTCCAACGCGCTTCGTTCGACATGCCACCTAATACATTCGAAGAATGTGTGGTAGGCGTCGTCCGAAGCGGAGTCCCCGTAGGGGCACGCGGGTTCCGCGACCTTACCCATTTTCTTCAGGTACGCACGGAAAAGACCGTGCCCTGTTAAAAATTGGGTAAGGTAGTAGTCGACCTCGCCGAACTCCCGGTCCACCCAGGTGTTCAGCTGGCCGATCAGGCGGAATGTCCACCTGCCCCTGGAATCACCCTCCCAGCGCGTTTGCCAGGCCTCCATGGTGTGGGCCCTGGCGACCCTCGCGGCTTCGCGTTTCCCCAACCTGCTCCTATCTCGATGGACGGACTGTCTCTCCTGGGCTAGCAGGTCGATCGGAATGACTCCGGCGACCACCAGCACTGCGGGCTCGGAGACCGTGCGGTAGGAGCACGCGACACGAAGAGCTCCCCGTCGTTGTACTGCGGCTATGCGCTTGCGGTATTTTTCGTACCGCAGCGCGTCTGCCCATACCTCCGATCCGTAGAGCAGGATCGACTCCGTTGTTCGCATTAGTAGACGTCGCATGCAGGGTCTGGGGCCATGAACGTTGGCCATGATCCTGCTAAGAGACGCTACTAACGCTGCCGCCCTGTCCGCAGCTCGCAGTACATGTACCCCGAAGGACAGCTTGTTATCAAGCATTACTCCGAGGTACTTCAGAGCTCTCGTCGACTCGATCGTCGCGTCTCCCACCTCGAAATTGCGCACCACGTTGATGCGTTTTTTCGTTAGTAGCACGATCTCCGTTTTGTGAGCTGCAAGCTCAAGCCCGCAGTCGTCCATCCAGGAGGAGATTCTACGCATTGCCTGGCTGAGGCGCATCTGCGCAACGTCGACGTTTCTAGCAGTGATGATCACCGCGACGTCGTCTGCGTACCCAACCAGGCAAACACCCTCGGGCATCTCCAAACGCAGGAGCCCGTCGTAGGAAATATTCCATACGTCGGGACCCAGAATGGAGCCCTGGGCGGCCCCAGATGTTACTTCCCTCCTTCGCAAGCCATCGTCGGTTTCATATTCTATGAAGCGCTCATTCAGATAATCCCCCAGCATCCTTTGCAGGTACTGAGGGAGTCTGAAGTCGCGCTCCATCACCGAAAGTGCTCTGTCCCACCTGACAGAGCCGAACGCGTTCTTCACATCCAGTGTAGCCAGCAAGCACACTTCTCGGGAGAAGTGGTTTCCCCGCTCCGTAGACCTGGCAACCTCGACCACCTGTTGGACCGCATCAATAGTAGAGCGGCCCGGTCGGAAGCCGAACTGTCTGGCTGCCAAGTCTCCCGCCGCCCGTACGGCCTCGTGAAGGCGAGGCCGCAGTAATCTCTCCAGTAGCTTCCCGGTCGTGTCCAGCATACACAGAGGTCTGTAGGACGGCGCCGTTTCTGTCGCCCCCCCACCCTTGCTGATCAGCACAAGACGTGCGACTTTCCAGCAAGCAGGAAATCTGCCCGCCTTCAGGCACGTGTTGTACATGTCCAGCAAGAGAGAGGGGTGACTGGAAGCTACTGCCTTCACTATTTCTGCTGGAAGGCCGTCTGGACCAGGAGCCTTCCGGTTACGCATCGAACGAGCGGCCACATTGAGCTCCTCTTCACTGAAGGGGGGGGGTTCCAGATCAGAGAGCAGTGGTCGCTCGGACGGTCGCCGCGGATGGGTGGGGAAAAGGGTATTCACGATATCGTCCAAAGCCCCTGGATCCGTAGGGGATCCTTGGGTGAAAGACCCGAGCCGCTTTGTGACGATCCTGTACCCTAGTCCCCACGGGTCTCGGTCCACATCCTGCATGAGGGCCCTCCAGCATCTTCGCTGGCTACATTTGATGGCTTGCTTAAGGGATTTTTTGGCCGCTTGGAACGCTGCGGCCAAAGGGGCTGCGTAGATGTCGCGAACTCTCGCCCTCTGTACCTGCCGACGGAGTCGTAGGCACGTCCTGCGGAGTTCCGCGATCTCGTCCGTCCACCAATAAGCAGGACGGCCTCGTCGGCTCGACCCGCGTCGCGGCACTGCTTCCTCGCAAGCGGTCCGAATGATTCGCATTGTACGTGCGGTCACTCGTTCCGCCCGTTCAGATGGCGATAGACCTTCGGGAATGGTTGGCAGGGATTGCTGGCAACGCTCCAGAGCTTCGGAGAACGTCACAGGGTTCAATCCCCGGACGTTCCATCTGGGGGGGCGCGCAGGATGGGCAGTGGTAGCTGGCCGTACATCACGTACCTGGAACATGATGTACTGGTGATCGCTTCCCGTGAAGTCTTCGATCACCTTCCAATCTACCACTCGCGCTGCCAGATGTTCATTGGCTAGGGAGACGTCTGGGATTGTCCCCCTATGGCCAGGCCTTCTGAAGGTGGGCGTGGAGCCGGTGTTGAGCACTACTAGCCCCAACCGGGACACCATGTCCATCACCCTCCTTCCGCGGGAGTTAGGCCGGGCCTCCCCCCATTCGACAGCTCTGGCGTTAAAGTCCCCAGCGACCACCAGATCCCCCTGTGCCTCCCGGAGCGCGTCCTCCAGACCGTCCAGTTTTCCCTGGAAGTCGTCTATCCGGTCGCTTGGGGTGAGATACACACTCACATACACCGTGGTGCGATGTTTCACCCAAACGTAGCCGCACCCGGATCCCACTCCATCGATACAAAAGTTTCGTGGGTTTGGGATCCAGATGGCCGCAGTACCGAGGTCGTCAGTATACCATCCCAGCCCAGCTCTTTCCCGATACTGTTCGCTGATAAACACTATATCAGCGCCTTTCTCGGTGCAGAGCTGAGCTAAGAGGTCATGGGCCGTCCTGCTCCTGTGGAGATTTGCCTGTAGTATACAGGTCATCGCGAAGCTTTCCCCGACACCTCCCGAAAGGCTTTGCAGCCTTTCGATCCCGCCACGTGATTAGTGTTCCCCAAATTCCCCGTGGAACACAGGAAGCACAAAGGGTCCGCCGTACACCCCGCGCTCTTGTGGTCCGCCCCGCCACAGCGGTAGCACAGCCTGCTCCGGTCTGGTCCCTTGCAGGCTGAGCCAAGATGCCCGTATCCGAGGCAGCGGAAGCAGCGTTTCACTTCCGTCCCGCGTCTCACCTGGCATCTGACGAAGCCAATGAGCACCCGCCCACTCTCCAGGATCTTCGAGGCGGCAGCCTCCTCCATCCTAACAAAGGCCAGGCGCTGTTGCCTGGAGTTTGGCCTTGTTAGGGATACCTGGATATCCCCGGTGAAGTCAGGGAGCGCCCTTCTCAGCGCCTCCTCGACCTCCTCCGCCGTGGTCCAGCTGTCGAAATCCTTTATTTCTAGGACCGATTTCGGCACCAGCTCCCTGACGGCGCTCGTGGCTCCTACCGCCAATCTCAGGACGCTTGTTAGCGTTGCCTTATTTTCGGCGGTAGCCTTCCCCAGTTCCAGGAGTACCCCGCCGGCCCTGGTCTGCCGGACCGCTCTGACCTCCACTCCGATTTTCGCCGGTTCAACCTTCTCTCGGATGGCCTTGACGACTTCCGCGAAGGTTGAGCCTTCGGAGGGAGTCAGGAGCACCGCGTCGGGTTTTTTCTTCCCTCCCTTCCGCTTTCTCCGTTTGGTCGGTTTTTCGGCGTCCTTGGGCTTCTGGCCGGTTTTTTCCGCCCTCTCCTTTTTTTTCCTTCTCTTTTTCCCCACTACCTCTGACCATTGGCCCTCGGTTGTGGACGGAGTGGCTGTCAGGGGTCGCGGAGCGGTCGTGGGCTGGCCGACGGCAGTTGGCTGAGCAACATCCCGCGGCTTCTTTGAGCTCCTCACCACCTCGACTTTCGGGGAGCCTGCCGCCTTCCGCTTGCTGCCGCCCGCGGCCGTAGGTGCGGCCCGCTCAGGAACTTCAGCCAAGCTCTCCTTAATCTTGTTGATATCGGTGATAGCAGCAGCCGCCATGTCGACCAGATATTGGAGCTTCGGCAGCCCCTGTTTGATCTCCATATTAACGTTCTTCTGCTTTCCCGTTGATGCCACCATCCCGGAAAGTAGGGCCTTCATGGCCCCAAGTCGATCGCCGGCCTCCTTTGCTGCTGTTTCCAGCCTCCTCGCGTGTTCCATTAAAGGGTTGGATCCCCGCTCCTCCGTTGCCGAAGGCTCCACTGGGCCCGATGGCGCCGCCGATATCGTGGCCGCCGCTTCAGCGCCAACCCGGTCCTCCGCATCCGGGTCATTTGCCTCTTCTGTTTGTAGGGGAGGCTGAGTGTTGCCCTCCCGCCGTGACGGCGGTGACCTGGCCACCCTCGCCCGTCTCCTCTCAAAACGGGCTAGCGCAGCTAGCTCAGCTGCTCTAATTTGTTCGGCCTCCTGTTTGGCAGCTTCTTCTTCCGTTAACGCCGTTGTTTTTTTTATTTTTTTTCCATCTTCCATAGTTATTCCCACGAGTGGCGGAGAAATGAGGTCCACCCGGGCAGAGATCCGCATTACCCGGGTAAGGCTACTTAGAACCGGAGGTCGCCAGGTATCCGGAGCACACCGTTCACGACTGAGCTATTTTTATAATCTGGGTCCTCAGCCAGGCTGATCATCGGCACGGTTCGTGTTACACCTTGATCCGACCCAGGGGATTAGGGATGGGGGCAAGGATTAAGGGAGGAGGACGCAAGGTTGGGAGGACGACTGTCTGCTACGTTTGATACGCATTGCCCAGGGTGAACCAGCGTGATGGAATTGTCACGCATACGTGGAGGTCTTCGTCATCTCACCAATAATAATAATAATAATAATAATAATAATAATAATAATAATAATAATAATAATAATAATAATAATAATAATAATAATAATAATAATAATAATAATAATAATAATAATAATAATAATAATAATAATAATAATAATAATAATAATAATAATAATAATAATAATAATAATAATTTTTTTTTTTTTTTTTTTTTTTTTACGAGGGATGGTGAGAATCTTGCATAGACACCGTTGAGGATCCGCACTCAGACGGTAGTGTCAGATTCCTACTGACTAAACTCACCCACCCTTTCTGTGACGAATTCCCCCACCCGGCACCGCCGCGAGGCATTACTTCGGGTGGGCGTCACCGACGTGACCCTTACCGGGTCCCCTCCGATCCTTGGCGGATCAGCGGACTTCCGTCTCCGTTTTCTTTGTCTTCAGGATGGTCTGGACAAACCGCGCCACCCTCAACCATTCCTCGGGGCCTCGGAGCATTATCCCAACAATTGTGTCGGGGTTCATGTTTCCGAGTACTCCTTCCAACGCGCTTCGTTCGACATGCCACCTAATACATTCGAAGAATGTGTGGTAGGCGTCGTCCGAAGCGGAGTCCCCGTAGGGGCACGCGGGTTCCGCGACCTTACCCATTTTCTTCAGGTACGCACGGAAAAGACCGTGCCCTGTTAAAAATTGGGTAAGGTAGTAGTCGACCTCGCCGAACTCCCGGTCCACCCAGGTGTTCAGCTGGCCGATCAGGCGGAATGTCCACCTGCCCCTGGAATCACCCTCCCAGCGCGTTTGCCAGGCCTCCATGGTGTGGGCCCTGGCGACCCTCGCGGCTTCGCGTCTCCCCAACCTGCTCCTATCTCGATGGACGGACTGTCTCTCCTGGGCTAGCAGGTCGATCGGAATGACTCCGGCGACCACCAGCACTGCGGGCTCGGAGACCGTGCGGTAGGAGCACGCGACACGAAGAGCTCCCCGTCGTTGTACTGCGGCTATGCGCTTGCGGTATTTTTCGTACCGCAGCGCGTCTGCCCATACCTCCGATCCGTAGAGCAGGATCGACTCCGTTGTTCGCATTAGTAGACGTCGCATGCAGGGTCTGGGGCCATGAACGTTGGCCATGATCCTGCTAAGAGACGCTACTAACGCTGCCGCCCTGTCCGCAGCTCGCAGTACATGTACCCCGAAGGACAGCTTGTTATCAAGCATTACTCCGAGGTACTTCAGAGCTCTCGTCGACTCGATCGTCGCGTCTCCCACCTCGAAATTGCGCACCACGTTGATGCGTTTTTTCGTTAGTAGCACGATCTCCGTTTTGTGAGCTGCAAGCTCAAGCCCGCAGTCGTCCATCCAGGAGGAGATTCTACGCATTGCCTGGCTGAGGCGCATCTGCGCAACGTCGACGTTTCTAGCAGTGATGATCACCGCGACGTCGTCTGCGTACCCAACCAGGCAAACACCCTCGGGCATCTCCAAACGCAGGAGCCCGTCGTAGAAAATATTCCATACGTCGGGACCCAGAAAGGGTCCGCCGTACACCCCGCGCTCTTGTGGTCCGCCCCGCCACAGCGGTAGCACAGCCTGCTCCGGTCTGGTCCCTTGCAGGCTGAGCCAAGATGCCCGTATCCGAGGCAGCGGAAGCAGCGTTTCACTTCCGTCCCGCGTCTCACCTGGCATCTGACGAAGCCAATGAGCACCCGCCCACTCTCCAGGATCTTCGAGGCGGCAGCCTCCTCCATCCTAACAAAGGCCAGGCGCTGTTGCCTGGAGTTTGGCCTTGTTAGGGATACCTGGATATCCCCGGTGAAGTCAGGGAGCGCCCTTCTCAGCGCCTCCTCGACCTCCTCCGCCGTGGTCCAGCTGTCGAAATCCTTTATTTCTAGGACCGATTTCGGCACCAGCTCCCTGACGGCGCTCGTGGCTCCTACCGCCAATCTCAGGACGCTTGTTAGCGTCGCCTTATTTTCGGCGGTAGCCTTCCCCAGTTCCAGGAGTACCCCGCCGGCCCTGGTCTGCCGGACCGCTCTGACCTCCACTCCGATTTTCGCCGGTTCAACCTTCTCTCGGATGGCCTTGACGACTTCCGCGAAGGTTGAGCCTTCGGAGGGAGTCAGGAGCACCGCGTCGGGTTTCTTCTTCCCTCCCTTCCGCTTTCTCCGTTTGGTCGGTTTTTCGGCGTCCTTGGGCTTCTGGCCGGTTTTTTCCGCCCTCTCCTTTTTTTTCCTTCTCTTTTTCCCCACTACCTCTGACCATTGGCCCTCGGTTGTGGACGGAGTGGCTGTCAGGGGTCGCGGAGCGGTCGTGGGCTGGCCGACGGCAGTTGGCTGAGCAACATCCCGCGGCTTCTTTGAGCTCCTCACCACCTCGACTTTCGGGGAGCCTGCCGCCTTCCGCTTGCTGCCGCCCGCGGCCGTAGGTGCGGCCCGCTCAGGAACTTCAGCCAAGCTCTCCTTAATCTTGTTGATATCGGTGATAGCAGCAGCCGCCATGTCGACCAAATATTGGAGCTTCGGCAGCCCCTGTTTGATCTCCATATTAACGTTCTTCTGCTTTCCCGTTGATGCCACCATCCCGGAAAGTAGGGCCTTCATGGCCCCAAGTCGATCGCCGGCCTCCTTTGCTGCTGTTTCCAGCCTCCTCGCGTGTTCCATTAAAGGGTTGGATCCCCGCTCCTCCGTTGCCGAAGGCTCCACTGGGCCCGATGGCGCCGCCGATATCGTGGCCGCCGCTTCAGCGCCAACCCGGTCCTCCGCATCCGGGTCATTTGCCTCTTCTGTTTGTAGGGGAGGCTGAGTGGTGCCCTCCCGCCGTGACGGCGGTGACCTGGCCACCCTCGCCCGTCTCCTCTCAAAACGAGCTAGCGCAGCTAGCTCAGCTGCTCTAATTTGTTCGGCCTCCTGTTTGGCAGCTTCTTCTTCCGTTAACGCCGTTGTTTTTTTTATTTTTTTTCCATCTTCCATAGTTATTCCCACGAGTGGCGGAGAAATGAGGTCCACCCGGGCAGAGATCCGCATTACCCGGGTAAGGCTACTTAGAACCGGAGGTCGCCAGGTATCCGGAGCACACCGTTCACGACTGAGCTATTTTTATAATCTGGGTCCTCAGCCAGGCTGATCATCGGCACGGTTCGTGTTACACCTTGATCCGACCCAGGGGATTAGGGATGGGGGCAAGGATTAAGGGAGGAGGACGCAAGGTTGGGAGGACGACTGTCTGCTACGTTTGATACGCATTGCCCAGGGTGAACCAGCGTGATGGAATTGTCACGCATACGTGGAGGTCTTCGTCATCTCACCCCATAATAATAATAATAATAATAATAATAATAATAATAATAATAATAGAGTAAGTGAATATCGCCAAATTAGTTCCTCGTCGCGAAAAAGAAATTAGGGAAAAAGGTTTTGCAACGAAATCGGAAGTCTTTCCGAGTCAAGTTAAAGTGTGTAACATAACTGCGTTTGAATGCCGTAAGCGCGTATTTGCTCTGAACCAGATACGTTTCATTAGAAACCGATTCATTTCAAAATATAATCAAATTGATTTAATATTTTTTTCTTTTTTTCTACATATAAGATATAACTTAAGACAGAGGTCGCCAAAGTACGGCCCGCGGGCCATATCCGGCCCGTTATAGCAACCCATCCGGCCCCCGAGCTAAATTGCGAAAGTAATACAAATATTTAAAAAAAAAAATGTTAAAGCATTACTAAATCCAAATTTAATTTTTTCGAATATTATTATTAAATTTTCTAATATTAAAAATTTTTATATACTTCCTTTTTTGTGAAAGTTTTTATTTTTAAAAGTATATACATATTACATATTTCTACTATCTATAAAAAATTTAAATTGTAAATCCTGTATATATAACGACACTAAAAACTCTTATTGAAACTCATATTTTCAAATAAAATAACGGTATTTTATTTGAAAATATGAAAATCTCATTATCTCAGTAATTTAAGTAGGCCATGAAGTTATTTACTATGTTTAGTTTTTTTTTTCGTACATGTTAGTCTTTGTTAAATCGTAAATAGTGAAAGTTTGTTTTTGCGTGATAATAAAAATTTAAATATATTTGTACCAATGTCGTCAACGTCATCCAAGATAAGAAAAATTGATAGCGAGTGTCGAATGTTTAACGAAAAATGGACAATAAAATATTTTGTTGTACAATTTAAAGACAAAATAATGTGTCTTATTTGCAAAGAAACAATTGCAGTTTTTAAAGAATATAATGTGAATAGGCATTACACTTCGAAGCATTCTGAGAAGTACTTAAAATATGATGGGGAATTACGTAAAAAAGAAGTTGAAACTCTCAAAAAAACACTTTCAAATCAGCAAAATATATTTAAACAAATGTCGAATCAAAATATATCTTCAGTACGAGCAAGTTATCATGTTGCTAAGTATATTGCTGACGCAGGGCGGCCATTCACAGACGGGGAATTTGTGAAGAAATGTGTATTGAAAATAGCAGAAGAAGTATGTCCAGAAAAATTGAGTGCATTTAAAAATGTAAGTTTATCTGCAAAGACAATAATGAGAAGAATTGAAGATATTGGTACCAGCGTTTTTTCGCAGCTAAAAGAAAAAGCAAAGAAATTTATATTTTTTTCAATTGCACTCGATGAAAGTACAGATGTATCCGATACCGCTCAGCTTCTTATTTTTATTCGAGGAATAAATGATGCTTTTCAGATAACTGAAGAATTAGCTGCTCTCAAGAGTCTTAAGGGAACAACCACTGGAGAGGATATTTTTCTTAAAGTTTCCGAAATAATGACAGAACTACAATTAAATTATAAACAGTTGATGTGTGTAACTACAGATGGTGCAAAAAATATGATTGGAGCAAATATAGGTCTCATTGGACGGATTAATAAGGAGTGTGAAACACTGGGGATAAAAAAACCTATGCACCTACATTGTGTTATACATCAGCAAGCTTTGTGTGGAAAAATATTAAATGTAAAATCTATTATGTCAGTGGTTATTTCAACCATAAATTTTATTCGGAGACATGGTTTGAATCATCGTCAATTCCAAGAATTTCTAACATCAATTAACGCTGAACATGGCGACGTTCTTTATCATAGCGAAGTTCGCTGGTTGAGTAGAGGGAAAGTACTAAAACGTTTTTTTGAACTTCGTCATGAAATTGACATTTTTATGAACGAAAAACAAAAGCATATTGCTGAATTATCAGATGATGCATGGTTATGTAAATTAGCTTTTTTAACCGATATTACTGCACATATAAACGATCTGAATTATAAGCTCCAAGGTAAAGGAAAATTAGCATATTCATTATTTTACGATGTAAAATCTTTTGAAGTTAAATTGGAATTATTTAGAAACCAGCTCGTCAATAAAAATATAGTACATTTTCAGTGCTGCTCAAAATTGTTGGAGACTCAGCAATATACAAATGTTTTCCCTTATGTAGAATTTGAAAAATCAATAGAATCACTGCAAAATGAATTTATTGTTAGATTTAGTGACTTTAAAAAAAGCGAAAACAAATTTAATTTATTTCGAAATCCATTTGAAGTAGATGTGAATACTGTTGAAGAAAATATGCAACTGGAACTGATTGATTTGCAGAGTAACGACATTCTGAAGGATGTACATAAGGAAGGAAATTTGATTGAATTCTACCAAAATTTAGATGCCACTATATTTCCAAATATTAAAAAATTTGCAAGTGAGCACATATCAATATTTGGAAGCACATATATTTGCGAACAAACATTTTCTCGTATGAAATATATTAAAAGTCAATTTCGTGAGAGATTGACTGATTCTCATTTGGCGGAAATTCTGAGGATATCAGTTTCTAATGAACATATAAACATTAATAATATTGTAAATGCAACTAAATCCCAGTTGCATAATTCTCATTAATGCCTTTTTTTTAATTACTTTTTCAATAAAAATAAAAAAAATATAAATTATTAGTGTTATAAATTTATTTACAAAATCTTGCATACGAAAACTTTTTTTCTTCTATTAGTGCTTTTTATTTTTGGCCCAGTTCATATTTTTTAAAACTCTATTTGGCCCTTCGTTCAAAAACTTTGGCGACCACTGACTTAAGATGTAACATTCGCCATAAATTTAAGTAAATGAAATATTATTGCAGTGCTGTACTTGCTGCTTATCATCGATACGCCAATTTATCTTGGTGTCATTGTTAAGGTGTAGCTCCGTAATCTGTGACAATGAATAAAATGAAGAAATTTAAAACAATAAAAAGGAAAAAAATAAAAAACATTTGTGTTAATAAACCCTCTTATTAAGTGCGTGATGTAAAGCTCTTTTAAAAATTTTTATTATATTATAATTTTTTTTTAATTTACAATGTGTTAATTTTGGTAAGCTTCTATTATTCTTAGCTTCATATTTTTGATACAATTAATAATAAAATGTATACAGTTTTTAGCTGATGATGACATAAATTAAAAAAATGTCGAAACGTCCTATTTGATTCATGTACAAATAAATGTAATTAAAAAGTAATAAAAAAGAAGGATTCCTAAGGCTCAGCAAGTGCTTTTAATGACGATTGACTATTTTTGGATCCTACCTAACCTAAAAATGAAATATTATATATGTAAATAAATAAATAATTCATGAATTATTAAGTAAGGGCTATCACAGGCAAATGTCATGTTTACTCTAAATATAAGTAGATAAGTAGCTCTAAGTAAAGTACGTTGCATGAAATATCATTACAAATGTAACCGACTAAGTAAAACATAAGTAACTGAACTCTAAATTAGTATATATAGACACCCAAATTTTTCAGAATTACAATATAATAATCTAGGTCAATGGAACAAAATTTATGGCTTAGGATTTGTAGACAAGATACGGGAATATTGTAAGATAAGATAATGAAATAACCGACACACGCAAACGCTTCCTACCGAGGGGGAGTGATGTAGCGCCCACTATTTCCGGCGTCCATAGTACCGCTGTATCGAAATCAGAACTTCCGTCTGAACCAGAGGAAGCGTTTTCGCCCGATCGGTGAATGATCAAATTAGTTCCACGTAACACGTTATACCGTGCACACCATCAACCCATCGGTGGGAAGCGTTTGTGTCCCAGTTGCAATTTTATAATAAAGATGGAGTTTGTAAAAATAAACGAAAAATAAGTGGAACGAAATAGTATATAAAGAAATACAGAAAACGACTTTTCACAAAAGTGGGATCATCGAAGCCGACGATCCGCATGAACTCCACAGTACTTTGATCTCCTCCTCTTTACGACAGACCAGGAGACTCCTAGGGAGAGTGTCAAATGGAAAAATCACGCAGCGCGAGGCTAGCACCCTGAAAGAATGAAGAAGAAGATAGAAGGAACAATTGGATGAATTTTTTAAAGCGAGTTTTATATCTGAATATTTGTTTTATATGAGAATAAAGTTGTACTTAAGAATAAAGTTGTGCTAATTTCTCCGCAGTGTTCGCATGTAAATTAACTGCACGTAAAATAATCCGAAAAATTCGCGGTTGTCCCGGACAAATTCTTTAAAAAAAAATTCAGTCATTCACATAAATTGTCGGAATTTATATGAATTCAAGTGTCCTACGGGTCGAAAACTAAATAAATAATAAAAATAATAGCATTTCTACGGAATTGCATATATGTATATAGAAGCATAAGTGAATAAAAAGATGACGCCAAAACGCCATTGTAGGTTATGTTCACAGAAGGACATGAACCGCATGGTGGCATGCGACGATTGTGACCAGTGGTTCCACTACGAGTGCGTGGGCACCGACGACAGTGTTGCAAATGAGCAGTGGGGTTGCACGAGGTGCCTAGAGGCCGCAAAAAATTCGGAACAGCAGCCTAGTGACGTCAGCACGAATGCAGAACAACAAAAAGAAGAAGTTAATTTAAATTCTATTCAATTAACTAATAATTTTCCGCAATTTCAGCAACAAAATTTAATTCAAAATTTCCCAAATAAAACAGAAGAAAACAAATCATACGATGACGTGCAACGTAAGCTGCAATTGTTAGAAAAAGAATACCTCGAAAAAAAACAGCAATTTATTGAAGGCCATGAAGAGCGATGAGTTTCAAAACAGAGATTTTTATCCTACATTCGCTCCGCCTCCAACAAAGATACCACCACTTCTGCCAGAACAAATAGCGGCACGAAATGGGATAGCAAAAGATCTCGCCATATTTAATGAAAGGGCAGAAGTATGGCCGCTATTTATTAGCACCCAGTGGGAAAAAGGAGTGCTCCAAGAGCCATCTTGGAGCGCTCCAAAAGGAGCATAGAGTGCTCCCGTTGCCATACCCGTTCTATATTCTTTTTAACATTGCATGTCATTGCTAGGGAGCATACGTTTTTATGCTCCCAAAAAGGCGTTGTTGGAGCATTATAAAAAGCTTTTTAAAAAAGATATATTTATGGGCGCCTGTAGGTATGTGATCCGGTATCGAAAAGCTTTTATATTGTTTATCTTGCCTTTTTCTTTCCAAGCCCGAGAGTGGCTTTACCAAAGCAGTCCCCCAACTAAATTCTATCCACTTCTAAAGCTGCTTGTCCTCCGTATCGAACGAGAGCCGGGCTATTGAGTATGCTGTCACATTTTATGGGCATGAAGATAATTGCATGTTTTCTTTTTTATATAAAACTTATGAAAACTCCAGGTAAGCTCCCTTGAGAGTGCTCCAAGTGGACTCCGCTGTGCAACGCTCCCAATTTTTCCCACTGGGCAGTTTCAACATGAGTACCACCACCTGTGGATTTTCCTATGTGGAAAATTTAATAAGGCTGCAACGATGCTTAAAGGGCAGAGCGTTAGAATCGGTACGAAGTTTACTTTTGCTACCTGCTCACGTTCCAGTTATCATAGGCACATTAAAAATATATGGACGCCCTGAGCAAATTATAAACAACCTTGTCCAACAAATTCGACAAGAACCAAACCCGAGAACGGATAAACTGAATTCTTTAATTACATTCGCAGTTTCCGTAAGAAATTTATGT
Source organism: Thereva unica (assembly GCA_949987705.1). Taxonomy (NCBI): domain Eukaryota; kingdom Metazoa; phylum Arthropoda; class Insecta; order Diptera; family Therevidae; genus Thereva; species Thereva unica. The sequence continues at coordinate 113,168,798 of OX465283.1, forward strand.
AGCACGATCCAAGCTTCTGATTTAGAGGATCATATGAATAACCCGATGTTTCGCCAAGAGCTGGTCGATAAACTATCTCCGCAGTGTAAAATAGAATGGGCTATGTACAGTTCAAGATTGTGGAAGGTACATCTTTTGATATTTAGCGAATGGTTATATGATATAGCAAAAGCACTGTAACCATAGAAAAGGTAGAGGAGAAATATATTCGTACGAAACCTACTAAAACAGGTGCGAATGTACATGTCCATGAAGAGGTAACAATGTATAAAGAGAAGGAATATTCATGCAAAATTTTTAGTGTTCAAAGGCACGAAGTGGAGAATTGTCCCAAGTTCCAGTCATCGTCACTGAATGAAAAATGGCTCCTGGTAAGGAAATACAATCTGTGTAAAGATTGTCTAAAGTGCCATAGTTTCTCAAAATGCAAGGAAAAAAAAGAATGCAAAGTTAATGGTTGCTCAGCAAGACACCACTTCCTTCTTCACAACCAAAACTGGAAAATGCCACAAAACCGCCTCAATAAAGCAGAACCCATATTTCTTACAAATTCTTGTCAAGAAAATCCTTCCTCATCAGTGACAATTACTCACCATACCGCAGGGAATAAACAGGAAAATTCGGTATTGCTCCGAGTCATACCCGTTACACTGTATGGTCCGAATAAAAAAATCAATACTTACGCATTACTGGACGAAGGCTCATCTCTTACGTTGATGGAAAAAGAAGTAGCAGAGCAATTAGAATTAAAAGGAAAGAATGAGGCGCTATGCTTGAGGTGGACCGGCGATTTAGTACGGCAAGAAGAATCGATGAGAGTTTCCTGTAGAATATTACAAGTCGGTTCAAAATTACACAAATATTATTTAAATGATGTACGTACGGTGAAAAAACTCAACCTTCCAGAACAAAGTACGAACGCCCTGGAATTAGAAGAAAAGTACAAGTATCTACATAATGTGCCAGTCGAATCTTATGAAAGGGCAAAGCCATCCATCTTGATAGGCATCGACAATTGGAAGCTAGGCATCCCATTAAGAGTTATCGAAAAAGGCTGGTCGGATCCGGTGGTTACCAAAACCCGGCTAGGTTGGGTGCTTAGTAGCGGCTGTGCAGATACAGCTATATACTGTTCCATAGTTATGAAAAGTGCGAATGTGAAAAATCCCTACAGGCGTTACTGAAACAATACTTAGAATTATCTGAAGGCGATATGAAAGAACATTCTATTATAACTACGGAAGAAAAGCGCGAGTCATATTCCCATCCATTTAATTATTTGCGTAAGCAAAACGATTTCCATTACAGTTTCTTTTAAAACCTCATATTTCAATAATTTCCGTCTGCATAAACATTTATCTAAAATTTCGAAATTTAAAATAAAAAATCAAAGTCAGCAAATAAAATTTCCCAACATTCATATTTCGCACGAGAACCGAAATTACCTGAACTCAGCAAGTTCAAGTAACTTCGGTCTCGAACAAAAGTTCAAGGCCTAGAAAAGAAATGCAATCCTAGCAACTTTATTCGATTTCTATAACTGTTGAAAATTGTAAAGGTGAGAATTAAAAGTCAGTCTATTGTGAGTCGTCGGACATATAAAAACGTTTTTGTAACAAATATAAAGTTTAAACCATTAATTTGATTTTAATAAAGTTTAGTTTAACTTTTAATTTGAGTTTTCATTTGTGTTTTAATTTATTTATCGTTCCAAAAATCCGCAACCAGGTTTGGCGCAGTCGGTAGGATACCGACAGTATTCTGAATCGCGATTTACGGCTATTAAAGAATCCTGTTCCTTTTTAAAGGATTTATCGGTGTGATACAGTTACGAACATAAAGTTCTATTTTATATAGTGTTGCGGAAAATTAAGAACATTCAGTTCTGTCTATTTTTTTTTTGGAACAAATATTTTCGTGATAAATCAAATCAAGAACATCAAGTTCGAGTGGCACAGTTTCTACAGTTTTGTAAATAACAGTGAAAATATTCAACATACCGTGACGTTACAATGGACTCCATAGGGCTGAAGGAGCTAATTAATGAAGCTAGGGCTGTTCCAGTATTTAAAGGCGATGGCAGTTATGAATTGAGCCATTTTATTCAGGAAGTGGAAACATTGGTCAGAATGGCACCCGACGATGCGGCAAAGGCCTACATCTTTAGGATCCTCATCACGAAATTACAGGGAAAAGCTGCTACATCTATCAGGAGGCTAATGCATCAAACAGTGACGTGGGATGATGTTAAGTCGCAATTAATAAAATCTTTCGGAATCCAGGAAACATACTTAAAACTCAAGGAGAAAGCTGATGGCATCAAATTCTTTACTGTAAGTCAATATTATAATGAGTTACTTGTAGTTTTAGATAAATTAAATTTGAAATACAACTTAGACAGTGAGATAACAACGAGAATAGTATATTAGAAAACATTTTAAATAAGCTCCCACGGTCTGTAAGTATGTACCTTCGAATAAAAAATGTTCAAACTATTGAGGAAGCATATCACGAGTTAATGCAAACCGGTCTAGAGCAAAATCCTGAAGTAAGAGAAAATAATCTGCCAAAGAATAAACCTCATTCATCAAGAAATCATTTTAACAGAATCTCAAGCCATAATCCTCAGAATTCAAGAAATTTTAACAATTTTAGGTATTATAGTGACTTCAGACATAACAGAAACTTTAGACCCAATCCCAATGATAGTTTTAGAAATTTCAATAATAACGGTGGCTATAATAATAATAATGATTTTAGAAATAACAACAGATATAGGAGCAGTAATGCTTTTAAAACTAATGACTTCAGAAACGATAGCGGTAGATTTAGAAATTCCGGGAACTATCATCAAAATAATTCCCCAAATGGACCATCATACAATAACAATCCTAGTACACCAGAACCTATGGTCGTAGATCATGCCGAAATTCTGGAAAATTTTCCTGTACAGCCTCGAACTGCCCATTACCGATAGTAGAACTTACAGTCCTCGGAAAAAAACTTAACTGCCTTATCGATACTGGTGCCGCAACCAAGGGGGATGATACACGGGTCAACATGTTGAGCAACACGAGCTTTTTCTACGCAGTTCGTAGGCCAAGGGACGGGTAAGGGTGAAGTGTGCGGTGTTGACTAAAACTAGAAACGATTTCTATTTTTCCTCCAGTTGCTTGAAAAATGTTTATGTATGCGTAACTGTCAAGCGATTCTGGGTGAAAATAATTTGGAATGCACACCCACACATATGAAATCGCAATGTAATTACACAGAGTGTTGCGTGTAGCGTGTTGAGTCGTGTATCACCTCCGCTCAACAAACTGACAGTGCGTTGCAGAAACACGTTGACTCGTGTATCATCCCACCAAGTTTCGCGCTGTATGGGTCTGTTTGGTAACGTCAATTGATTAATAATCTACATTGGCAACACGTTTTTTATTGCAAGCTGCAATTGTCAAATGTATTAAATGGCTAATTCAGCAAAATGGACAGTCATTTGAGCGGCAGATTAGCAGTGTGAAATTTGTAGGTACTTGCTGGCGGATTATGTTTGCTGGTTCAAACAACTTGTTGTGGGGAGGATGGAGTTTGAGTAAGTGATATAAATATATATATATATTTTTTTTTCAAAAAGTTTTTTTTTAAATTACCATTTACAGGGAAAATGAAAAAACATGGACAAGAAAACAAATAAAATTGTTAGTTGTGGTGAGGTTAAGTTTGGATAATGCATATCAAAGTGGAAAGAAATCTAAAAAAACTGTATGGGGCGATATTTTAAGAGAAATTAAGAAAGAAGATGATACATTTCCATTTACACTTGAAGAAATTATAAAGAAATACACCAACCTCTTCACCACCTATAAAAGAATAAAAACAACGTCATTCAAGTTCAGGTTCAAACAGAAATACCTGGGAGTATTTCGAAGATTTTAACCAGGTATTCGGGACCAAACATTTCGTTGAAGCTCCATCAAAAATAATATACGATTCGATGAATGATTATGAAGAACAGTCTATCGATGAACTAGATTCACTTCCACCTCCACCGAAAAAGAAAAATAAGCAGGATGAAATTTTGATATTTCTCAAAAAGCAGGAAAAAGAAGAAAAAAAACGTCACAATGAATTTATGGATCTGGAGAATAAAAAATTTGAATTTGAAAAGAAGAAACTTGAAGTAATTGAACAATATATCACCATTGTGCGTGAATTACGTAACTTGGAGGAGTAAAAGAATAACAATAAAAATTGTTTTGTACTTAAGTAAATGAAATTTCATATTTTTTTTTCAGTTAATTAAAGAATTTACTAAAATGAATAAATTTTTTTAGAAATAATAGTACATCTTTACTTATTTTATCAAGCACACATTAAATTACAGATATTGTCTCTTTTAGTTTTCGCTTCTTCTGTTGATATTGGAAAACTTTCATAACGTTGGGACTCCTCAGGCTGATTTTCAATGATGTGTTGTAAATTAAGTGTTTCATCGCCATGTAAAATAATAAAATTGTGTAGAATTATACACGCTAATACTATATTTTTAATTTCTGATAGTTTCTTGAACTGAATAGAATTTAAGACTCTCAATTTCGATTTCAAAATTCCGAAACTTTGCTCAATTAGCACACATGTAGAACTGAGTAATTGAACATCCTTTGAGTCTCACTTAATTTGCCATTGTCTCTATACGGAACCATGAGATACGGGGTTAGTGGATATGCGGAATCGCCGATTATATGGCAATCTGCAGGAATTGTCAGATCGCCGTTAATTAATTTTTTTCCAAGCATACTTCTCTTAAAAACCCAAGCATCATGAGATCTACCGGGCTATCCAAAAAATACGTTCGTAAAAACACCTTGCGCATTGCATACAGCCTATAAAAATTAAGTTTCAAAATTAAGATAAAAGTAACATTCTGCACATTAAGATACGATTTGCTGGAATAGCAATGTGCATGCCATCGATACATCCTAACACACTCGGAAAGCTTTCATTACCCCGTAAGTTGTTAAATTCTTCAACTATTTTGTTGACTTATTCATTTGTTGTCGGCCATACAACAAATTTGTCTAGAAGACTACAAATTGTCTGACAGATATTAATAACTATGTAGTAAACCGTTCCCTTAGACATATCAAATCTGTCCCCTATTTTTCTAAAGGTATTTCGGTTCACTAGGGTCCACAATGTAATATAAAATCTATGCTTCAATTGTGTTTGCGGACGTCCGATTAAAACCATTCTCTAAGGGAGCATAATATGTTACGTGTACATATTGTTTAACGTGCATACTCACCATAAATGCTGCTCTAGACATTCTAAAATGGGAGTGAAAGGTTTCATTCGAAAAACTTTCTATCGTATCTACATAATTGGATACTTTTGGGATTCTGTTATATGGTTTATAAAAATGTCTAATTATTCGTAGCAAAAGTCCTTTTTTTCTCTTAAATTTTTCACGGTTTTGTAAATATTTATGCACTTTATTATTATTGCCCAGAAAAATTTCTAAAATTATATTTCCCACGGAATTTTCCAAAAGTTCCATGTTGTACTTCACTTCACAGCTAATAACCAAATCGTTTGAAAACGTCAAGTTGATAATTGTTTTATTACAGAAAATTGATTGTCAAACGACAGTCAGAGCTTGAGACAATTGTCTTTATTTCGATGATCAATTGATGTTACCAAACAAACCCTATGTCTATTAAATGAGACAGTCAAACAAATACCTGGTGGATATGAAAGTGGTCTGTTGTGGCGATATGATACTGTGAAGTTACCAGAGAGTTACAATATGGCACTCAAAAGGTTAACGTGCCTTGAAAAGAAAATCCAGAAGGAGCCTGATTTATATGATGTCATGAAACAGCATATTAACAATCTGCTTGAGAAGAACTATGCACCTAAACTGACCAAAGCTGAACTAGATGAACATCATGAACGACAATGGTATTTACCCATCTTTGTGGTCCAAAATTCCAACAAGCCAAACAAGATTCGATTGGTATGGGATGCAGCCGCAACCGTCGTCGAGGGAATCTCACTTAATACAATGTTGCTTAGTGGTCCAGACCAATTAGTACCATTAATGCACGTTCTTCATCAATTCAGGGAACGGAAGATTGCGGTTACCGGTGACATAAAGGAAATGTTCCACCAAGTGCGAGTCAGCCATAAGGATCAACAGGTTCAGCGTTTTCTATGGAGAGATTGTGATACTACTCGCCCGCCAGATGTATACGCGATGCAGGTTCTTACATTCGGAGCATCATGTTCACCTTACATTGCACAATTTGTAAAAACCACCAATGCGAAGAATTCCATAAGCCAATATCCAGAAGCCGTTAACATTATTACGAATAATCACTACGCTGACGATTTCTTGTTTAGCGTAGATACAAGTGAAGAAGCAATCGAATTAATAAAACAAGTTAAGTTCATCCATGGGAATGCCAGATTTGTCATTCATCAATGGAATTCTAATGACAAACGAGTGCTACAAGCTACAAATGTGATAGCGGACAAAGGTAAGGATTTGATATATATAAGAGAAACTGACACTGAAAAAATATTGGGACTATGGTGGGACACAGAAAAATATGTTTTCACCTTTGTAAAGAAGTACTCCAGAATTAATCCAGAGATACTTCATGGGAATAAAGCACCAACTAAAAGAGAATTGCTGAGACTGCTTATGTCAAAATATGATCCACTGGGCTTTCTAGCACATTATCTCACAGGCCTTAAAATTATATTGCAAGAAGTTCAGAGGTCTAAAACAGAAGGGGATGACGTTATTCCCAGCCATACATTGCAGAAATGGTTTAAGTGGCTTTCATACCTGCCGAACACTAGGCTAGGACAGCAAAGTGTACGGACGTGTGCTGTTCCGGTCCCTGAAAAACGCGCTGAAAATAATAAACTGTGAACTGTGATAAATAAAATTGTGGAAAAATTAAAACTAAAAAACGTGCACAAAAAAAACACACACACAATCAAAAAAAAAAAACCAGTGACAAAAAAACGAGCGCAGTCTAACGCGAAGGCCCATCACCCTTCACTAGACTCAACAACCGACCGGACCGACGAACGGCACAAGTAAGTACCCTTGCTTCCTACCCTCTCTCGCAACTCGGTCCTGCAGGTGCCGCGGCTAAAATCTGTCGGTCGATGAAATTTGCCCCGTCTCAAAAGGCATAACACTTTGACGAGGACAAATTTTATTGACTCTGAAGGTTGCGGCAAATGTAATTTCTTCCAGTCTACAGACTGGAACCTGTGTTTCCGGAATAGAAACGCCAACTCTGCCGCTATCCGTATCACCAGGATCATACAGGCAGGAATGCATTTGTTCATTCCCCATTCTACCAAATCTGTGAAGCCTAGGTCCAACAGATGGTTTAATCGGGAGTGTATGAATTCAATCAAAACTAAAGAAGCCGCCTTCCGGGCGTACAAGAGCTTCCCGAGTGAATCGCTCCGTTTAGAATACATACAACAAAGAAATTCTTGTAAAACCGCCATCAAAAAAGTCAAAACCTTATTTGACAACAAATTGAGAAGTAAACTCCTAAATGCAACCTCCGGTAGCAAAAACTTCTGGTCCTTGGTAAGTTCCATCAAGAAGAATTTCACTACAACTTCAACCCCTTCCTTTATTCACAATGAGAAGGTAATAACAGACAGAAAATCCAAAGCCAATTTATTAGCATCTATGTTCGCTTCGAATTCTTCTTTACTCGAAACTGATGTGTTACCCCCTGTTTCCGAGCGTAACGCCCATTCAATGGACCGCGTTTTTTTCAGGACTCGAGAGGTGTACAGGTGCCTCAAAGAGCTCGATGCCAACAAATCCACTGGACCCGATAATATACCCCCTATCGTCTTAAAACAATGTGCCTCGCTTTTGGCTAAACCTCTGCGCAAATTATTTTCCCTGTCATATTTCTCCGGAGTTTTGGAAATTTGCCCATGTTCAGCCCATACCGAAAAAAGGTGATTCCAGCCTTCCCTCCAATTACCGCCCAATAGCAATTACTTCTATTCTCTCCAAAACAATGGAGACGATAATCAACAAAAAGCTATCTAGAATCTATATCTAGAATCCAACCTACTCATAAACGACACACAGTATGGCTTCCGACAAAAAAGATCCACTGGCGATCTTTTAGTCTGTCTTACAGAACACCTCAGCCGTAGTCTGCATGGATCCGGTGAGTCTAGTCTGGTAGCTCTAGATATCTCCAAGGCTTTCGATAGAGTTTGGCACCCAGCCCTGTTAGCTAAACTCAAAGCTATTGGAGTTGACTCACTTCTACAGAAGTGGATTGAGAGTTTCCTTTCTGACCGTTCAATCAAAGTAGTATTGGATGGCGTCAAATCCGCATCCCACCCGATTTCTGCGGGGTCCCCCAGGGGTAGGCTGACCATTCGTCCCGGATTTTCCGGGACAGTCCTGGATTAAAGCCCCCTGTCCCGCATTAATATATGTCCCGGAAAATGTCCCGCATTACACAATTATCACATCTTGTGAATATTAAAATATCCGATTTATTTGAACGTCTTTTCGTACATATCTATATTAACTTACTCACTCATCTACGTGTAAGTTTATGTTTACAGTCACCATTCATACGTACACATCATCAGTTTATGGCAGCAGAATTAAATCGATTTAACTCAACATTACTCCAAAATTTCGAATTAACATATAAACGGGCATTTAATATTCTTATAACAGCGGCTTAAGCCGAAAAAATTCGGTTTAAACCATAATTCGAATTACCCGGTTTATACGACAAAAAATTTTGTATGATCCATAGTTAAGACGGTTTGTACGGAGCCGGAATCTGTCTTGAGCCGAAATTCGATTTACCCATAAACAAGGTAAATGTAATAGTCTCCATGGTAGATACCATCCATTAGTCATCCCAATCACCCTTGCGCATGCACGCACAGTTTAAGATAAAATTTTGTGCTAAAGCAGGTAATTGTCAGTTGTCGGTTGGTTTTTACACTGTGATGAGATGCAATTCAAATTAATTTTGATTTATTGGATACCGGTAATTGTATTTATTCAAAACTATTTTAATTTCTTTTTTTTTTTTTTCAATTAACATTTTTATTTTAATATCTTTAAAAATACGTGAATAATGGGAAAAAAGAGAACATGTAAGTTTAATGAAGATCTAGAAAAGGAATTTAAATTTATAAAAAAAACCAAAATTGATACTGAAGTTTATTGCACTCAGTGTAATTCGACATTTTCAATTTCACACGGGGGGAAAAATGATATTTCAAGACACATTCAATCTGAGAAACATAAAGAAAACCGGTGCCCCGGGTCACGGCGCTTCGCGTTGTGGCGATTATTACGTGACAACTACCATGTTGCTCGTTATCTGTTATTCATTACATGCAATATATAATAAACACAATATACATATAATTTTGCAGTATTTTTATTTTTTTATTCGTTCTCAAATGTAACAATGACAGTAATATCCCAGCGGGAAATGTAATGGGTAGGTAAGCGAGGTGGTAATGAGATGGACACATTACCTTTGTGATGAAATCATAGGTTACTTCAGTGGCGTGCACAGGGGCTCCCCTTTGGTATGGCAGAATTTTTTTGGGGCGCCACATTAAATAATAACGATAACAATAATAATAACTAGTTGGGATGTAGGTTTGACCCCTTCGGCCCACACGATTAACTTCCCAGTTTGGTGAACGAAAATGGAATAAACTGACTTCTTACAAAATAGTTATACGTTTAGCACTAGTGGAAAATTGGCTAGTATCAGAACTGATGACAAAGCAATCCCGAGAGAAGCTAGTTCAAATAACTATAATAGTAGTAAATCTACAAGATTTTTCTAGAGAATTTCTTTTTCCTGAACGTTAGCAAACAAACATGTCTTCCGTATTTCGTTCGCTGCACTAAAGCGATTGTTCAAATTCGTATTGAGCGTGCTGAAGCGCCGTTGACAAACTGAGAAGGGAATGACTTCATTTGGAAATTCCAAAGCTTTTCGGAGATATTAGCAAAACTGTAACTGTTAAGTACTTGTCTGAGTTGACCAAAAAGAACAAATTTTGCGGTAACTACGGAAATCCCGGGATAAACCGCAATTTCCTGAAACTGTATCACGCGTAGAAAACAATTCTCCGTCAAAAAGTGCTCATCCAAGGTAAAGGGTAACGAAATTTTTGTACAATTTTGAAAGGTTGTCGGATTTTGGCAAGTGATGTTTTGTTCGAAGGCTATCGCTGTGCAGAACCCAAAAAAGATCACTTCGTTTAGAACTGGTCTCATTCTAGTTCTCTCTCAGAGTTTATTAGATATTAGCAAAACTTGTCAATTTAAGGTGTTTCTGACAATTAGCAAGTTTTTCTATTTAAACAAAAAGGGCCCGACCGAATATTATGAAATTTTTTTCAGAGCATTTCTTCGTTAATATTCTTTTTTCGGCACCTCAATGAAGTCGATATAGTTTTTAGTTCGCGCGGTACCGTGCAGGTACAAAAATCATAAACGTCTTTTAAACAAAAAAAAAGAACGGTTCGATCGAATTTATGAAAATCTTTTGAGATCATATTTCATTTATTATCACTTATGTCATTTAAACCAAAAAACCGCTCGACCGAATATTATAAAAATCTTTTCAGATTATATTACTATTATATCGTACAGGTACAAAAATCACTTACGCCACTTAAACAAAAAAACTGCTCGACCGAATTTTATGAAAATCTTTTCAGATCATATTTCGGTTAATACGCTTCGAACGACACCTCGACGAAGTCGATATCTGTTTTTGTTCGCCCGATATCGTGCAGGAAAAAATGACCACATAAGTACGCACACACACATACTTCCTCCCATTTTTTTGCTTAAAATGCTCCTGGGACCTTAAAAGATGAAAATACGTCGAAATTTTCGATGTTTTTGACAGCTGTCATGTTGCAAACCTTTGATTTGACATCATATTCGTAATCAGCGACCTCGAAAATACTCTATAGCACGAAATTTCACGTCATTTTGAAAAAAATGTAAAAAAATGAAATATTTTGTTCATAGCTGACAGCGCTTTTGACAGCTGTCACTTGTCAAACCTTCGATTTGACATCAAATTCGTAATCAGCGACCTCGAAAACCATATAGAAGCCCCGATATAGGTAGTTTAATGGACGTAAATGAACAGAATTATCAAATTTTTATTATCGTTTAAAAATAGTAAATCTCTAAAACGAAATGTGCTCGGCGGCAAAAAATCATCATTTCAATTGAACTTAAAGATAGGGGGGTGCACGATTTTTTGAATTTTTTTGGCCACCCTATGTCAAATAGTTTAGCTTTCTATGTCAAATAGTTTTTGAACAAGATCAATTTAAAGATTTCAAAATTTGTTAAAACTCTAAAGTTTTCGACATTTTGAAAATTTATAACTAAAACAATAGAAAGCCAAAAATTTGAAAATTTGTTTTTTTTTAGTTTCCACCAGAAGAATAAATATATGAAAATTAAAACAATGAACAACGAAGGTGGTGAAGTCCAAACCATTGGTTGGTTTGATATGGAATGACCCGGTTGTAATATACTTTTTTTCATCTTCCAAACATTGTTTGCAGTATATATTTACCGGTTCAATATTTAACTGTCGATAAGGGGACTCCAAAACGGATAAATCCTGTAATTGCAAGTCCGAGACTGAATTCCTTCTGTCATACGTATTCTCTGAAAATTGATAAAAAATGTGTCCAAAAATCTACACCCACAATACACCTCCAACAAAAGCCAAAACCCAACATTTTAAGTCAATAGCGAAAATTCAGCTTAAATAAAATAAAGAATAATTACCTAAATTCGTTTCTAAAATCAATCGAGTTAATTAATACCGAAATACCAGAAAAAAAAGTCGTAGCCAAAACCTCAACCAAGTACCTATTTTAAAAATATCGCAAGTCCTCTCACCAAGAATTTAAAATCAAGTGAAATTGATAGTGAATCTCAGACAGTCGTTAAAAAAATACACGGAATGTTCTAAGAAATCGTTAAAATACAAAGCATCAGGGAAATCCTTCAATGAGCGCTAGAGGCAAACGTTTGAAAGATGTTGCGAGAAACATTCTGTTTTCAGTTGCTTTCCTTGCCCCCCTAAAATTCTAGCTTCCTTATCCACAAACTCACCGCATGTCTTGTGCTGCGGACCATGACCACGTTCGCCTCCTGTGTAGCTGGAAATTGAAATATGTTGCATGTTGCTAAGGGGGAGGCAATCTCAGAGGCCTGCCGAGGCAAAAAGCGTTCGGGTTTTTTGTTCTAGCTGTCGCATCTTTATACGGAGTATTATGTTATCTCTGCCAATACCTTATCAGCAAAGGTATCGCGTTACGTTTTGAGAAGTGCAAGAACAACTTTTTAATGTGCAAAGATGTTTCACACATGTCCACGAAATATGCGAGATTGCATAAAGCAAAAACCCTCAACGATTCCCACGTTTGGTAAAATCTCTTAGGGGCTAGCTTTTCACCTTAATCTGGGAAAACGTAACTTTGCCCACCCGATCTAGCGAAATTTGCAATGCGCCGCGTGAGAAACGCGCGGTAAGCAAGTTGCGCAGGTGGGAAAAAGTTCAAGGACGCGTTTTTCCCAGCCGGCGGACAATTTTCGATACCACCATCGGCGGCGGGTGAAAAGTTGAGTAAGAAGAGTGTTGTCTAAACCACGAGCGCGAGTTAATAGAACGTTATCACCGTTTAATAAAAAAAAATAAAATATAATTATTCTTTAAACTTCTTTATTACAACTGTTCTGCTACAAGTTAAAATATTAACTGACTCTAATTAGAATTTTTGTATTACATGAAGTGACAAAGATTTTAATATGACATAAATTTCTATGGAAAATTGTCTACAGTGAAACCAGAGCTTTAGGAATTTTACTTTATGAGGTGATGGGAATTAAAAGCATTCACCTTGGAATAATTTTATAGTTTTGCTAATATGACAATTTCTGAAGGAAATTGTCCAGACAAAATTATTAAGAAATATATATAAAATGAGGACAATTGAATGTAATGGAAAAATGGTTTGTTGGCGGCACGTGTATTGTTGTAGGGTACGTAACTCCTCCCCCCTTAGTGTAGCGATGGCCAGAGGAAAATAGGCCTCTGGGCTCCTTCTGTAGGGATGCTGGATGCTGCTGCTATCTGGATCTCTGGGTTGGTAAAAGTATATTTCTTCCTTCGGATTTGATATGTTATTACTGCCAAAATGATTCCAACTGCTATTATGATTGTAGTATAATTTAATTGATTTAATGTTGATGATTTTGATGATAGAATTTCGATGGCTTCTTTATTTTGGATGTGGTAAGTTTTAAGTTTTTGCAGGCTCAGATGTTCGGTTAAAGATGAAGCGGTGATGTTGTTAAATATGGCTGGAAGGATGTGGACTTCGTCCCAATGGATGCTGGTTTTCCTCGAGTATGTAATACCATTAATTTGGATGCTGCAGTTATCGATGTGTAGTAGAAAAGTTCCTTTTAGACTTCTATGGTTGAATTCGCATGTTGAATTTATCTCCGTTTCAGGCACATTGATGAGGACGATGAAATTTGGTTCTGGTTCCAGGATCTCTGTTGTAATATAATTCTCGATCAAGTCGCATTTGGCTGCTTCGTTATTTAGGAGTTTTCCGATGCATGCTGATTCGCTGGTGTTCTCCTTCAGGCTAGATTCTTCACATATGTAAACTCCTTCTATTTTTCTACACCTTTCATCAAAATACTGAATATCTTGTTGGTTATGGATAATATAGGGTTTGGTGGATATTTTCTTGGTAATATTTATTGGTAAAGGGATTATGTGCAATAGGGAGTATGTTTCTTGGGAAAGTATCGGGACTTGGATATTAAAAATGATGTTAGTATTTTTATAGTATGCCTGGAGACCTAGTAATTCATACAAATGTTCAATTGATATTAATTTTAGAGATTGTTCTTCGAGAATCTGAGAAATTTCTAAGATTTCTTCAGGATCTAGAATTTGCTTCGATATTATATTAAGTCGAGCAAGTACCAATGTTTCTGCTAGACCAGTTAAGTGTGAATTCAGTAAGTCTATATTGTAATTTATTACGTTTATATATTGAATATATTTTAAGGACTCTTCCTCAGATTTAATTTTGTTATTAACATTTTCGCGATAGTGATTCAAATATTCTTCAATAATTGTTTGTTGCTCATTTATGTGTACTGTAATATTTTCAAACCTTTTTATCATGGCATTATTTATAATAATTTGTTTATTTAAATCAGTTTTTAAAGTATTTTGGTTTGCCATTATGTTATCTATTTCTTTGTTAAGTCGATTTGCGTCTTCAGCGTCCATGTTCCCTGTTATACCTTTTATGATTGATCCTAACCCATTAATTAAACCTCTTTTCTGTCTGATTTTAGGCATCAGAGATACTAATTTTTGTTTTAATTCCTTGACTTTAATTTTAGTTATTTCTAATGAATCTTTTATTTCTATAATGTTTCCTAACTTTTCTAATGATGCGGATATTCTATATATATTTTCTTCGTAATTACTTAATTTAACTATGTGTAGTACGTTATTATATCCCTTAATAGTTCTAGCTTGTCCGAGTCTAATTGGTAAAAGTCCTTGTACGTTTGTGAGGTCCTGTATTTCTATTCGTTGTCCTTTAATGGTTGTCAGTGCCGTCAGTATTATCAGTACTATTGGTAATTTCCGCATTTTCCTGTAAGTTTTTTATTTTAATTTTAGACTTATGAATTTTTTGTTTCTTACTATCTATGATTTTATTTGATTTATCTTTCTTAACTCTAATTTTAGTAAATCTTGGAGTTAGCTTGTTTCTCCTATTTTCTTTTCTATAAACTACAAATCCTTTTCTTAATTTCTTGGGAGACTCTCTTCCCATATTTAATTTATTTATATTTTTACTTACTATTTCTTGTGCCCTATTTTTAATTGAAGGATATAGTTCCTTTTGAAATTTATTAAGATTCTTTAGATACTCATGGACATTATTATGTTCTAAATTACTTTCAAACTTATATGTTCTTCCATAAAATACTTCGTAAGGAGTGAGCTTGGTTGTGGAGTGAATAGCGTTATTATAAGTTATGATGGTTTCGTTAAGAATATCATCATGATCCTTGTCTTTATCTTGATTATAGATGATTCTATATATTTCAGTAAACGTTGAATGCATTCGTTCAACAGGGGAATTACTTGTAGTTTGTTGGAAGCATGTAACATGGTGCAGAATATTATATTGTCTGCAAAAGTCTTTAAATATAGTTGAAGTAAATTCGGCCCCTTGGTCGGACACGATCTTTTTAGGTATGCCGTGAAGGCTCATGAAATGTTTGAAGGCTTTTATAATAGTAAGACTGTTTCTAGCTGTGAGCGTGTAAGCTGCTGCAAACTTAGAAAACTTGTCAATTATCGTAAGTATTTGTTTATTGTTTATGGCATAAATGTCTGTATGTAAGACATCTAGAGGCAATTCCGGGGACTCAGGTGTTTGAAACTTTAGCCTTGGTGGTCTTCTATCGTATTTCAGCGTTTGGCATTGGTCACAATTATTAATAACTTGTGTGACCTTACTTTTCATGAAAGGGAAATAATATTGCCTTTTTAAATGGATGACAGTCTCATTGATTCCTCTATGGTTACTGGTAACATGATAATTGTTTATTATTTGATCTTGCTCATCGCTATCTTTAATATCTATCAGAATTTCAGTGCACCGAATGACTTTGAATGTTTTGGATTGCGAAAAATATTTGGAAAATACGCTTTGAACTAGTTTAAATGTCTCGTTGTCTGTATATATTGCATTAAGTCTCTTTGGTCCTAAATATTGTTTGAATAGGCTAGTAATGTTCTCTTCTGTAAATTCCGGTAATCGGAAGGTTCGGCGGAGGCGATTTTTAAATGGAACTTCTACCGAGATAGGTGGACGTTTATCAGTTTTTTCTAATATTACCTGAATGTTGAACTCATTGAGGGGACGTTCGGAAATTGGAATCCCGTCGTCGAGATTTTCCTCGGCGGAATGTACTGTGGTACCCGCTGTACCTTGATTAGAAATATTCTCTGTTTCATTGATATTGAGTTCGATATTTTCACTATTACCTGTATTTATTTTAACACGACTTAAGGCATCAGCATTCGAATTTAGAGTGCCTTTTTTGTATATGACTTCATAGTCAAATTCTTCGAGTTTTAAACGCCATCGTATTAATTTGGAGTTTGGGTCTTTGAGGCTCATTAGCCAAAGAAGGGGTTTATGATCTGTTACGATCTTGAATTTATTGCCATAAAGATATGGGCGAAAATATTTTGTGGCCCATACAATCGCTAACAACTCTTTCTCAATTGTTGAGTAGTTTCTGTCGTTGTAAGGGTTCTGCTAGCATAGCAGATAGGACGATCACTCCCGATGGGTCCTTGGGATAATACTGCACCAAGCGCATAATTACTTGCGTCGGTGGTTAAAACAAATGGTTTAGAAAAGTCGGGATATGCTAAGAGTGGATCGTTCATCAATATATCTCTACAGGCTTGGAATGCTTTGACATAATTCTCAGTAAGTTCTATTTTGCTACCCTTTTTCAAGCAACTTGTCATTGGTTTGGTCATCTTTGCGAAATCTTTTATAAATTTCCTATAGTAGCCTACTAGACCAAGGAATGATTTGATTTCTTTTTGTGTTCGCGGTATAGGGAAATTTTGGATTGCTGAAATTTTATCTGGGTTTGGTTTGACACCTTTGTCAGTGACTATGTGACCCAGGAAGCTTATTTCTTTCTTTAAAAATTCAGATTTATCTAATTGAACTTTCATATTAGCCTCTCTAAGTTTATCAAATACCTTCGTGAGATTTTCGATGTGCTCTTGGAGCGAAGTAGAAAAAATAATTATGTCATCGAGGTATACCAAACATATCTTTCCTTGAAGATCTCTTAAAACATTGTCCATTACCCGTTGGAAAGTTGAGGGGGCATTTTTCAACCCAAAAGGCATTCTGAGGAACTCATAATGTCCTCCTTCTATAGTGAAAGCAGTTTTCTGAATGTCACTAGGACTCATTTCAATTTGGTGAAATCCGCTCGCTAAGTCGAGAGTGGAAAAATACATGCATTTTCCTAACTTATCGAGGATTTCATTAATGTTGGGAAGTGGGTAACGGTCGCTTATTGTTTTATCGTTTAATTTACGATAATCAATAACTAATCGCCATTTAACTTTACCAGAAGCATCTCTCTTTTTAGGTACAATCCATACTGGAGAGCTCCATGGCGAGTAACTATGTGTGATTATATTCTGGGCTAACAATTCGTTTATTTGCTTCTTGATTTCTTGTTTATGGGTGTAAGCATATCGGAAGGGTTTAACGTATAAAGGGATTTCATCACTAGTAGGGATTCTATGTTTTATTTGATTTGAGAAACTTAATTTTTGTCCTGGTTTGAAGAATATATCGTCGTAATTTCTACAGAGTTTTTCGATCATTCTTCTTTCTTCCTCATTTAAATGAGACGTTCGAATGAGATTTCTAATATCGTCTATGTCCACTGAGTTGACGTTTTCTTGTTCGATTTGAACATTAAAATTATGAAGTTCGCAAAATTCTGAGGATGAGTGGATTTCAACTTTTAAGGGTTGTTCTATAAATAAATCTAAGTCAGAATCCGACTTATTTATGACCAACACTGTACTAAACCAATTTTCGGCTTGATAGAGCCCTTCAGCAATATATAAATCAGGTTTAATTTCTGTAGTGTTAATAACTATACTACCTCTTTCTGCGTCCACTGGTAATTGGACGGTAACTTTAGAATTGGAAGGAATCACATAACGTTTAGACTGGAGATTGGGTTTAAAATGAAGTGGTATCATAACTTTTCTTGTTACTAAACAATTAATTTCTAAATCTACCTTAGCTTTCAATCTTGATAATATGTCAATACCTAATAGTCCGTCGAAATATCCGTGGAATTTAAAAACTACAAACTTCATTACACCACTTTGATTAAATTCAACGAAGTTAGGCAGAGTCACTTGCTGATTCACTACATGATTATCAAAGGCTGTGATTATATTAATAGGATTTGTTATCCTAATATCCTTAAAATTAACTAGTTCTGGATTAATAAACGAAGACGAGGATCCCGTGTCTACTAAAAATCGTAAAGGTCTTCCTGATGCGTTAGAAATTAAAATATAAGGAAGAATGGATCCATGCCTGTTAAGGTCTATATAACCGATTGGTTGATCGAGGCGGGAAATTGAAAATTTGATTCTTCAACTTGTACGGATTCATTATTGTCGTTATTATGCTCGATATTATAATATCTATCCAACTCTTGAATATGATTAACGTCTATATTATTACGATTATTATTAGAGATATTAAACAACTCTTCACTTATAAACCGGGGTTGTGTGGATTGTCTAACGGAATTATTTTGAACGGTTCTACTTTGGTTTTGATTCGGCCGGTTGTATCTAAACTGAGAATTAGTTGAACTTGTGTCCATAGGTTCCGGAAGGGATTGTCTCTGCTGAGGTCTAGACACCGCTTGATTATTCCCGAATGACTGATTAGAATAATTATTCAATGCACGATTATTAAAGTTATTGTACGAATTATTTCGATTAAAACTGTTACCGAATCCTTGATTAAAATTATTATTCATCGGGTATCTTTGATTGAAAGAATTATAACCGAATGAATTGCGTTGGTTTCCAAAGGGTCTCTGTTGGAAATTAAATGACCTTTGGAATGTTGGAACTGTATTTTGTTTAATATTATTTATTGGTTGGATTCGTTTATTATTATTTGCATTTCCACTGTTATTATTTGCACTATTTTGATGCGAAGATCTCATATAAGAAATATTCTGCTCTTTCAAGCAATATGAAAATGCAACGGCTAGGGATTCTGGGCGCATTGCCCTTATTGTTGAACCTAAAGGTTCTCTTAAACCGGTTAAAAATGCATTTAAACACATTTCTGAATAAAGCTCTCTTTTAGCTCTAACCACACTTGGATTATTTTCGTGAATTTGCACGTGATTAAAAATTGTTGCTTGCACTTCGATTATTTCACTGTAATATTTTTCAACAGTACTACCACTTTGTTTTAAATTATGTAAGTCTCGAATCAATGAAGTTTCATTCCTTTTATCGGAGTAGTGTAAAATTAAATTTTGTTTAATCTGTTCCCAATTTAATGAGGTGCCATACATGTTAAGGACCTCATTAGCTTGGCCCTCTATTTTATTTCGTATAGCGCGTAAAAGAATTTGAGCATAGGACGTACCATCTGCTATAGTTAATAGAGATAAAATCTCTTCGACATTATTAATAAAATCGTATAAAAGTCTTGGGTTACCATCAAATCTAGGAAGATCTTTAATGGCGTCAGGGACTCTCAAGGAGTCAAAAACAGTTTTCGCAACATTGTGCGTAAGCGGTTGGGACACAGATGGACCCTGAGGTGCAGCACCGACATTATCATTACTCATTTTATCAGAATTATTTAATGAATCACTCAAAGAATTATTTAAAGAAAAATTACTATTATCGTCACTATTCACGTTTATTATGCTATTATTATCACTATCACTTTCTGTATCTTCACTTATCTGATCTAAATTTATTATTGGAATATTTATTAGCGTTCTAATACTAGGTCTCTTTGCGTATGGTGTAACTCGCGGTTTCTTATTTTTATTAGTAAACATAGGAATATAAAAGGAAAACAAAATATTCAATAAATTTGACTTACGGGTGAATAACGAATCTCATGTTGTTCTTGGATAGGCAATTGGGGTTGAAACCTCTAAGTCCTGGCGTCCTGGCAGTTCCCTCGACGATAATCCTTCGGCGATCTGGAATCCAACGATGTTCTCTCGTTGTGCTGCTTACTACACTTTCACTCACAATGTACGGACGGATCTCGGTATAAAAAAGAAAGCGTTTTCGTCAATAACCCGTCGACGAAGCGAATAATTAGTACGATAAACCGTCGTTCTAATTTACGCACTTTACTTTAAAACCGGGATAGGACTTTTGCCTATCCTACCGACTGCGCCAGTTAATAGAACGTTATCACCGTTTAATAAAAAAAATAAAATATAATTATTCTTTAAACTTCTTTATTACAACTGTTCTGCTACAAGTTAAAATATTAACTGACTCTAATTAGAATTTTTGTATTACATGAAGTGACAAAGATTTTAATATGACATAAATTTCTATGGAAAATTGTCTACAGTGAAACCAGAGCTTTAGGAATTTTACTTTATGAGGTGATGGGAATTAAAAGCATTCACCTTGGAATAATTTTATAGTTTTGCTAATATGACAATTTCTGAAGGAAATTGTCCAGACAAAATTATTAAGAAATATATATAAAATGAGGACAATTGAATGTAATGGAAAAATGGTTTGTTGGCGGCACGTGTATTGTTGTAGGGTACGTAACTCGCGAGCGGGCGGCATTTTAAAGTGTGTTGTTTGAACTACCGTAAGCGGCGGGCGAGTCTACAATTTTTAATAAAAAGTTCAAAGTTAACGATTGAACACGGCGGGCGCATCCCCAATTAAAGTTTTTTGGTTTTAACGATTGACGGTGACGGGCGGTTTCGTCCGCTGGTGTTAGTTCGTGAAATTTCAAACCAAGTTTTGCTAATTGTTAAAGAAGTTGAAAGATTCATATTTTAAAAATTTAGTGGTGTAATCTATTGGATTAAGATTTAAAGAATTGAGTTGTTAGAAGAAGAAGAGTTGTTTTGAATGAGTTGTTATTTGAAAAAAGAACGATCTTGTTGAAGAAATTGATTGATTGTTTTGTTATTTAAAAAACTGATGGATTCATTGTTTTGGTTACTAAAACAAAAAATTTGTGTTTTAACGGAAGTTTAAGGATATTTAAACATTGGATTGGTCTAAAAATTTATTGTGTCTTTGTTTAAGGATTGAAGAATCTGCAAGGTAAATTTTACATACATAAGTATATTGGAAAATATAACAATTGGCGCAGCCGGTAGGATCTGGGTGCGCAAATAGTAAAATCGTTAATACTGCTGGTCTAGGCTCTTTGACCTCCAACCCAAGGCTGAGCCTGACTTGGGGGCAGTGTTAGCGTCTGCCACTACAGCGCATAAAATATCCCAGATCCTCCACGAATCCTCGCTCGGGGGTGTACAACCACGGTGCCTCTGCTCCAGGCGAGCACGCGCTCACCCCCCATTGAATAGCATCGCGGGACTTTTAGTGGGCTTCATCCCTGCCCAGGAGACGCCCTATGTCCGAGGGCCAACCAGGGGACACGAGCAAAACTGAAACTCCCCCTCCGAGGGACCACCAACCATCGAGGGACTTAACCACACCAGGCCCCTCTACTTCATCAGGAGCCACCGACACCCCAGCATCCTGCCAGGTCACTCAGCGAGGGACTTCAACACCACTATCTGCACATCAATCAACACCATCAGAAACACCCCAAACATCCCCCAGACGTCTCCGAAGTGGGACAATCCTAGGAGAAGGAGAGAAACAAGTAGGTTTAACTTCAAGATTAGAATACATACTTAAGCGGGCGCAGGAGAGAGGAAAATTTAATATAGTACATTTTGAGGCCGTGGATAAACAAATCCAAAGGGCCAGCCTAGAAAGAAAGGCTAAAGTCGAATCATTCAAAGAGGAGGCCCTAAAATTTAAACAGGACCTCCTCAATTTAAAAAATAGTCTCCCACGCCCCCTTGAGGTAGTAGATAAGGTTAGCATAGAGGATAGGGACCATTGTGAAAACAGTAACACTGAACCGCCCGAACCCGATTACGCCCCAATAGACCTACTCGCGGATTGGGTCGATCTCTCTACCCGATCCTTGTCCCTCCTAGAGGAAGAGGAGGCGGCCTTTCAAGACAGTCGTCTTGTCAAATCTTTACTACAAAAAGAATTTCCTACAGCCATGGCCGACGAATATATTAAAGTCGCCAAATTAACGGCCCAACTAGTCCCTTTATTCTCTGGCGGCCAAAACCCAACGATGGCAACTGAACTACAAATGTTCCTAGGCTGTTGCCGTCGGGTACTACAGTGCCTGACAGAACAAGAAAAGGCCGCCTTTATTCAAATTTACCCAACTAGGCTTCGGGGAGAGGCCTATCAACTGATTGCCTCCTCCCAACCCGCCACTTTTGAGGAGGCAGAAAACCTCCTAAACAGGACCTATCTTCCCAGAGAAACATATCAAGAACTGGTCAATAAATTAATTCAATTACGCCAGTTCCCCTTAGAGCCGCTCACGGCCTATACCACTAGGATCAAACAGCAGTTGTCACTATGCGAAGAGGCGGCCACCACTAAATATGGTGCGATGGCAGCACCGGCCGTAAAGGCCCAACTGCAAGATTTCGCAAAAAATGCCCTGCGGAGTGGGGTTACCAACCCCCACCTCTGCCAGTACCTACTAACTCTGGGAGAGGATACACTTGACAGCCTAACCCAAAAGGCACTAGATATGGAGAAGCTGCAACAAAATTCTATGTATGCCTCCTATCAAATGACAGTGCCTCAACCGGCATATAACCCTTATGGGCAACCAGTCCCTACCTATATGCCGGAAAATATCTATCAAACAGCCCCAACACATACGCCCAGTACAAACACTCAGTATACCGCCCCGCCAACACCAACAACGCCGCAAACAACACTCCAGAATCCGATAAATCCACAGGTGATGTACACCGCATACGCTCCATCCACAAACCAAACAAACACAATACAAACAATACCGCCGGCGCCACTACAAAGCGCCAACCAAGTAACAACTTTAAGCCCCGTTCCAAAAAATGAAAATAAACCCTTAAACATCACCTGTAACTATTGCAGAAACAGAGGGCATACTTATGCGGACTGTTTGAAACGCAAAAAAAAGCCCTTCTGCATAATCTGCCGGTCCAACTCGCACGACGCGAGGGACTGCCCCTGAAATGGGGGACGTACTAATTTTTGCGTCTTCCCTCATCTCATTGCAATATATAAGTGATATATGTATATATATTGCCAATTAAAACTTGTACTTCACATATTTTATATTAATATTATTCTTTTATTTAATACGTTTATTTAACATTTATTTATTATTATATTTAATAGCTTCAGATTTTAATAGTTTAAGATTTTTTTATTTTTTATTATGTCACACCGAAAATTACATAACGGTTTTTAATTATACAACTTATTATAGGAGACTTCCTTATCGAATAAACTCCTAACTAATACTCTTACAAAAATTCAAAATAATTTTTAATATCACAATATTTGTGTGGCTATGTTTTTTAAAATTGTTTCTGTGTACAGTGTATGTTAAGAAATGCAAAAAATTATTGTCAACCAAAAAACAACGATCAAAACACGCGCACATGTAATTTGACGACTCTTCCGTTCCAGCCGCGATGGATCAAAAAATATTTCGATTTTTATGGAAACAATTTTGCTTAGGTAGCAATTTTGTATGTTACCTGGGCAATAATTGTTTACGCAGCAATTCAAATTGAATATGTTAAGTTTATGCTATTTTGTTTATGTATTGATTTATTATTATATTTAATTTGTTAATTTTTGTAATTGTAGTCATAGCTATAAATATCTGTAATATCTGTAAATAAATTCATTCATTCCAACGGAATCGAAGCTTGAGCGTGTTATTAACACCTTTTAATTAACATTTACTGTGCTTAGGTGTATCACCTATAGCGCAAATCAACAGAGGTCTAGGTGTAACACCTAAACCTACAATCAGGCGAAGAAGCAAAAGAGCTTCTCCGCATAACAAAAAACATTGGTGACCCCGACGTGATCACAAGTGAATCACTTGTGGCACGATCACAACCATCAGTTGAATCACGTCAACAAACCTGCATCACTCATCATCTCGCAATTTGAGACTCTAGAACTCATCCAGAGGTCCAAATTGGAGCAAAACCAGGTGCAGCCATCAATCATCATCTCGCAGTTTGAGACTCTAGAACTCATCCAGACGTCCAAATTGGAGTAATACCAGGTGCATCCAGCAGGTCCCATCATACCACAACCATCAGTAGAGACATCAACGATTCCTTCAGCCATCAATTAGGAGGCAGAATCTATACAACCAGTACCAACGCCATTGTTTCAATACAATTTCCAGACAAAACACAACTCCGCGAGGATGGATGGACTTTTGGATTTACAATCACGTTTAGGCGAAGAGATCCAGACCAGTTACCGGAACTTCAGGAAGGACTCTGCCAACAGGAAAACAAGAGAGTACTTAACAACCCGACTAAACTCTCTTGAAGAGAAATGGGAGAAATTTCAGGCGAACCATCTTCAACTCACCGACTTCGAAGCCAGCAGTGCAGACAATGAGTACTTCACCAGAAATTATTTCAGCACGATCGAAGGATTATACAATCAATATAAGCACCAGTTGCTTAATTTCGAAAACGAGCAGGGTTCCAGCCAAAAAACACGTGAAACCAGCCAAAAGGTTTCAGCGAAAACTGCAGCAGACAACCAGTCTGAACCAACAAGAGAAGCCCAGCCGAGAGTAAGGTTTGAAGAACCACTCAGCCCTGCATCATCAGAACAATTGCAAGATGACACACAGAAAAAGATTAGGCGACAACAACGTGCCATGGC
Source organism: Thereva unica (assembly GCA_949987705.1). NCBI lineage: Eukaryota > Metazoa > Arthropoda > Insecta > Diptera > Therevidae > Thereva > Thereva unica. The sequence continues at coordinate 113,193,556 of OX465283.1, forward strand.
AATATTAACGCGCACTCTAAATGATATAACAGCAAAGTCAAGTAGTACACAGTCAAGGGTGTTCTACGAAATCAACCTCCAAACCATCCATAAAACTTTCGACGCAATAACTGAACTGGATCAGCAAATTTGGGAGGAAGTGGTGGATGCGCCACTAGATTACACCAGAGAAATATATGACAGTCTCTACGATTGGGTACAAGAAACCCTAGTACACCTACACGAGAAACTAGAATTCAAGGAAGCCACCACGTCACATGGGCAGCCGCTCCAAATCAAACTACCACGTGTCACATTGCCAGTCTTTGATGGAGACTATACAAAATGGACTCAATTTCATGACATGTTTGTACAAATGATAGAGTCAAAACCAATCAGCAAGACGGAAAAGATGTTCTACCTTACAACCAATTTAAGCGGTGAAGCAAAGGCACTACTGAACCATCTCCCTATATCAGATGCGAACTACACCACAGCATGGGAGACGTTAAACAAAAGATATAACAACCAAAGGTTACTTTGTACGGCATTGCTCAACAAACTCTGGGACCAACCATGCACGCAGGGTCAGTTAGCAAATGCAATCAAACATCTCCATGATGTAACCAGTGAGTGCTTACTCGCTTTAGAGAACATAAAGGTTTCCACCACAAACTGGGATCCAATGTTAATGCATCTTCTTCCCAAAAAGTTGGATAAGAACACTCACGCTCTTTTTGAAGCTTCATTGGACTCCCCAAGAACCACTCCCACCATAAGAGACCTGCTAAATTTCCTAGAGAAAAGATTCCAGACCTTAGAAGCTCTTGGTAAAGAATCAGTAGGCCATTCTCCAGGGCGAGACCAAGGATCCTCGAGACAAGGAAAGAGTCACTCACGCTCCTCACTGATGTCTACAAACAAATCAAGCCAGTGCATCTTATGCAAACACAAGAATCATCCACTGTACGCATGCCGAGAATTCCTAGCACTACCAATTGCAAGCCGCCGACAAACCATCAGGCAGCACAATTTATGCATGAATTGTTTGAACGATGGACATAAGGCAGTAGAATGTAAATCCAGAAGCTGTCCCAAGTGTTCTGAAAGGCACAACTCCTTACTACACTCGGACGCTGCCCCCAAATCAGTCCACGTTAAGCAAGGGAACACCAAACCTCAACCTTCAACTTCAACACCAGTTCCTCACTCATACTTCAATCCAGGAAGTTCAAGGCAACCTCAACCACCAGCTTTTCCTATTGATACAACTGCGCCGTATCCAACGGCATTAACAACCAATGCTAGAAATAATATGCGTAGATATGTGATGCTAAGCACAGTTGTCGTAGAAGTCAGCTGTGGACAGGGACAACGAGTGCGATGTCGAGCAGTCCTTGATTGTGGATCCCAAATCAGCCTTATCACTGAGGATTTGGCAAAGCGACTACGAGCTCTCCGTATGCCTGAAACAATGTATATCAATGGCATAGGAAAGGACCGACAAAAATTAAACCATAGGGCCAATGTACAGGTGCATTCCACAATTAATAACTACGTTACACAACTAGAAGTTTTCGTGATTCGCGACATCACACAAAGGCAACCAGGCCACAAGATCGAAAGGGCAACATGGCCCATTCCAGATAACGTACACTTGGCGGATCCAGAATTTCACATACCTGGCAACATCGACCTGTTAATCGGAGCAGAAATATTCCTCGACTTACTATTAGTCGGACAGATCAAGCTCGGTGAGGGATTGCCAAGACTCCAGAATACAGTATTTGGTTGGATAATAGCTGGACCAGTTCACCATGAGAGCACATCATACACTGTTTGCGGCATCTGCAGTGAAGATGAGAAACTCGAGAACCAACTCAGCAAATTCTGGAGACTAGAAGAAGTCGAGTCATCAGACGAAATCAGTACATTGACTAGAGTAGAACAAAGGTGCGTGGACCACTTCAATCAACATGTAAAAAGAGACAAGGAGGGCAGATTCATTGTCAAACTTCCCTTCGCACAAGATCCCAACTCTCTGGGAAAATCAAGAGACATCGCGATGCAGCGATTCCACTCATTGGAAAAAAGGCTCCTTCGACAACCGGAGCTACAGCATTAGGACATATGAAGGAAACAGATATATCCTCAATCAAGGGTCCTCATTACTTCCTGCCACACCACTGCGTTACTAAGTTAGATAGTAGCACGACAAAACTACGAGTGGTCTTTGATGCGTCAGCAAAGACCGCTTCAAACCTGTCACTAAATGAGGTTCTCTGCAAGGGCCCAACCATTCAGAATGAACTACTCTCAATCTTGATACGCTTCAGGTTTCCTAAATTTGTATTTACCGCGGACATTGAGAAGATGTACCGACAAGTAAAGATTGCCGAAGAGGACCAACAGTATCAATTAATAGCCTGGCGAGAGCATCCACAAGAACCATTGAAATATTTCAAACTCTGCACTGTCACTGTCACCAGCTCCATTTCTAGCTACTAAATGTTTGGATATGCTTGCTACCCAAGGTACCCTGACACATCCACTGGCAGCTCAGGTTCTCAAGCGCGATTTTTATGTAGACGATGTCATGTCAGGATCAGACAGCTTACCCGAAATAGTAGAAATTCAAAGGCAACTTAAAGATCTACTGTCTTCTGCCGGATTCAATCTTCGCAAATGGTGCGGAAATCATCCACAGCTACTGAAGAACGTCCCGAGAGAAGATATTGAGCTTGAAGTAAACTTTAACAAGCCTACGGACGAATCCATCAAAACACTTGGGCTGACTTGGCAGCCAAGCGCTGACACCTTTCAAATAAAAACCAACTGGAATGACACAAGAAAGATTACCAAACGAACAGCTCTCTCCGACATCTCACACATCTTCGACCCACTTGGATTCATGAACCCTGTCACAATAATCGCCAAAATGTTCATCCGCAAGATCTGGACATTGAAACTGGACTGGGATGCAGCCTTACCAATGGACATGCACACTAGCTGGAGTAGATTCCGAGAGGAGTTAAGAGTACTCAACGACATTCGAATTCCAAGACATATAGCATCTGGGAAAGGTATAAAACAATACAATTTCATGCCTTTGCAGATGCATCTGAGGCGGCTTATGGAGCTGCTATATATGTGAGAACGACACACCAGGATGGCATCATCCGCTGCAAAACTGGCAGCCCAGCTGATGCAAAGGGTGAGAAAGGAAGTGAATCTGCCCAACGTGAAGGTGCATTTTTGGACAGATTCGGAAATAGTTCTGGCCTGGATTCGATCAGATTCGTCATCCTACCACACGTTTGTGGCCAATCGCGTTGCAGCAATTCAGCGGTTGACCAATCCAGATGAATGGAGGCACGTTGGATCTAAAGACAATCCTGCTGACATTGTTTCACGAGGAATGACACCAGCTAAACTGATTAAATGCAATCTATGGTTTTATGGACCACAATATCTACACGGTCCAGAGACAATTTGGCCAGTGCAACCACCAACAACGAATACAGATATAGAGAGAAAAACTCAAGGGAGAGTGGCATTAACATCAACCAATCAAATCTCATGGATCAGTGACATCAATCATGGCAACTCATTTCAAAGACTCCTGAGAATTGTGGCCTATGTTTTACGTTTTGTTCGAAGACCAACACAACAGTCAGAGAAGCAAAAGACTCGGCAGCTAACAGTCAGTGAATTAAACAAGGCGCACCAAGTGATCATTTCCCAGATACAACAGGAAGGATTTAAAGACGAGCTCCATCAACTTCGTCAACACAAATGCGTCAACAACAACAGTCCATTGAACAGCTTGTGTCCTTTCCTCGATGAGGAAAATATTATCCGTGTCGGAGGCAGACTAGCAAACGCAGAGCTACCATATGATGCTAAGCATCAAATGTTGCTTCCTTACGCTCACCCATTGGCTACCATGATAATGACAGACATCCATATTCGTAATCTACATGTTGGGCCACAAGGTCTTCTGGCAATGACAAGGCAACGCTATTGGCCTATCAAAGGCAAAAACATGGCCCGAGCGATCGTGCAACTCTGTGTACGATGTAACAAGGTGAAGCCTAAACTTATGACACAAATGATGGGAAATCTACCCACAATGAGAGTTCAACCTGCCAGACCTTTCGTAAATGCTGGGGTAGATTTCTGCGGCCCGATAGAGACACACTTCAAGCTAAGAGGAAAGCGACCTCAGAAAGCATACATCTCCGTCTATTGTTGTTTTGCAACAAAGGCCGTTCACCTAGAGGTTGCAAGTGACCTAACTACAGAGGCCTTCATAGGAACACTCAAACGATTCATAGCCAGAAGAGGGAATTGCCGAAACCTCCACTGTGACAACGCAACAAATTTTGTTGGTGCCAAAAACCAGCTTATGGAGCTCCAGGACTCCATATACTCTTCTGTCTCACAGCAAAAAATTGTCTCATTTTGCCAAACAAAAGGAGTAGATTTCCACATGATTCCTCCTCGAGCACCTCATTTTGGAGGTCTATGGGAGGCTGCGGTAAAGTCAGCCAAGACATTACTACGAAGATCAGTAGCCTCAGGAGCGCTTACTTTTGAAGAACTATCAACCGTAACCGCAGAAATTGAAGCTATCTTAAATTCAAGGCCTTTAACGCCATTAACTGCTAATCCCAACGACTTGGCAGCTCTAACCCCTGGTCATTTCTTAATTGGGGAACCACTCACCACAATTGTGGAGCCAAATGCTGTTCCACAAAATGTCAATCTAGTCAGAAGATGGAAGCTGGTATCACATGTCAAACACGAGTTCTGGCGGCGATGGTCTCATGAATACCTGTGTGAACTTCAACAAAGACAAAAGTGGAGACAACAAGGTCAAAATGCCAAGCCAGGCATGATGGTGTCAATAAAGGAAGACAATCTACCACCATTGAAATGGCAACTTGGACGAATCGAGCGGACCATCCAAGGAGATGACGGATTGGTGCGAGTTGCTGACGTCAAGACCACTTCAGGAACACTGAGACGACCAATCCACAAACTAGCTCCATTGCCAATTGAAATGGAGGAAAGGTGCACAACAGAAGAGTCAACTGAATCCCTCAAGGGCAACATTAGCGCAAGACCAGCCATAGATAACGAGACACAACACAGGGCTAAACGAATGCGGCCATCAACCAGTTCAGCTATCAGCACATTTCTCCTAACTTGCCTCATCCTACCAATCCTCGGACACTCTGCAGTTGAAGTTACGCCATTTACCTCACAATCAGGAATGTACTTCGAAAACCTCGGCACAGCAAATTTAATCAGGAACGAGTGGTCACTCATTGTCTACTACAACATGGAAGGTTACTGGAAGGAAGGTGCTGCAATAACCGTTGGTATTGACAAGTTGCGCAAGCTTTGCAATTCACACAAAGACACGGATCACTGCTCTATCGTCATCAGTCAATTTGTTCGGATATCACAAGAACTCACCAGCAACAACGAATTACTGCAACCCATCGCGCGCAAAAGATTGAAGCGAGCCCCACTCAACATCGTTGGAAATATTGCCGGAGCACTATTTGGGGTCCTCGACTCGGAATATGCCGAAAAACTATCAGCCACAATAGACAACATACGGAGCAATGAAAACCATCTTTTAGATCTGATCAAAAATCAGACATCTCTCATAGATTCCACCCTGAACGTATTCAAACAGGATCATCAGGAAATAGAGATGCAGCTAGAAGCTATTAATAAGCACCTAAGACTTATTGACGATCAAGTCAATAAAATCTCAGACGAACTTTATCAACAAAGGGTGGCAGAAGCATTTTCCATGTTGGCAGTACAACTGACTTTAATGACAATGAACTATCAACGGTCTCAGATGGCAATTACAACCGTGCTAATTGACACCCATCATGGAAAGGTAAACCCTCAGCTCCTGTCTCCCAAGCAAGTAAGGGAACAACTATCCACCATAAAAGACTATCTACCATCAACACTGAGACTACCTGCAAGACCAGACAACTTGCTTCAGCTATACAGGCTTATGAAAATACAGGGTCGAGCTACAAACAAATATATTATCTTTCAAATAAGACTTCCACTGTTTGCATTTGAAGAATTCGAACTGTATCATCTAATACCTGTACCCGTCATAGTCAACGGAACATTTATGGCTATTAGGCCATCAGCCGAATTCCTAGTGATCAATCTACACAAGGACAAATACTATCCACTCAACAAGCAGGAATTCGCGTTATGTGAGACCATCGGCGAATCTGATCATATGTGTATTCAACAACACCCAATTTATCGAAAAGGTGCAAACGTCAGCTCCTGCGAACTCAATCTCATTACTTACCTCGAGCCAACCAACGATTGTGAAATAATCAACGCCGAAGAACTCCCTAAATGGATTCAGCTATACAATCCCAACAAATGGATTTACTCTGTGCGTAAAACCACGGTTGTCACAATCATTTGTAGCGATACCACTGTTCAACAAACTCTTCAAGGAACAGGAATCTTGAGTATGGGAATGAATTGCGAACTTTGGCAAGATCATCTGACATTGCAGTCCCACAACGTTTATCCAAAATCAATGAAGTCTTCGTTCAATCCTACACAAAATCTCACAGATTTGTTGCATTTGGAAAGCCAGGAGCCTCTCAAATTCACGGCACCTATCACTCATCGTAATGTGGAGGATATTAAGAATTTACAGCAACAAATCCAAGACCTGAAAGGGAAGGAAGTTCTTCCTCATAAAATAGATGTAAACAACACACACCAACTTGCATTGGGATACACAGCCCTTGTAATTGCTGTATTAACAACGTCTACCATATTGATCATCAAGTGCTACAAAAAGAAGGAGACATCCAGAGACAGACCAATTCCAGCCCCAAGATCTTCATTTGGCAGTCGATTTGCAATCGACCCGGAACTCATCAATTGCCCAGAAGCTGGTCAAGGCGGGGGAAGATGTTAAGAAATGCAAAAAATTATCGTCAACCAAAAAACAACGATCAAAACACGCGCACATGTAATTTGACGACTCTTCCGTTCCAGCCGCGATGGATCAAAAAATATTTCGATTTTTATGGAAACAATTTTGCTTAGGTAGCAATTTTGTATGTTACCTGGGCAATAATTGTATACGCAGCAATTCAAATTGAATATGTTAAGTTTATGCTATTTTGTTTATGTATTGATTTATTATTATATTTAATTTGTTAATTTTTGTAATTGTAGTCATAGCTATAAATATCTGTAATATCTGTAAATAAATTCATTCATTCCAACGGAATCGAAGCTTGAGCGTGTTATTAACACCTTTTAATTAACATTTACTGTGCTTAGGTGTATCACCTATAGCGCAAATCAACAGAGGTCTAGGTGTAACACCTAAACCTACAATCAGGCGAAGAAGCAAAAGAGCTTCTCCGCATAACAAAAAACAGTGTATACATACGTGATATGACAATCCAAATTCCCCAAGTGTATTTAATAGTAGTAGTGAGAATCCAAATTGTGACGTAACCAAAAACACTGTACTTAAAATTATTAGAACAGAAACTGAGTGGATACTTGAATAAAACTTATTACAACGAAAAACGTATATACAAGTAGCGACTGCTACATAACTCCCCCTTCAGCGCGAGCGTCCATGAATGTACTATCATACTTTATTTTAATATTTAATTACTCACATAAAACGAAAAAAAAAAATTTAATTTTATAACCGAAATGAAACTTTTTTCTTTGAACTTCTAGTTACTGGTTTTTCAGTGTCTTCCTTTTTTTTCAATAAAGGCGGGTTTTAATCTATCAATTGATACTACCATTATTTTTCCGTTGACGTCAATCGTGAAAACTTTTTTATTTCTCTTAATAACTTTAAAAGGACCTTCATAAGGATCCTGCAAGGATCCCCTACTTCTATCTGTCCTCAAAAACACGAATTCGCAATCTTCTAAGTCTTTTGGAACATAGAAATTTCTTCTTTGATCCCGAGAATCTGTTGGCACGATGTTCCTCATGTGATCTCGTAATTGTTCTACTAGGTCTGTTGGATCTGATACTTGGTGTGGATCCCTCACAAAGAATTCTCCGGGGATACGTAATGTTTGACCATAAACTAATTCAGCCGGACTACACTTAAGATCCTCCTTAACTGTTGTTCTTAAACCTAGTAATATAGCTGGTATGTGCCACAACCAATTCGGATTAGACATCTTAGCTCTAAGAAATGCTTTTAACTGTCTGTGTAGCTTCTCCACCATTCCGTTGGATTGTGGGTGATACGCTGTTGTTCGAATCCTATGGGTTCCTAATAATTTTGAAAATTCCTCAAAAAGTTTTCCTTCAAATTGACCTCCTTGGTCCGTAGTAACTGTCAATGGAATCCCAAATCTGGAATTTTTGTATCGGAGATTTTGTATGTCTGTGAATTTTCGCTTTTTGACACGTTATACATGACTTCGCCCATAAATTAATATCAGTATTCATCCTAGGCCAAAAATATCTTCTTGTAATTAATTTCCTTGTACCTCGTATTCCTGGATGTGATAAGTTATGGATTTTGTCAAATATGCTTCTTCGTAATATCTCTGGTACGAATGGACGATCTCTACTAGTGGAACACTCTAACCAGATTTTACTTTCTAAGAAAGGTACATCTGTTTCCACTAAAATGAATTTCGAACTTTTATTTGGGTTTTCAATCAACTGTTTCAACTCTGTATCATCCTTTTGTGCTTCTACGATAATGCTTAAATCTATTTGCTTTTCGCTAACCGCGTCACAATTGCTATTTTCTACGGTTACCCGTGATAAAGTGTCAGCTACTACATTTGATTCTCCCTTGATGTATCTTATATCGGAGGTGAATTGGGTAACATAGTCTAATTGTCTTGCTTGTCTTGGACTTCTCTCCGCTTTGGTCCAAATTGCGGATGTAAGGTTTGTGATCCGTGAATACTGTAAATTTACGACCTTCCAAAAAATGTCTAAAGTGTTTAATACTTGAGTACATTGCCAACAGCTCTCTATCAAATGTAGAATACTTAATTTCTCCATTGCTTAATTTTCTGGAATAAAACGCTAAAGGTTCGCTTTTATTGTTGTTAATTTGTTCCAACATTGCTCCAATCGCAATGTTTGATGCATCAACCGTCAACTTCAAAGTAGGATTCTCCGCTGGATGCACTAATAACGTTGCCGAAATAAAAGCCTTCTTCACTTTGACGAACGCGTCTTCGCATTCTTCCGTCCAGTCAAAATTTTTTAAACTCTTAGGTTTTTTAAGCTCCCTAACTAAATGTATATGAATGGGGCTTAACAACTCTGCTAATCGTGGAATGAATCTGTGAAAGTAATTTACCATTCCTATGAATTGTTGAATCTGCTTAATGGAAGTAGGTGAAGGGAAATCCTGGATGAATTTAATTCTATTTTCAGAAGGAAGAATCCCGTCCTTCGTAATTTTGTGACTTAAAAATTCAATTTCATGTACACCAAAAAGACATTTCCCTGGGTTAATATTTATTCCGTATTCTTCTAAACGGCCGAACACCTGCTCTAAGTGTTTCTTGTGTTCCTCCTTATTTTTGCTTGCAACCAATATATCGTCAATGTAGACAAAAACGAATTCCAAACCAGTTAAAACTCTATCCATAAATCGTTGGAAAGTTTGAGCAGCATTTCTAAGTCCAAAGGGCATTCGAGTAAATTCGTATAAACCGAAAGGTGTAGTTATCGCTATAGATATCTTCCTCTGCCATAGGTATGTGATGGTAAGCTCTCACTAAATCAATCTTCGAAAATATGGTACAACCATTCAAATTTAACGTAAAATTTTGAATGTGAGGAATCGGGTATCTGTCTGGAATTGTTATTGAGTTTAGTCTCCGGTAATCTCCGCATGGTCGCCAATCAGTGGAATCTTTCTTCGGAACCATGTGTAGTGCTGATGAGACTGATGACGAAGATGTTCTGCATAAGCCTAATTTTACCATGTGCTCGAATTCTAATTTAGCGATTTTAAATTTATTAGTGTCGAGTCTTCTAGGTCTTGAAAATGGTAGTTGACCTTTAGTGGTAATAGTATGCACTATATTATGTCGTACAGGTAAATCATAGCGTGGAGGTTGAGTTAGAGAGGGAAATCTAGCTAAAACATTACCATATTCACTATCAAAGGTACAATGCCTGGGTGAAGGAGAATCTGTTTTAATCATGAATCCATTAACTGTTAACTCGGTGTTACCATCTATTATTCTCTTATTTTTTAAATCAACCAGCAAATTGAATTCAGAAAGAAAATCTGCGCCAATAATAGGTTTGTCGACGCTTGCTATAATGAACGGAAAAGTTAAATCTCGTCTTAATCCAAAGTCTATCTTAAGAAGTTTTTCTCCGTAAGTATGGATAATTGATCCGTTAGCTGCTGTAAGAATTAAATTTGGATTTCTTTTACATTTGCCACAATATGAATTCGGTATTACTGATAATTCCGCTCCTGTATCAATTAGAAATTTAAGTTTATTTTCTTTATCGTAAATAAAAAGTCTATTAGATATTAGATATTAGTTTTTTTGATTATTATAGTTGCAAGGTTTAATACATCTTTTAGCCTTGTCGCCGAATTTAAAATGAAACCAACAAAATGGTTTATTATTATTATTGTATTTCGATCTATCACGGCTTCTACTTCTAGACCTTGACCTATGATGAAACTCATTATTCCTATTAAATGTAAGTTTCTTAATTAAATCTGTTAAATTTTCAATTTTATTCTCTAAATCATTAACCTTCTTAGCATAATCAATGTTATTTATATTAATACATTTTTGGTTTATAAAAGGATTTGAAGAACAATCATTGATGGATGAAGTATACTGAAATCTGGAACATTCGAAAATTTTATCTGCTAACGTTAGAATATCTTGAATGTTTTGTTTACCAGAGGACATCAATGCGATGTTAATACTAGGCGGTAATTTTCGCATCCAAAGTTTTCTAATCAGGTCCTTTCCTAAATTCGAAGATGTTCCTGCAAGTATCTCCATTGATCTATAAAATTCTGATGGTTTTCGATCTCCCATCTCAGAATTGCATAATAATTGCTCCAACTTTTTCTCTTCAGACTCTGTAAATCTTTGAATTAATGTTGTTTTTAATGCTTGGTATTTATTCTCCGATGGTGGGTTTTGAATGAAGTCCAATATATTCATTATTATTTCTAAAGGAAGAGCTTGTATCACATGTTCGAATTTAGTCTCATCTAGTCTAATTCCTTTAGAGTTAAATTGACTTTCTGTTAAAATAAACCATGCTTCTGGGCATGGAGACCAGAAAGTTGGTAGCTTAACAGCCGATGCACTGATATTCTCACTATCAACGTGCATTCTCTCACTATCACCACCTTGGACACTCATATTAATCACAATTTTTTAAATAAAACTCACGTAAAAAGAAGTTCAATAAAATTTCGACTTTACTTAAAAACTTCGCGATACTTTAAAATAACAACCGTGGACGTTCGCGAAAAGAGTCGATTAACACTCAAACTTAAATAAATTCCCGAAAATTTTATTCAAGTTCTCACTTCCTGAAAAAAAAAAGATTGAGGAAAAATATTTGCAAAAGGAAATAAATTGAATTGTCACCACTACTAAATTATGTAAGTGTAATGTTTTTTTTAGTGTAAGCAATTCCGTACAATTTAAATTTTAAAATTAAAGAAAAATATTTAATTAAAATAAATACTTGGTCTCCCTAATAAAAAATGAACCTCTTCTTAAAATTTTTCACCAAATGCTTTTCTTTCTTGAATCTACTTCTTTTCTTCGTAAAATTTTCAGAATTTTCTTCATATCTTCTTTCTTCATAAATTTTCTTTCATAAAAATTTTTTTTAATTCTTCTTTCTTTTTTTTTCTTTGAAAAATTTCTTCGTTCTTCTAATGTCGGGGTCACCAATATGAAATGGGGGACGTACTAATTTTTGCGTCTTCCCTCATCTCATTGCAATATATAAGTGATATATGTATATATATTGCCAATTTAAACTTGTACTTCACATATTTTATATTAATATTATTCTTTTATTTAACACGTTTATTTAACATTTATTTATTATTATATTTAATAGCTTCAGATTTTAATAGTTTAAGATTTTTTTATTTTTTATTATGTCACACCGAAAATTACATAACGGTTTTTAATTATACAACTTATTATAGGAGACTTCCTTATCGAATAAACTCCTAACTAATACTCTTACAAAAATTCAAAATAATTTTTAATATCACAATATTTGTGTGGCTATGTTTTTTAAAATTGTTTCTGTGTACAGTGTATACATACGTGATATGACAATCCAAATTCCCCAAGTGTATTTTAATAGTAGTAGTGAGAATCCAAATTGTGACGTAACCAAAAACACTGTACTTAAAATTATTAGAACAGAAACTGAGTGGATACTTGAATAAAACTTATTACAACGAAAAACGTATATACAAGTAGCGACTGCAACAGCCCCCAACCAGTTGAGCCTCCAAGGTCCTCATATAATAACAATAATAATCGTTACCGAAACCAGGGGACTTCATACAATAATGGTAATAATCGCTACCAGAACCAGGGGCCTACATATAATAATAACAATAACAATCGTTACCCCAACCAGCGGTCTCAGTACCAAGGTAACAACCGTTACTTAGACCTGCGGTCACAACCTATGGGTAATTATCGCTATTCCGACCAACAACCCCCTAACCAGAACAATAATAGACAACCAAACAACCGACCCATGAATAATGGAACCAACCAACCCAACGACCGTCAACAGGCAACCAATAACACAAGGTCAGTGTTTAATATTAGATATAGATGTGATTTCTGCCACAGACGTGGTCATCAAGTAGACGACTGTCATCAAAGACAGCGCACAGTGGTTCCCCGTCCATACTAAGGTGCGACAAAAATAATAACATCTAAAATTTTTGGTTTTGAGCAATAAAACTAACTTGAATATGTTAAATGAATATTTATTGATAAAAAAAAGTCTACTTTAAGGGTGTGTATATTAATAAAATAAATAAATTTATCTAAATTAAATACAAAAGTATAACTAATTGTCCTAAAACAATTTTACACAAGGCAGGTATATTTTTTTACATTATTTCCTTAAATATATTAGATACTAAATAAACATCTCTAACTATATATACAAAAACAAAAATGGGAAAAAATATTTATTTTTATAAATACTTAAACCTAACTTAAACTAACAACATAATTCTAAAACAGCTTTAGATAAAAGTGTCTTCTTTTTCCTAGGCAGCTTTCTAAGCCCTGATATTAAGGGATCAGAGCTAAGAAGCAGCCTGTTAAGAAGGTCCCTATTAACAACCCTAGACATCTTTCGGGTATGCCTGAGGCGAAACGCCTTGATGTCCTTATTCCTAGCTTCTGCGGCTTCTTCCGACAACTCTCCAATAGATAATAAAGCATGTTCTATGACGTTAGACCCATGAATTAATATCTTATGGACAGAAGCTGGCATATAGTACCACGGATAAATTTCAACAATTTGCCTGGCAGTAGTCATAGCAAATTCTTGAAATTTATCCGCGTTTATTTTATAGCCAGAACCTAAGGCCTGGAGAATGGTGGCACAACGACTAATCAAATTTTCATCAATTCCTGTAATTTCAGCTGAAAGTACAGGATTTTCAAAAAATTTCGTGGCCGTGTTGCCATCATTCGACGTCCCACTTCCCCTGGCTTAGGTTTGTCGACTATCAAACCCATCTTCTCTCTAAATAAAGATTGGATGAGTTTTTTTCTTTCTGCCACATTTTCTTTTTGTTTCTCGCCACGGACTTGCCAACTTTGGACATCCAGGCGATAGGAAACGTGCAGGAAGAACTCAAAAAATCTAATCCAGGCGTGAAGTGGTGACAGTCCAAAGGCAAGACTCTCTTGAGATACCGCCTTCTGCAAACATAGGTCGATATTATTCATCTCTTTTGGAGTGGCCTCGCAAATGTAACACTTTGTTGAAGAGGTTGCAGTTAATGCATTGCAAACCTTTCCATCGACCATGGTTAATTGAAGATTGTGGCGTACATTCCAATCTCTATTACCTACCCATGGTGATTTTTGTGGCTTGCAATGCATTGATTTTCTCTGAAAAATACCGTTCCTCTTCAACCTAAACTTCAGTTGTTTCTTTTACAAATCTGAATCTAAAAGGCCGAGTATATCGAGTTGAAGAGGGACGAGGATTTTTCCAAATGACTACATCTCGTTGCAGAAACTGTAAGGGAACATATGAAGTTACGAACAAATTACTGTCATCAATCGTTTCAGAGTCACTAAAAGATTGCTTGTACTCACTGTGACCTGAACTTCCATCAAACCCCCATTTGCCCATTAAAACAAGAGAGTTATCGGAGTCAGCAACGGAATGAGATTCAAGCACTTCTTTTTGTGACTCCAATAGTCTTGAAGCCGTATGATCTAGTAGAGCTTGTAACTCGACTTCAGCGCTTGATTCGGTGACAGTAATTTGATCCGCAATTGGATAACAATTTTGCTTTTCCTTCAATACAGACTTATAACTAGGCAAAAAATTTAATAGTAACTTATCGTTAACAAAACTTCTTATTAACAAATACTGGTGTTTCGTCAATTTTGCTTCCACAATAAGGGAAACGACGTCGCTGACTGAGGGTTCAGTAAATCTAGCCGAAACTCCAGCTTCATCACTAAAAGCTGATCGTAGCGACTCGTCAAGCTGGCACACCTCACTTCTCCTCCGCTGTCGTGTACGCTTACTACAATCAGCATAGTCTTTCTTCGGTCGCCCACGCTTCTTCGAAGATGTCTCTGGCAGGTTCATTGGCTGAGAATCTCCCAAGCCTACAGATTCAGCTGCTTCAAGCCAATCGATTTGTTTAGCTTGAAACAAATCCTTGTCGTAGTGATGTTTCCTCCACAGGATTTGTATTCTCTTACAGATGTAAGAAACACGCTTGTGCAATGTTTCAAAAGAATAATTCTCTTTGTCTTCGATTGACACAGAACTATGTACTTCATTAAATACAAGCTCAGCTCGTTCAGTACATGACAACTTTTGTTTGTTGAACTTGTACCAAATCTCAAATATATACTGCCTTTTAAAGACACAGAGCCGTTCGGCACCTAAAACAAAAGAAAAAATAAATAAATCGTGAAATTAAACATTTTGATGAAATAAAATATTTTAAATGGAATAGTAAATTGCTACGAAACACAGTAGGCCGATCTACAAAAGGCCAAATATCTCTAAAAATGGGATAAAATGGGATAGAAAATTAGTAAGACCGCAAAGTAGAAGGTCTCCTCGTAATTTTGACACAAACCATAGCATTAACTAAGATTAACTTAACAGTTAAAAGTTTAGATGTTTCCAAAGATATATTTAAAAAATACAAAAAAATGACTATGCCGTAGCATGCTCGTAACATAAATACCAAAGTTATGAACAATAAACAAATTAATACATTAAAATATACATACCCTTGCCTTGAAAATCCATCACAAACACAATCACAACAATGCAACGTTTCCGAGAAACACTAATGATTCGGCGCAGCAAACAACAAATGGGTTAATGATACCTGAAGAGCGCATGAGAAGCTTACACTTTGAAGTACGATTTGATAATGAGACTAATTGTTTGTGTCCTTCAATTTATATTTTTTAGGTAGTTCGGACATAATAGATAATAAAACGAGTAGTCATTTTACGAAACTAAAGAATTTTTTTTTTGATTTTTGTCGTATGGGAGGAACCACTGTGCAGCGCTGGGAATCACAACAAGCGGGAAACTCCCCGCAGTCGGACCAAGAAACCCCAGCCCGACAATAAGTCCTCAAAATATTACTAAAGGGGGGCCTCAAGCGCCCGAACCAAGTGTTCCACTCGTCACTCTTCCTCTAGACATAAGCCTTAACGGCAAAGCTGACCTAGCAGTGGACACCGGCGCTGAGGTCAGTATATTAAAACATAAAAAACTAAAGGATCCTAACCTACCAGATCCCACTAAAAAATGCACACTACAAACGCCATACGGCCAAGGACAAACATTAGGGAGCTGTCAGGGGAACATCATTCTAAACACCCCCCTCCCATGCACCTTCCAAATTGTGCAAAATACACAAGAAATCCCTAACGATGGTCTGTTAGGAAACGACTTTCTTTCCAAAAACTGTAACGTTGAAGGCCCAAACCAAACACTGCGATTTCCTCGCACGGAAATCAACCCAGTAGAAATTGCAATTCCATTACGCAATGGGTCCGCCAAGTCGAACCCTAGGGAGCAGCAGGAGCAAACCCAAACTAGGGAATCTCAACTCGTAGAAGCCGAAATAAACCCCGGTGGTGTCTCCAAGGTAGCCTCAGAGAGGAATACCAGCTGCCTATCTCTAGATGGTTCAAGGTTGGAAAACAACTCCAACGACTATGAGACCAATTCAGGCAAATATAACGTGGCATTGGAGAAATCCATTCGCCTACCAAGCCGGTCTCAAATGGTGGTCCCCATTCCCCTAAGGTTAGAGGAGGAAATGCTCTGTGAATCTTACGAGCCGAGCGAAGGAGTATTCCTCGCCAATTCCCTCTTGCCAACTGGAACAAAAACAGTGTATGTTGGTCTCATCAACGTTAACACCCAACCAGTAGTCCTGACGAGCCTATCCCTTACGCTCGTCCCAATCAAAGACTACACGACTATTCACCTAGCCTCTAACAACAACCCTAAGTCTCCAACGAATGCTAATGACGCATGTGAGTATCTTACAGGCTCTGAACCAGACGGTCTCAGGAACGCCAGTACTCCATCGACATCTAACTCAAGGCTCCAAAGTATACCCAATAATGGTGCAATCCCGCAAGGTATACCCCAGGGAAAGAGGGCAAAAGTGAAGTTGGGAACGAATGAAAAGGAAATCGAGTCCATCCGTCATCTACGATACATATTCCCGGACCATGTGGATCCGGACCTTGAGCGTGAAACGCGCTTCAAACAGCTAGACGAGGAACTCAGCCTCGATCACCCTCTAACGGCCGACGAGAAGCGGTCCATACGGGATCTTTGTTACGAATATGCCGATATATTCCACTTAAAAGGGGACAAGCTAACCTACACGGAAGCTCTAAGACACGAAATCCCCATGGTCTACGACCAATACATTAATCAAAAAATGTATAGACTACCGGAAACTCCGAGACAAGTCATCAATGACCAATTAGAAGAAATGTTGGACAACGATATTGTCCAACCCAGTAAAAGTCCGTGGAACTCACCCCTACTAGTGGTACCGAAAAAACCGGGCCCCGACGGTGAGAAAAAATGGCGCGTAGTAGTGGACTTTCGCAAAATTAATGAAAAGACAATAGGTGATGCGTATCCCTTACCAAAGATCGAGGACATCCTGGACCAGCTCGGTCACTCGAGATACTTCTCTACCCTCGACTTGGCCAGTGGTTACCACCAGGTACTAGTGGAACCACAGGATCGCCCCAAGACGGCCTTTAGCACGAACTATGGCCATTATGAGTTCAAACGTATGCCGTTCGGGTTAAAAGGTGCCCCGGCTACGTTTCAGCGGCTAATGAATTATGTCCTTACTGGTCTACAAGGCCTCGAATGCTTCGTCTACCTAGATGACATAGTCATCTATGGTAAGAACCTTGAGGACCATAATTCCAAGCTACGACGCATATTCGACCGGTTGAGGGAAAACAACCTCAAATTGCAACCGGAGAAATGCCAATTTTTGAAAAAGGAAGTAGTCTACCTGGGTCATGTATGCTCTGAAAAGGGAGCCCTACCAGACCCCAGAAAAACGGAGTGTGTCCAAAACTTCCCGGCGCCCCGTACCGTCAGGCAAGTCCAGTCCTTCTTGGGCCTTGCCAACTACTATAGAAAATTCATCCCAGAATTTTCTAAGATCGTACGCCTCCTAATCAATTTGCTAAGAAAGGGCGTGAAATTTTCATGGACGCCAAAATGCGAGGAAGCATTTCAAACGGTGAAGCGTTCTTTAGTCTCCCCACCACTGCTGATATACCCTCATTTCGAAAAACCGTTCAATCTAACAACGGACGCCAGCAGTGAGGCACTCGGAGCAGTGCTCTCTCAAGGAATCGTAGGCCAAGACCAGCCCATAGCTAGTCGCACTCTAAACAAGGCGGAGCGCAATTACTCCACCATCGAAAAGGAGCTGCTAGCCATAGTATGGGCTGTTAAAAACTTCAGATGTTATTTGATGGGTCGAAAGTTTACGGTCTATACAGACCATAAACCTCTTAAGGGAGTCTTCAACGTCAAGGACCCCACAACCCTACTCGTTAGGTTTCACCATAAATTGTCCGAATACGATTACCAAATTGAGTATAAACCGGGTAAATACAATACGAATGCTGATGCTCTCAGCCGGATTCCCCAAAGAGTAGAAGAGCCCAATACCTTCACGGAGGAAGCTCTAATTCACCAACCCGGTGAACCCCTAATTATATCGCCCGAGAGAAACGGAAATACATTGCCTCCTAGTGAACGACCGATACAATGCAACGCGGTCACTAGGGCTCAGGCACAAAAAATGCAGGATGAGGAAAAAGACGAACTCATTCCAACTGCAGGACCCCCCAATATCGACGAAGGGCCTAAAGAAACAGACTTTGAAACGGAAATTCCCCAGCCCCTTGAAGCCTCCAAAGATAGCTCCAGCGAGCTACGAAGAAAAGTTGAAGTGATTACAAGTCCCGAAGAAATCACTACAATACTGAAAGACTACCACGACTCCCCTTTCGGCGGACACCAGGGAGTCGTTAAGACATATAATCGCGTACGTCGTAAATATTGGTGGAGACACATGTTCCGCGATATCACTCGCTACATAAGAAGGTGCAAGAAATGTCAAACCATGAAGGCCTCTAGACAATTCCGAATGCCCATGGTTATTACAGACATAGCAGAAAAGCCCTTCGAAAAAGTCTATTTAGACGTAGTAGGTCCCCTGGAAGAAACCCATTCCGGAAATAAATACATCCTAACCTTCCAGGATAACCTGACAAAATTCGTCGACTGGTATGCCATTCCCAATGGGGAAGCCCAAACGATAGCACAAATTTTCTTCGACGAAATCGTCACGCGCTATCGCATACCCAAACAAATAGTCACCGACCAGGGATCAAATTTCCTGAGTGACCTCTTCAAGGGCGTGTGTAAGCTCTTAAAAGTTAAAAAACTTCAGACCTCAGCCTACCACCCGCAATCCAATGGCGCGCTAGAACGAGCTCATAGACCTCTGATCGAGTACCTACGTACCATAGTAGATGAGAGCCCAAACAATTGGGACCATTTTCTGCGCACGGCAGCGTTCGTGTACAACAACAGCGTACACGAGGGGACCAAACTTACCCCCATGGACTGCCTATATGGTTTCATTGCCGACGTCCCGTCCAACCTTAAACGCAACCCGGAGCCACTTTACAACCACGAGAGTTATTACCATCAACTCCGATATAAGTTGGAAAAATCCTATGCCCTAGCCCGCAAGAATCTACTTGCCAGCAAGAACCGCTCCAAGGCATATTATGATGGAAACGTACGCCCACTCACACTTCACGTAGGGGATAAGGTCCTCCTACGTAATGAGGCCCGAAAACATAAATTATCCCAAATCTGGGTCGGCCCCTATACAGTAGTGTCAGTACCAAGCGCTGTAAACACTACCATCAAAATAAATAGGAGATTAGTCACCGTTCATAATAACCGCTTGAAACCGTTTTATGAAAATAAAACGTAACTCTAAGCCATCAAGTAAGTCTTGCCTAAATACGCCTAATGGTGTTTTACGAAGTAAAACACTCAATTTAGACGGAAGGCAAACGGACAAAATACACAATACAATAACCTCATTGGTTCACACCGGAATCACCGGCTATAGATAAATCAGAACAAAACGGTCGACCAAAACTAACCTCCTATTTATAATCTAATTACAGCGCAAAATGTGGACGCTGGCATTACTACTAATCCTGCAAATTTCCGCAAGCGAGTCCGGGCCCTTGCCATACACCATCACCCCAATAAAAACGAACGGAGTACTCTATGAACTTCTAGGAGACTTATGGCTTTATCATCATGAGTGGAGCCTACTAACTGAACTGGATCTCCACGAACTAAGCGTACACACGGCATTAGCCGAACAAGCCGAGGAAGCGGTACGCCTGTTATGCGCTGGTGACGGCTCTGCATCATGCCGAGCCCAGCAGATAGTTATACATTCGACAATAAGTCACATAAAGCAGCGCACCCAAACTATTAGGGAATTAGTTCCCCCCAAGCGATCTAAACGATCCCTATTTGACGGCATCGGACATGCCCTACACCTGCTATTCGGGACCATGGACGCTAATAACGAGGAAGAAGTCTACAGCCGGTTAGGAGAGCTGGAAACCAACCAAAAAGCTCTGAATGAACTGGAGAAGCTACAGATCACGGTTGTCAACAACACCCTAAGAGAAATTCAAAAACCTCTAGCCGTCCTGCTAGAGCAACAACGAAACATTACGAATCAGGTAAAAACCCTGGACAATATAATAGAAGGGGTGGCAAAATCCCAAGTAAGACAGGGAATAGTCACAAACATCCTGTCCCTGGTCCTGGAAATCGAGTCCCGGCAAAGAACGATTTTAGATATAATCATAACTAGTAAGAACAATAAAATACACCCCCTATTAATATCTGAGTCGTCTCTAGCGAAGATTTACAATAGGACTCACCCTGAGTGTGAAGACTGTCTGCCACTCTTGCAACAGACCATCCGATTACAATCGCACATTATCGTAGATAAATTAGTAATAAAAATAACACTCCCCGTCTTAGATATTCCTAAAATGCAATATCACCAAATCAGGTGCTTCCCCGTCCTTACCAAATCAGGACATTCCGTAGTACCAGACATCCCATACTCATATTTGGCATCAGACTTTAAATCCCAGCATTTTGCACTCTTCGTCCAGACGGACACAAAATATTTTTACAAAATTACGGGAAATCTGGAAAGCAATAAATACGTGGGGCCATTACGGGTCCCATTCACACAATACCCCGCAACCCAAGAGTGTGTCATACGACTCCTTCATAACCCCCTAGAAGAGGGAGTAAACTGTTCGACGAAAATACAAGACCCACCACATAACGTGCTAATAAATTTAACGCCCCCCCAACACCTGGCTATATTCCCTCATCTCTCCGACCAGGTTCAAAATCACTTGCAATAAAATGGTCCACGAGGTCCTTGCAACCCAACAAGGAATCCTCAAATTAAACGCACCTTGCCAAGTAAAGACGGGAGACAGAACGATACTATACAACGGCCTAGCAACCCAAACCAGCCGAGTGGTGCACGCACCCTACTTTCCAGTAATAAAAGAAACTAACTTTAGCACCCTCAGCTTGGGAGTGCCATCGATAACCTCCAATAATACGATAAAATTACTCACAGGTGATGAAACTAACAAGATCATCCAGGAAGGCACAAAGCCCCTGCAGGAGATCTACGCCAAGCTGAACCACCTAACCTGGGAACGTGTCCACACGCATTCAACAGTCGCCATCTCATTCAGTGGCATGTTAGTACTGGCCGCCATAGGGTACATTTTCTACAAATGCACACCAGGTTTAGTGGCCATAACCCGCTCTGCATGTGCCAGAAGGTCCGGAAATGCAAGTCCTCCGGATGAGACAACCACCTCCGAGGACCAAATGGCTCCAGTAGGGGTCCCAATGCCACCGGAACCAACACATAACGCAGCCACGGCAGAACCCTCAGAACCCAGGCCGCTCAGGCGCACACATTCCTTACCCAGGGTCACCAGCATCCAATTAGTACAACCAGGGCCTGGGACCCCAATAACCATAGGGTAAATCGGGCCGCCATACCGCCAAACACCACGTCGCCATATAATACATTTCTACACCTCACTCTACTAATCCACCTTAATACAAAAAAACATTTCTAGCTAATTCCGATTCCGTTTTACAAGTAGCCGCCCCATTCTCACTTCAAACGCCAACCACGATCAGGCCCACTACCTCACGCACATGACGATCAACATACGGGATAGTGGATGGGGCCGCGCACCACCTAAAACATCCCACAAACCCTTTACCGCGCGCCCAGCGTCGGTACCACAATACTTACAAAAAAAAAAAAAAATCTCCCCCTCTAAGCGTCGGGAAACCCTGAAAACAAAGGCCCTGAAAGCAAGAACCCCCAGGCGCCCCTAGACAAGCTGAAAAATAACACAAAAAAAAAACAAACTACAAAATAAAAAAAAAATTTTCCAAAAAAAATTTTTTTATTTAATACCATACATTTTTGGTATTCTATCCATCCCCGGACTTAATCCAAATCAAGATTGTCCGGGGTGGAGGAGTTGTGGGACTGGCCGGTCAAATATTCCTCCGGGTCCTCCACAGTGGTGTTGCACCCGCTGCCCTCCCCGGTCCGGGGAGGGTTCTCGTCTATAGAGATGCTACTGGCCTCCCCGGTCCTGGACGAGTCGATCTCCAAAGCCCTCATCGAAGCAAGGGCGTCAGCAATAGGGTTCCAGGGCCCCACATGGCGGGGAGCGCTCTCTTCTCGAACAGAACCACCAGTCCAATCATCGAAACCGCCAGAGTCGTCATCCGACAAGTCAGGAGGGTACAAGGGAGTATTCGCTGCCCTCCTCCTAGCAGAGTCAGCCACGGGGTCCCAAGGACCCATGGTCCGGGGAGCGCGGGGCCCGGAACAAGAAGAAGAAGACGCGCCACCGTCCCGCACGGGCCTCCCAAAAGCCACCATACGCGAAGCGTTTTGCGCCCCCCGTTCACGGAGGGCACGGCGTCTCATCCTGGCCAAGTCCTTTTGAGCCCGGGCCAACGAAGCCCGGTGGAAGGCCTCCTCTTGATCCAACTTCGCCTTCTCCTTCAGCACCCGGGCCAACTCCCGTTGGTGGTGCGCCTCTTCATACAAAGATTTCTTCATAGAATCACTGAAAACAAGATAGAAAAAATTTTTTTTTAAATAAATATAAATATGAAAATCTACCAGGGAACTTACCTCATAATGCCACAGACGTTAAACTGCAACTAAACGTCCACACGAACGGGACAAATCTAGAGCCCCTTATCACACCAAAAAGGGCAACGTAAACAAAACCAAAGAATTTCAAACGAACAAGACGCCTTTGTTTCACGACGACGCGACGCCTTGTTCTTTTCGGCACCCCCAAGGAGTGTTACATAAAATAATTCAAAAAAAAACCCTAAACAAAACAAATGCCTTGAAACTCGCCAGCACAAGTACCGAACGAAAACCCAATACCTTATCAGCAAAGGTATCGGGTTACGTTGGGAGAAGTGCAAGAACATACTTTTTAATGTGCAAAGATGTTTCACACATGTCCACGAAATATGCGAGATTGCATAAAGCAAAAACCCTCAACGATTCCCACGTTTGGTAAAATCTCTTAGGGGCTAGCTTTTCACCTTAATCTGGGAAAACGTAACTTTGCCCACCCGATCTAGCGAAATTTGCAATGCGCCGCGTGAGAAACGCGCGGTAAGCAAGTTGCGCAGGTGGGAAAAAGTTCAAGGACGCGTTTTTCCAGCCGGCGGACAATTTTCGATACCACCATCGGCGGCGGGTGAAAAGTTGAGTAAGAAGAGTGTTGTCTAAACCACGAGCGCGAGCGGGCGGCATTTTAAAGTGTGTTGTTTGAACTACCGTAAGCGGCGGGCGAGTCTACAATTTTTAATAAAAAGTTCAAAGTTAACGATTGAACACGGCGGGCGCATCCCCAATTAAAGTTTTTTGGTTTTAACGATTGACGGTGACGGGCGGTTTCGTCCGCTGGTGTTAGTTCGTGAAATTTCAAACCAAGTTTTGTTAATTGTTAAAGAAGTTGAAAGATTCATATTTTAAAAATTTAGTGGTGTAATCTATTGGATTAAGATTTAAAGAATTGAGTTGTTAGAAGAAGAAGAGTTGTTTTGAATGAGTTGTTATTTGAAAAAAGAACGATCTTGTTAAAGAAATTGATTGATTGTTTTGTTATTTAAAAAACTGATGGATTCATTGTTTTGGTTACTAAAACAAAAAATTTGTGTTTTAACGGAAGTTTAAGGATATTTAAACATTGGATTGGTCTAAAAATTTATTGTGTCTTTGTTTAAGGATTGAAGAATCTGCAAGGTAAATTTTACATACATAAGTATATTGGAAAATATAACACCTTTTAACCCTTAACCTATACCCCCCCCTCCGGAATTAAGCTTACTGCTAGACATTGCACCATGACGTGACAAATGACATGACGGACTAGTAGTACAAAGGGTGACTCCTGAGCTTAGCACTGCCACATAAAAAAAATATGAGTGTGCTTAAGACCACACTTTAGAAGTAAAACTTTTGTGCCCAACGGCTAGTAATATGCAATAGATATAGTGGAATCTCTGTTGGATATATAGTACGCTTTGAGAAAATTCAGGCCAACGACAGATGCAGGAAGAATAGTGACGAATCTACTGACGGACTTGATACAAATACTATTTTAAATATCAATATTTATGAATTCCTATTTACATTAAAACCTAAAAGTAACCAAGTAAAAATAATTTTGTTGGCTAATTTTCTTAAAAGCATACACGCGGTGAACCTAGTACGTATAGCATATAAGTGCGCATGCCACACGGGTATGCACGCTTCCGCCACAGGCACGAAAATCTAAACATTCGCCTCATGAAAGTAAGCTGGTGACATATGCAAGCGTACATGCATTGCATTCAGAGGTTCCATGATATGCGGCGAATTTCCTCTGACATAAAATTGCATGGTTTTTTTCCGTCCCGGCTTTTTTTTTATGTGACACACTAGAGACTTACGGAAGGTCCCTTTGTACTGTCGACCATGTATTTTTATTTTTGAAATGTCGAACAGCAGATTTCACACATAACATAAAAAGTTAAAAGTAGCCCGACCTTTGCGTGACATGCATTCCATTCATGGAATACTCCGTCAGGTCGCATTTGAATACACACACTTCTATACTATTTATCAACGAATTGAACGCATGTACGCTTGGGTATGTCACCAGCTGTATGCATGCTCCGCTCCCGCTACATTCATGATTATTAATAATTGCATCCGCATCGGCGTAGACTATTCCGAACCCAAGTATTGTTTTACCCAGCAATCCGCCAACCACATCCAATGAAGCTTTACCTAAGCGAGCCGCTTTACCTACGCGAACGAGAGCCAGTTTACTTGAGTATGGTATTGGCACCCTTTATGGCCACCTAGCCAATTACCTGATTTCTTCGTCCCATACAATCTTTTAGGGAGCCAATTAATTTTAAAGGGAGCAAAAAGAAATGCAAAAAACAATCAACCTTTTTCAAATTCTTCTTTTATCTAGGCGTAGTTGAAAATAATTTATTTTAGCTGATTAAACCGAATTTGAAGCATAAAGTTGAAAAAACATTTTTTTCAAACCTTTATATTTTCATACGATGTAGGGATAGTTTTAGCCCTTTACTATTATCCCTTATCATAAAATTTGCTTTGTTATAAATCAACACTTTTGAATATAAATATTGCAAAAAATGTACTAATTTCATTGGATTATTTTTGATTATAATTAAAATATCGTGAAAACCCTTAAAAAAGGGAGTTTTTAAGCATATTTAAAGGTGACATGCATATTTTAAGCTTGTGGGACCCCGATTTTCGTAATCAGCGACCCAAAAAACATATCAGGAACGATTTTCACAACAGTATAATGTTTTGACATAAACGATTCGTCGATTTGTTGCAAGTTAAAAAAATTGTAGTTTAAAAAGGGGAAAGGTGCAGCACATCTCACCAAAGGGGAAGTGGGTGCCAATTTAAAACAAGAGCACCTCACACATTTAATTCACCACTCCCTTTTGGTATTCTAACTTCCCGGCAGTGTTACATGTTTGGCCACGCCAAAAAGCAGATCCACTTGCTCAGGCTGCGCCGAAAATTCTTGTCGTATATGCCGCTTCCAATATGTCAGTCAACTCCAGAGTGTCCGCGGCATAAGCTCGGCCAGTGACCAAACCACAAGAAAAATCTCAAATAATTCACCTCTACAGAATGGTGAATTTGTATTCCTATAATGAGATAAAGCAAAGCTGTGCGACGACGTAGCTAACATGCCAGAAAATTTATGCAGTAAGGCAGAGTGTATTTTCGCTGTTGCATAGGGCCTGGTAAAAAACGTCAAAATTTTGATCGCATGTGCAGAAAAGCAGCTGCAGCACTGATGCTTCTGCTTTGACATAATCAACTCATGCACGTTTCATCCGCTGCAAAGAAAAGTTTTTGAACGTAAGTTCTGCACGCGTCACTTTTTATACGCACTTTGATTAACAAAATGGAGCGTAATAAGGTGAAAAATATAATTTTAAATGTTTTTTTAGACGAAAGAGGTAGAAAAGTGGTCACAGTGAAAAGAAAGTGTCAAAAAAGATTAATCTTGGAAAAACTTATATTACATTGCTTAAAAAGACAAAAAGTGATAAAAATTTCCGGCTACATAAACATAATAAACAACTATTCGGAAGAAGTTTTTAGGGACCATTTTCGCATGCATAGAAGCACTTTTAAGGTAGGTAATTCTAAAATAAATACATTCCAAAAATATAGTGTGTATTGTTATTACAGAAATTGGTTACAAATTTACGACCCTTGTATAAAACGCGGGCCACCGGTAGACCAGCTTACAATTTAGAATTTGCCCTTTATGTGACAATATGGAAGCTGGCGAATAATAGTTCCTACAGAGATATATATGACCGATTTGGGATATCTAAGGGTACGTCATTTAATTTGGTTTTAAGAGTATGCAAACTTCTTCACAGACGTCGAAGAGATTTCATTAGATGGCCATCACACGAAGAATTCAATAAAGTAATGGAGGATTTTGGAATGTTAAGAAGTTCCCCATTTCCCTTTGTCGTAGGGTGTGTAGATGGAACCCACATCCAAATTCCATCCCCTTCGGAGGAGAGCGACAGCTATTATAATAGAAAAGGAACACATTCGATCATATTACAGGTTTAAGAAAATTGTGTTACATAATAATCCATGTTTATTACTTATGTTCTTTCCAGGCTGTTTGCAACGCCAGTTGCATCTTCACGGACGTTTTTTTTGGGATACCAGGAAGGAACCACGATGCAAACGTGTGGTCCAACAGCCCACTAAAACGAGGTATCGCAGATGGATCTATAAGGTTACCAGCAGGGGGACATTTGCTGGGAGACTCTGCATACCCATTGTCGACATTTCTAATGGTTCCGTACAAAGACAATGGCTACCTGAGCCCGGTCCAAAGAAAATATAACACGATATTAAGTAAAACAAGAGTAGTTATAGAGCAAGCCTTTGGAATACTGAAAAACAAATTTAGAATCTTAAAATACGTAGATGTTAAAAATTTAAAAAATGCAAAATTTATTGTGCTTGCATGTATTATTTTACATAATTTCATAATTATAAATGAAAATCTCAATATACAAGAATTCGAAGCAGACACCGAAAATAACGGAGACGAAGACGAACAACAAGAACTTTCAGCAACTGTCAGTAGTTCAAATGAAGCAAAAGAACACAGAGATAATATAGCAAATTTGTTATCTGCATAAGAAAATACAAAAATTTAAATAATTCTTCAAAATTGCCTTTTATTCCAACACATTTTTTTATTCTATTAATTAACAAAAACTTCAAAGAAAGTAAATAACTAAAAAATTAAAAGAAAATAATCACATTCTATTGCACTTAACAAAACAAAAAAAACAGTCTTAAAAGACATAATTCACCAAAATTTTCTCTGCACGCTCACTACTTAATTAATTTTTTTAAAAATTCATTCATGTCAGCTAACACCTTTACTCGTTCTTTTTCGATTTGCATGTTTTCTTGATGTCGCCTTTCTTCATTTTTTTCTTGCTCTTCAATTAAATTTGCAATGTCTTGCAAGGTATTATTACTGGTTTTTTTCTTTTTTGTGGGCGTAATTTCTACTATATCATCTGAATTTTCCTTTTCATCGGGATTGTTATCAATCGAAGAACACAGAAGGTTCTTTGGTGGATTGATGAAGTGCTTCGACCCATAAGCGTTATTGAAAACTTCATAATGCTCCCAACGGGTTGCGTCTCGCCCGGATTCTCCATTCCTTTTTTTTATTCTTCTGTAGGTTATTAATAAATTGTTAAATTTTTTTACTGCTTCATCAACAGGGAAAGAAAAATTTTTGTTAATTTCGCGTATTTCCTCCACAATGGAACGCCAAATAGCACTTTTCTTCCGCTTTCCAGCAGCAAACTCCCATTCATGTTTTATTTTAACTTGAATTAACAGTTTGATGTCACTGGCGGTCCACGATTTCTCTTCCCTGTCATAGAACATTATTAATTAATCAATAAATAAAAATTAGTAATCTTACATTCCTGTTGTCTGCATGTTAACGCGGCTGTCAAATTTTCTTCTTCTTTTCAAATTATTGTCGTGCAGCACCACAATTCTAGCTGCACGTCTGCGCATAGTTTATGCACAGAAAAACAATTTTTGGCGTTTTTAAACTTATGATCTGCTTTGCAGGATTTGTTTTTGAACGCCTTGCATGCTGCAATGCATGAGTTAGGCGTTTTTGACCAGGCCCATACACAGCCCCGAGTTTCTTCGTCTCTCGTACCCTTTCCCATCGTTATACGAAAGTTCTGACGATTTTTCATGTGTGAGAGCGTTACACGAATGAAATTGATTCACTTTCATGTAAATTTTTTTAAGCAAACGTCCCTAAAGAAGTTTTACTTCAAAAATTGAGGATGTATCAGTTCCTAGATGTTATGCAGAATTCCTGAGCCATCAAAATACGAGTATCGAGTTGCATGTTATGGTAGACGCCAGCCAGGAAGCGATGGCAGCAGTGACACATTTCAGAGCTACGAATGGTAACAAAATCGAAGTCGTATTCGTCGGGGTCAAGGCGAAGGTGGCTCCTCAACTAGTAACATCAATACCAGTGCTAGGAGTTCGACCAGCTAATTCTGTGGCTCAAGGTCATACAATTAATATAAGAAAAAGAATATTCTGGAGTGACTCCAAAACGGTGCTCAGTTGGATTAAATCGGTGGTAAGGAGATACAAGCCATATGTTATGTTTAGGGTGTCAGAAATCTTGGAAACATCTAAGCCGAAAGAATGGAAATGGGTTCAGACTAAGAGCAACGTAGCCGACTTAGCAACAAAATTTCAAAATTATCCAGTGTTTGATATTGATGGTTCTTGGTTTTCAGGCCAAAAATTCTTATGGCTCGACGAAGAAAATTGGCCAACCTTTCCAGACGACACATATGATACAAAGGAAGAATTAAGACCCAAGTTTTGCTTGGTTCATACCAGAGAAACTATGAACCATCTTATAGACGTTCAACGTTTCTCTTCTATAGTAAATTCACGGCCGCTGACCCATGCCGCCGTGGAACCTGACGAACTCGAGGCTTTAACGTCTAACCATTTATTAATTGGATCCTCCAATGGCAGCAAGCTACCAGGTAAATTTTGTTGAATATATTGTATTAAAATTAACCTTTGTACTGAATTACTTTTATATTGTTGTACTAAATTTGTGTTCTTGGCTTTATCTCATATGTCAAATATAACTTCCTCCCTTCTTCTCAATAAATCTCATAGACCTTAGACGTGTGTTTTTTATCTCTTCATCAGGTTATGAGCCCAGAAGCTAAAATCCAGCTAAAAATAATACAGAAAAGGTTTGTCAGGAAATAAAAATAAATTAAAGTGAAAATATTTCTAATAACTGGAACATAAATATTAAGTGATCTAAATATAATATAAAAAAAAAGAATTCTTCAACATGGCGTCAAGTTCAGTAGTTCCTATGTCATTTGAAAAATTAATAGGCCGTGAAAATTATAACAATTGGACTTTCGCTATGAAAGCGTATTTAGAGCATGAAGAATTATGGTCTTGTGTTACGGATACAGATACAACCGCAGATGCTGCAGAACGAGCTAAAAGAGCAACAAAAGCAAGATCAAAAATCATAATGATGATCAGCTCAGAAAATTACATCCATGTCCGAAACGCTGATTCTCCGATACAAGTATGGGATAACCTAAGAACTGCTTTTCAGGATTCCGGTTTAAGTAGGAAAGTCCGGCTCATGCGAAAAATGATAATAACCTGATTAGATGACTTTTCCTCCGTAGAAGAATATATTTCAACAATCCTTTCTACAGCCCAAATGTTAAATGACATAAATTCTCAAGTCAACGATGCGTGGGTCGGTACCTTCTTGCTGGCGGGTTTACCAGACAGTTATAAACCAATGATAATGGCAATCGAAAACTCAGGCGTAGAATTGACGGCAGATTATGTGAAAACTAAACTGTTGCAGGAACTAAAAAGTTCAACACCCAACAATTCGGAAGATTTTGCATTATACCCAAGTCAGAATCGATTTAATGCAAGGCAAAAAAAAACAAGGACCTCGTTGTTATAATTGTAACCAATATGGCCATTTTGCAAACAAGTGCAGAAAACACAACAACAAAACAAACCGTTTTTCCAAAGCAGAAAAATCATTATTCTCACTGCTTACCACTAAAGATTGTAAAGCATCAACTTCGGAGTGGTTTATAGATTTAGGAGCTTCAAGATATATGACTTCAGACGGTGCATTATTATCTAACCTCAAAAGTCTTACAGGTAATAAAGAAGTTATTTTAGCAGACGACACGAAAGCCACAGCCAAAAGTGAAGGTGATTGCAAATTGCAAGTTCAAGTCAGCGACCAGAAGATAAATCTTCGAGTTCCAGATGTGTTGTTTGTTCCGAAACTCTGCACAAATTTATTATCAATCAGCCAGATAATTAAAAATAAAAAAGAGGTAGTCTGTAATAGCTCAGGTTGCAAAATATATGATAAAAATGGCGAAATAGTAGCCACAGCATCCCCACATGAAGGTCTATACAAATTAGATGTAATGTAAACTGAAAGTCATTCAGTAAAAACCAATTCAAAACATTGGCACAAATGTCTGGGGCATATGAGTTTTCCATATATGAAGAAGCTGGAAAAAAATAAATAATATAAAGTTATTAAGCAATACTACAGATGAAACGTGTATAACATGCTTAAAAGGGAAACAAGCGAAATTGCAGTTCAGTAGCTCGCTGTCAACTACTTCAGAAAAACTCCAAATAGTGCACACGGACTTATGTGGACCATTTGTAGTAAAATCCATAGGCGGTGCAAGATATTTTCTCGTTTTCGTAGACGACTTCACACACAAAACCTTCGTATATTTTTTAAAATTAAAAAACTAAGTCGCAGAAATATTTAAAGAGTTTAAACAGTTAGTCGAAAGACAGTGTGGTAAAAAACTAAAAATCTTGAGGTCAGATAATGGTGGCGAGTTTATTAATCAGCACTTATCCAATTTTCTTCGAAATTGTGGAATAGAACATCAAACCACAATCAGTTATAATCCTCAACATAACGGCACAGGGGAACGCATGAACAGAACAATTTTAGACAAAACTAGATGTCTTCTAATAGATTCCATGTTAGGAAAACATGTAAAATTGAGGCATTGCTTCATCAGTTTTCAATATTATGATCTCTTGTGTGTTTTAAATTATTTTTTACTATTAACCTGAAGATGGTGGTCATTGCCACCGAAACGTTGTGTAAATTTTAATTTATAAACTGTAAAGCAAATAAATAAAAAGCGATAAGGATTGGGAAAAAGGCTGCCAAAGTTTCTAATTTTTGTTTAATTGTTAATTTTAATATAATGCTGACATGCTGACAGCCTTTTGTTACCTAGAGTTAAGTTTGTAAAACAATATTAAGAGAAGTTACAAAACAAAAAAAAAACAAAAAAAAACCTTTACTTAAGTTAATTCCCACGAACTCCTTAGAGTCGTGTCTTAAAACAAAACAAGAGACTGTACAATTATTGCTTTCTACTTACTAATTCAACTCTAAATAACTGCTAGGAGTTACTCTATATCTTATACCAAAATAACCCGTAAGTTTCCCCATTTATATATCTATTCAGTATACATAGTTTTAAATTCACTAACCAATTCAGAGAATTCTCTATCTTTCTGTTGGATACTTAAAGAAA
The DNA here is from genome assembly GCA_949987705.1 of Thereva unica. Lineage (NCBI taxonomy): Eukaryota > Metazoa > Arthropoda > Insecta > Diptera > Therevidae > Thereva > Thereva unica. The sequence continues at coordinate 113,225,842 of OX465283.1, forward strand.
ATCTCCAACTAAGCAATGCATTGTACCCCTAGCCTGAAATGAAATTTAATTTAATTTATTTTAATTTTTATTTTAACTAGTAACGCCTGTTGTCGATATTCGACCAAATTTATTCTAAGAAAGAATAAAATTAAACCTAAGTTATTTTTACTGAAAAAAACATATGTACATATATGAAACTGGAATGCACCACCGACCCACCGAATTTATTAAGTTAGCTTGCCTAAAAAGAAAAAAAACATATATTGCGTTCCACCACTCTATTGTACGATGCTTTCGCGGCAGGAAATTTAATAAGATTTTATGGGTCAACGATTTCATTAAAAACAATATTTTTAGTAAACAGCCTATCATTATTAAGCAAATGACCCTGTTCAGAAGAATATGAAATATAAAATTTCAATGTATCAAATGAACGAACTCGACTGACTGCTACATACAACTGACCATGTGTAAATACCGGTTGCCGTAATAGTATTCCGACCTTTTGAAATGTTTGCCCCTGCGATTTGTTAATGGTCATAGCAAAGGCAGGAATGATTGGAAATTGAGTGCGCTTAAAGTCAAATGGCAATAGTGTACCGGAGTACGTCAAACGAATGCGAGGAATTAAAAGTCTCTTTCCGCTCATAACTCCAGTCAAAACCTCGCAGTCCAATGAACTTCTATGCATTTGTTTGATTCTCATTCTTGTACCATTTACTAATCCTTTCGCTGTATTCAAATTTCGTATTAGTAATACGATACAATTGATCTTTAATTCCAATTTATGAGGTGGCAAACCACTAACATTCAATGAATTTAAAAATTCAACGGGGAAATCAGTGACCCGACTAACATCATCACAAATAATTCTATCACAGCTATAATAGGCTTTAACTTGCCCTGGTATTTGGTTCAAAATATCCGAATTAATTAATGAACAATCTTCATTTCTCGGAGCTAATATGACGGAATTTAAAATATTATTATTTTCAATAGTTGATGAAATATCACCAAAAACATCTCGAATAATGTTGCTCGGTTCACCAATTAAATTCTGTGGGATTTCAATCAAGTCTCTACCCAATTCATTAAAATTTTGCAATGCCCCATTTCCAAGTAATTTAAGAAATTCAACAAATTCGACTTCATGTGGCAGCGCTCGCATGTTCTGATTTAAAGTAAAATGTCGAAATTGTGGTGGGTGGGTATAAGTTAAACGAAAAGATGCAATTTTCAATTAATTCGCTACGTGAACCATGAGGAATGACAGGCAAAATTTTCCGAAAATCTCCACATAATAAAATAGTTTTGCCAACGAAGGGTTTGTTTCTATTTTCAACATGGCTTAGATCATTTAATAATCGATCAATGGCCTTCAAGGCATTAAGTGGACACATTGATATTTCATCAATAATAATTAATGAAGCGGATTTTATGAAATTTGCTTGATTACGATTAAGTGATACACCGGACACTGAATTATCTAAAATTGGAATTGGTAATTTAAATACATTATGTAATGTTCGGCCATTAATAAGTAGAGTTGAAGCAATTCCACTAAAGGCAGTAGAAATACAAACTAAATTGAGAGAATGTAATTTGTGTATAAGCGCTGTTTGAATAAAAGTTTTACCACAGCCTGCATGGGCTGTTACCACAAATACATTCATACCGGTGTCATGATGCGTTACTTCACGCAAAACCGTGTCTATAACATTACGTTGTTCATTATTTGCAACATCATAAAACTCAGCAAAAATAAAAGCAGCTTCATCTGCATCAAATTCATACATAACTCTAAAATCTTGCACAAGCAATGGTGTTGGAAGACCAACTTGTTGACACGATGTATTATGTGACATAAATATTTCTTCTAATTCAAGTAAGGCCAAATTGAATGAATCATTTTCATTATGATTTTGGACAAAATCTTCACTCAAAACTGTTTTGAATTCTTCCCATAATGCTAATGCATTCCCAGGAAAATTCAATGCACAAATGAACCCAAACAATTCTCTTAGTTGCTTCAGTGTTCTGAATTGAACGGCTTCTAATAAACAATGGCGCCACTCTTCATCATTTGAAGCAATCCCCCGCGCGTGACATGCAGCAAAAAATGTCGGATATAAAACATGTTCGTAAGCTCTCAAATCATTAAAATTTTTAGGGCCACGCACATGAAGTAATAATAATCGCAAATGAAATAGTTCTATATTTTTCGGCGAAACAACATATAAACGTGAAATTATTTTTTCGCCTCCACGTTTGCGCTTCTGCCATCTCTTTCCATTATCAATCCATACATAATGTAATGGTGCTTCAGTGTACAATAAATTATTGGCACAATTATCACTTGAATTCAAATTGAAAAATGCTAATAATTTTGTTTCCCTAACATTAGCAACCGCTTGTTCTTCTTGTCCATGTCTGTAGTACACATTTTGTCTATTAGGTAAATGGCAATCAAGTCTAATTATCGAATGTGTTTGATAATGCATTGGAAATTCAAATATTCTCCAACATGCTTCATTAGAACCAACAAAACGTCCACTCAAAAAATTCTGAATTTCATCAATTTCCAACACACCATTAATTTCATTATTAACAACCCCAACCTCTAAAACATCGCAATCATATCTCTTGTAAATATACTTGTAAATATATTTTACACTTTTAACTGCTGTACATATTTCTACGTTAATGTGACAGTTAAGTTTGGCCAAGAGATATGGATTATAAGGGACAACGTACCGATTGTCAACTGAATTCCCTCGGACCTCAACACTCACACCGTTATCTCTTCTTCTATAAACGGGGTAGCCATTAATAGAGTCAATAGTTTGTTCAGAGAAATCTTTGGGAAAATTTTTAATACATTTGCCATCTCTCATACAAACAGAATTAGGATTTAAATGACCACACGGTCCGTGAATCATTATGATTTACCACGAATTCATATAGCTTGGGATGTGGGTTTATGTTCGGAATTTCGGCACTAACTACTTTATCTATATCATTCACTCCACGTAATTCATCATTTTGAGTTAATGTGACCAAAATGTGTGCATGAGGCAGACCTCTCTTTTGGAATTCAATAGTATAAATCAAAGCTTCAACTTTACCAAATATATACTTATTGATAATTCAATCAATTAATTTTTTTAATTTCAACTTAAAAACTCTAACAACAATATCCAGGACGAAAATTAGAGCTTTCAACATTATCAATGGACTCAATAATTTCCGGCCAACGTGGATTGCAAGTCATGGTTATGAATAATGAAGGTTTGCCAAAATTTTGAACAATTGACATAGCATCTAAATAGTTCTGATACATATTTCTCGGTGCACAAACAAACGATGATGGTAAAACAACTCTTCGCCCTGCGGCATGAATATTATCACCACCGGTTGGATGTAAATTCAAAAAATCAGTTAAATTATAGACTTCAGCACGAAGATTTGTTTGATTATTACGAATGAAATGTGTAACGGTCGGCCTGTCCGAGGGATCGATTTACACAACAAATCTCCCCTGAAAATTAATTAATCCCAAATTGCCGTTGCTAAGCAATGTTTTATTAAAGGATTCCTTTCTAAAGAATCCCTCTATTCATGCCTTTTGGCCTATTCATTTCCCCTCTTCTTGGCTTATCTTTTCAAAAAAAAAAAAATTATCCATCCATTTGTGGTCCACGCAACACTTTCCCCATGGACGCTCCGAACGGCGTCAAAAGACTCAACCAATCAGGTCGCGACACTTGGATTCTCTCACAAAAAATTTTTTTTTCAAATTTATTGGTATGGGTGAAACAGGAAAATGAATAATCCATTCCCTCATTCTACCGTAATTATTCGTAATTCTCCCTTCGGGCAATTGCAATTTGACCGAAAGAAAACGTTGGCAATTAAAAAATTGCTCGGTGTAAACCCGATTTTAGTGCGGGACCCTGTACTACAAGGCAAGGGACCCTGTAGGCAAGGCAGAAAAGCTTTTGAGTTGACGTCAGTAGCGAGTGGATAGTCTGAGAGTCAATAGCTGCTGTGAAGAGGTAAAAATACTTTTTGGCTTAATTCGTGTGTCAATGGCGGACGTGCCTGTTTCACATCTTGCAAAAAGATATCTGTAATTAGCCGAGAATCGATCCCAATCCGGGAAAGCAGAAAAAGAAGAAAAAGTGTTTATATTTTTAGTTGCCCTTTGCGGCAATAATCCGTTTTGAGAAAAATAACACGTTTAAGGCCTTATTTTAAAGTTGTTTTTTATTATTTAATAGTTTAGAGCACATTGATCACATTCTTATTATTTACGTATTAGTTCTAAATAGTTTTTACTAGTTTATAGATCTATATATATAAATATATATATATGAATTTAATTATTTTTTGCTGAGGTTTCACTATGAGACTTTTGCTCGTGGCTAGTTGCAACACGCGGAGGATACCCAAGTAAAAAGTGAAGAATGAAGATGCCGGAAATTGGCTAGATCACTGAACTTTGGAGTTCATTGATCGAGGGAGTGTTCGGACTGATCGTTTTGATCGTGCCGGAAGTTGTTGTGTGACATTGCGTAAATTTAGTAATTAAGTTTTCGCGGTCACTACATACTCCCCCCCCAGCGTAGCGTTAACGGAATATTACCGCTTTAGGTGGCTTAGCTTCGTTGTCGCGGTCACAACCGAAGGCTGGCTTTAGCCTGTCAATGGATATTGACTTGGTTGTGCCGTTCAATTTGACGACGAAGTGCTTTCGTAATCGTTTGATTACTTCATATGGGCCCTCGTATGGAGGTTCGAAAGGTTTTCGAACTCTGTCGACTCGTATGAAAACGTAGTCGGCGTTCTCCAGGGCTTCTGGCACGTAGACATCCTTTTGGACGGGTTGCCGAGGATGTATTGCCTTAATGTTCTGCATATGAGAACGAAGGCGAGAGAGAAATTCTGATTCTTCAATTGGATTTTCATCGGTTGTGATGGCAATCGAATTGGGGAGTCTCAGATTCTGACCGTATACGAGCTCGGCTGGTGAGCATTGTAAGTCGGTCTTAATTGCCGTGCGTATGCCTAACATGACAAAGGGCAAGTCTTCACTCCAATGAGTAGTGTTGTCCCTTGCCATTAAGGCTGCTTTTAGTTGCCTGTGGAACCGTTCAACCATCCCGTTTGCTTGTGGATGGTAGGCGGTGGTCCGGATTCTATGAGTGCCGAGTAATTTGGCAACTTCATTGAATAGTTTCGATTCGAACTGCGTACCTTGATCGTTTGTGATCTCGAGTGGTACGCCGAATCGTGGGACAAATTCAGTGACGAATTTCTTTGCCACTGTTGAAGCTGAGATATCCCGAATTGGGTATGCTTCAGGCCATCGCGTGAATCTATCGACTATCGTTAAGATATAAGAGTATCCACGAGATGAGGGTAGGGGTCCCACTATATCCATATGGATATGGTCAAATCTATTTTTTGGAAGTTTGAAAGCTTCCAATGGAGATTTGGTATGTCGTGAAACTTTGGACTTTTGGCAACCTAGGCATGATCGAGACCACTCATTGCAGTCTTTATTGATCGATGGCCAGAAGTATTTCTTGGTAACGGCTCGTCTTGTAGCACGAATACCAGGATGGGAGAGACTATGTTCGGAGTTGAACGCTAGTCTGCGTAAGGAAGTGGGTATGTAAGGCCTTGGAATGCCTATACTATTTTCACACCACACCTGATGGGCGGTAAATGGTATTGGTGTGAGGACTAGTTTTACCCGTGAGCCGTTGCTGGGGTGCTCTTGTAGAGACTTTAGCTCTGTGTCACCTTGTTGAGCCTGAGCCAGTGTAGGCAGGTCGAAGGTGACCGAGTCGACGTTGTCGGTTGCTAGTGAGAGCGACAAGTAGTCGGCGACAACGTTTTGTTTACCAGACACATGTCTGATGTCTGTGGTAAACTGAGAGATTAGACCCAAATGTCTGGTCTGTCGAGGGGATCGTTCGGTCTTTGTGTGAAGGGCGCGAACCAGTGGTTTGTGATCAGTATAGACCACGAAATTGCGTCCTTCAACGAAATAACGGAAGTGTTTGATCGCTGCATAGATTGCGAGGAGTTCGCGATCAAATGCAGAGTACTTCCGTTCGGTTGGTGACAGCTTTTTGGAATAAAAAGCTAGAGGTTGCCACCGATGACCGTTTAATTGTTCCAAAACGCCTCCGATTGCATAATCAGAGGCGTCAGTCGTAAGACTGTATTTTGCATCCTCGATTGGATGGTTCAGCAGAGTTGCTTCAGCCATCGAGGTTTTCACCTTGAGGAATGCCGCCTGACATTCTGCTGGCCAGTCAAAAACTTTATTGGCACGTGAGCGGTTGAGAAGGTCTCTCAAATGCTCGTTTATAGGCACCAACTGTTCAGCCAATTTTGGGATAAATCGGTGATAGAAATTCACCATTCCCAAAAACTTCTGGATCGATTTGACAGAAGTTGGAGGTGCGAGATCAACGATAGCCTGAACCCGATCGGAGGATGGAAGTATTCCATCCTTTGTGATGCGGTGGCTTAGAAACTTAATCTCTGTTGCACCAAAAACGCATTTCTCTAGCTTAATGGTTAAACCGAAGCTATCGAGGCGTTTAAAGAGCTCTTCAAGGTGAACGATATGCTCATCCTCGGTTTTACAGGCGATAAGTATATCGTCCAAGTATACCTAAACGAAGTCGAGATCTCTCGTAACTTGATTTATGAACCTTTGAAAGGTTTGTGCTGCATTCCGTAGCCCGAATGGCATACGTGTAAACTCATATAGGCCGAATGGCGTAATGAGTGCAGTCTTATGCACGTCTTCTGGGGCGATTGGTATGTGATGGTATGCACGTACCAAGTCAACCTTCGAAAAAATTGTGCAGCCGTGAAGATTCACGGAGAAATTCTGTATATGCGGGATCGGATATCTATCCGGCACAGTGACAGCGTTAAAGCGACGGTAGTCGCCGCATGGCCTCCAATCATGTGAGTCCCGTTTAGGGACCAGATGACAGATGAAGCGGAGATGCTGCGGGGGACGACGAAGGTCGACAAATCCCCAATTGGACCATATGGTCGAATTCTAATTTTGCCACCTTCAGTTTCTCCGGATGGAGTCGCCGAGCGGTGACAAATGGTAATTGCCCTTTAGTTACAATGTGGTGTTGCACATTGTGTTTAACCGGAAGGTTAAAATTGGGCGGTTTTGTTAACGAAGCGTACTTCGTTAATAGCTCTTTGAATATGCCAATAACTCGGCATGGAAATGCTTCGGGGTTGTAGTCGACGGTAGCGCACACGTTAATGCGAAACTTCGTGCGCTTGTCGACTAAATGCCGATATTCAAAATCGACGGACAATTTGAACTTCGTTAAGAAGTCCGCCCCGATAATGGCTTTAGTGGTGTCGGCTATAATAAAGTAGTAAACATATCGTCGGCGTAAGCCGAGTTCAAGTTCTAGCAACTTAGAGCCGAAAGTTCGGATCAGTGATCCGTTGGCCGCGTACAGAAGGACGTTCGGGCTACCGTTATGGGCCGGGAACGCCTTGGCGGGAACAATTGAAACGTCAGAGCCCGAATCAATCAGAAAGTCCATCCGATTGTTGGTGTCTCTGACGAATAAACGATATGAGCGGCCGGTTATATGCTCGCTCATGTCGATCCCCAGCCCCTTTATTTTTTTTTATGGGTGGCGGTGGTTTTTTTTCGCCGGCTTGGCTTGGCCACCGTTGTAGTTGCAGGGGGCTTTGCAGCTGCGTGCTTCACTACCGTACCGGTAGTGGTAATAGCACAAGCTACCCCTGGCTTGGTTGGCCCCTTGTGGCCGATTGGCCGAGGGCTGTCGAGAGCCGCCCTGTCGATTGGCAGGTGTTCGGCTTCTCTGCTTCCGCGGGCTGCGGTCAAGCTTGTCTAGCCGGGCCGTCAGTCTATTGATGGCGCTTTGCAGCGCCACCAATGTGGGCTCCGCGTTGGTCGGTGCTGCGGTGACGGCGGACGCGTATGAGGCGCCTCCGTGAGGAAGCACTTCCCATACCTTGTCTGCCGTTGCAGCCAGCCCGGCTAGGGTTTGGTCAGCGGAGGTGGCCAACGTGATCTGGATGGCCTGTGGAAGCCTCCGCTCCCACAGGTTCCGGATCAGATCATCGTTGACCGCTGACGACCCGCCCGCCAGTGCCTTGAGAGCCTGGAGGAACTCGGAAGGTTTCCGATCTCCAGGCTCTTGCACTGATAGCAACTGCTCGAGACGGCGCTTCTCGGAAGTGCCGTACTTCTCGAGCAGATGCAGTTTGATTTCCTCGTATGAGGAGGTAGAGGGGTTTACTGTGCTAAGCCGCATTGCCGTTACCGCCTCTTGCGGCAATGCAGCTATAACGTTGTACACTTTCATTTTATCAGACTTACAGCCCGCCAGTTGAAACATAATTTCGGCCTGGTAAAACCAGGAGGCGGGCTGTTGGACCCAGAACTTGGGAATGTCGAGTTTCGACATTTTAATGCCGTCAACTCCCGAAGTTCCGGGCTTAGGGTCCTCCATTTGTGGAAAGTCTTGTTCCTGTGGAAAGTCTTGTTCCATCAAATTTTCTCCCGTTCTTAACATGTTAATAATTTTTTTTTTTGATAACCACGAGTAAAATAAAGAACGAAAGAGAAGAAGAAAAAAAAAATAATAAATTTAGTACCTTAAAACGAAACTAGTAGCAAAACCACGATTTCGAAAATAAAATATATGTGTATAGAATATACTATATTTAAAACAAAAACGTATATTTGTTCGCGAACTGGTAAATATTTATATGATGAAATATCTGTAATAAATTATTTCCGTAGATATATATATGTATATATATGTACAATGGTGTATGTTTAATTGTACATAATATTAATTATATAATATTTATTTAGTAAAAATTTTGTCTTTTTTTCTTTTATAAATTGTACGTAATGTTGATTATATATATTATATGTAATAATATCCCGAAAACAATGTACATACTTATGTGCTAAATTGTATGATGGCAATGTGTAGTTAGCAAAATAAAAACAAATTGTATTTCAGCTTATGTGTTAGTTGATTATATGTTATATGTAATGATATATGAGAAAGTTACGTGTAAAACGTTTGTATTTATGTATATGTTAACTCTAAAAAAAATTCCTACACCATTTATTAAATTAAGCTTAATGTTAAATGTTTTTATATTATTTTTGAAACTAAAAAAAAATTAGTAAAACATCTTATTTATTTTAAAACAAAAAAAAAAAAATTGTTGTTATCTGTTATGTAAGTTCCCTCGAAGCTCCTGATTCCTTTGTTAAATTGATTTGTCCACTGCTTATTGTCACTGTAGCTGGACGTGTTAATGGCGGCAATATGAGTTCAACCTTTAAGGGCCTAATACACTCAATCGAGCAATTATAGGGTATCGCGCGCCCGCGAATATTAAGAAAACTATCCAACCAAATGAAATAATTTAAATTAGGTATTTTTAAGAAAACATAAATCTAGCTATTCATGGTGGAAAATTTTAATATTTTTTATTAGTATATTAGTTATAATGGTTCAAAGTTCCGTACCTGCGCCCGGAAAATACTCCTATTTAGGTGGAAAAATTTTAAAATTTTTTTAATGTACGATAAACTTAAATCGATTATCTAGCTATTCATGGTGGAAAATTTTTGAATTTTAGCCTTCTTTCATGAGTAAATTATGTTTTAAAAATTGTCCACAAAATTTAAGAACGAAAATTCCCTAAAATTCTTCAGTTTTAATACATCAAATTTCCGCTCCAAGCAAATCTCTGCGCTAGTTGTATTCTGTATAAAAGCATTTGCGTAATCATACACGAGATGCGTTTGTATAAGTGAGAGCTTCTGCTTCGGCTTTTGCAGGGGAAATTTCAAACCTTTTTTGTTGCAGGCATGGATGGTGATCGTATTTTCGGAAAAAATAAAATCTGAGGAAAAATCGGTTTGTTTGGCAAGAATTTTAATGACTTGCTTGATGGTGATTTCCTTGATTTGAGAATTTAGGGATTCTTGCCGGTGGTCAGGTAGTGATCAATCGGTGTTTATTATCTTGGCTTTATGAAAAACCCAAGAAAATATTTTAATGGCAAATACTACCTTCATGTAATAATTAAGTTTTATGACATCCTTGTTTTTCGTTATTGTCTTTTTAGCCGTAACAACTTCCCGGAACTAGATTCGCAAAAAAGGTGTATCCCTTGCACAGGTATTTTACAACATGAGTGTAGATAAATTTTGCGTAAATTCATTTTTTATGGTTTTTATTATTTTTGTATGTAAATATGGGCTTTGCTGGACCTCTGGGTTAATTTGGTAGGAGGTCCGGAAATTCGGAAAGTCGGGGGTGTTTTTCAGATTTTTTAGTAAAGGGGGTGGGAGCCAACAAAAAAAACTAGTATCTAGCACCTGCTAAATTTCAAATCAGCAAAAGCAGCGATATCAAAATTTCACATGAATGAAAAATTTAAATATCAAACAAAAAAGATCTATTCCATATCCCATGACAGGAACAAGTTCGTAGAGTGCATTACTGCGACATTAATTCAATTTCCATTCATAATTATCTAACACTGGCTTCAATTTCTAGCCGGCGACACCGCAGAAGAGATTTCTTGAAAGTCGCCAGAAAATTTACCTCGGGCACGCACTCATAAAGTAGAGCCCAACAAGACATACGAATGCAGCCGAACCCCTTTATTGTGCAAAGATTTCCCCTCCGGCGGCCGTGTTGTGCACTGCAAGCAGTGCACAACAGGTAATTTTGACTGTGTTAGGATGTTTTTGAGATTGGGTTAGTTTAATTTTGTGACTGTATTTTTTTTTAAGCTTCCCTTAATATTTTGTTGTTGGAACTGAATTTCATGTTGGACTTCGTCGCTGAGTGTATTAGGGCCTTAATGGCGGCAATATGAATTCCACTTTTAATGGTAGCAATATGAATTTAACTTTTGACTTTCCTAAAAAAAACTTGTAAAAGGTAATAAATATGTAATAAAGTTCCAATAAGCTAGGAACAACTCCGAGAGTTTTGTCTTAAAACTCCAAAACCAACAAAATTTCTTCCTTTTGTTATTCACTTTAGCCTTTTGTTATCTAAAATTTCGTCAATTTTATCAGATTGATTTTAATTAAGCACTAAATTCGACGGAATTTTGATACTTTGCTTTACGGGATTCTTTCCGAACACAAAACAAAACTTAACAAAAGGCTTTGATGTGATGACTATAATGCGTAATGCACGTTGCAGAATTTTGTTACACAATTATTTATTCCGATGATTTTCTTATCGATATCACTTTGATTTATTATGTGAAAACCAAAAATAAATTAATTATTTAGTTATTTATTCTATTTTTTTTGTAAAAAAAAATCGTGATGCGTGTGCGTCGGGGTCACCACTTTAGTTGCCCTTTGCGGCAATAATCCGTTTTGAGAAAAATAACACGTTTAAGGCCTTATTTTAAAGTTGTTTTTTATTATTTAATAGTTTAGAGCACATTGATCACATTCTTATTATTTACGTATTAGTTCTAAATAGTTTTTACTAGTTTATAGATCTATATATAAATATATATATGAATTTAATTATTTTTTTGCTGAGGTTTCACTATGAGACTTTTGCTCGTGGCTAGTTGCAACACGCGGAGGATACCCAAGTAAAAAGTGAAGAATGAAGATGCCGGAAATTGGCTAGATCACTGAACTTTGGAGTTCATTGATCGAGGGAGTGTTCGGACTGATCGTTTTGATCGTGCCGGAAGTTGTTGTGTGACATTGCGTAAATTTAGTAATTAAGTTTACGCGGTCACTACATATTCTTTTCCCGTCGTCTGCCAGAAGCCTCCGGCTACGGAGTACTCTAATAAAATACGGAGTTACTTGTTGAGGACGCTCGAGTCGTATTATTAGTATTTCTGTCCATATTTTTGTTGAGGAGGATGCTGTGACTTCAACTGGAGAAAAGGTGCAAGCCTCATGCATTGCAACTTCGCTGCAATATCTTTGATTGGTGAAGAAAATTAATAAGGAAAAATTTAGCAAAATTTAATGTATGCGAGAACGGGAAGAGACTGGCAGAATTCATTGGTGGTGTTACAAAAAAGAAAAAAAAAACACAAGGAAAACTAAATAAAACAACATGTAGATTCGTAAGTTTTTTTGTTTGTTAATTAAAATTATTATTTATGCTTATAAATTTATACCGTGATATATATATATATATATATATATATATATATATATATATATATATATATATATATATATATATATATATATATATATATATATATATATATATATACGAGTATACATAAGTAAATACCTATAGAGATAAGTGGAGTAATTGAAAATGTCCCTTAGGTTATATTTTTTTTTGCTAGTTTAAGTGCTCTTACGCTTTTTCCCAGTGTAATATTGGCCAATACGGGATTCTGAAAAAACATAAAACAAGAGAAAAAAAAGAATAAAAGGAAAGGAAATAATTTAAATTAGAATAAGGTAAAAGAATTTTTTTAATTAGAGAGAAAAAAAAGTAATAAAAATAAAAGAAAAAGGAAATAAAATAATAAAATAAAGAAACATGTAAATAATCGATAGTATAGTGTTGTTCGAGTTAAATCAAGGAAAATATGAGATGAATTTTGTAAGTGACGAGCACTGGAACATGTGATTTTCTGTTGTTTATCTTTAGTGATAATAAGTATTATAAAATAAACGGTGTTTCATGGTACCGTGAAGATAATGTACGAACTAGAAGTTCTTATTACGATATGTGGAATGTAATTATGAGCATAAATGTTGTATGTTCTTGATTGACAAATAGAGATTTTTTTTTAAATTTTTTTTTCGGTGCCAGCTCATCGTCAGTTTCTTCCACGATAGCATTTTTGGACTTAATGTGTATAAATGCTTGATCATGTTACCAGTATTCTTCTCACCACAGCTCCGTCCTTAATAATTTAACATAAGACCGACAATTTCTGTAATTATAAAAGTATAACGTAACTTAATTGTTTGTACTCACTGCCTATCGCTTGAGTTTAATTTATCCTTCACATGAATTCAGAGTTGACGACCTATAGTCGTATGCATAGATATACCTGAAGACGGATTTTTTTTTGTTTGTTGGTTAGTTGTAGCTAAACTCTATATGTAAAGAACACGGAATAAAGGTGGATTCCTTTTCCTTTGTAATTACTTGATATTTCTTTTTCCCTTTCACTTAAACTGTACGTATGTATTAGATTGGCCGGAAGCATGGTGGCCGGTGGGAAGGCTGTGTGCCCCGCACCCCTCAGCGTAAGTACGTGCATGTGTTAATTTTTTGTTTCAGCATTCTTACTCCGACCGCGTCCGCCCGCATGACTGCGACCCCGAGCCCTATTAAGCCCTCTCGATGGCCCCGGACGAGTCTCCTTATCGCTTTTTTTATGTCGATTTATTTGTTGGTTAGCAGCGGCACGAAAGTTTAGTTTATTTAAACTGTCACCCTTTTTATGGCTCCCTACACGACGAACCCCCCCATCCGGCGAGCTAGCTAGAGCATCGCTAGTCGTGCCCAACCAGGTGTAGTGGAGACAAACTAATTTTTATTTGGCGATATTCCTTGCCTTGGATTCCGTCCAGCCACCCCTTTTTTTTGGTCACTAGTGACCCCTTCACCTTTCTTTATTTTTTGTAAAATGTTTTACGGCCTTTTTAAGGCAACGTGTTCCATCCAGCTTTTCTTCGAGCGTAAGCTCACGATAAACTCCCGACAGTTACAAATGTAATCTACTTCCTTCAATGCGAACATACATGTCAACAATTCATTGCAAGAATAACTTTTGTGCATGATGTAGAATACAAAAATCGTCGCGAATAGCAAGTCTATAAGATGCGTACTGCAACATAGTTATTTTGTTTCTTAGCATATTTGAATTTGAAGTGGTAGGTCTGTTATGAACCATATTTATATGCCACCCAAAATCACTATTTGGAAATAAGAGAGGATAGGCCCACGGATCTAAGGATGAATCTAACACAGACACATTCCGAACTGTATTATTCAATCTCGAAAAGCAAATCATGTTATGTTCAAAGGGTGGTTCACCATTGACACTATTGAATACAACAGCTACATCAGTAGCAATCGCATCGTTGTAACGAAGAATATCAACATTCTGTCTAATTAACACGCATACGTCTCTTGTAATATCTTCATTTCTATTACAGTATTCAGACATAGTATGAAAAGAACGAACGAATGGATTGCACAATTTAATTGATGACCAATACCTCTCATTAAAGTAATGTTACATTGTGCATTTGAAGAATGACGCATTCTATACTATGCAGCTGTTTCTACATCGTAGAAATATAATTGGGCATAATTTGGTGTAGAACCATAAGGAGTTTCAATACCACCATGATAAAAAACACCATGAATTTTAAAATGGTAAATACCTTGCAATGCGTCAGTTTCTATCTTTGTTTCACTACTAATCATTGCAAAAGAAGAGTTATATGATCGAATAGAATTAAAATAATGTTTCGATCTATTTTTAATTGCAGCATCGTTTGATTTAAGGCCATCATATAGACTTTTAAAAAAATCATTTTGCGTATACGGCGCCACATGGACTTTGCCCTTATAGCAGCATAATGAGAATGCATTTCTATTTCCTTGAGTAATTTCACCTTCAAAATTTCTCGCCCCCTAATGCACCCAACGAAAAATCAATTGGCCACAAGAAAATGAATTAAAATTTCGTGGCACTAATTTCAATGCGCACTTAAAAGAATCATCTAACAAATCATTAACGACCTCACCAGTGCGCCGTCATGAACAATCGATGGGTTTAAATTAACGTTTCTATTCCTATTTCGAATTGACCTGACTTCGTTTCTATTACGTCGTCGGTCAATTCGACCGTGTAAAGTACGCCGTCGAGGCATGGCAAAATTCAACTGGCTTATAAAAAAAAGAATATTATAAAAAAAGAAGAATACTCGCCGCAATTATAATACAGATGGTCAAAACACAAAAGCAATAATCGGACCGTTGGCGCAATTAATAATTGTCAAACCAAAAACACAAAACACAAAGCACACTTTCCACCGTTGGCGCAATTATAATCACTATCCACTCAAAACACAACCGGCTTAATCAAAAATTAATAATAAAACGAAAAATCACAGAAAGTACACTTTTCACCGTCCACTGTATTTAATTAGAAAAGGATCTAATATCTATCTATAAATAGAAAAAAATCGGCACTTGCTTAGTAAAAATCGGCACTTGCTAAATTTTCTGCTTTTATTATTTGAGCTGTCAAGTCCACAACGTTTACATGACCAAATCAAACGAACCAGAGATTGATTTCGCATGTATACGCAATAATGTATTCTCTTTCCGTTAATACGTACTTATAATCACACTCTACCAAGCAGTTGGGGTGAAGAAATGAGAGTGCAGAGAAAATACAGTATATGAAGAACAGTGAACGCAAACAGAGGATCGAAGAAAAATATATGTATTTTCTTGAATAATGTATTCTCTTTCCGTTTAATGTGATGGATAGCGCGTGCACAGTGTAGGTATTAGTGCATACGTGAAGAAAATATATTTTAAGTATAGGTAAAACTTTACCTGGCTTTCACACCTTTCCCTATGCATGCACCTGAATCAAATATGTATATATTATGCACTTCTATGAAAAAGTACTTTTTGTTTGATATATGTTTCATTAAGATGCGTGCACCGGAAATAGGACAAAAAGGGATTACAATTTTTGGCTTTGCTTATTAATATATAGATTTTAATTTTAATTAATTTTTTATTTATTTATTTATTTATTTTTTTTTTTCTAAGACGGAATTCAGTTTTGCCTTATTTTAATCAAAAAGGAAAAAAAATGAATTCTTACTCAATTTTATTTATTATATTTACTCCACGTTGCCGGATGAGAGTCCCCAACAAATAAAAAAAAAATTAGTAAAGTATTGTATTCTTAAGCCCGAAGTGACTAAAATTTAATTTAACTGAGCGAAGACTGAACTTAAGTTTGGCTTAAGTTTGGTTTTTAAATGAATAAACTGTTTATGTTATGTTTATGTTGCCTCAGTGTGAGAGCCGCCTAAGGCGCTCATATCGAGGATCTAATTTTGAGGAAGAAGCGGCGGATCCTGTTGACTTCTTGTTGTCACGTTTTTTCGCTGATAATAATATCTCAATGATTTCCATCGGATCTTACAATCAGGAACTGCAAAATTGCAATAAAAATTTTCGTAAATATGTTACAAAGTAAAAATTACAAAATTACATTAGAGCAACTCGACATTGGTTGAACGAAAAATGTTGCTGGTTGCTGCAATATTATTTCTGGCGATACTTACTGCATGTTGAAAAGCGATAAATATTGCAGCGTGTAGTATCAATATTTGCGAGTAGTAGCAGGCAATGATGAGTATACACTTTTTTTACTTTTTGAAAAATATTTCGGACGATACAGAATTTGTAAAACTAGTGGAGAAATAACTCTGCATTTACGATTTTACTAGAAAAGACAACAGCAGAAGGGAAGTTATTGAAAAGGCATGGAAAGCAATTGAGGCTGAAGTAAAACTTCAAGGCACCCACTATTTCCTTTTCGCCTTTTTGTTCTTAACCCGGCTGCTACACGATCAATTTTTCAATTGCAATATTGCATTGCAGTACTAAAATTGACCTTGTAGCCTGCTGCAATAGCCTGTTGCAATATGCAATGCAATATTGTAAATGCAATGCTTGCATATGCAAGAAATCCAGATTTTTTTTAAAACAAAATGGCGTAAAATGAGAACACCATTCTCTTGTGATAGCTTGCGACGCGGGATTGTTTTTACGTAAATAAACAAACATTTTTCAGTTGACGGTTTTAATTACTTTTTTTTATAAAAAATGAGTGTATCAATAAAAATAAGCAGAGAAAAAACAATAGAACTTATACAATCATTTAGAGGAAAGGAGGCTTTGTGGAATTTTCAAAGTCCACTCTATAAAAGAGTTGATATTAAAAGAAAACAGTGGGAGGAACTGTCAACAGACTTTAATATTTCCGTAGAGAATCTAAAGAAAAAAATAGGACTAGTTACCTATATGTCAGAGAAGAAAAAAATTGAAAATTCAAAAAAATCGGGTTCCAGTGGAGATGATGTATACGCATCAAATTTGTTCTATTACAATGAAATGGATTTCTTAAATTTACAACATCAATTAGGAATTTAATTGAAAACATTCCAAATAATAGTTCATTTGTAAGTAGTGAAATTCCTTTAAGCTTTAAGCATTCTGAAATAATGTTTATTTTCTATATTTTATATAGGTTGATTTGGAAGAGGAAATATACACAGAGCCGATAATCCATGAAAATAAAAAACGGCAGAGAAACAGCAGAGTTATTGAAAGGCAAGAAATATATGCTGCGGCTATTGCAGAAATGCATAAAAAATTTGAAAAGGAAGATGATGTCTTCGATACATTCGCGACAACTATTGCGAGTTAATTGAAGAAAATTCCATTTGTAGAAGCTACAGAAACAATGACAAAAATACAAATGCTCGTCTCTAATACCATCAGAGAGGTGCTAGGGGCAGGAAGCTCCGTTAATAGCTGTAGCACCTCTTCCAATATTTTGGATGAGGCGCTAATAAATTCAGAAATTATATTTTAGTCCTAGTTATTCTTTTTTAATTATAAGAAATGTATTTATTTTTGTTATCCTGTCTTATTTTTGTTTTTTTAACTTATTGAATTTTTAAGTTTTTTTTTTATTGAAGTAATTTTATTGAATTATTTCTTTTTTATATTATTGAATTTTAAAGTTTTAGTTATTATTTAAGTATGTATGTAAGGAGTAATTAACTTGCATTTGTTGGCTGTATTAATTTTTAGAGAAAAATAATAAATTAATTCTTTGAACTTGAAAATTTGTTCCGACTTTTTTATATGTTTGATACCACCACTTGTCATGTTTTCCACTAGTGCATTTATAACATTCTGTGGTATTGTATATCGACGGTGAAGTACTAATACCTCGTAACCTTCAGGAACTTAATATTACAGGGCGGAACAAAAACCAGAGAGGTATCCACTTTATTTGCAAAATAATAAAATGGGCACTTCTTGTTGTTGGATTCGAGGTATTACTTTTATGTTTGATTTATACATGCCTTTTTAATACAAGGTATTAAAGAATTATTCACAGAACAATATATAAATTTTGCGGCTTAAAGGCTATCTCTAGAATGAAGCAGAGTAGGCTACGCGATACGTTAATGTAAAAATCAGGGGCCGTATTTGGTTTCTCGAGTCGATGGATCGACTCGACAAAAAAAGCTTCTCGACTTTGTCTAAGTTTTATATTTGGCATCACGACTGTAACGGTCGTTGGTATCCCCCTCGCGGAAATTTAGAAAATTTAAATGAAATCACCTTGCCTCAGACGGATAAAATTAAAAAAAAAAAAACGAACTATGTAGGCGTAGGAAAGAAAAACAAAAAATGAGGAGAGAAAAAGTTTCTTTGAGTCGGTTACAGTAGTCGGTTGCAGGAGTTCAGGCAGAAAATTCAGGCAGTCAGTTCAGAAAATTTGGAAGGAATTTTGAATTGCGATAGTTTGGTTTTTAAATATTTCTTTTGGCGAAAAAGGACCAAGGAAGAGTTTTGTCCGGAGGCGTGTTAATTTGAGACCTGGGCAGATTTGTGTTTAACTGGACCGAAAGTCAATTTTTGCTGCTGTTTCGGCTAGAACTAAAAATTTTTTTGAAGTTGTACTGGAATTGGACTGTACGAGCCGTGCAACTGTATGAAGCCATTTATAAAGAAACCTTAAGAAGGAAGATAGGTTCCTGATTTACTCTCTTTGTGTGACGAAAGCTTTGGATCCCTCTTATGGTATTCTGGGGAGTGTCTTCATGCTGGCTGTACAGACAGCAGGACTTACTGTGAGTTATATAGGAATTGTTTTATGATTAGTATTGTAAGGCAGCGGACAAGCAGTGCGGCGAAGAAGGTTCATTTACCTTCCAGTTTGGAGAAGTTATAAATCTATCAAAACAAATTTTAATCTGAGGATTGTTGGCACGCTTGAAGCTAACATTAACATTCTTTTCATCATTGGAGACCAACTTTAGTTGTCGAGATTAGCGGCTGGATCATGGAGGAGTTTCGTGGTTAATTTTTGTTTAAAATATAACGTTTGGTATTCTTTTTTTTAATAATCTATTGTTTATTAATTACTCTATTATAAGAATTTTATTATCCGAATATTTACCTTATATTAACTTACATTTAACATTTAAATATTTACCTTATATCAACTTACACTACACCTTTCATTCATTCACGTTAAATCTTTGAGGTTGTGAAAAAATTTAACATGCGTTTAATATCTTAAGTAGTTTTACTTGTGATTAATTATTATTGATGTGCAAAGGCTTCGAACTGGCCAGATCGACGTTCTTCTCTCTTTTTTAAGTGTTAGTTGGTTCAACCAGTTTTTTTTATTGTTTTTACAATACCTTGTCAGTAATAGTGATAATTTAATAACACTTTTCAACTTTTTGTTGTACTGGATGTATAGTATCTCACTTTCTAAACAACTTTTTCTTTTGTTATTTTTGGTTGGTGTGAGTAAATATAATTGAATGTATAGCAATATTATCGCCATTTTTTTAATGGACCTTATGGCCTAAAAGGAAAAAGTTTTACTTCCAGGATGGTTGGGCTGGTTTCACTCTCGTGGCACTTCTCGGGGTTGCATCCTTTCTTTTGTTGTGTTTTGTTTACAGGTCCAATAACTGCTTGAGTATTCACGATGGCGCTCGTTAAGGAGCGATACTAGGCAAATGAGGTCATGAAGGGGAGCTCGACCTCGACATTTTGGTAAGTGGTGAACCAGGGTTGCCGGCCCGGCCACACACCCCACGACCCCTTCCGGCGAGCTAGCGTATACTGTGTGGCCGGCATAACACCCCCCTAACAGTGATTTTCGGCGGATTAGGGAGGGTGAGTTTTTTTTTGAATTTTTTTATGTCTGGGAGTGCTTCATAGTCAGGTTCTTCAGGGCTACTGACTTATGGGGCATGACCAAGCACAATGGCGTCCTCAAATGTTATTACAGCATAACGCCATTGTGCCGTGTTATGAACCGGGTCCCCAAGTTCAATTTCCTATTTCATAAAACGAAATCAATTTAATCCTTAACAATTGAAGTATCCATTACATACATTTCATATGTACATTATGTACATTCAAATATATACATATATCTACATATATATATATATATATATATATATATATATATATATATATATATATATCGTCGCTTAAGTTCTAACACCACGTAAGTCAATTTTTGGCGGTTTTGACATTTTGATGCCATTTACTACAGAATTAGAAGAGGCGTCGTTTGAGCCATTCAGAAACAAGCAACGTCCAATATAAGTGTAGTGTGTACACAAATTTTGAAATGGTATCGTAATAGTATCCATGTAAAATTGCGCAGTTTTTTCACTCTCCTGTAAAGTCGTTATTTTTGACTTACGTGGTGTTAGAACTTAAGCGACGATATATATATATATATATATATATATATATATATATATATATATATATATATACATATATATATATATATATATATATATATATATATATACATATATATATATATATATATATATATATATATATATATATATATATATATATATATACATATATATATATATATATATATATATATATATATATATATATATATATATATATATTCTCAAATTATTGTTAAATAACAAAGGAAATGCTGACTTTGTTTCAATTTGTATATTCATACATGTATATTTAATTAGCCACAGGAAATGCTGGATAAAATTTCAGACAAGCTTCCATAGAATTCAATTCAAATTTTACCGCGTCAGCATTTCGAGAAAAACAAAACTATCATATTACGCGCGATAAAAATCATATCGCGCACAGAAAAAACCTTAATTAGCAGTTTTTCTTTGAAATAATTGAGTACCTTTAGTAAGGCGAAAATAATGGAAGATCAGTTGGAATTTAACATCGAAACAGCCAACTCAGGCTCGCTCTAGGGACGTGTCAAGAATATCGTTTTTCCTTAAAATCTTACAGTTGAAAGTTAAGAAATAATCTTACAGTTGATAGTCAAGAAATAATCTTACAGTTGAAAGTTAAGAAATAATCTTACAGTTGATAGTCAAGAAATAATCTTACAGTTGAAAGTTAAGAAATAATCTTACAGTTGATAGTCAAGAAATAATCTTACAGTTGAAAGTTAAGAAATAATCTTACAGTTGATAGTCAAGAAATAATCTTACAGTTGAAAGTTAAGAAATAATCTTACAGTTGATAGTCAAGAATTAATCTTACAGTTGAAAGTTAAGAAATAGAAGTTCTTTTAAATATATACATATATGCAAATAAAAATTGAAAAATTAAGAAGTTCGTTTGAATTAAAATAAAAAAAACGTTAAATACAGTGGAACAATGATATGAGGTGTTGATGGAGGAAGAAAGAGTCCTAAGAGCGTTGATGGAGGAAGAAAGAGCCCTAAGAGCGGATATAACAGCCGGTACACGACCAAATTGACGGCTTAGTGCAGCCATACAAAACCATTAAATTGGTTGGTATTACTTCAAGGCTGCAAATCACAATAGAAATTGTTAAAAGTTTATTGCATGCATAAATTGAGCTTTTAAATAATTGTCAAACGTCTTTATCGGCACGTAAAGAGACGATATTGTATAATGCAATACCTGAAATATGATAAGTAGGTATGTTTTGAAATAAAAACGCTGACGTGGCAGTTAACATTCAGATTTTATTTAGTTATGCCTTTAAATTATTACACACTTCACGAACTTAACTAATATTTATTATTAAAAATAATTTTCACAATTACACTTAATATATTAACTTTAAAAATGATGTGTCCCTCGTCGAATACCTGAAAGGATGCAAGCATATAGTGTCAACGATTACCAGGATATGGCATGTATCAACACTTATTACTTGCAATAAAAATTTAATTAAATTGAATTTCCAACACCAAGCATATAATTACCCTATTACCAGTTTTTGGCATATATACGGATACTACTACTCGGCTTACCCTTTGAGACTTTCTGGAGAACAGAGAGGGTGATTGCTTCTGAGCTCGGGTTTATATAGGCCGAAGTCAACGGTTTTTCTTATTTGGACTGCATTTTTGTCCTTTGCGATAGTTGGGAAATTTTTAGGGAAATTATTTTTTATTTGTAAATTCCTTAATAACTCCATGTTATTGCCTTGTTTGGCTTTCTATATTTTTCTAATATTTTATTCATTAAATTTTCATTATTTCTCACTATTTTCTATCATTTCTTTTTATATTTTATCAATATTTTAGTTTGTACTAAAAATTTCCCTTTGGGACATTTAATTAAATTGCTGCACTATCAACGGATAAATTTTAAATTCATACTATTATCTCTTTCCTTTTTTTATCCTGTTTAATATCCTTTTCCCTCTCATTGTCCTTATGAAAAATTATATTTTTTAAATAATATCTTTTTTCCTATAATAAATTTTTATTTTCGGGCACTCCCATTAAATTCCTCATCGAATTTTACATCGATTTGATGTATCATATGTTTTGGTGCGATGTAGTTTGACGTTTCTCCGCTCTGTAAAGTTTCGCGAGTTTGCGCAATAGTTTTCGCGTTTTTTACCTGTTTTGTGTTGGTTTGAGGTAAATGCGGTGGTTGTGTTTTGTGTATTTAATCCTGTTTTATGTTTTTTGTGCTGTTTTGGTGGCCGGTGTAATGAAATTCGCGTGAATTTGGCTATTTCAGGTTTCGTGTTTACACCTGTCAGCGGGTGTTTTTGAAGTCCCTTTTTCACCTGGGGCTTCAATTTAAATTAATTATTTGGTGAAAAAAGTGGTCTTTACCACTTATTTAATAAATCTATTAAGTTACTTATGTTCCATTTGTGTTATTTTGTCTTATTTTTATGTTGACTTTTTTGTAGTGTTGTTGTTGTTGCTTTTTCATATACTTCATGTTTTTTGTTTATGCACTTGATTTCTATGTTTTTGCATGCAAATTTTTGTAAATTATTCATTTTAAATGTGTTTATTATTATTTTATTTTATTTATTTCTTGGTTTTTTAATTCATTTTGTTTATTTCAGATTTAATTTAGCGATAAAAACACTGCATAGACTCGCAGATGATGAGGCAATCAATTTCCCAACGGCTTCTCAAACGTTGAAGTCGGACTTTTATGTGGATGATTTGCTGACGGGAGCCGATACCATTATTGAAGCATTGAACCTACAAACGGAATTACTGAAATTATTAAAATCTGGAGGCTTCAATTTGCGAAAGTGGACAACTAACGACATAAAATTATTGGAAAACATCCCAAGTGAGGATCAAGAAATCAGCAAGATTAACAACATAGAATTGGAGGAAGGTATCAAGACACTAGGTGTTCTATGGTGCCCTATTACAGATACATTCAAGTACAAAATAAATATGGAAATACAAGCTGAACCACTTACAAAACGGATATTGTTATCACAAATTTCCAAATTATTTGATCCATTAGGACTTCTAGCACCAATTTGTCATACGCTCAAAAATATTGATGCAATCGGTGTGGTTAGCAGGCATAGACTGGGACGATGAAGTTCCTGAAACGATATCGCATGCATGGTTTGATCTTCAGAGGGAACTCCAACACGTCGAAGATATAAAGGTACCTAGATGGTTGCAGACAACGGGAGCAGAGGTGGAGCTACACGGATTTTGTGATGCGTCGAATCGTGCTTATGCTGCAGTTTTTTACTCCAGAGCGATAGATGATTCAGGAACCATTACAACGCGATTGTTGACATCAAAGACCAAAGTGGCTCCTGTAAAACAAATTTCCTTAGCCCGACTTGAATTATGTGGAGCCGTTTTGTTAACTCGCTTATTTACTATGATAAAGAAGGCACTGAAATTTAACCGAATTAATCTAACCTTATGGTGTGATTCAACTATTGTCCTATCATGGATACAGGCTCACCCTTCAAGATGGAAAACTTTCATCGCTAACCGTGTGTCAGAGATCCAATGCATGGTAGATTGTGCCACTTGGAGGTTTGTAGCATCAGAAGACAATCCAGCAGATTGCGCATCTAGGGGCTTATCACCAAGGGAGTTAGACGAGCATCCGTTGTGGTGGAACGGACCGAACTGGCTAAGGAAACCAGAGAGTCATTGGCCCACATCAAAGGCGATCGAAAAAACACAATTAGAAGAAAGAAAGAATGTTAAGGTCTATCTCTCCATATCAACCAAATCAGATACGACAAAATTAGTTAATAAATACTCAAGCCTTACCACATTATTAAGAGTTTCTTGTTTTTGTTTTCGTTTCATTGCAAGGTGTCAGAGAATTCATAGTTGCTCGTCACCCTGGTTAACCACTTCCGAGTTACACAAGGCCCTGATACATTGGGTGAAGGACGCCCAGGCAGAAGACTTTTTAGAAGAATTAAAGGCGCTACGCTTGGAGAAAATCGTAAAGGGAAAATTAAACGGTTTGATGCCCTTCGTCGACAAGGATGAAGTTTTGAGAGTTGGAGGACGGTTAGAAGCTTCGAATCTGCCTTGGTCTGAGAAGCACCCGATGATTTTAAGTCCGAAACATTCGCTCACTACACTTATCATCAGAGACATGCACGCTAGAACCTTGCACGGTGGAGCACAGTTGATGATCGGACTACTTAGGAAAACATTTTGGATTTTAAATGCCAGGAACGCAATCAAGCGAGAAATTTACCGATGTATAACCTGCGTAAAACAACGGGCAGCACCACTAACACAACTGATGGTAAATTTGCCAGCACCAAGAACTAGAATGTCTCGACCATTCACCCATGTTGGTGTGGACTTTTGTGGACCGTTTAATATAAAGGCATCCAAGGGTAGAGGTCAAAAAACCTACAAGGGCTACCTAGCGATTTTTGTATGTCTAGCTGTCCGAGCCATACATATCGAGGTTGTATCCGAATTAACTTCTGACGCATTCTATGCAGCCCTAAAAAGATTTGTTAGTAGAAGAGGAATGGGCTCTGACATTTTTTTTTTTTATGTGAAAGACTAGAGTCACAGGAAACGCCCTTTATACTGTGTCGACAATCTATTTTCTTCATATAGAGTGCAATGTCGAACAGCAGCTCTAGTCGGGGAAAAAAGGAACTGTCACAACCTACCAGCGATATTTTGCAGTCCACCTACTCCCAACCATTACTGGCGACTTTGTCATCGGGGCATTGAGAAAGAACTCGCTGGAGTGTTATGCCTCCTGAAACGAGTTGAATCTCATCAACCAACCGATGACATGCGCTTTGGTGAAGCGGGGAAGGGCTAACTAAGTCTATGACAGAAGGAATCAGGAATGTAAAGAGGGAAGAAGAAAGAAGGAAAGTTATGTAGGTGGGAAAGTGGAAAAGGCGAAGGACCGTGGGGCTGGCCGGGATTCGAACCCGGGACCTCTGGGATAGTAGCCAGACGCCTTACGCCCTAGGCTACCGAGGCCCCTCGGACTCGGACAATGGCACTAACTTCATTGGAACCAATAAAACGCTTGATAAAGATTACAATCAACATATAAGACAATTAACCTTAGATATTCCACAAATAAGTGCTCCATTACGAATAAATTGGCATTTCATACCTCCATCGGCACCTCATTTTGGAGGATTATGGGAGGCCGGAGTCAAGGCCACAAAGCATCACCTACGTAGAGTTCTGACCAGTACTAGCTTAACTTACGAAGAGTTTACAACATTGACCACGCAAATTGAGGCGTGCCTCAATTCTAGACCAATTACGCCAGTAACAGATGATCCGAGTGATTTGACAACACTAACGCCGGGTCATTTTTTAATCCAAGAGGCTCCATTGGCATTGCCGGAGCCATCAATGTTAGACTACAAGTTGAATTCACTTTCACGATGGCAATACCTCACTCAGCTAACACAATCCTTTTGGAAGAGGTGGCATTCAGAATATTTATCCCAGCTACAGCAGCGACACAAATGGTCGGAAAGGGTTAAAAATTTAGACGTAGGACAAATGGTAATCATCAAGGACGAAAAATTACCCCCAACTAAATGGCTCACTGGCAGGATCGTGGAAACCTATCCAGGTGCAGACAATTTAGTACGAGTAGTGGCAGTAAAAATTAAGGATGCCATATTTAAAAGGCCAATTGCAAAATTGTGTCTGCTGCCAGTAGAAACGGAATTTATCAACACAAGCCCTACACCTTCTTAAACTAGTATACATAATTATACCTTGTCTCCTGCCCTTATGTCAAATCCAAAAAATCCAAATCCCGTCCTTATAGCAAGACACAACTCTCAATCTGTTTGTCTTTACAGATTTTAGTTCGAATCCACAGGATTCAAGGACCGGGAGTATGTTCAGGATCAACCTAAAAGGCAAAGAACAGGAAACATTAATAACATTTCAAAACAATAAGTACACTCACCTGTTTGGCAGTGGTCACAATCCTGAGGACCTCAATCCACATCACCGTCCATAGGAGCACTCTGATTCAACCTAAAATTTAATAATTCACATTAGAAATTAATAATAGTTAAGGACAAATTAGACAAATAAATAATAAACATTACCAAAATTGTACACAAAAACATAACCTACATAACGTAAACAAACATTGAACATAAACATTAAAATAAATAAACAATCACATAACAATTAAATTAATGTATTTAGTAGAGAACTTCACTTGTTTTTAGTACATTAACAACATTCAATATTTATTAGATTAAAGTAATATAATTACTTACCCTTATAATACACTTATTTACTCCATCCACTACACCACATCACAATAAATTTTAAGCTGATTTTGACAGCTCTCGATCGTGAGCTTTACCAAAAGCTCTCGGTCGTAAAGTCTCTTAAAAGCTGCAAGAAAGAGCAAATGGTGGATGGAGTGAATGGGAATATTATAAGGGGAATTTTTCGATGTAACGGAGAGCTTGAAAAAATCACGTAGGCATTTTGTATATATTCCAGAAAATACTTGGAAAAAGCTCACTGTTCTTTTTGATAGCAATACGCGTGCGAGTTTTGATTTTTTTTTGAGTTTTTCCTTTGAATATTTTGAATTTTGAAATTTTGAGTTTGTGCCTTGAATTTATAAAATACCATTATTATTTGTAATCAATAAATAGTGTTTGTTTTTAAATAAATCGAGTTTGTGATTTTTTCGAGAAATCTTAAACACCGTAGTTCCGGGTCGTGGAAAAACGGTTTTTCAGAAATAACATTTTCGCATGAACACTTACAGGTAAGTATACATGTATCGTGTGTTAAAAATTCAAACATTTATATTAATTCTTTTTCTTTTAGGTTTATAAATAACGTATAAATATAAAATGTGGATACTATAGATGTAAATATAGGTATATATATATGTATAAGTTGATTTTTTATATGGTACAAATAAATATCAACTAAAGTTATGGTGAGGTTTTATTTGGTCTTTTTTTTTGTTATTTGTCCTCATTTAGCGCCTTGGGGCTAAACAGATATCGTGTCGCCAAATGCCAATTTTTGTTTATCGACCGAAAACAATGTCGACTCGAGAAACCAAATACGGCCGCAGGTTTCACCAAAAAATTGTGGGCTACAAAGTATAGCACTTCACCGTCGATATTTTTAAGGCGATGATGTGATGTATTATCATTTTTCTGAAATAAGTACAAAACATTGTTAATAAAACATTTTTTTTAATTCGGAGTCCTATTTATTTTACTCCAATGAAATGGGACATCTCCTTCATTAATACAATATACAGATAATTTTTCCCTTATTATATTACCTAACTTAGGATTATTACTACTTTGTTGGGGTGCTATTGGTGTGATATGTTCACCAAGAACATGCTCTGTCAACAACTCATCCGATGCTATGGGTGCTGTTCTTTTTTTTTGTTAAATGATTGTGTAAGACACAGCAGGCTTGAACAATTAAATCGGTAGTTGCAGGAGGTACTTGTATTGGATTGAAAATTTTGAATCTGCCCACTAATCTGCCAAATGCCATCAGCCATTAGTGCTCGGCATAATCTGTAATTGAAAATTTCTTGCGGCACGCTTAATGCCAAATTCCTATTAAATGGCTTCATTAAGTTTGCACCCAAAGGAAAGGCGTCATCCCCTATGAAAAAATACGGGATATCGCCAGTTTGAGATGATAGAGCTGTTGGTCTAGGAATATTCAAAGTTTTTTGCTGAAGGCTTTGATAAAGAACGCTATTACGGTAAATAGTGCTATCAGAAGTTTTACCGTTAGCACCAACATTTATATATGTAAATCGGCGGTGAGCATCAACCATAGCAAACAAGACAATGCTGAAAAATCCCTTAAAATTGTAGAACAATGATCCGCTGTCTGCAGGTGCTATTATACGGATATGTTTCCCGTCCAAAGCACCTAACACGTGTGGGAACTGCCAGATCCTTTCAAAATCGTCGGCAATTTCTAGCCATTCCTGTTCGTTTTCTGGCAACTAAGATATAAAAAATATTACAAACAATGTACCATTAAAAATGGTTAATTACCAGAGCATACCTTCATATATAGTGGTTGCAAAATGTTGGCAGCCCTGACTTTTATATACGAGAGTGGAGCTGTATCTGAACTTCTTCTTCCTTTTTTATTCATTGAGTTTTCTTGTCAAGTGTAACGCGATGTCGCATCTGGCGCGCAACGAGGTTAAATATTAAAAATAAATTGTAATACCGAACCACAGCGTGTTTCATTTAAAACAATACTTGTAAGAGTAGTTCAGTCCGAAACATAAAGCCACTCGGCATCACAACAAATTGGCGACGAGAGATTGTGGTAAGTTTTATTTCACACCAAGACTGAATTAAAATGGCGGACATGGAGAAAATTATTCAATTGCTGGCTGGACAACAAAAGATTCTGGAGGAATTAACAAGTTCAAGACAAACTGAAGTACCTGCACCAAAAGGAACCGAATTCACTATAGAATCACTCGCCAGTAACATGACAGAATTGTGCTATGAACCAGAAAAAGGATTGACATTTCAAGCGTGGTTTGCACGGTATGAAGACCTGTTCATGGAAGACGCAGCTAACCTGGACGATGGCGCAAAGGTCAGGTTGTTAATGAGGAAATTGAATCCTTTGGTACACACCAAATATTCAAATTATATTTTACCAAAAACCAGTCGGGATTTCAAATTCAAAGAGACAATCAAAAAACTCACAGACATTTTCGGTGTTCAGGAATCATTATTTAACATCCGATACCGCTGTCTGCAAACAACAAAACACGAATCAGAAGATATTATTTCTTTCGCTGCGCGAGTTAATAAAACAACCGAAAGTTTCAATTTGCAAAATCTTAGCTCAAACCAATTCAAATGCTTAATTTTCGTGTGTGGATTAAAATCTGAGGAAGACAATGACATTAGAACACGCCTATTGGCAAAATTGGAGAACGAATCGGAGGCGGATCCTGTCACTTTAGATAAGTTAGTCACTGAAGCACATAGAGTCATAAACTTAAAGAAAGATACGGTCTTAATTGCAAGACAGAGTCATCAACCAGCTATAAACGATCATTCAATAAACGCAATTCAAAAACAGCGTAGACATTTCACAAACAAACGGCAAAATAATAGCAGCAATAACCGATGCAACAACAGTACAAATTTCAAGCAAAAGCCTAACATTACAGCACCACGTACACCATGTTGGGGGTGTGGCGGCATGCACTTCTCGAAAAACTGCGAGTTTTTATCACATAAGTGCAAACAGTGTAAAAAGATCGGGCATAAAGAAGGTTATTGCCAGTGCTTCACAAAAAAGCCACCAGCAGCGCCAGCGCAACCCTCATTTGAAAAGCGACATACAGCTCGCAATAATGCAGTTTTCGCGGAAATCAACAAAATAAATTTTACTAAACGTCGACGTTTCACAACAGTATATATTAGTAACGTTCCTGGCAATGATTATATAGAAAAATTTCCATTGCGTCTGCAGATTGACACAGGATCAGATGTCACGGTGATATCTAAAGCAACTTGGGAAGAACTGGGTAAACCAACATCAAGAAGTGCTCCTGAAATTCAAGCAAAAAGTGCTTCTGGACATGGATTAGGCATATGTGCACAGTTCCAGTGCGATATTCAATTAAACAAGGAAGTTATATCACATGAGTTATTCGTAACTGACGTCAATGATATTAATGTTTTAGGTATTGATTTGTGTGATGCGTTCAATTTGTGGGACACTCCTCTAAGTGCCATTTGCACTCGAATAAAGGCTACGAATGCGGACGAAATTAAGGTACTAATCTCAGATATCAAAAAAGAATTTGCAGAACTATTTTCGGAAAGCCCTGGTGTCTGCAAAAAGAGCAAAATACACCTCCATCTTAAAGAAGATGCCAAACCCATATTTCGTCCACGAAGACCCATTGCTTTTTCATCTGTGGCAGTCATAGAAAAAGAGCTACAGCGACTTCAGGATATGAATATAATTTCACCAGTCGATTACTCAGATTGGGCTGCACCCATAGTAGTGGCAAAAAAACCAAATGGTCAAGTAAGAATTTGCGGTGACTATTCAACTGGATTAAATCAGTCACTTCAACCACATCAGTATCCGTTACCAGTCCCTGATAATATTTTTGCGACTTTATCAAAAAACAAATACTTTACTCATATAGATTTATCGGACGCCTATCTACAAATTGAAGTCGACGATGAGACGAAGAAACTACTGACTATTAACACCCACAAGGGCTTGTTCTCATTTAATCGATTAGCCCCTGGTGTTAAAGCAGCTCCTGGTGCATTCCAGCAGATAATGGACACAATGTTAGCTGGTATTGACAACATAGCTACATATTTAGACGACATTCTTGTCTGCGGATCAGATCTGGAGTCTCATACGAATACTTTGAAGCAAGTTCTTCAAAGATTATTAAACTTCGGTTTTCGCATTAAAATCAGCAAATGTACCTTTTTGGCAAATCAAATTAAATATCTAGGTCACATCATTGATGAAAATAGTATCCGCCCGGATCCTGCGAATATAGAGAAAATCAAGAATTTACCTGAGCCTAAAAATATCACGCCAGTGAACCATTACGGAAAATTTGTTAAGGAAATGCGACAGTTAAGGGTACCTCTTGATAAGTTATTACAAAATAATTCAAAATTTGAGTGGACGCAACAATATCAGCAGTCATTCGACGCATTCAAAAAGATCCTCTCCTCAAAATTGTTATTAACTCATTTCGATCCAACCTTACCTATTAAAGTTGCAGCGGATGCATCAAATGACGGCATTGGGGCGTACATAGCCCACACGTATCCAGATGGTAAAGAAAAAGTAATCATGCATGCGGCGAGAGCCTTAACGACAACAGAAAAAAATTACAGTCAAATTGAAAAGGAAGCATTAGGTCTCATCTTTGCAGTAACAAAATTTCATAAATACATATACGGCAGAAGATTTCGTTTGTTAACAGACCATAAGCCTCTTTTAGCTGTTTTCGGATCTAAAAAAGGAATACCGGTGTATACCGCAAATAGGCTACAGAGATGGTCACTTACACTTATGATGTATGATTTTGAGATAGAGTACGTGAATACCAAGGATTTTGGATGTGTGGATATGCTATCACGCTTGATAGAATCGCAACCCAAATTGGATGAAGAAGTTGTCATCGCATGTACTCAGCTTGAGGACGATATATACAGGAATCTTCAATATACGATGGATATTTTACCCCTCACATCAAAAATGATACAAAAGGCAACAAGGAGCAGCAAATTCCATCAAACATTAATCAGCTATATAAACACAGGTTGGCCGTCTGTGCTAAATAAGGATTGCCCATCATATTCCGACTTACTGCACTTCTTCAATCGGAAGGAATCTTTATCAACAATTGATGGAATCATTTTAACTGGTGAACGAGTAGTAATTCCATATTGTTTCAAATCTCGCATACTAAAACAACTTCACAGAGGACATCCAGGTATTGAACGGATGACATCATTGGCACGATCTTTTGTGTATTGGCCACGTATCGACAGTGATGTTGCGGAATACGTGAAACAGTGTCAAAATTGCGCAGCTGTAGCAAAATCACCGGTTAAGACATCACTACAGTCATGGCCCCTATCAGCTTATCCTATGGAAAGAATACACATGGATATTGCAGGTCCAATGAAAGATAAATATTATCTTGTGATTGTCGACTCATACTCAAAATGGCCTGAAATATATGAAATGAAAAGTATCACATCATCAGACATAATAAAGAAACTTCAGATGTTTTTCTCTAGCTATGGAGATTGTAAACAGCTTGTGACGGATAATGGAACGCAGTTCACCAGTACTCACTTCAAAGGCTTCATAAGGTCCAGGGATATAAAACATCTTACAAGTGCACCGTATCATCCCCAATCAAACGGTCAGGCTGAGAGATTTGTTGATACCTTGAAACGCGCGTTGAAAAAACTTCAATCAGAAGGAACTAGTGAGGAAAACCTGCAAATATTCTTGCAAACATATAGGTCCACACCAAACCGTTCCTGTCCATTCGGGTTATCACCAGCCGAGTTGTTTATCGGAAGAAAAATGTGTACATCACTTGATCTTATTAGACCGACATCAAGTACGGATAAACCACGATGCAACGAAAAGTAGAACTTACAATTAAACAAGCATCACGGTGCTAAAGAGAAGTCATACCAACCTGGTGATTTGGTTTACGCTAAGACATATACTAAAACCAACTTTGTTTGGAGCAAGGGCGAAATTATCGAGCGAAGGGGTAACGTCATGTATAACGTTCTGGTAGAAGTAGGAGAAAAACTGAAAATGATCCGTTCACACGCTAACCAATTAAGAGATCGCTTTCGTACAAATGAGGCGTCAAAGCAGCAGTTGGCAACTGATATTTTATCAGAATATTTTGATATGATACCAACCCAGGATAATGGAGATGCAGGACGTTTTCAACAGCAGACGGAGCCAGGCCCTAATGATGCGTCGTCGTTGTCAATTGATGAAGACTGTTCGCAGCAACAAGCAACACGGCCTAGGCATTCAAGTCATCATTCTGGACTAACGGAGTCAGCAGTTTCCCATCAAGAAATCCCACCATCTTGCCATGAATTGGAGCCCGAGCAGCGATCGTCGTCTGGAAGATTAATTAAACGTCCAACATATTTGGGGGACTATACCACCTAAAAGGGGAGGTGTTGGCAGCCCTGACTTTTATATACGAGAGTGGAGCTGTATCTGAACTTCTTCTTCCTTTTTTATTCATTGAGTTTTCTTGTCAAGTGTAACGCGATGTCGCATCTGGCGCGCAACGAGATTAAATATTAAAAATAAATTGTAATACCGAACCACAGCGTGTTTCATTTAAAACAATACTTGTAAGAGTAGTTCAGTCCGAAACATAAAGCCACTCGGCATCACAACACAAAACATTGTATATAGCATTCAACATGTCGCGCAAAACAGAGTCCGCTGGAGGGCAACTGTTTCCGCCCTATGTCCCATGAGGGATTAAAGGGGCACAAAGAAGAAAGGAGAAGCATTCAACACTTCTGTCACAAACTTTCGTATTGTATTTTTGGAAATCCTGGATAAGAATTCCAACGATTTGAAAGACTCTCCCGTAGCAATAAATCGAAGTGTCAATGCCAAGTCAAGTAAAAGGAATAAAGGAAATGTGTAATATAAATTAAATAAATATTATATTATATTTACTAACTAGATTTAACAGTTCTTCAAATTTATCGGGTGGTAACCTTCCAAAATTCTGAAACTCTTCGTCACTATATAATAAGTCTTTTAAAATTGTGTCCACATGCACCAATTAATTCCTTTTCTCCAAGAAAGGATTCATCCAAAACTTTTTCTGAATTTCTTCTTTTTCTTCTTCTGACTCTATTTCCTCTAATTCTTCTAATTTCTCCAATTCTTCAAGAAATTTGAGGAGCTCCACAGCTTTATTTCTGGTTGACATTTTTCCTTGTTATCAACTGTCTCTTCCGTGTTTCTCGTAAAGGCCCAGTTACAGTTATATAGCAGAAACGAAAACGAACCGAAACGAAAAGAACGAAATAAATTGTATGAAAATATATTAACCCGGTTATATAAACGAACAGAACCGAAACGGAACGAACGATATAAATTTATTTCATTTCGGTTTTCGATTCAGCTATTCAGCCCGTTACTTTGACAGTTTGGCAAGCATTTATTTCAAAATTAAAACTAGTGAAGTAGTGAAATAGCGAAAATGTCCATACAAGGGGAAAAAATTTAAGTGTTGATTTCTCTTGTGAGAAATTATCCCCAACTGTATGATAAGAAAAATGTAAAATACAGGGACTCAAGAAGTAAGGAGCTTCTTTGGAAACAGATTTCTGAAGATCTAGAGTGTTCTGGTAAATAATGATAATTTTCAGTTATTTTTTTAGTTAATACGAAAAATTCTGATTCTTTTTCTAGTATTAGTTGCTAAAAAAAGGTGGACATACCTACGAGATAAGTTCCAGAGGGAACTAAATCGAAGAAATATCCCCTCAGGTAGTGGTGCTTCGAAGTCACCGGAATGGGCACACATGTCTGATTTGATGTTTTTGAAAGACAGCATTAAAGCCCCAAAGTAAGTAAATAATTTTGTAGTAAGAATAGATTACTAAATATCATTTCTAAATATTACAGGACCCAGGGTAACTATGAAAACAATAATTTTGATAGCTCATTAGATAATTCCACCTTCTTCGAAAATTTGGAGGAGGTATATTTAGAAGAAGCAATGCGCAGCACAGAGGAAACTCATAGCAGGGGTAGCACCAAGAAACGACAAAAAAATGGAGATGATGACACCTACCGGAGTTACATGACAAACCGAACGCAAACCGAACTTAACTCGATCTGAGTTTGCATTTTCGGTCTAGTGTTATATGACATACCGAACATGGATTTTTAGTTGTCATTTCGGTTTGGTTAAATGTCAGTTCGTCGTATTTCACTCTTAAAAATTTTATAAATGTGTTTATTTGTATATTTTTTGCCATCTAACAGTTTTAACACGTTCTTTTCTTTCATAATGTCAAAAAAACACTTTACTTCAATCTCCATTTTGGGTTCATATTACAGTCGTCAGTTAGATGATACTTCGACCGAAAATTGTACTCAACCAAGCAAAAACTTGTGAACCCACGCAGAACACGTTCGGCACATTTTTTCGGTCGGTCGCTGGTTAGATGACATAAACCAAACCGTAAATTGTACTCAGTTCGTGTTGAGTGTGTCATGTAACCTCGGTAACCACAGCGATTTTAAAAATGTTGCGGAAGAAATACGAGGAAAAGGATGATGCAGTGGATCATTTTTGTTGTTTTTTAAAATCGTATCTCAAAAACTTCTCTCAAATCCTCAAGGACGAAAGTATTTGCTATATAACAAACTACATTATACAGCAAAATGCAAAAAATAATGAACAAATAAATCTATAATATATTCTAATTTATTTATGTTATGTTTGAATCATTTTATTTTTTATGCTATATGTGAATTGAATTATTTTATTTATTTATGTTATTCTTGAATTATTTTATTTTTTATGTTATATGTGAATTGAATTTATTTTTGTTTATTTATTTTATTTTAATTTCTACTGAGATATTAAGAAGAGAAAATCTAATAAAATTTATAAAAGTGTTAATTTTTGAACTGTTTACTTTTATTTTAGTATTCAATAATGCAATATATTTTTATGTTCTGAAAATATTGTTTTGCCAAGGTACCGACCCAACACCACTCACATATCCTTTCAATGCATTTCTTAAATCATATGCGATTGTATTTGATCTGTTAGAACCGGTTCTGCTTACAGATGTTAAGGCAGTAATTTCTTGCCTCCACTGCCCTTGTATAATTTCTCCGTCACTTAAATATGCATCAGCATAATTTGAAGGACAGTAGACATAGGACGCATTTCCATCCATTAAAAAGTTATGCAAGCATATTGTAGCAAGTACAATTAAAGTTGCATTGTGTGGGTGAAGATTCATAGTAGTTAATAAAATTCTCCACCGGGAAGCTAAAATGCCAAAAGAATTTTCAATCGTCCTTCGTGCTCGCGAAAGCCTATAATTAAAAATCAGTTGTTTATTTTTGAATTGAATTATAATATAATATTAATTAAAAAAGTTTTGTTCTACTATTTTTTATAATTTCACATGTATTTATTCCACTGTTGAACAATACTTTGTTGCCAACTAACAGAACCAGCGTTATTTAAATAATTCTTTAATTTATTTCTTAATTCATAAGCTGTTATGTTGGATCTGTTAGATCCTGTTCTATGCACAGATTCCAAGGGGGATATTTCGTCTCTCCATTGTCCTTGTATAACTTGTCCATCACTTAAGCTGGTATCGGCATAGTTTGGAGGACAGTATTCAAAAGATAAAGAATTTCTACCTATCAAAAAATTATGTAATGCAGTTGTAGCAAGCACAATTGCAACTGCATTGCATGGTAGACGATACATAGTTGTTAATAATATTCTCCAGCGTGAAGCTAAAATTCCAAAAGCGTTTTCGATCGTTCTTCGCGCTCGAGATAAATGGTAATTAAAAATTCTCTCTTCATTCGTCAATTTATTCAATCCCGGATAAGGACGCATTAAATTTTCCAATAATGGAAATGAAGCATCATGAAATTGAAAATAAAATTGTGGTATAAGGAGGATTCTATTAGACATAAAAAACTCAATTATTATGCATACCTACGAAGTAGTAAAGAAAAGATACAGATGTATCTGGCAGACACTTTTAGTCCAGTCAAATGGTACTTTCACTCTGCATTTTCTGAAAACAGCAATTTTTTTTCATTGTCTAGGGGGGTTGGTTGGGAGTATAAAACCGAGTTTTCGGGATCCGGAGGCGTGACGTTCGGCCGCCATCTTTTTAGTGATGTAAAATGGTTTGTCTTACATATATATCAGAAACCGTGAGACGTACACAATTTTTGTAAATACCAGGGGTTGATACCGTAACGGATAAGGGTTACGATTACGGTTATAGTTACAATTTTTTTCATCGTTAGGGTTATGATTAGGGTTACGGTTACCTAATAAAAATGGTTAGGGTTAATCATTTCAAATCGGTTATGTAACCGGTTACGAAAGGGTCACCATGAAAAATATTAACAGTCTATAAAATTGTTCGCAATAATACCATTAATTTTACTTAAAAAACTAAATAATGATTTTTACAATAGTTTTTACAATATTTTTACAATTTTACAATTTTAACTAAATCGACCAACTCTTTTAAGTTAAAACTTTTAATCCAAAAAGATGATTCGCTCGAATCAAGTTGATTGAATCAACTAAAGGTCCACCTAATTCTGCTCGTAGATTACCCACTGTAAATTTTAGACCAGAAAACAAACGTTCAACGCTCGCTTGAGTTGCAGGAACACCCAATACAACTTGTGCAAGTTGGTACAAAGTGAGGTTGACTATATTGTTCCTCATGCCAATACTGAAGAACATTTACAGTGGCAGTCGTTTGGTGTCGAATCAGTGACTGTTCTTGGGCCCGGTTTTGCCAAAACTGTATTCAAAGCTTTGATGATTTCGGAAGATAATTTTTCCCATCGTCATAAAGGATTAAGGGTCGAAATTCTTTCAATTTGTTTCGTTTATTATATGTATGTGTCTACTTTGTTTCATTTTCCTAGAAATTTCATCAGTAACCCATTAGTAACCGGTTAGAAAGACTTACAAATATTCGGGTTACGATTAGGCTTATGGGTTACAGAAAATTGAATGTTTCGGTTAGGGCTACGATTAGGGTTACTAATTTTAAAGGGTTTTGAAAGGGTTACGGTTATGGTTACGGTTAAGGTATCAACCCCTGGTAAATACAATTTTTTTAGATAATCAAATTATCTACAACTTTGGCTAATAATGTTTTGCCGTAATACTAATAAAAAAAATATATGGATGAAAAATGACAAAAATTTTGGGGGTGACGAACTTTAAAGCGCTATAACTTTTTTATTATTGATTCTACATAAAAAGTGCATTTTATAACGAATAATTTGAGGTGGTCATTCATTAAATTAATGTTGTTATTATTGATTTTGTATCAATGCAAACGGAGTAGTTATAACAAAAGTTCTGCATATGCTTCTATTTCGTAATATAATACTTAATATTATTGTAGGATGTCTTATCGAATTATTTTAAATTGAACTCATTTCCACACCACCCGCGAG
Source organism: Thereva unica (assembly GCA_949987705.1). Lineage (NCBI taxonomy): Eukaryota > Metazoa > Arthropoda > Insecta > Diptera > Therevidae > Thereva > Thereva unica. Next base: position 113,264,285 of record OX465283.1, read on the forward strand.
GTAGAGTTGTCGGCGCGTTTTTTTTAATGTGGTTCCCCTGTTCCACTTAACATTGGTAACATTATTTCTTTGTTTTTGAAGGGCCAGGTTGTGGGTCATTTATTGAAGCGTTCTCATCTTCTATAATAATTACACAGTTATTATTGATTCTGTCACAAGTTACGTAATCAATTCTCTTTTCTTTTAAATATAATTGACTAAAGCAATATCGGTGATATTTGGCACCGGCCACAATCAAATCTGAAACATCCTTTATACGATTATAAATTTGTACCGCAATATCATCGGAACGATTACTTAACAAATTCAAAACCGTATTTTTGAAACTCGAGTTTGATACCATGGATAAATGTTGTTTTTGTTTTTTAGGCAAATTTATCAAATCTGTACAAATAAAACAACCCTTTTCAAAATTAAAATTGGGTAACGGCAAAGATGACGCTGTAGCTATTGGCATATCCCTAGTATTCCGAGAACGAGTGACACCGTCATTTCTAGCATCAGAATAATATTTATAACAGTATAAATGGATTTGTAATTCACGGACCTTCCGCAAATATTCCTCATGCTCCTTTTGTCCTTTTGCAATACTCCTAATAAGCAGCGACTCCACTCCTTTCGTCTTCACTTTAATAGAGGTTCCCTCACTAAGGGATTTTCTACAAATGAAACACTCACTCATTCTCACAATAACAAAAACTAGTAGTAGTCTATGCAATAAAAAAAAAACCAAGCAAAAGAAAGAAAACAAAATAAAAATAAAGTAACAAATATTTACATTCACAAAAACTAGTAGCAATCTACTTTTTCTGAAACAAAATATAACATAAAAATCAAAACACCAAAACAACGGGAAAACCCAAAACAAAATTTTCACAATCGCAAAACTCCTTGAAGTTGTAATCTCTTCGAAAGACTTCGAAAAACTGAATAAAATAAAGAATGGGCGACCTACGATACAGTTTTTTTTTTTTTTTTTTTTCAAAATTAGTCATTTATTACTTACAACTAAAATGACCAATTCATTCTTTTCATATTTACAAATGAGTAAAACTTTTTACTCCAACACAGTATGCAGAAAAATGTCATAAAAACTTGTATAAAGAAATACATCTTTTTTATACCTGTGCACCTTTTTTATACCTGTGAATGGACGACTTACGATACATTTTGTTTGTTTCAAAATTAGCCATTTATTACTTACAACTAAAATGACCAATTCATTCAATTTTCATATTTTAAAAATGAGTAAAACTTTTTACTCCAACACGGTATGCAGAAAAATGCCATAAAATACCGTCAAAAAAATTGTATAAAAAAATACATTTACCTTGGACGTACCTTCGTTTGGCACTGCATTAAAATCAATAAGAACAACCCAAATTCAATAAATGACCACATCAAATTATTCGTAATAAAATGCTCTACAAAAAAGCTCTAAGGCAATTTTTATGTAAAATCAATAATAAAAGAGTTATAGCGCTTTAAAGTTCGTCACCCCCAAAATTTTTGTCATTTTTCATCCATATCTTTTTTATTATTAATATTACGAAAAAACATTATTTGCAAAAGTTGTAGATAATTTGATTATCTAAAAAAATGTATTTACAAAAATTGGTGTTTTCAGAAAATGCAGAGTTGGGCCTTTTTTCTGCACCATTTTACTGGACTATTTGGACTTGGTAAATTTAACGTCTTATTCAAAATTTGCTTTCCAAAACTGGAATTTCGAAAGACACCGCCATCGCTCTGACTGTCATGTGCGCCATTATCAACCATAGTGAATTTGTATTGTGAATCACACACTGCCATTAATATAATACTATGGTATTTTTTATAATTAAAATAAGTTGAGCCTGAATTTACTGGGCATACTATGGCTATATGCTTTCCGTCCATAGCTCCGAGACAGTAGGGCATATTCCAATGACGTGCGAAACCTGATTCTATATTCTTCCAATCATCTGAAGCAACTTGAGGCATACATAATGGCCTCAAGGATTTATAAATTATTTTGCAAGTTTCCAAAATAGTTTGTCTCGTTGTAGTTTCCCCAAGATGATAACTCCAGGAAATAGATTGCATAGAATCTCCTTGGGAAAGATATCTGCAGTACATATTGAATATAACATTAATATGCATGAATGAATTGATATGTTTTAGAGCTACCTACAGTAATGTAATAGCTAGCCGCATCTCAGGTGAAACAGCTTTTCTTGAAGACTTTTGTAAATCACTTTGCACCAACGATAATAAATATTCGAAACTTTCTCTTGTCATTCTTGTATATTTGAAGAATTGTTCGCTGTCACTGTTTTTAATTTTTAAAAACATAACATTGAAAAAAACCATTTTCTTTCTGCTTCTGTTTACTGGTCGTACACTCCAACGACGGGTTTGTTTTGGTTTGCTTTTATTCCTTAATTTTTTAATTAAAAGCATAGTTAACAGGTCAAGCTCGACATCCGCCATAAATTATATAAATTGTGTATCGAAACTAAAAAACTCTTCTACTCAATGCAAAACTTGTCAACAAATGTCAAAAACCGATTCGCTCAGGTACCTATATAATCGCTACCATTGGTGGAATCAAATTCATTTCGTTTTCGTTTCTGCTATATAATCAGGCCTTAAGAATGAAATTGCAATGCAATGAAATTCTAGCCCATAAAACTTTGACATTGAAAATTGCAAATTGCAATTGCAGACAAATTGATCGTGTAGCCCCCGGGTAAATGCCACCACATTAAAAAAATCGTATCGGAGTCGTCGGATGACATGATAGCTGCAGATTTCTAGTAGCAATAATTAGTACGTACATATACATGCGAAATCGAAGCTGGCTTTGTAGTGACCGCGTAAAGTTTAATTACCGAACTTTACGCAATGTCACACAACAACTTCCGACACGATCAAAACGATCAGTCGGAACACTCCCATCGATCACCGAACGAAAGTTCAGTGATCTTGCCGTTTTGTTCCGTCCCTATCACGACAAGTGATCGAGACAATTTCCGGCAACTCCACTTGCTCTCTCTCCTGCGACCCGTCCATCGACGCAAACAACGTGAAGATCTGCAGTCCGCGCGTTGACATCAATAAAAATACAAGTGCTATATATATATATATATTTGATTAGTAGAATTAAATATCTCGACAGTTTATAATAATAATTAGAATAAATATATAAGTGATATTTTACATAAGACGTGTTTTTAATAAAACCGCATGGTGTAGTAACACACATTATATCCCAAAAAAACGGGTATTAATAAATACCGTATAGCACGGTATACAATAGTGGTGACCCCGACGTCAAAAGCACGCGGTATAAAAGTGCATTCCGCATAATATAAAATAAAAGTGCATTCCGCATAATATAACATAAAAGTGCATTCCGCATAATATAGATAGCAAATAGAAATATTTTTTTTGTTTGATAAAAGTGCATTCCGCATAATATAAAATAAAAGTGCATTCCGCATAATATAACAAAAAAGTGCATTCCGCATAATATAGATAGCAAATAGAAATATTTTTTTTTGTTTGATAAAAGTGCATTCCGCATAATATAAAATAAAAGTGCATTCCGCATAATATAACATTAAAGTGCATTCCGCATAATATAAATAGCAAATAGAAATAAATTTTTTTTGTTTGAAAGAAGTGTCCCGCATAAGATAAAAGTGCACACTCATATTTAAAAGAAAATTTTTCGCCCAAAAAAAAAAAAATCCCGACAATAAATAGATATAAATAAAATTTGTTTTGTTTGATAAACCGGTGCATTACACATAATATAAAAGTGCACACTCATAGTTAAAACAAAATTTCTCAACCAAAATATAATATAACAAATACAAAATAGAAATAATTTTTTTTTTGTTTGATAAAAGTGCATTTCGCATAATATAAAATAAAAGTGCATTCCGCATAATATAAATAACAAATAGATATAAATTTTTTTGTTTGAAAGAAGTGTCCCGCATAATATAAAAGTGCACACTCATAGTTAAAACAAAATTTCTCAACCAAAATATAATATAATAAATACAAAATAGAAATAAATTATTTTGTTTGAAAGAAGTGCGTTCCGCATGATATAAAGGTGCAAACAAAAGGTTAAAAATATTCCACGGAATCCATTTTGGAATTTCGCAACACAAAGTGCAGTTGAACTGCAGCAGAGGAGGCCTACATTATAAAATTAGAGGAATTCCCAAAAGAAGCTGGACAACAGACAGATAATCTATTTCATATAATATACATTTAAGAAAATCATATTCTGCATGCATGTTTTTATTGATATTATATACAATTGATATTTTTATTGATATTATATAATTATTACATACGCACATATATATATATATATATATAGTTACGAGATATACATATATATATATATATATATATATATATATATATATATATATATATATATATATATATATATTTTTTTTTTTTTTTTTCTCTTAATTACTACATTACTATTGCACCAAAAATTTAGCTGTTTTGAAACTTATACATTTTCTTTAGTTTGGTTTTCTTTTATTCGCTTGCATTCCGAGTTTTTTATCGTTTTTGCGTCATTCTTTTCGACAATTACAAAATGTCAACAGCAGAAGAAAATGTTATGGACACAAGTAACGCTAACAGGGAGGAACCTAAACCCGGAACCTCGGGAGTTGATGCCGCTAAGGTTACAAGATACGACATTCCCAAGTTTTGGGTACATCAGCCCGCCTCCTGGTTTTACCAGGCCGAAATTATGTTTCAATTGGCGGGCTGCAGGTCAAACAGTGGCAAAGTGTACAACGTGATGGCAGCACTGCCGGAAGAGGCGGTGACGGCAGTGCGGCATAGCACAATAGACTTTGCCACTGCCTCTTACGAGGAAGTGAAGCAACATCTCCTAGAAAAATACGGCACGTCGGAGAAGCGCCGACTTGAACAGCTGCTATCAGTACAAGAGCCTGGAGACCGGAAACCTTCGGAGTTCCTCCAGGCTCTCAAGGCACTGGCAGGGGGGTCGTCGGCGGTCAATGAGGACCTGATCCGGACCCTGTGGGAGAGGAGACTTCCACAGGCCATCCAGGTCGCATTGGCCACAGCCGCCGACCAAACATTACCCGCGCTGGCCGCCATAGCGGACAAAGTTTGGGAGGTGCTTCCTCATGGAGGCGCCTCATACGCGTCCGCCGTCCGAGCAACTCCATCCAATACGGATCCTACGTTGAGGTCGCTTGAAAGCGCCATCAACAAGCTCACTTCTCGACTAGACAACCTAGTCACCCAGCGCAAACCGAGAAGCCGAACACCTGCCAATCGGCAGGGTGGCTCTCGACAACCCTCGGCCACTCGGCCACAAGGGTCCAACAAACTGCGGGGTAGCCTCTGCTACTTCCATTACCGTTACGGTAAGGAAGCTCGCACATGCAAGGCCCCCTGCAGTTTCAATAGTGGTGGCGCCAAGTCGGCGAAGAAACCACCCACCCACCCTAAAAAAAACTAAAGGGGCAGGGGGTCGACATGAGCGAGCATATAACCGGCCGCTCATATTGTTTATTCGTCAGAGACACCAACAATCGGATGGACTTTCTGATTGATTCGGGCTCTGACGTTTCAATTGTTCCCGCCAAGGCGTTCCCGGCCCATAACGGTAGCCCGAACGTCCTTCCGGCCAACGGATCACTGATCCGAACTTTCGGCACAAAGTTGCTTGAACTTGAACTCGGCTTACGCCGACGATATGTTTACAACTTTATCATAGCCGACACCACTAAAGCCATTATCGGGGCGGACTTCTTAACGAAGTTCAAATTGTCCGTCGATTTTGAATATCGGCATTTAGTCGACAAGCGCACGAAATTTCGAATTAACGTGTGCGCTACCGTCGACTACAACCCCGAAACATTCCCATGCCGAGTTATTGGCATATACAAAGAGCTATTAACGAAGTACGCTTCGTTAACAAAACCGCCCAATTTTAACCTTCCGGTTAAACACAATGTGCAACACCACATTGTAACTAAAGGGCAATTACCATTTGTCACCGCTCGGCGACTCCATCCGGAGAAACTGAAGGTGGCAAAGTTAGAATTCGACCATATGGTCCAATTGGGGATTTGTCGACCTTCGTCGTCCCCCGCAGCATCTCCGCTTCATCTGGTTCCTAAACGGGACTCTCATGATTGGAGGCCATGCGGCGACTACCGTCGCCTTAATGCTGTCACTGTGCCGGATAGATATCCGATCCCGCATATACAGAATTTCTCCGTGAATCTTCACGGCTGCACAATTTTTTCGAAGGTTGACTTGGTACGTGCATACCATCACATACCAATCGCCCCAGAAGACGTGCATAAGACTGCACTCATTACGCCATTCGGCCTATATGAGTTTACACGTATGCCATTCGGCCTACGGAATGCAGCACAAACCTTTCAAAGGTTCATAAATGAAGTTACGAGAGATCTCGACTTCGTTTATGTATACTTGGACGATATACTTATCGCCAGTAAAACCGAGGATGAGCATATCGTCCACCTTGAAGAGCTCTTTAAACGCCTCGATAGCTTCGGTTTAACCATTAAGCTAGAGAAATGCGTTTTTGGTGCAACAGAGATTAAGTTTCTAAGCCACCGCATCACAAAGGATGGAATACTTCCATCCTCCGATCGGGTTCAGGCTATCGTTGATCTCGCACCTCCAACTTCTGTCAAATCGATCCAGAAGTTTTTGGGAATGGTGAATTTCTATCACCGATTTATCCCAAAATTGGCTGAACAGTTGGTGCCTATAAACGAGCATTTGAGAGACCTTCTCAACCGCTCACGTGCCAATAAAGTTTTTGACTGGCCAGCAGAATGTCAGGCGGCATTCCTCAAGGTGAAAACCTCGATGGCTGAAGCAACTCTGCTGAACCATCCAATCGAGGATGCAAAATACAGTCTAACGACTGACGCCTCTGATTATGCAATCGGAGGCGTTTTGGAACAATTCAACGGTCATCGGTGGCAACCTCTAGCTTTTTATTCCAAAAAGCTGTCACCAACCGAACGGAAGTACTCTGCATTTGATCGCGAACTCCTCGCAATCTATGCAGCGATCAAACACTTCCGTTATTTCGTTGAAGGACGCAATTTCGTGGTCTATACTGATCACAAACCACTGGTTCGCGCCCTTCACACAAAGACCGAACGATCCCCTCGACAGACCAGACATTTGGGTCTAATCTCTCAGTTTACCACAGACATCAGACATGTGTCGGGTAAACAAAACGTTGTCGCGGACTACTTGTCACGCTCACTAGCAACCGACAACGTCGACTCGGTCACCTTCGACCTGCCTACACTGGCACAGGCTCAACAAGGTGACACAGAGTTGAAGTCTCTACAAGAGCACCCCAGCAACGGCTCACCGGTAAAATTAGTTCTCACACCAATACCATTCACCGCCCATCAAGTGTGGTGTGAAACTAGTACAGGCATTCCAAGGCCTTATATACCCACTTCCTTACGTAGACTAGCGTTCAACTCCGAACATAGTCTCTCTCATCCTGGTATTCGTGCTACAAGACGAGCCGTTACCAAGAAATACTTCTGGCCATCGATCAATAAAGACTGCAATGAGTGGTCTCGATCATGCCTAGGTTGCCAAAAGTCCAAAGTTTCACGGCATACCAAATCTCCATTGGAAGCTTTCAAACTTCCAAATAATAGATTTGACCATATCCATATGGATATAGTGGGACCCCTACCCCCATCTCGTGGATACTCTTATATCTTAACGATAGTCGATAGATTCACGCGATGGCCTGAAGCATACCCAATTCGGGATATCTCAGCTTCAACAGTGGCAAAGAAATTCGTCACTGAATTTGTCCCACGATTCGGCGTACCACTAGAGATCACAACCGATCAAGGTACGCAGTTCGAATCGAAACTATTCAATGAAGTTGCCAAATTACTCGGCACTCATCGAATCCGGACCACCGCCTACCATCCACAAGCAAACGGGATGGTTGAACGGTTCCACAGGCAACTTAAAGCAGCCTTAATGGCAAGGGATAACACTACTCATTGGAGTGAAGACTTGCCCTTTGTCTTGTTAGGCATACGCACGGCAATTAAGACCGACTTACAATGCTCACCAGCCGAGCTCGTATACGGTCAGAATCTGAGACTTCCCAATTCGATTTCTATCCCAACGGATGAGAATCCAATTGAAGAATCAGAATTCCTCGCTCGCCTTCGTTCTCATATGCAGAACATTAAGGCAATACATCCTCGGCAACCCGTCCAAAAGGATGTCTACGTGCCAGAAGCCCTGGAGAACGCCGACTACGTTTTCATACGAGTCGACAGAGTTCGAAAACCTTTCGAACCTCCATATGAGGGCCCATATGAAGTAATCAAACGATTACGAAAACACTTCGTTGTCAAATTGAACGGCACAACCAAGTCAATATCCATTGACAGGCTAAAGCCAGCCTTCGATTGCGACCGCGACAACGAAGCTAAGCCGTCTAAAGCGGTAACATTCCGTTAACGCTACGCTGGGGGGGGAGTATGTAGTGACCGCGTAAAGTTTAATTACCGAACTTTACGCAATGTCACACAACAACTTCCGACACGATCAAAACGATCAGTCGGAACACTCCCATCGATCACCGAACGAAAGTTCAGTGATCTTGCCGTTTTGTTCCGTCCCTATCACGACAAGTGATCGAGACAATTTCCGGCAACTCCACTTGCTCTCTCTCCTGCGACCCGTCCATCGACGCAAACAACGTGAAGATCTGCAGTCCGCGCGTTGACATAAATAAAAATACAAGTGCTATATATATATATATATTTGATTAGTAGAATTAAATATCTCGACAGTTTATAATAATAATTAGAATAAATATATAAGTGATATTTTACATAAGACGTGTTTTTAATAAAACCGCATGGTGTAGTAACACACATTATATCCCAAAAAAAACGGGTATTAATAAATACCGTATAGCACGGTATACAATAGCTTCAAGCCTGCTTGGATCTTAAAAAAATCCATGAATACGACGATCGAATTCACGTAGAATCGAACCGATCCGATGCAACATTTGGGCCTGGATCGAATCGACATTTCAAAGATTGAGAGATTGACATGACAGCAAAATTTTTTAAGGTTATGTTACGTTTATTTTTGTGCATTCGTCGTGTTGTGAGTAAACAATTAAATTAAAATAATTTCTATATATATACAAAAATTTCATTATAACAAAGCGGAATATTTGGAAGTATGAGGAAACCAAAGCGTTATTAGACGTAATGCAAGAGCAGAACTCATTGTCACTTTTTGATGAGAAAATATTTAGAAATGTTGAGGTCTATAAAAAATACAACAAGAACTTATCAAACGTGGGTTTGATACAAAAAATACTAAGCAGATATCTATCTTACAAATCTTTCGAAATACAAATTAAAATACGCATAGGAAATGGGTCATATATAGAAGCAGTGGGAGCTGGAAATATTAACATAATGTGTTACATAAACGAGAACGCAGTTGAAAATCACTTATCAAATGTTTTATATGTTCCACAGTTAAATACAAATTTCTTCTCATCAGGAACAGCACTAGATAAGAGTCTCACAATGCGAAGTGACAAACGAAGATATGAATTTTTCAAACATGGGAAACTCGTTTTAGTGGGAGAGCGCTAAGATCAAAATCATCTGTATAAGCTTAAAATTGAAGTAACATCTACAGAGGTCGAACATACTGCTATGTTTAATACAGCTGAAAAATTATGTCTACAAATCTGCCATGAACGACTGGGTCATAAAAAGGGGAAGCACGTAAAAGAATTTTTAAAGAGAATAAATATTCAAGTTCGAGGTGACAAACGGGATTTTTTCTGTGATAGTTGTGCCCAAGGAAAGACACATAGATCACCCTTCTATGAAAGTGTTCATAAGGCTAGCTATCCTGGAGAAATTATTTGTTCAGACTTGGTGATTCTTTGTATTTCGTCATTTTTAAAGATGTTTATTCCCGTTTTAGGAAAATATTTTTCTTAAAACACAAAAATGAGGTAAAGAACCTGCTTGAATCAGTATTAATTGCAATGGAGAAAGAGACTGGAAGAAAAATTAAAAATGTTCGATCGGATAATGGACTGGAACACGATAATTCATTTGTTAAAAAAATTCTAGATCGGCAGGGCATCAGGCATCAAAAAACTGTTCCATATACACCTGAACAAAATGGGATCGCTGAACGGGAGATGCGCACTATAGTGGAATCAGCTCGCTCAATGATATTCACTAAGAAAATGGAATTGAAGTTTTTGGCAGAGGCATGTCACATCGCTGTTTTTATTCTTAATCGGACAGGGACATCTAGCGTACCGAACAAAACACCGTATGAATTGGGGTTTAACACATCACCAGCTAATGTCGATTTTCTACAAATATTCGGAACTGAAGTTTACACGCATATACCTAAGGAGTAACGTAAAAAATAGGATGTGTTGAGGAATCAATCATCATTATACTAACATTTCAATTAATTCATAATATTAATTCATAATTCATATTTGCTTAATCTCTAAAATAAATCCAAAAAAACAAAACCTAATCAAATATCATAAATTCATGCTTTTTCATAGAAGAATTTTATTATCATCCAAAACGTAATCTGATATTTGATTTTTAATGTATCTGGCGCAAATTGCCAGACGTAATAAGACTCCAATTTTAAATGCAACTGGCGTAAATTGCTGCGAGAGCAATTTACGATACCTATGAGAAAGAATGAATTTATGATTCTTTGGGAAAATTCTTCCCTCGGAAAATTTCCGATTTAGGAATAAGTAATTATTGTATAAAGTCATTTAAAGTCAGTTTTTTAAATAAAGTTAGTCAGTTGTTTTTCAGCATTAAAACAGCGAGTTACAATCTTTTTTCTTAATATTCAAGTGTACTGGTTTATGAGCCTTTGCACTAAACTACAAGGGTCTAGGTTTATGTGCCTTAGACCAATTTAATTTCAATTACAAAGCGAAATAAAAGAATTTCGTACAATTAATATAAGTTAATAGATTTCAGGAATTAATTAAAGTTTTTGGAATGTGTCAATCTTTTTACTTTTTGGTGATTAATATAATGACACGTATGTACATAAGTTCTTAAATACTATTACGAGTATGTTAATAACTAGAGGATTTCAGGAATACTTATAAAATAATAATTAGATATCATGAATTATTTATACATATATGCTCTTTTTATGAAATTTGAGAATGATTCCAGAACAGTATTGTTAGAAGCTTAACGATATATGTAAGTTAATGTAGGATTTTCAATATGATTATTTAAGGAATTGGATTGATTCAAATGATACTAACGTTTAAGGAATTATTTTGTTTGATTCTTGTATACTGCAATATGCTAATTTGGAATTTTCAATACTAATTGGATTTTGAGCTTTAGTATGAGTTGGAATACAGTTGAAATTACCAGTCAAAATAATTTTTATACTTTTGTTAACTTTTCATGACTTTGTTTATCTTTTATGATGCTATTTGAATGTTGTACATGACCATTTCCAGATATACTTATTTGTGGCAATCGGTTTGGAGCCTGAATATTTATTTGAAGTTCCTGTTGCTCCGTTATTAGGGCAAGTTGAGTTAAGTTTAGTTGTGACTATCGATGCGTTATTTTCTTTAAGTTTTTGAGTTGCTTTTCTTTGGTTGAGTATTTTTCCTTAAGTTTTGGTAGGTTATTTTAGTTCGACTTTCAGGCCATAAATATTAATGTCTTTCAAGGGTTGTCCGTTTATTTTAGAGAGGTTTAGAGGTATTCGAGGCATTCAACGTTTGTTTAGCTCATGTTATTTGAAGTTTTTACATCATTTGTAAGACTTTATGAAGGTTTGTATATGGCAACCCCTTTATAATTCTTTTTGTCCCGCTGTTTTATTTGAAAAGGGTGAGAGAATGTGCATGCGTTCGCAGGTAAAACTTGTGCTCTTTTGAGTGTGATGTAAATAGTTATCTGTACATAAAAAAAAGCCTGTCTGGTTAATTTCTTTGTTGGGATTTCTTTGTTTGCTTATTAGTCATTATGTATTCTTTTGTTCGGTTATTAGTCATTATGTATTTCTTTGCCACACTCTTGGAGACCTAGTTAGTGTTCGTCTCTTTTTTCACTGGGTGTCGTTGGTTTTCTCCACCTTGAGGCTGAACGAATCGATACCTGTTAGGCACTCGTGATGGTGTTCTCCTTGTGCCTAAGAGTGGATGGTTTTCTCCTCATGTGAGGCTAAAGCTGGTGACAGAATTTCGCGCAACCGCGGTGCCATAGCGTTCTATATATACAAGCCATGCACAACTTTTGAGCTGCTTGAGTGTGTAGTAGTACTCTGACCGGGTCTGTCTAAACGTCAAAGTTTGTTCGGTGGTGGATAAAAATTTCGTGTCGTCGCGGATAAAAATTTATTAAAATAAAGTAAGTTAAAAAAGCATTATATATAAATTAAAGTTAATAAAATCGCGCGTGAATTAGAGCTCCAGTGTTTTAATAAAAAAAATTAAAAAAAAATAAATGATTAAGTGCATTTTAAGAGTGATAAATGATAAGGTGGCCATTTTTGTTTACATTAGTGGTGGTTTTTTGAGTTAATTTAGCGAAAAAATGTTGAATTTGTGTCGTAATGATTTAAAAATGAATTTAAAGTGATTAAAGAGTGTCATAGAATAATTTATATATAGAAGGCTATGGCGGTGCGGACATTGGCTTCGCGGTGTGTGCGTATTTTTCACTGTCATAATGTTGCTGTGTCGGCGGCGCGTTCCGAGTTTGACAACCAAAGTGACAAGTGGAAATGTTTTTGAAAGTGACTCCAGTGATTTTCACAGGAAATTTTCGAGCGATAATTTTGGGTTTTGAACAATATTAATTTTGTGATTTAAACAATAGTTTAACAATCTTTAAAAAGCATAATTTAACAATCTTTAAAAAGCATAAAAATGGAAAACGAAGAACTCAAGAAATATATTTTTGCAATATATTTCATGATGCAGATGTATATATTAGCAAAAAAAATGAGGTGTCGGTCGCAGCGGAGAATGTGGATTCGAGAAGTCCACTTAAACCGCTCATTGATGGGTTTTTTCGATTCCAACTTTGAGCAAATAATAATGAAAGACGCCGAACAGTTCTGGGGATGCACAAGGATGAGCAGTTCCGTTTTTGATGCGCTATTTACTTTGTTAAAGCCATCACTAATGAGGACATCATGGAGGGCCCCAGTTTCCCCAAAGTGCAGGCTGTTCCATACGTTAATGTGAGTAAGACACCTTCAAAATTTCAAGTAAATGACCCTTTGCTTTAATTGCAGTTATTTATCACAAGGAGTGTCACGGCAATATTTGTCGATGACATTTAAACTAGGCGTATCAACTATTCGGGAAATTGCTCTGGAAACGTGCGATGCGATTTGGTCAGAATTATCTGGAGTCTATCTAGCACCACCAAAGAAGGAGGAGTGGAAAAAAATCGCTAACGATTTTTACCTTATGTGGGATCTTCCCAATTGCATAGGAGCAATCGACGGGAAACACATAAATTTAACGTGTCCGGCGAATTCAGGTACGCCTTTATTTCCATTTTAAAAACAGTAATATATTTACACTTATTTACAGGTTTCCAGTTCTACAATTATAAAGGGACTTACAGCATAGTGTTTTTGGCAATATGTGACGCCAATTACACATTTACAGCCATAGATATTGGTGCTAATGGCAGCCAGAGTGATGGGGGCGTCCTGGCAGCGTCTCCTTTTAACAAAGCCATATTAAATGGGAACCTTGAAGTATTAGATTTGCCCGCAGATTCTGAGCTCATTAAAAGCACCACGTTGCTCTTCCCACATTACTTTGTGGAAGATGCTGCTTTTCCTCTAAGAAAAAATATAAAGCGACCTTTTCCAGGTCATAACTTGCAAGAGGAAAAGGAATATTTCAATAAAAGATTATCAAGAGCACGAAATACAATAGAAAATTAACGGCTCGGTGGAGAATTCTGAGGCAGACCATGAACATGTCTCCTTACTCGGCAACGAAAATTGTTCAGGCAGCCGTGGTTCTGCACAATTTTGTAAAGTTACATGATAATAATCATACATATATTACGAGTGATGTTATCGATCATGAAGTAGATGGAGTGCTCCTGGAGCAGTTATGGCGGCAACAAGTTGTGCCCCTTCCTCGAGCACGCCAAAAATTTGGATCGAACAATGCTAGCAGAACAGCATTAGAATTAAGAAACCAACTGTGCCATTATTTGCAATCCAATAAAATATAAAATGAAAGGACTTGTCTCATTTTCAGGTTTTACTTTTTAGCTTAATGCTGGTTCACGAAATGCATCAAATGGCTTCTTTAATGTTTATGACATACAATAACCTGGAATTGATAATTGCATTTATTTATGGTCATTTAACAATAAAAAATATTATAAAAATATTCAAATAAATGGTACTCAATCAAAAGCTTATATTGATTTCGGTAGTTCATGCACTATTATTACGAAGACTGAAGCTCAAAGTATAGGTTTAATGATAGACGAAACGGATTGCGTCATAATAAGAGGTTATGGAAATGGCAGAACCAATGGCATAGGATCAGTAATTTGTGGCATGAGGCAGCAGGTTGTGAGAGCCGCGCATGATGACTTAGGACATTTCTCTGTCGAGAAAACCTTATACCGTCTTTGTGAGAATCACTGGTTCCCTAGAATACGTTAGTATGTAGAGAAGTATATTTCATGCTGCATACAATGTCTGTATAACAAAAGATTAGCAGGAAAGAAAGAGGGTTTCTTCATCCTATTCCAAAAGAGCCAGAACCTATGAAGACAATTCACATCGATCATTTGGGACCGTTTCCCAAAAGTAGAAGAGGAAACCATCACCTGATTGTTATCATAGATGCATTTACGAAGTTTGAGTTCCTGAAAGCAGTGAACACGACAAAAACGTAGTACGTCATTGTTCGGTTATTAGTCTTTTGTTCGGTTATTAGTCATTATGTATCTCTTTGCTTTAAAATATGTAAATGCATTCTTGGGGGTAGGGGTAGCGCAATAATGCTGGAAGTAGTTAGAAATGGTCATTCGTAAAAGTCCATTTGAATGAAAAGGTATTTTATTTTATTGGGATTTATCGAAATAGTGTTTTTATTTTAATTATAGTGAGTCAATTTAATTACAGTGAGTGTACGATAGAGGTGAGTTATCTCACAGAGTTTAATTTTTTCCTGTGTGTATATGTGTAGTTATGGTAGTTTTTCGGAATTAAGTTAGAATTGATTTCCCCGGTAGTTTTATGTTGTTCGACAAGTGTCCATAAGGAATAATCCTGTGCCACACTCCTGGGAGACCTATGTTACTGTTCGCCTCTTTTTTCACTGGGTGTCGATGGTTTTCTCCACCTTGAGGCTGAACGAATCGATACCTGTTAGGCACTCGTGATGGTGTTCTCCTTGTGCCTAATAGTGGATGGTTTTCTCCACATGCGAGGCTAAAGGTATCGTGGTTCCACAGGCACTTGTGATGGTGTTCTCCTCGTGCTTGTGCGTGGATGGTTTTCTCCACATGAAAGGTCAAAGGAGCATTGGCATAGGATAAAAGGTGACACCTTTGTCGAACGTGGTTGCGCATGGGCGTTGATTTTCGTGAAGACCCTTCTTAGTTGTATTTTCGAGTATTTTACAAAATACCAGGAAGGAAAAGGGCTCACGTGTTGTTTTCTTTTATAGGGAACTTGACGGTTGGCAGTGCGATCATCAGCCCTTCATACGCCTGTAACGGTCGCCCTGAAGCACTATAAGGTGTTAGAAAGAAAACCCGAAGCCGCATCTGAAGTATAATAAATAATGAATTATAATAAATATTGAAGTATAACAAGTAATGAAATATAATAATTAAGGAATTAAGCAAATATGATAACACTATGTAACACTTATACTAATACTTATACATTACGTGAGCAGTACAGAATTAGAACTATCGAGATGTAGCGGTAGAAGCCAGTGGCTCTTGAACTCTGAAACTAACCGTACGAACATGAGTGTAATAAAGAACGTATTTTAAAAAACAAGTATTTTATTAAATAAGAATATTACATGGCGCAGTCGGAAAACAAATTTAAATACCGGTAGTGATAAAAAAACGCCGGAACGAAAAAGTTAAATGGGCATCGCAAAAGCCAAGAAAGAAGTGCTGGTGAAAAGACCACGTGGAAGGCCACCCAAGTATCAAAAAAGTCCAACAATTATTCAAAAAATAAGTATGGATTACGTACGGAAAATAGAAAAATTAAATCTAGAAGGAAATATCTCCGAAAATTGGAGAAAATTCAAACAAAATTATGAAATTTTTTGTATTGCGGCTAAAATTAACAAGGAACCTGAGGAGGTTAAAGTAGCGGTTTTACTTAACACGTTGGGTCCCGAAGCAATAGAATTATTTCAGTCATTTAATTTAACGGAAGAAGAAAAAAAATCACACACGGAAGTGCTGAGTGCATTCGAAAAATTTTGTGAACCTAAAAAGAATGTAGTGTATGAATCATTCTTATTTCATAGTCGGAACCAAGATAATGGAGAACCGTTCGACTCCTTCTACATGGATTTAAAAAAAACAGTGCGAAATTGTGAGTTCAAAAACATGGAAGACAGAATGCTTCGTGATCGCATCGTTATTGGCGTGGCAGATAAACAGCTTCAAAAACGTCTCCTAGAAGCTGAAGATCTAGACCTGAAGAAAGCAGTGAATATGGCAAAAGCAGCAGAAGCTTCAAAAATACAGGCAAGAGAGATGGGGCGCGAAATTCGTTGCTCACAAATTGATGCAGTGAAGCCAGGAACATCAGCAGGAAACCAAATTAAGTATCATTCCAATAGTAATAAGTCAAATCCTAAATATTCTAACAAAAATGTAAACAATTTCAGGCAAAAAAATAATTTCAACAAAATATCAACAAATTGTAAATATTGTGCATCAAGGCATGAAAAAGCAAAGTGTCCAGCATACGGTAAACAATGCAACAATTGCGGTAAGAAAAATCATTTTGCTATTGTGTGCAATGACAGCAAAGTCAGAGAAATTAAATCCATAAGTAAACAACAAAGGCAAAGTAAGTTAGAAAATTTTTATATTGACACAATTTTAAGCAATAACAGTAAGTCGTGGTTTGAAAAAATACGAATAGAAGATCTTGAAATTAAATTTAAATTAGACACAGGCTCTGAAGTAAATACATTGCCGGAAAAATATGTCAAATACTTTAAGAATAGTAGAATAAATCAAAGTGAAGTAAAATTATATGATTATAATGATAATGAAATAAAATCAAAAGGAGAAGTGGAGTTAGTGTGCATCGTCGCGAATACCATATTATCCCAGAATTTTCATATTGTTGACTCCAATTCCGTTCCATTACTAGGTCTTAATGCGTGTGAGGAACTTAATTTAATTAAACGTGTAAATACAGTGAATAATAGTGAAAATGATGATATATTAGTGGAATATGAAAATATATTTCAGGGTATAGGAAAGTTTATGGAAAACCATAAAATAAAATTAAAGGAAGGTGCATGTCCGGTCGTTAAAGCTGCGAGACGAATCCCACTTAAAATTCAAGAAAAGGTTAGGTCGGTATTAGAGGATTTATGTGATAGGGAAATAATTTCAAAAGTAGATGAACCATCAGACTGAGTGTCAAATATTGTTGTCGTAGAGAAACCAAACAAAAACATACGTATTTGTCTAGATCCAAAATATCTAAATGAGGCAATAAAAGAAGAAAAATACCCTATTCCTTCTTTTGAGGAGATAGCTGCTAAATTATCAAATAAGAAAATTTTCACAGTTCTTGATTTGAAAGATGGCTACTGGCATGTTGGTCTAGATGAAGTTTCTAGTAAATTGTGTACATTTTCGACACCTTTTGGGTGTTTTAAATTTAATAGACTTCCATTTGGAATTAAAACAGCCCCCGAAGTTTTTCAAAAACTAGTTGAGAGAAATTTTTCAGATATACCTGGGGTTACTATTTATATCGATGATATTCTAATAGCTGCCGAGAATGAACGGGAGCATGATGAAATCCTAAAGAAGGTGTTGCAAAGAGCAAAAGAAAAGAATATAAAGTTTAATAGGTCTAAAATTCAGTATAAAGTTAATCAAGTATGTTATTTAGGGCATATTATTTCATCTGAAGGGATTTGTGCAGATCCGAAAAGAATCGAGGCGATAAATAATATTAAAGATTGTGAAAGTAAAAAAGATCTTCAGAAGTGTTTAGGAATGATCAACTATCTACGAAAATTTGTCCCAAACTTATCAGAGCTATGCCAACCATTGCGTGAATTATTAAAAAAGAATATAGAATTCAAATGGCTCTCAAGCCATTCTCAATGTCTGTCGAAAATTAAGCAAGCTATTATTAATGCACCGACGTTAAAAGCGTTCGATCCTAGCAAGGACATTACTCTTCAAACTGACGCATCTAAATTTGGTTTAGGTTGTTGTCTTTTACAAAATGGCAAGCCAGTAAATTTTGCATCACGTAGCTTAACCTCAACGGAAATAAACTACGCGCAAATTGAAAAGGAACTTCTAGCAATTGTGTTTGCTTGCGACAAATATCACCAATTTATTTATGGAAATAAAGTTAGGGTGGAAACAGACCATAAACCATTATTAGGAATCATGAGAAAGGAGATTGGACAAATTCCTTCTCCTCGCCTCCAGCGAATGAAAATTAGACTTTTAAAATATGATTTGAGCTTAGAGTACATCCCTGGGAAATTTCTCTATATTGCAGATTATCTTGTCTCGTAATTTTGATACAAAGATGGAGCATCCTGAAATAGAAGAACTTAATGAACTAGTCCACACAATTAATGTAAGTGATAAAAAGAAATTATGGTTGAAACAAGAAACGGCAAAGGATGTAGTGTTAAGCGAATTAGTTAGAATAATACAAGAAGGCTGGCCTCAAAATAAGCAGAAAGTAAATGAAGAAGTTCGTTTCTATTGGAAATTTAGAGAAGATTTATATGTAGATGATGGATTAGTTTACTTAAATGACAGGATAATAATTCCTTATAATATGAGAGACCATATTCTAGACTTGCTTCACCAGGTGCATCAGGGTATAGAACGCACTAAAATGAGAGCTAGAAGTCTTGTGTACTGGCCAAACATAAACCAACAAATTGAATCAAAAATCGCACGTTGCGAAATATGTCAAAAATTTAGTCATGCCGAGAGAAAAGAACCAATGATACCTCACGAGTTACCATCGTATCCTTTTGAGAAAATTGCAATGGATATTATGGAAATACATCGGAAAAACTATCTGGTCGTTGTAGATTATTTTTCTAAATATCCGGAGGTAATGCCTCTCAAATCTAAAACCGCGCAGGTAGTTATTAAAAAGTTAGAAATAATTTTCGCGACTCATGGCATACCGAGAGAAATAATATCAGATAATATGCCATTTGCGTCATACGTGTTCAAAAAGTTTTGCGAAAAATATGATATTACCTTAAATACAACGAGTCCCCGATACCCACAATCCAATGGATTGGCAGAAAGAATGGTGCAAACCATGAAAAATCTAATAAAAAAATGCAATGAAAGTAAAGGAAAATTGTGGTTGGTATTGTTAGAATTTAGAAATACCCCCCTAAAAGTCGTAGGAAAATCTCCAGCTGAGTTGTTATTAAACAGAAAAACAAGATCAGTGATACCAAGGAATAGCAGAAATTTCTATACACAAAATACCAAACAAACAAAACAAAAACTAAAAGATAAACAGTTAAAGCAAAAATTTTACTATGATAGACATACAAAATCGGAAAAACAATTTGAGAAGAACGAACTAGTTTGGATTAGGAATGGGAGACTATGGGAAAAAGGTACAATAGCAGCGAAGCACACTACCCCACGATCATACAATATACAACTTAATAATGGTACCATTTTGCGAAGAAATTCAAGAGATATTAAAAAACGCAAACTGCAATAAAAAGAAAGAAAAAAAAAAAAAAACGTAGAATGAAATCGAAGGACGAAATTTGCTTTTTCAAACCTTGATAGGGGAAAGATAAGTATGTAAATAGTAAGTAAGAAATTAAGATAGTGTAGCAAAGTGATAGTTTTGAATTAAGAGCTCTAATTTGTAATAACATAGGAAAAGTAAATGAATGATAAATGTCAATGTAGCAAGAATAAAGTTTAAGGGGAGATGAAGTATAATAAATAATGAATTATAATAAATATTGAAGTATAACAAGTAATGAAATATAATAATTAAGGAATTAAGCAAATATGATAACACTATGTAACACTTATACTAATACTTATACATTACGTGAGCAGTACAGAATTAGAACTATCGAGATGTAGCGGTAGAGGCCAGTGGCTCTTGAACTCTGAAACTAACCGTACGAACATGAGTGTAATAAAGAACGTATTTTAAAAAACAAGTATTTTATTAAATAAGAATATTACAGCATCTTACTAAAGCTTAAACTACGAGGGGGCGACACTCAAATTTCGAATCAGTTCTGACAAATTCAAAAATTAATCTATTAGTCTTCAAGACTCACCTGAAGACCCAAGAAAAACGACCAACTTATTCATCCGATGTCGCCCCAACCGTCTTTTCCACCAAACAAGCAATTTCAATCTGGCATAAACGCATTTAGGCCCAAATTACTTCAGCCCTGTTGTACTGTCGCTGATAACTTAGCACCGTCCGTGGCATGGCATCTCCCAGCCCTAAAATTGCGTCAATAATCATAAAATTTTCCGATATTCCCTTCTTTAACAAACAATAATCAGAAATTCTTTTCTTGCTTCAATACCTGTGTCCCATATCAATACCTACTTATAAAATTCGTTTTCGGCATTCATTTGCAAAGCTTTTGTTAATATTGAGTTGTGTTGCATTTTTGCTAAAGCTCAAAAGCAGTTAAGGAATGGCTGTTTATATCGTGGCTAATATGCCTAACTTAGCTAAAGGGACTTGGGCATGAACGCAGCCAAAATACCCGTAGCTCTGCGATCAGCGCTGTTACCCAAACACATTTAACCACCATATGTACAAAATCAATTAAACAAGAGTAGGTTCTACAAGTATGCGTGTCCAGTGAGGGAATGGGTTAAATTAAATCGCCGAATTAAATCGGAAAGGAATATGTACTAAAAACAAATAAAATGGGATAAAAGTTCTAATAGGTGAAACTAGGCGGAAATGGAACAAGTGTGGGAGAGTGGCAACGCTGCCCGCAAGCACGACGAAAAATGCAAGTCAAGAGACGGGGGAAGAGTAACGTTGGCCCGAACGGCTGAAGAGAGTCAGTTTTGGAAAGCGGAGTGAGCAAGATTTGTACGGAAAAGTGAAGCAGATCGGCGATAAAATAGCACATGTTGAGTGCTGGCGGGGAAAAAGTTTTTTTTAATAGTAAAAAATTAAGTGCTGAGGTGATTTTTCTAAGATTCTAATAAGGAGGCAGATGGAAGACAGGATTTCGAGCCCTGAGTTCGGGGAAAAGATGTATTTAAGGTGTTAAAGCCGCATGGAGTCCGGGAACATGGACACAAAAGAAAACGGGTAAGGAAACCGTAAGTCAACTTACCAGGTAACCAATGAGAGTATTGTAGTTTTTGTTAAGGATTTGAAGTAAATATATAGGCTTAAGCATAATTCTTTTTAAAGAAAGCGAAAGAAGAAAATTGGGGCGTTTAATGAATAGTGATTAGCAATATAATAAAAACCGAAATTTTCTTCTTGAAGAAAACGGGTCAGAGAATGTACCGTTGGCGAAACGGTAAAATAAATTGAATAGAATAAACTTTTGCTCCGCTAATAACAGTGTATAAAGAGAAAAAAAATAGTATGATTAAATTTTGGGTTAAGTAAAACAACGTGAATTATGAAGTTTTTCCGAGGAGCGAAACGGCTGAGAAAAATTCGCTCGAATTTTTTTTTCTCTCTCCATGAGAATTGATATTTAAAGTTTAACGTGTACAAAATTTTTATTTTATTTTTATTTTTGTCTTAACTGACTTGTGACTAACGTTACATATATGTAACAGCCCCCCCTTCTCCACCCCGCAGCCGCACCACCGGAAAAAAAACTTAAATCGATTTTTGGGTCCGCAAATAGGCCCCATCAAAATTTTAAAGCAATCGGGCAGTATTTGGGTTTCTGGCGCTAATGGGTTAAGAGCTGAGATATGTTTTTAGCATATGCTTTCACATTTAAAAAAGCATATGTCAAATCATATGACTTTCTCAAATAGTGTAAAGTAGGCTTGTTATGATATCCATAACGATATCCATAATATGTTCAATCTCGAACACATTATTATTCCTAATTTCCTTGAAATCAAACTCAAATCAACTCTCAAACTCTTAGAAAACACATTCCCAATAGTCAACAAAAATTATCAAAAATTCCTCTTGAAACAAAATCTTAAATTTCAAGACTTGTAAATTCTAATTGTTCAAGTGCAACGCTAAATTCAAACGCTTAAAATTGCATAGTCATCATAAAATCCTAAATTTATGATAACCACAGCGCGCATGTGCAGCCACACATGTGAAAATCGTTAACCGTATCAGGTTACAATGCCTCTAAGAGTTTCAACTTATATTTCAAGATAACCAACGGCGTGGGTTATTTTGCTGATAAAGCACGGCTTCCCTAGGTTAGCTGGAAGAAAAGAAATTTAAACAAGCAGAGTTTCGTTAGGACCTTCATTCCGAGCAGTTCGGAATTAATTCACTCCGTTCAGTTAGATCGGTGATCATTATTTTTCTTTTACTTTTTGGTGTTAAGATCAATGTAAATCTCAAAGTTTAATCATAAATTTATTAATTCACTCCGTTCAGTTCGGTGATCTTTTACTTAGAACTTTCTTACTTATTTAATTACATCATTGATTGATTATGTTTATATTTATGTCGTTATGTCGTAACATCTTTTTGAAATTTTGAATAAAACATTTGTTACTGTGTACTCCGTACGTTTTTTATTGAACTCTACAAGAAAAATTTAAGTGTTCTATGCTGAAACTCCCCGCGGCCGCTCTTCTCCTAAAGTAGGAAAGCACGGTGGTTCACGGTTTATAACAGGCTTTAGTCATATAAAAAGGATAATATTCTGTGAAATGATTGATTCATTGTATAGACCATAGAAAACCTAATTTTAGAAATTTGTAAGGTTGAAAAAAATCACGATTTAAAAAAAAAAAAATCGAATAAATCTATTTTTTTGATTTAAATCAGATTTAAATCAAAAAAAATTATATTGCGATATTGTTATAAGAAATTCAAATAACAATTTACCAAATCATAATTTAACAAACAAAGTCAAATGAAAACGCATACAAATGTTACATAATTAAAATAAATGAAAGAAAGTTCAGTGTATTCACTGACACATTGTAGGCCTTCAACTTTTATGACTTTTGGAGAATTTGCTTCAAAGACTTTTATGACATCTATTTTTTCCATAATCCTTGAAGGCCTTTTCAAAAACCGATTTCATTTCCGGTGCCGAGTAAAAATTAAACACTGTTCAAATTGAAAAAATAACGTCACATGTAGATACGAAGGCTCTTGGCTCCGGCATTCTTTCTCGGCTCTTTTTCTTTCTCATTCTTAACAGTCAAACTGTGCGGACGCAAGTATTTTCTTCATGCTTAGAGTTTAACTACGTTGTTAAGGGTTACTTTCGAAACCTGGCTAAAGTGTAATTTTCAAAGTGTCTGTAATTGAATTATCAATGGCTGCTCGAAAAAAAGATCCTGTGTGGCTTCATTTTGACGAAACGAAAGAAGGAAAATGGCTTCGTGCAAAATGTAAATCTTGCGGCAAAGAACTGTCGGGTATTGTTGCTAGGATGAAAATTCATTGGGATCTATGTTCGAGTGGTTCCAGTCAGGATTAAGAAAATGAGGAATTATTGCAAGGTAAAATTGTGCTCTAAAATATTGAAAGAAAATTGTTGTGTAATCATGTCAAAAAAGTAGAATACATCAAAATAAAACTCAAATTCATTAATATTTTTGCACTTCAGATCCACACCCCCCACTCAAAATTCAAGCGAGATACGATTTAAAGATAAAAAAAAAATTTCGGCCAACTTAGACAAGTTCGTGATTGATCTGAAAATTGCAAAATTTGTATATGCTACGAACAATGGCTTTAACGTCGTTGAGAATAAAAAATTCAAAGACATGATTGAAGCGTTGAGACCAGGATACGAAGCACCAAATAGAGACCAAATCGGGAACGAATTTTTGGATACAATTTATGAAGAAGAAAAAGAAGATGTAGTTTCAAAGTTGGAAAATCAGAAGGTCTCGCTGTCAGTGGATGGATGGTCAAACGTGCGTAATGAACCAATAGTTGCTTCTTGTGTCGTTGATGAGGATGGGAAGTCATACCTGGTCGATACGGTGGATACGTCAGGACATCACCATTTTGCGGAGTATCTTTAAGAAGTCACCACCGGTGCGATCAAAAAAGCGCAAGACGAGTTCAAATGCATCGTTGGGAGTGTTGTTTCTGACAATGCCCCTGATATGGCCTGTATGAGAAGATATTTGTCTGATGACAATGAGGATATAATTTGCTACGGTTGCTCAGCGCATGTGCTTAATTTGTTGGCGAAGGATTTTAAAAATTCTGCGGTAACAGGGCCCGTTGAGACTGTAATTAAATATTTTCGGAACAATCACTTTGCGAGGGCAAAATTCAACGAGAAGAAAACAGGAAACAATCTTGTTTTACCATTAGATGTAAGGTGGAATTCAATGTGCAACTGTATCAAATCGTACCTGGATAATTGGTGCACTATTCTCGAAACTTGTGAGGAATTCAAAGATGACATTGAATCGGAAATAAAAAAAAATTGTAACGAACATCGCTATTAAAAGAAACGCGGAGGGCATGTTAGTTTTACTGAAACCTATTGCTGATACACTAACCCAGATCGAAGGTATGTAATTTTAATACAACATTTTTTAAGCAAATTAAGAAAACAAACAAAATGCTTTTGATTTTATTGCAGCAAACGCGTGCACTATAGGGGATGCTGTGCACTTGTGGAAAGAATTGGTTGCAAACTTGAATTCAGTTGCAAATACAGCTCAGCACAAAACTATTCAGAAACGATATGATTTAGCGATGACTCCGAGCCACTTTTGCTACCTTCTGACGCCAAAATATTTTGGACAGGCAAGATCTTCATTGAAGCCTAAAGAGTTTGAAGAAGTGTATCAATTTTTGAAAAATAAATATGGTGATGAAGGGGAGGAGTTGAGTTCCAAAATCATTCAGTTCGGACAAAAAGCAGCACCTTTTGACGGTCCACTGATGGGTGAAAAAATGATGAAATCGTTACAGTGGTGGAAGGCAATTCAAGATACGAAACAATTGTTGTCTAAGAAAGAAGAATACATCATACAGCAACACCTCACTGCCAGGACAACGTCGGCCAGTATAGAGTGAACGTTTTCTACTTTTGGATATGTCCATTCCAAAATCAGGAATCGCCTTGGGACGCAGAAATCTGCGAAACTTGTCTTTTTGTATAAACACTTAAATGAATAAAAACAAGCGTACAACTTTTAATTTAAGATTGTAGCTTTTGAATGATAATACAATATTTTCTACCGATGTAAACTGAACCGAATAAACACGTACTTAGACTGGCAAACATATTTTTTCAATTGAGTTCGTAGTTTTTTGAATGTATATTTTGTAACATTTTTGGCAGTTGTAATTGTTTTGTGAAATTTGCTACACTTGAGTAGATTTTAAAAAATTTGATTTAAATCATCGAAATTTGAAAAAAAAAAATCATTTGATTAAAATCGCGATTTAATCGTTAATTTAAATCACTTGATTTAAATCATCGCAACCCTAGAAATTTGATTTATAATTGTTTCTTTTTGTATAGTTCGCTTAGAAGACAGAAAGTCGAAGTTTAGATATCTGGTTTGAACTTATTGTTGAAAATAATTTGATTAGTTATTACTGATTTTCCCCTCAAAAAAATCTGGTCACTTTAATCTTAGTATCAATCTAATTGTCAGCACCGTTGAGGTTAGGTGGTACGTGAAATTTTCTTTTGTCGTGCAATAACTGTCGATTTAATGCATTTTTGTACTGCAGGGAATATTAAACTGCGCTAAGATAACAAAGTCGCTAATTAGTCTACTAGAGAAGGGTGTTATACTCGAGGGGATGCGTATTCCGCTAAGCGTTCTAAAATACGATAAAGCGAGTTCTAGAATACTGATTAGAGCACCTATTCTGGCCTGACCAGAGTTTGCTAACTTTATTGTAACCACCAACGAGGGGCTTGAACCCGGGAAGTCGATATCACAAATACAATATCGCAATCATATAATTTCTTAATTTAGATTTAAAATTGCAAGAAAGATTTAATTAAAATAAATAACAGTGCCACTTAACTTCTGTATTCTCCACGGCGCAGAGCTCCACCGACGATCCTTCTTTCCTCTCTTGCTTGTGATAGCGTAATTTTACTTTTTAAACTTTTCTTCACTTTAAGTCTTCACTTATTCAAAATCACTGCTAAAAATTGACTAACTGACCGCTCCAGGGG
Source organism: Thereva unica (assembly GCA_949987705.1). Lineage (NCBI taxonomy): Eukaryota > Metazoa > Arthropoda > Insecta > Diptera > Therevidae > Thereva > Thereva unica. The sequence goes on from OX465283.1 coordinate 113,291,004, forward strand.
CCCGGTTGTTATTGCTAAATGCCCACTATATTAAAGATTCCAATTCAATATTATTAACTAATTATATTTTTAGTTTTTAGATCATAAATTAGATTCTGGGCTTGCATTTTCCACCTTCAGAAATATACTTGAGGCTCGGGCTCGCCTAAATTTTGTTTTTTTTTTATGTGAAGGAGTGGAGGCTCAGGGAAAGCCCCTTTTTCCTGTCGACGATCTATTTTTTTCGTACAGAGTGCAATGTCCAACAGCAACTCTAGTCGGTAAGTAGTGAAGAGAGAGAGAAGTGAAGAAAGGAGCAGCCACAACCAAATCGCGATATTTTTATTCCACCTACTCCCAACCATTACCCTGGCGACTCTGGCAACGGGGCATCGAGAAACAACTCGTTGGAGTGTTGTGCCTCCTGAGACGAGTTGAATCTCATCAACCAACCGATGACGTGCGCTTGGTGGAGCGGGGAAGGGCTAGAGAAGGCTATGACAGCAGGAATCAGGAATGTAAAGAGGGAAGAAGAAAAAACGAAAGTTATGTAAGTGGGGAAAGCGGGAAAGGTGAAGGACCATGGTGCTGCCGGGATTCGAACTTGGGACCTCTGGGATGGTAGCCAGATGTTTTACTCCCTAGACTAACTCGGCTGCAAGGTGCGACTTGACAGCCCTTGGCCACATTTTCAAAATTTCTGAAGTGGATGATTATATTTTGAAACACCATCGTTGGAGCCCACCCTGTGTGCTGGCCGAGTCATTCCGTGTTTTGGTTTCACTGAAGATATAAAGTTTTAGAAAGATCCGGGCACCAACTCTTGAAGAAGTTAGGATTGTCGGAGAAGTTGTGCGCCGCGATTACAATAATTATATAGAACAAAAATGTGCAGTGTACTTATATGTAATATCCTAATATAAAAAAACACTGCAGTACAAGTAGGTTTTAATATATGTACATAAATAGAAGTGTGACAGTTATGGTCACAGTAAACATGTTGAAGATTGAATTATTTTTTGATTTATGATCCAGAATTTAATTATGTATCTTTAGTTGGCAATATTTCCCTTCATGTTTGAAATGTTTTTTGTTTTCATTCTTGACACGTCACTTCTCTCTAGAGCTAGTTCCGGTGCCTTATTGAAGTTTTTAAGAAAAGCAATTGTCAGTTTTGTGCTTTTATGCTAAAATAAAGTTACTTTTATAACGTTAAAATAGTTCTTTTTAACAAACGGGTTTTTGACCCAGAACGTGATTGTTACTTAGTCAGCAAAGCCAGTCAGGTGTCTGAAAAACAACGAATTTAACCAGTTAAAAATGTATTCTATTAAGTCTCGTCTAGAATCCCTAAAAGAAGATGCCTCTGGTCTAGTAAACTACGTCTCGTGGCGGTTCAAGTTGGAGCTAACCCTAAAATCATCGCAATTCTATCCACGATTCCTAAACTCTTCGAAAAGCTCGTACACGACAAGATTGCACCTCCTATAGATCCTAACATTAACGAGCAACAACACGGTTTCAGAAACGAGCGTTCGACCACTTCAAACCTTATGATTCTTATCTCTGAACTTCTATTTGGCCACGGCCAGAAAAATCAGTTAACGTGATTACAAGAAGCCAAAATAAGCAATCAGCTCCACAGCGGAAAACAAAAAGCAGTCACCAATACTCTAAAGTGGATGAAACATGATTATATCTGGGCAGGAATGCGTAAAGTCGTTAAAGATTATATCAAAGAATGTATACTCAAGCTAAACTAACAAGTTGACAAAAAATCCTAGGCCCCATGAAAATCACAAGTGCGAGATAAAGACCTGTTCATAGGGTTTTCCTAGACATCGTTGTTTCGCTACCTACCAATTATTTCAACAATAAGTGGTGAGTCTGTACCACGAACTTCATATCCTACGAAGTATTACACGACAAACGGTTCTATGACGATAAACTAGCAACGAGGGAAATGCTCACCACTCCATCCGGGGGAGTATCGGTGTGTCTTCTAAAATTTCTTGTTATGAATAACCTAGATATTGCAAATAGGGGATGCAAACCTACTTCTATCACTGCTAGTCGAAAGGAGGCGCTGGACCTCACTTTCACGAACAGGCTTCTCTCTGACAGGATTGAAACTGGTCTCCCGGTCGGATCATCAGCTCAGTGTGTAAGCTTGAGAATGCCGGCAGGCAGCTTACTGGTGTGCTGATCTCTTCCTAACATGGCAGCAACACTGTCTCTTCTTTTCAGTCGTCACGCACGTAAAGTGCCCTGGTGTAACGACAGGTTAGCTGCAATGTGTAAAGATGTTAGGAGATTGTTCAATAGGGCAAAACATACTAGGCATCCGAAGCCAGTTTATACAATTGGTTTAGAACAGCGGTCGGCAACCCGCGGCCCGTCGACATCTTACTTGCGGCCCGTGAATGTTTTGTGTTATAAATATTAAAATAAATGCATGAGCGGACCGCGATTGACCGTATAATGCTGTAAACATGCTAAGGGCAAAAATAGTTTCCACAGCGACTGTCAAAAACGAATAGAACACCCAGCTTTTCTATGAGTATGAAGGGTGCAGCACAATATGCAGACCACTCGACGACGAGGTCGCCGAGGGTGGCGACTCAATCAATCCAAGTTCTATTTCGTAGCCGTCGCCCTTAGCATGTTTACAGCATTATATATGGCGTATAGTGTGAATCCAGCCTCAAAAACTTGCTTCTCTCTGCCCGCGAAAGAATAAATGAGCGACGCGCCGGAGGGGCGCAACGAAATGAACGTCAGTGAAGTTGCTTCCCGCGCTCCGTCAATTGTGTGTTTAGTAAAACAAGTTATTTCATCTGTGCGGTCATTTGGTGCGGTATAGTACGAATTAATTTCGCTAAGTGTGAGATTCCTATTTATTTTACATTTATATTTATTTTATATACAATGCTTTTATTGTTGCAGTTACTAATGGCTCCAAAAAAAAGGAAGCTTACAGAAGAAAATAGGGTATTTAACGAAGCTTGGACAGATTTATACTTTTTTATTAACTGCAATAGCAAACCGCTATGCTTAATATGTCAAAAAACCATTGGTATACAAAAAGAATATAACGTCAAACGCCACTACGATACCGAGCATAAAGCTAAATTTGCATGCCTCGTGGGTGAATCACGGAAAAATAAAATTAACGCACTCAAATCTTCAGTTAAAAATCAACAAAATGTTTTTAAGGTTCAAGTTCAAAGTAACGAGTCGAGTATACGTGCAAGTTTAAGGGTACCGGAAATTCTTGCGAAGTCTGGCCGACCGTTTACCGATAGCGAACTTATAAAACAATGTGCGTTAGTTATGGCTGAGGAGATGTGCCCCGACCAAAAAAAGAAATTTGAAAATATAAGTCTTTCTGCAAGAACGTGTACCCGACGAACTGAAGATTTGGGCGATAATTTATGTCAGCAACTCCGGGAAAAAACACAACAATTTGAATGGTTCTCTTTAGCTACCGATGAAAGTAATGACGTTTCAGATACTGCCCAGCTTTTGATATTTGTTCGCAGAATCGATAAAAACTTTAATGTCTATGAAGAGCTTTTACAGTTATGTAGTTTGAAGGGAACGACTACAGGGGAAGATTTGTTTTGTAACTTAGAACAAGCACTAGTATCAATGCAATTACTGACGGAGTCAGAAACATGAGTGGACAAAATAAGGGTTTGGTAGGTAGAATTAAAACGAAACTGGCAGAGATAGCATGTGACATCCCATTATTTTTTCATTGCATCATCCATCAAGAAGCGTTATGTTCCAAAGCCGGGTCATGGAAAGAAGTAATGAACATCGTGGTATCGACTGTAAACTTCATCAGAAAAAATGGATTGACTCATCGTCAATTCCAGCAGTTTCTGTTACATATGGAAGCAGATCATAGAGATGTTGTTTATTATTCTCAAGTGAGATGGTTAAGTAGAGGTACAGTACTGAAAAGGTTTTTTGATCTCAGAAAAGAAATCAACACTTTTATGAATGAAAAAGGCAAATCTATTCCAGAGCTGACAGATACTCAATGGTTAATAGACCTTGGATTTTTGACAGATATAACTCATGAATTAAATACGCTGAATGTAAGGCTTCAAGGTAAAAAAAAACTAATCTCTGATATGCACACAGACGTAAAAACATATTGATGAAAAAAAGTTGGATCATTTTCCGAATTGTAAAAAGGCTGTCGATGAAGCTGGAATTAGTTTTCATTGGAAAAGTGATAAAATGAAGGATATTTTAATACAACTGCAAACTCAATTCAGCGACAGATTTGCTGATTTTGAAAAAGTTTCAAGCAAACTGAAGATTTTTGCAAATCCTTTTTCGCGAGGAAATACCAAGTCATTTACAAATGAACGTGATTGATCTCCAATCTAATGATGCTCTCAAAAGCTCTTTCTATGAAATCAATGATCTTGCTAAATTTTATGGCAGCTTGCCATCTGATTTTGACGAATTAAAAAGGTTTGCCCAGCAGTTCATTACAATTTTTGGTAGCACTTATTTATGCGAACAAACTTTTTCAATTGTCAATTACAGAAAAAATAAATATGCCTCTCGTCTCACAGATGAGCATTTGAGAGCCATTCTACGAATTGCAACCACAAGTATGACAGTTAACATACAAGAAATAGTCTCCCAAATGCAACCTCAGACATCACACTGAAATTAGTATAAAATCAGTTAATTGTTTTATTACTTTGAAGTTTTCATTTCTATTTTTCATATAAACATAATGTAGGTATTACGTGTACTAATTAAAATCCTTATTTTTTAACAATTTTAGTAGCATTTTCATTTTTCTATGGGATATGACCAATTATACGTAGGTATATTGCGCTTCTAGAGTTAATATCACAAGTGTGGCCCGCCTTTAGTTTATTTTGCCGCCTTGTGGCTCTTGCCTGCCAAAAGGTTGCCGACCGCTGGTTTAGAAGGTTGGTAACGAGCTGCATGCAAAGATGGAAATCTGTGATCATCTGTAGGCAGACTAATCTGGTGATTGGGCTACAGGGTGCCGCAGCCAGGAGAGATTATAAATATACAACAGAGAACTCCCCTAAAAAGAATGAGAGCTCTTTTGGATGACACTTATTGAATGTGCCTGTAGGAGAACGGGACGTAAACTTCTAATTCAATTTCAGAACATTAATTGAAACTATTTATTAAGTTTTGTATTGCAAATCAATTCCTTTTTCCTTCTGCTGTGCGAAATGATCTATTATAATATCATAATTTTCATAGGAGATTTTTTAATAATTTCTTTTCGATAGATAAAAGTGCTAAGCTACTAAAGCGATCCTCCCCAATAGAATTTCTTAAATAAATTTTAGTCCTCTTAAGGGTTGAAAAACTGCTACGTTCGGCTGATGTACTTGTTATCGGAATTGTCAAAGTTAATTGAATTAATTTAAAAAATTCTGGGAAGCAACTGTGCAACTTATTTTTAATGAAATAATCATTCAAATCTTTAAAAGTGCCTGTTTAGACGGGTCGCGCCCACCACCTTTCAACACGAAATTTGTGGATACGGGGAGTGTTCGGGTGGGAAGGAAGTGCGTCTCGAATTTAAAGCGACTCACGGTCGCATTTTCTGATGAGCTTTATGTTTCAATTTCATTTTGTAGCATCTGTGTGTTCCATTTTATTTTCGTTTCAGCCGCTGTGATGAACAGGAGGAGGACATTTTTGAAGTAAAACTTCTTTAGGGACGTTTCATAGCCTTCTATATATACAAGCCATGCACAACTTTTGAGCTGCTTGAGTGTGTAGTAGTACTTTGACCGGGTCTGTCTAAACGTCAAAGTTTGTTCGGTGGTGGATAAAAATTTCGTGTCGTCGCGGATAAAAATTTATTAAAATAAAGTAAGTTAAAAAAAGCATTATATATAAATTAAAGTTAATAAAATCGCGCGTGAATTAGTGCTCCATTGTTTTAATAGAAAAAATTAAAAAAAGTGAATGATTAAGTGCATTTTAAGAGTGATAAATGATAAGGTGGCCATTTTTGTTTACATTCGTGGTGGTTTTTTGAGTTAATTTAGCGAAAAAATGTTGAATTTGTGTCGTAATGATTTAAAAATGAATTTAAAGTGATTAAAGAGTGTCATGTGCATGTACGCTTGCATATGTCACCAGCTTACTTCCATGAGGCGAATGTTTAGATTTTCGTGCCTGTGGCGGTAGTATCTATGCCTGTGGCGGAAGCGTGCATACCCGTGTAGGATGCGCACTTATATGCTATACGTACTAGGTGCACCGCGTGTATGCTTTTAAGAAAATTAGCCAATAAAAATTATTTTTACTCGGTTACTGTTTCGGCGCGAGACGCCGAAAATAATAAAATTTTTAAATATTATTTTCAAATCTCTAAAAATGCTGTAAAAGGATAGGTCTCTGATAAAAAACGCAGGAGTGGTTTAAAATTCAAATATAATTTCTCCTAAATATTATAAAAGCTAATTAAATCTATTTAAATTCTTATTTTAACTGAATACTTTAACCAAAAAATGCAAATTGATTTGACTGAAGGTCAATTTAAAATTATCTTATCACAAATCCGGATAATTCCTGGATATCTGTAATTAAATAATAATTATTATTTGTCCAAAGAGTTATTAAACTACCAAAGCTCAGAGAAATTCCCTTGTGAACATGGAAAAATTCCTCTTTTAATTACGTCGGATTATACCAGACGTGGCTGCCAACACTCAATAATTGCAACGGTTGTTTTTTCACCGCAAATAGCGCCGTATAAGATTTGCTTCTTGCAATTTTTAATGGTAGCTCATTGAGCTTAAAATTGGCCACTATTGCTTAAAATAATTAATATTAACCTTGCTTTTATGGCGCCTTAGATTCAAGGAAAACTTTCTGTAAGCTTTGACTAATGGTTCCACTCAAAGGTGATTTTCGAATCACCCGTGTTTGGAACCGTGAATATAAATTTCTTTCACCAATACATAAATAAAAACAGCCCTTGTATCTTGGCGAGGTGCGCTTTAGTCATACAATTTTGGAATAATTCCTCTAGGAGTGTTCAAAGTATATCCACACCTTTGAAAACTCCTAATTAAATTTATTCAATCAAACCTATAAATATTACACTGGAAATTTCAAGGTAAAAATACTCTTGAAATCTCCCCATAACATTTGTTGGGAAATTTCCTAGATTCCTTTCCCACGATGTTTCCACCACCGATAACTACAAGAATTATTCACTAAGCTAACCCCCGAACCGACGGTGAAACCTGTCGATTATCTAAGTCCCTAATTTGGCGACTAATGCCAGCCAAAGTATTATTTGCGACGGTAAATACCTGTCGAATTCTGAAAAATAAAAGACGGTCTTCGCCTGTCTTGTTGAATATGATTATTAAAAAAAATTAAAAAAAAATGTTTTCCTGGTCTTCTTCCTTGACGGTCAATGCCTGTCTGGTTTTCGTTTCGCGAGCTGAATCAAACTGGACGGAATGTGAAACTTAAAAAGCCAAGTTCGTGCTGCTGCTGTGAATTTTATAGATCAGACGCATCCGATCGAAAGCTTAAAGCGGGGGGGGAGAAAGCTGTTATACACGTTTAAAGTCGTATAACTTTTGAGTTTAGACCAAATTGTTTTATTCTGATCTCACCCCAGCTTTAAGCTTTTGAGCTTTCTGTTGAAAATTGACATTTCTACATGTCGTAATAAAATTGGGTAAGTAGAATTTAGTTTTGAATATTTTATATATTTTTTAACGTTTATTTTATTTATTTTATTTTATTTATTTAATTTTAGATATTGAGCCCTGTTTTTTCCTGCTTCTTTTGGTTGAAGGCACTTGGTCCAGGTGCCTTCCAGGTAATTATTTATTATATTTATTGTTGGTCAATTTTTAATCATTTTCTCTTTGCAGGTACTTTGTTAGTTAGTTAATAAGTAGTTAGATTTAGTTTTTATTTAGATGTAGGTTTATTTTAATTTTATTAGTTTAATTTAGTTGTAGTTTTAGAAATGTATTTTATAGGCTTAATATATTTATTTTATTAGTAATTTTTGTCTGTTTGTTTATGTTTACATGTTTGTATTGTATTGTGTTGTGTTTTAGGTTTTTTTTTTTTTTTTCTGAAGATATCTGTTACGCGCTGCTGCGCCGTAACAGTTACTTTTAGGTTTTAATGTAAATAGGAATTCATAAATATTGATATTTTCAAATAGAATTTGTATCAATTCCGTCAGTAGATTCGTCACTATTCTTCCTTCATCTGTCGTTGGCCCGACTTTCCACTATATCTATTGCATATTACTAGCCGTTGGGCACAAAAGTTTTACTTCTAAAGTGTGGTCTTAAGCACACTCATATTTTTATTTTTTTTTTGACATATGACTTAATGTTCCATTTTATTCTCGTTTCACTCGTAATATAAGCAGACGTGATTTTGCGTTAACGTTTAGTTTTTAAAAAAAAATTTTTTTTTTGTGTTTTGAAATAATTCCTCGTAATAATAATTATAACTGTATCGAACACATAAAGACGGATATAGAAAAAAAAAACATTGTTTACAATAACAAGTGACTTGTAATAAAACTTTGTGATTTGTGAGTTTTGAGGGAACAGAAAAAATAAAAAAATGAGCAATTGGACACGGGCCCAAACCCAGAAATTAATAGAATTAATTCAGCAACACCCATCATTATACGATGTGGTCCATATGGATTATTCAAACCGCAGGAAGCGCGAATCTGCTATCACAGAAATTTGTGGAGGCTTAAAGCAGCTTAGACCAGAAATTACCGCAAATGAAATAAGGGCAAAGATAAAAACCCTGCGGTCACAATATATGCGAGAAGAAAGAAATGCGGAGCAATCCAAAAAAATCGGAGCCGGTACCGATAGTTTATACGAACCCAAATTATGGTGTTACGACCTTTTAAGTTTTCTATCAACGTCACCGTTATCGGTGGCTGGAACATCAAATTTAATATTCGAAGAGGTAGGATAGGTGAATGTGAATTTTGGTTTAGTTTAATTCATGTTTTTCTTTATAGGGCCTCTACCAAACAACTGATTCTAACGAATGTCTTGGAAGTTCATGCTCTGAAGAACTCCCAACACAAAGTTCAGTAAGTAATTTTGAAATTATATTCGCTGACAGAATCATAACAGTTTTATGAAACATAATATTAAAGAGTTTGTTATTTACTTGTTTCAAATTTTATTTATTTTTAATAGAATTTAGGGCTAATAGTTTACATTTTTTCTTTATCAACAAACCTATTAATCTCTCCTTATAAAGATTATTTTTGGCTATTACTTTAATTGTTCCACATTCATTTTTTTGTGGCTTGCTCAGAGAGGGGAATTGTAAACAATCTACTTATCATAGCATATAATGGTGATAGGTTTACCTTATAAGAATTTTAAGATTTAGTTTTTTTAATTGTGCAATTTATATCTTTTTCCACAGTGAACTGATCTATTTAAGGTATTAATCCAGTTTAAAAACTCATCTAATTCGTCATCAGACCCTTTCCATAGACAAAGTGCCTGTTTAGACGGTTCGCTCCCAGGAGCGTTCCTCACGAACTTTGTGGGTGCAGGGGGATGATGAGAGGTACTACCCCACTTCACCCTTCATCCCCAAAGTTGGTGAGGAATGTTCCTGGAAGCGAACCGTCTAAACAGCCACAAAGAGCGTTGTCTGCATACCTAAATCAAAATTCTCTTTTTCTATCATGTGGACACTTTTCAAACAGCACTTTCGAAAAGAGGAGACAAAGGTAATCCATCTTGAAACTTATAAAAATTTTCATTTCATTGGAAATAAATAAAATTTCAAACAAGTATATAAAAAACTCTTTAATTTTTAATATGATATATGTAATACCAAATTAATATATATTAAATGCATATTGTTGTAGGATGGTAGTTGCACTTCCAGAAAAAGAGGTAAATCAACGCTCGAAAAAAGCATTGAGCAATCACTGCAACTAGCAGGTAAATTTGCTGAGAAGCTGGAAGAGCAAAAAACACCCCACAGCGCCTTTTAGCCACTTTCATAGAGCATGAGCTTGTAGATCTTCCGCCCCATATTTTCCTGGACGTAAAATGGAAAATGGTGTTGCTTGTGAAGGAAGCGCAAGAACGAGCAATGAAGGAAAGTGAGCAGACGAGGTCAGAGGTGATAAGCCATGATCATGCAAGGGGGGCAGCAAGTTCGACCTCTTCAGAAGAATCCAAATTTTTCTCAGCGACGTTTTCAAGCACACCCAAAAAGTGGACGTGCTACGAGTCCCAGTACTAAAAAAATGCACGGACCATGAGCACTGAAAGCGGCCATAGCTCAACCTCGGATAAGCTAAAAAATGTTATCGACGAAGTCTTTGATGACACAGACTTCGAAGATTTCATGTAAGGTGATATTTTTTTAAAGAAAACAATTTGGAAGTATTTTATTTTCTATAAATAATAATGCAATGTGCAATTTAAAAAAAAAAGTTGAAGCAGTTGATGATGTCAGCTCCCTTGCTGGTCACCCCGGATTTCACCCGTCCCTTCTTTATTCAGTGTGACGCAAGCAAGACGGGTGTTGGAAGCGTTTTGTTCCAGAGGCATGGCGATGACGAACATCCCATCGCGTATTTTTCGAAAAAAAAACTCAATAGTGCTCAGCGCAATTATTCAATAACAGAACTGGAGTGCTACGCAGCGGTCTTAAGTGTAAAAAAGTTCAGAGCATACGTAGAAGGCCACACCTTCACCATAATTACTGACCATGCTAGCTTGAGGTGGCTTATGAGCCAGGCAGACTTAAGCGGCAGTCTGGCTCGATGTAGTTTAAAACTCCAGGGATTTCAATTTTCAATAGAGCACCGAAAGGGTAGCCAGAACGTGGTGCCGGACGCCCTGTCGCGCGTCGACTGCGTGGACGATTTGTCCTTCTGTCGAGATGTGGACCTATCAGCCATCGAATGTGCGCTCCGCAGTTCTCACCATGAATCAATAGGAATGTCTCCGTACCAAGTCTTATTCGGATACCATATGATCCTTCACGGAACAACATATCCGTTATTAAACAAACTGGGGGCCCTACAAGATGGAAATATCTCCGTACTTCCCTCAGGGGACAGGCAGCAACTGTTGCGAGAACGAGTTGAACGAAAGTTGGCAGAAGCACATCTACGCCACCGGTCCTATGATCTACGTTGTCGAGCGGTTAGCTTCGACCCAGGACAGATAGTGTTCAGGAGAACTTTCCCAATAAGTAATAAGGCAGATGGGTTCAACGCGAAGTTGGCAGCCAAATTCTTGAAGGCTCGAGTGAAAAGGTTGGTTATAGTCGTTATGAGCTAGAAGATTTTAAAGGACGGTCCTTAGGCATTTACCACGCCAAAGATATTCGTCGATGACTACTCCCTGTCATCGATAGCAAGCAACTCCAAGTAGCCCTAATAAGGCATCTCGCCGGCTTAACCGGTTAACAATAGGGTACCCGCCAAGGTCCGCTTAGGTAGCTTCCCTAGCGGATGGTACACCACCTTGTCACACTTGGTCGTCTGGGACCAAGCTTCAATGTTTAAAATGCATCCTGAGGCTGCCAGACCAGTTCTCTCTCTCTCTTCGGGGCACAGTCGCCTCGTTGTTTTTTTCTTCTCCCCCTTCCATCTTCTTCTTCTTCGCGGCTCGAGTATATCTACCTGGCGAAGGTATTTACCGCGATGCCCTAGCCAATGTCACTTCTTATTTTCCGCTCTCTTATCTTTCTTCTCTTTCGAAAATTTCATCTTTTCTAACCCTTTTGCGGTAACCACCGCTCTCAATCAGCCCCTGTCAGGCTGGTCCGGAATCTGGCTAACAGGCGTCACATCGCCTGGCACTGTGCGGGCCTGAACTGACAACGGAATCACATTTTTCTCTATTTCTCTCAATTAGTTTGGTCGGACGGACACCTTAGTACCGAGCCTACCCCGTCGGGGTTAACAGGCGTATTACCGCCTGACCCTGCGAATGGTCTGGTGCTATAGGTATATCTGTGTGTTTTGGTGGTATCTAGCTGCAGGTGACTGTTGTTCATCTGGCCAGATCGCTTGGTTCGCCTGGTGGCATTTGTGTTCGTCTTATAAGATTCGTCCGATCCCGTAAGTAAACCGTCCGTCGACCGCCTTCCTGGATTTCAGCGCTGCTGACCAGTCGTGGTGGCATGACAGCACGGCCCCCAACTTCTTCCAACGGAGGTTTCCTTCCATCACTTTCTTCTTCTTCTTCTCGGTGATGATATTCGTCATCTCGCTTCGCCTTGGGAGAGGAGGTTCCCCGACCTGATAGATACGCCATTGATGTCCAACTAACACCGGCAGGACTAGGCCCGCCCGAGTATGGAGCCGACAATCCAGACACATCCCAGGCTCATGAGGCCCAGCGACCCTATAAGACGCTCGCCTAAGAGAGCACGAGAGATATGTAGAGTTGGGACTCCTCCCGACGGAACAAAACGTCTCTCGTGCCACACTCACTAGGGAGCGCATGGTGTAATCGACATTGGTAAACCAAGTCGTGGCCGTTGACGAGCGTCGTTGTCCGAGACGATTGCCCATACTCGAGAACTTCACGATGATGCGGACAAAGTAGAAGCGTTCAACGTGGTGTCGTGCGAACTTACCCCTTCGAAGGCGTGGCGGGATGACATCTACTCGAGCCCGATACCCCAAGTAAGCCCGTCTAGCTCATGCGATAGAACATGAGTCTCTGTCTCAGGGAGTGGGTGAGCCACACGTTGCCCAAAATACCACCAAAAAGGGCCCCTCGTTTATTCTTTTCGCGTCCCCTCTCCCCTGACGCCATCCAGGTGACGCGTGTTGTAACGGTCGCCCGGAAAGACGACCGGAAAGACAAACCACAAAAATAAAACAAAGGCACTAACACCGTTGTCTACCACAAAAATTTTTCTTCTCAAGGCAAATGTAGCCTGTAAATTAAATGGCAACCCGGCATTGTCGATGAGTCAATTCCTTTCAACCCAATGGCAATAATCCTGCTTCCAAAAATGCGTACAAATACACATACAATCATCAAGTCCGACAGCCATAAATCTCTTTAATATACGTTCACAGACAAACAATAAAATAGCGAGCATCAATCTCGATATCCATAACTCAATTTAAAACACACACACAAGCAAACATGAAGCAATGTTTAATAGAATACGCAACAGGAATGCGGGATAACGGCACGCGTTTTTTGCCTTCGGTAAAAAAATCGCCTGATCTAGGATGGAAGAGGAGAAATTTTTGGCTTCTTTGGAGTCAGTGATGGAATTTTCAAGCTCGAAGGAGGATCTGTTCTAATTCTTTTTTTTGATCCAAGAAAAATCAGTTTTCTTAGTTTTTTGTCGAATATAATTAGATTTTTTTAGTGTTTTTTGAAGACAATTCAATCGGGAAACGTGATCTGTACCTGTCGTAGCCACCATCTTTTATTAGTTTCCCCAAAAAGGAGTGTAAACTAGTGCTTTACCTAGTAGCGTGATTGTGTTGTGAAACCTGCTAACTAAGAATCTTTAAGAGCAATAAGGAAACAAAAGCGTTAACTATTCAGAGTGAAAACTTAATTTGGAATATCACTTGAAGAAGATCTATTAGCTCTTTTGTTGTGAATAATGCATGAAAGGGATTTAGTTACCGCCTAGTTAGTCTGAGTATCATTTACCACACAATTCCTCTTTGAAAGTTTATGATCATTGTGTATAAAGTTTAATTAATTTTGTGAAGACAACATGCGCAATCCGAAATAAAATAATAACTAATTATAACCAGAAAATGAAAATTTGGAAATTAAATATATATTAATATGAAGTAACCCAATAATATAATGAATAACCTTTAAACTTAACAATAACCTCATCAAATAATAACCAAGAATTTGAACTTTTTAATATATCCTAATATGAAATCAATTAAACTTATAAAGAAATAAACGTTGAATTTAATGTTAACTGCACATAATACTAATACTTAATGAACCTAATATTACCTACATATAATGCTAATACTTAATGACCTTAATGTTACCTACATATAATACTAATATTTAATGAACTTAACGTTAACACACATAATATTATTAATATAAACTGGAAACGTCAATGGAAAAATATAATAAAAATAGCCAACCCGAACTGATGGAGGCATACATAAAGCAGCACGAAGGGGGTGAAGCCAAAGGAGTAGGATGCCCCAACAAGGTAAGTGCCTATCATTTGTAGACAGATCGTGATTTTGTGTGTTCCCCCCTAAATGGCAGCGTAACCGGTGACCCCCTCTCTCTCCCCTTTTAATTGGCCCCCTCTTGTTGGCCTCGATAGGTTTTTCTCCGCCACCGCCTCTCTTCTATATTTATCGTATTCAGGCACGAGTTCTTAGTTTTTTTTTTAAACTGTCACCCTTCGGCATCCCTGTACCGCGAACCCCACCCCATCCGGCGAGCTAGTTAGCGCACAGCAGGTCGTGCCGACGATCGGTACAGCGGATGCTTCAATTTCGGCAATCCTCCTCGGCGATCAAGCCTGCGCAGCCACCTTCTTTCTGCCCCGTTCTCTAATTTTTTTGTGTAAAGTGAGTCTTGCGCATCCTTTTCTGTATTTATCTTCCGATTTCGTGCTATGGCACACCCATTCCAGACAGTTACAACTTCTTTTAAATTGTTTAGTAAGGGTGTGGGGAAATCTTTAGAAAAATCGGAATAGGAGTATGTGTCAAGGAGTTGCAGAAAAATTAACTGCCGAATACTCTGGAATCGAACAGTTAGTTCCTGAGATAAATTATCGATTATATCATAAAAAAGTGGCCTAAAATTACTTTCAACATCTACTTCTACTACGTCTATAGAAAATCTTGGTTTTTTCCGCTTGTTTCGCAAAACACAAACTTCATTTGTTTGGCTAAAATATAATTCAAACTGAGATCGAATTTCATGCAATTTTATTTAAAATTCAGTTTTTTAATGCAATATGTGATATCGCTTGATTTTGTTTGAAAAATATAGAAAATCTGATCACTAAAGGGGAAAATTGAAGAAAATACATTTAACAGAAAATTGAACTGAAAGTCTGTAAGAACAGATAATAAGCCATGTGCTGCATTAATGTTTCACTATCCCAAGAGCCACTGTCGAGAATACTACAAAAAAATTCCTCTAAGGCAGCCTTATTTTCAAGTATAGTTAGAACAAGCCTACCATTATAATTCCATCTAGTTGGGGTATCTTTAGGGTGCTTCTTTCTAACTATTGCATCAAAAGTGAAGCTTCGTTTCGTAAACTGACTGAAGAATGTTGAAAATCCTGATAAAGAAAAGAATAAACGGCACTCTTTAATTTTTGTAAGATAGAGGTTAAGCCTATGAGAAAACCAGTAAATAAAAACAAGGGACAAGTGTCTCTTATCATCTTTTGTAAGCCAGATAATTCTCCAGACATTACTGATGCACCATCGTAGCCCTGTGAAATTAACTTCTCTTGAAGGTTGAACTCACTTACGATTTCGTCGACCTATCTTCTGAAATATCCCGAAAACCCAAAAAACTTTCGTGAATAACGCCATGTTTATCTACATATCTTAAAATTGTAGAAAGCTGCGATTTCACAGAGATATCTGCAGTTTCATCCAAAATGTCTGAAACAAATGAAGCGTTTTCAATTTGTTTTTTAATGGAATCTAAGATTATATAAGAAATTGACGAAATTAAATCATGTTGTATATCATTCGATAATATTGAAGATGTTTCGCAATCATGAAGATGTTTCGCAATGACTTTTTAACTCGGGATTGTACTTTGCTAGTAACGCAATAGTTTCAATGTAATTCCCTCTATAATCAGAATTAACACTTTCATCATGGCCCGGAAATGATAGTTCTTGAGATCCTAGGTGCGAAACAACATCAATAAGGCATCGAAGAAATCCTCTGTTTTTCTTAACTTGTTCATTGTGTGCTTGAATGCTGCGTGAACGTTGACTATCAAGCATTAGTTCTGTTCGTGGTAAATTACTGAATTTTTTAAAAGCTAATATGAAGCGTAAATGATCCTGAGATAATTTCGCGTGCCTCTTAATAGCTTTGTGGAGATTGTTTAAATCCGAAAATCCTTGATTTCTCCACACGTTGTTCTCATATGAAAATAACAAACACGGCCAACAATAAAGTTTGTTAGTGAATTTGCAACCTGTTAACCATTCAATGTCATCATATATTTTACATGGGAAATGTCTGGTGAAATTATTTTTTGTGGATGGTTGACTTAAAGAAATAAAGGATTTTGGACAGCCTTTATCTATAATTTCCATTTTCTCTTCGAAAGACCTAGATGTAAAAGATTGCCTCAGGAGTTCCTCAATAATGCATGTACAGCTATTCTTTTCATCCATATTGAAATTCTAATAATTTTTTTTTTAATAAAACCAATGCAAATTCAGCAAAAAAAAAATTCTTACTCAAATTAAGTCTTAAAAAAAAAACAATTCAATAGGGAACCTTACTGGAAATTTTTCCCGCTAGGGGCGCCAATGTATTATAACGTAAACATGAAGTGACATTCGTCTCCCGCCTCTCAGACAGTTCTCGATTACTGTGATTTTTCGGTCATTCAATGATAAAATCTTACATTCTAATAAATATGCATCGGTGTGGTTTATTTGGGTGCAATAATATGTACATATTGCGGGTTCATTTATTTCAAAAAACAAAAAGTACGTGCACGCTGGGAAATAGCTGTGCGTCGCAAAAAGTTTAAGGGTGCAAAACATTCAAGGAGATCATTTTAAGTCTGAAGGTTATATTAAAAAAGCATTTAAGACAGGTCAGAATATGAATATTATATTTTTGTTGCTGTTGCTGTTATGTTTTTGTTGTCTGTTTACGTTATACTTCGGTGGCGCCATCTGAGTTTACCTTTGCGTAAGATTCCCTATTCAAACAATTCAAACTACACGCAAAAAAACAGGAGATTTCACTTTTCACAAACAAAATGTGATATCACAAAATATCTGCAATGCAATATTCAAAAACACGCTAACAACAAGATATTTCACTTTTCTCAACAAACAAAATTTTATAGCATAAAATTCCGGCAATGCTATATTAATATCACAACTTAAAAATCGTTCAATTAAATTTAATTATTAAATTTTTTAAAGCCGCACTTCTCATAAATACTTGCACTTTAAAATGTCATGCAGAGCTAATTCTGAAATATCCCGTGCATACCTACCGCATGCATCGTGCTCGCTGAGTTCAAAGCCGGATTCTCTCTCTTCGATAAAACATGTAGAACAGAAAAGGAAAGAGAATTTAATCAGCTGTCAACAAGAAAGTAAGCAGCAACACATCAATTTATCCCCATATGAAATCCTACCCATACCAGTGTGTATAGAAATGTTGCGTTCCCACTCTGATTGCTTGATATCGCCATTTGATGGATTTGTGCCTATAGCTGTTCGCCTTTTACTCGGAATCATAAAAAACACAATGGAAGCTACAGAATTATCAGCTTACATTTAACACACACACACACCACGCCACCCAGAATAGAACACCAGCAAACGAAACAAAGAAACCAAAAAGAATATGGTGGGTGGATACAGAACATTTTTCTATCTTCCACTGTATACACACACTGTTTCTGTACACCGTGTCTACTTGTCATAAGTCATATCCCCAGTGTTGCCAGTTTGGCCAAATAGGCTACCTGTTTTACCGATGGGCGATTAAACTTTATCCATGGGCTACAGACCGTCAATTAGGCTACTCTTAGGTTTTATGATAAATAAAAAAAAATCTTCTTTTATCAGGATTAAAAAAAAATAAAAAAATATTACTAAATCAATCATATGAAAAGGTTCACTGCAGCCCTTGGCATATGGATATACATTATGAGTGATACACATGCATATGTGATTACGTTCTTATGAATTCTTAGGCCGGGCGCCCATTGAGACGCAGGCGACACAGGCAGAGCAGCACAGTTTCTGTGTCTCATGTTTTTTAAGGGAGATCCGCGAATTGCAACGCAGAGCAGGCAACACGAATACTGTGCCAGGCGCAGGCTTCACGACATTTGTGGATAGGGCACAGAAACTGCGATACGTGCGGCGTTCGGTCTTTTTTTTTAAATGGAAGAAAAATTAATCGAGCTAGTAAGAAATAACCCAGAGTTGTATGACACCAACCACTCGCAATATATGAGATCAAAATTTAAAAATGCAATCTGGGAAAGAATAGCAAAAGAGCTCAATTTGAAAAATGGTAAGTACAAATTATTTTTTTATGAATATTTAATTAGGAAAAAATGTTCTAAACGTGACATTTTATTACCATGGTTATGTTTTGCGAATTTCATTGCTTATTTGGACTATTTGTATTGGAACAAATATTAGCTGTGTTCCATTGGCGTGAGTAAAGTTCTCATTAGTAGAATGGTTTGAAACTTAACTTAAATTGTCTGCTTTTAAGTGCTTTTAAAAATTTTATGAGTAGCTATCTGACAGCTAGAGAAGTAGTTGCAAATTAAAAATTCTTTAGGCGATTTTAGTTCAAAAAAATTACGAAAGATGGATTTTACCTTTTGTAGGTTATCTCGAAATGTCATATTCGTTTGTGTTTTTCAAAAAGGAGGAGACTAACGAGTAATCCAACAAAATATTACAGTAATCTTGTAACTTAATTTCTTTGTTAAAATAAGTTTGTATAGGTACAAATAAAGCCGAGGTTATTCAATATAAAAAATATTACAAAATGGAAGCTATGGTACATATTTTGTTTAGATTAAAAAGAATGTTATATTAAAGGTGTAAATTTGTATTATAGAGCTTGTTGTTTGAAGAAAGCAGCGACAGCAGCTTCATTTTTACCTCTTCGTCCTGATCTTCCAGTGAAACAGAGGAAGATGAAAACGATTTCGATGTCAAAATGGCCCGAGTAGAAAACTATTTGGATGTCGTTGGTAATTACACCGAATTCCAGTTTAAACAACACTTCCGCGTAACTCGAAATGTTGCCGAAAGGCTGATAGGTAATTATTTATAAACAGCATTTAACTCATATCTAGATTATCTTTTTATATCTAATTATAGCTCGTTATAAACTATTTAGAGAAAGAGAAAATCACGGAGGACGTAAAGAGGAGTCAGATTTAGCGATTTTGCTTACCATTTGGTATTTATCTAATACTGAAACATATAGGCAAATTTCCGACCGATTCAACGTAACACGAAGTTCCGTGCATCGAATTTTGAACCGTGTTGTAAATTGGATCGTCTTATAAAGTCCAAACTTTATAAAGTGGCCAACACCATCCGAAATGACTGAGAGTCAAATGAGGTTCCAACGAATAAAAAATTTTCCAAGAATTGTTGGAGCCATAGATGGAACTCATATACGGATAAGCCCACTGAAATCAGACAGGCAATCGTATTGGAACAGGAAAAAGTTCTATAGCCTATTACTTCAAGGGATTGTGGATTCTGAAAAAAAATTTATAGATGTTCACTGCGGCGAACCAGGATCAATGCACGACGCCCGTCTTTTTCGGAAATCGAAATTTTTTACAACAATAAATAGTGACCCAGAAATAATTATACCCGGTGGTGTTTTTCTTGGCGATTCCGTTTATGGTGAAAAAAGCTATTTAGTTACACCATATAAAGACCTTGGGAATTTGTCACATAAGCAAAAAAAATTTAATTATTTACACTCTGCAACACGAATTGTTGTAGAAAATGCGTTCGGATTACTAAAAAGCCGATTCCGTCGACTTCACTTTTTCGAAAATAGAAATTTGAGATTCGTTGCAAATTGCATAGTAGCTACTTGCGTTTTGCACAATATATGCATTTCAGAAAACGATCTGGATATTGACGTCGATCCAGAAGATTTACAAGAAGGCAGCCACGAGGAACATGTTCCAATCTATATAGAAAGAAGTGGAATTAGGGAAGACATCTTTAACGAACTCGATAATCAAGGTTTTTTACAATAAATTACAAAATGTGCTATATTAAACCATATTGTACTCTCTCGCATTGTTGTATTAGATTTATATAAATAAACAAGTAAAATTGAGAAACTAAAATAAAGTAAACAAAATACAGACTTTTATTATAAAAGAGTAACATAACAACACAAATTTCAGTCTCCGTGACAACAAAACAGTTTTCATATTAATTATTTCAATTTTAAAATTAACTTAATTTAATTTTTGCCTATTATTTTCCTTTAGCAGTTCACATATTTCCAAATGCCTTTTCTCTCTGGCCTTCTCCTTTTTCTTTAAATATTTTTTTAACATTTTTCCTTTTTTATCTTTTTCTTCCATTTTTTTGTTATAGTACTCATTTTTTAATTGTAATAAATTCCCCTGGTTTGCTCTCCGTTTGTTGGATATTCTAGTAGAGTCTACTTGAGGGGTTTCAGCTCTTCCTTGAATAGGAAGAGAACCCGGTTGCGCACAAGTTTCTACTTCAACACTTACTGAGTGTGGAGAACTTGTGCATGGATCATCACAAAATATTTGCTCCATTTGTTCCAAATAGAGGAATTTCGAAAAAAAAATTGAAGAAAAAGCTGTGAAAGATGATCTGCACCTGTTCTTGTCGATATATGAGCAAACTAAAAAAATGCCTCCAGCTTCTCAGCATACTGTGAGAAAAAAAGTATTTCTTGCTGTATCGGAGGAAGAAGGACGTCTGTTGAATATTGATGAACCAACAGATTCGCCACCTCAATACTTAGTTCTTTCAGGTGAAAATACTCTACATCATACCGCGCGTTTATGCCGAGTCCACCTGAGCCTTGCCTGCCATGTTGGAACCGGCATAAACGGGAAAATTTTAATGGCACAATCATCCACTGTGGTTTTACTTTCTGGCGTGACCAGAATTGTGGCACTACTGTAAAACTGCGGTATAAACATTTCGGTCTTGCTGGGAACTGTCAAAAGGCATTAATTCGTGTAAACAAGGGAGACGCAATAAAACTTCGTTTCATCAAAATTTCGAATTTTAAAGTTCTCTGGCATTTCCTATTAAATTTTTTGTGGTAGGTAAGTAAATAAATAAGTAATGCATTTAATACATCCTTAATTTATAACAAATTGAATTATGTAGTTTGCAGCTGTAATAAAAAAATGGAGAACCGGAAAATAATATGGTCACCTTCCGAAATTAATTGCTTATTGGATGTAATGATTGAAGAAAGGGTGATGGATTTAATGGATAATAAAAAAACACGAACCAAAGAAATTTACAAGCTTGTCAAAACTAAATTGTTGGAATTCGGGTATGATAGAGACGAAGAACAAATTAAATGTAAATTTCAAAAATTAAAATCACAATTTCTAATAATGAGTTTAAACAATAATAAAAGTGGTTCTAGGCGTATGGACGATAGCTTTTATAGTAAAATGGAGCAACTAATAAAAAATCGTCCTGCGTCTTCGTTTAAACATATAGGGTTTGAATCGAGAGGAGGTAAAATAATAATTTATGTGACATTATATTTATTTTATATATATTTTTCTATAGAGAATATTACATCACCTGATTTTGAGATAGATGCAATTGAGGATATCATTATTGAGGAAAGCGATCATGTAGCAAATGTAGAAAATATACCTTCAACGTCCCGTCGTTCTTCAAGTATGTACATAGACTGGCGTTAAAAGAACATTTTATAATTATTTGTTTAATATTTATTTAACATAGGGAAAAATAGAAGCTATCAATGCGTAGTAAAAACAATGACTGATGAACTGAAGAGTGGAATGAAGGAAGAGACGGAAAAACTAATAACTTCCCTTGATAAAATCCAAAAGGAAGACCAGAGATTTCTAAGAGAATGCTAAAGGTGGTAATTACAGTCGTCAAAGAGGTTGTGGTAGTGTGAGTAAGAAGCCTGGTGGCACATGTTTCTATTACAAACAGCCGGGTCATTGGAAAAAGAATTGTCCGAAGAGAAAAAATTTCAAAGTCACAAATAGTCGAAATGAAGCTCTTATATCTACTGTCATGGCGGTGAATAAAATCGGTGAGAGGTGTGATGACTGGATTCTTGACTCAGGTGCTACTGATCATATGACTTTTGACAAGGAATTATTCGAAGACTATGATAAGCTTCAAAAGGTTAGCATGGGAGATGGCAATCTTATTGATGCTTTTGGTCGCGGAAATATTAATGTGCTTGCATTCAATGGAAAAGTATGGAAACCAAAATGTCTGAAGGACATACTACTTGTGCCAAAGCTTAAATCAAATCTTTTTTCGTCTAATTCGGCGCTGAGCAAAGGGCTACGTTTTGTTTCAGACTATGAGATGTGCAAGATGCTTAAAGACGGTGTCACTGTTGCAATGGGAATAAGAAAAGGTAGTTTGTGTAAAATGATGTTTCAGGTGCAGAAGCCTTTTTTGTTGAATGTTGCTGTGAAATGTGAATCCGTAAGGATTTGGCACGAAAGGCTTGTCCATCAAAATATTACGCGAGTTCGTGAGTTCCTGAAATTAAACAAAATTGCGTACATTGATGAAAAAGATTTTTTTTGTGACGCCTGTGCTCTAGGTAAACAGCATAAATTCAAATACGAAAATAGTAACTCAAAAGCAGTGAAGCCTGGTGAACTGGTGCACATGGACTTGTGTGGCCCAATGCAAAAGGATTCGATAGGTGGTTCAAAATATTTTCTTCCTCTCAAAGATGATTTTTCAGATTATCGTACTGTATATTTTTTAAAGAATAAATCTTCTGTTTTAGACTATTTTCGACAATTTGTGGCAAAGGTGAAGGCAGAACGGGTTTTGATTTGAAGACTGTTAGAAGTGATAATGGACGCGAGTTTATCAACAAAGAAATGAAATTGTTGTTTGAAAAACATAATATTTATCACCAAACATCAGTACCATATTGTCCGCAACAGAACGGAAGAGCCGAGCGTGAAATGAGGACCCTAGTGGAAACAGGTAGAACCTTGATCCATGCCAAGGCATTGTCAATTTCATTCTGGGCAGAAGCGATTAATACGGCTGCATATACCTTTAACCGGCAGTAATAAGACCAGACAAAAGGTTACCTATAGAATTGTGGATGGGAAAGCATGTTAACGTCAATTGGGGCAACTTTAAAATTTTTGGTTCGAGTTGCTATGTGCATACACCAGATCAGAGGCGGCAGAAGTGGGACGTTAAATCAAGTAAAGGAGTTTTCGTGGGAGTTGCTGAAGGAGTAAAAGGCTATCGCGTGTGGATACCTTCAAAGAATAAAGTTGAGGTAAGCCGTGATGTTATTTTTAGGGAGCAGCAAAGTGCGGAGCAAGAGTCCAAAATGAGGTTGTTCTTACTCTGGAAGAAGAAGAATTAATAAATAAAGAAAGCAATTTGGAGACCTTGGAAGAAGATTGTGTGCCAACAACATCCAAAACAAATGAAGTGGTTCACTTCAGCGATGAGGAATTAAATGAGGAGAATGATGATCAGAGACAGCACGACGTAACAATACCGCTTAAAGATCGCCTGAGAAGTGCAGTAGGAAAGGAGCATGAATCTATGTTAACCGTTTTGGCGGGATCTGCTTTTGTAGCTCAACAGTAGGAACCAAACTCGTTCGAGGAAGCTGCAAAGTCCAAAGATGCGAATAAGTGGGAGCTAGCAATGAAGGAGGAAATAATGGCACTTCAAAAGAACCATACTTGGAGATTGGTTGATCCACCCAGTGGGTGTAAGGTTATTGACAATAAATGGGTCTATAAAATCAAAGTTGCAAGTAGCACGGAGCCAGAGAGATTTAAGGCCAGGTTGGTTATCAGAGGTTTTACACAAGAGAAAGGTATAGATTACACCGAAACATTCAGTCCAGTGGCGAGGTTCAACTCAATTCGGACGATATTAGCTTTGTCAGTGGCTAAGTCCATGAAGATAAGGCAATTCGATATAAAAACAGCCTTTTTGAATGGTGACTTACTCGAAGACATTTTTATGCAGCAGCCTGAAGGATTTGACGATGGAAGTGGTCGTGTGTGTAAACTACGCAAAAGTTTGTATGGATTAAAACAGGCTTCTCGATGTTGGAACGAAAAATTGACTTCGTTTATAAATTTATTTGATTTGAAAGCATCGAAAGCCGATGCGTGTGTTTTGTTGGAAAAGATGTGATCCTGGTCATATGTATATAGCTGATAAAATTATTGCAGCGAGGACGGAAGCGAATATATCTGACTTCATCAATCATCTGTAGCGAGAATTTGAGGTAAAGACATTTCCAGTGGAGCACTTTCCTGGTCTAGAGATTCGACAAAATGCAGATGGTTCAATTCACCTTAGTCAGTCTAGTTATGCTGAACAGATAGTCACAAAATTTGGACTCAAAGAAGCTAATCCTGCTACAACGCCTGCAGTAACAGCGGTCTATAATGATTTGTGTGTTGAAGGTACGAGAACTAAATTTCTATTTCGTGAAGCAGTAGGCAGTTTGATGTACCTAGCCATAGGTACAAGACCGGATATTTCTTATGCGTTAGGGCTGATTAGTCGCTACATGGAGAAGCCGACTGATGAGCATGTGAAGGCTCTTAAAAGTATAATCAGATATGTAAAAGGAACCAAAAATTATGGTATTGTTTTTAAATCAAATATAACTTTGAATATTAACTGTTTTAGCGATGCTGATTATGCTGGAGAACAAACAACAAGACGTTCTACCAGTGGTTATGTATTGTCGCTGGGTGAAAGTCCTATCTCCTGGGGATCGCAACAGCAGAGGTGTGTTGCACTATCCACAACAGAGGCTGAATATGTTGCTGCATCAGAGGCAGTGAAGTAGATGATTTGGTTTCAACAGCTTTTTAAGGATCTGGTAGGCAGTGTTGGACATTCGTGGCTCTTCTTGGACAATCAAGCTGCTATTAGACTCGAAAAGAAACCCGAATTCCACAAGCGGACCAAACACATAGATGTCAGGTACCACTTTATAAGAGAAAAATTTGCCGAGAAATTTTTCAACCTGGAGTATGTTGGTTCAAAGCAGCAATTGGCTGATATCTTTACAAAAGCTTTACCAAAAGAAAAATTTGAAGAAATGCGAAAGCTAATAGGTATAATTCAAAATAATAAATAAGATTGTATTTGATATTGCAAAATAATAACTAAGATTGTATTTGATATTGTAAAATAATAACTAAGATTTTATTTGATATTGCAAGCTATAAAGAAACAATTTATATGGATGAAAGTGGGACTGTTAGAATTATTCATCTCCTATGAATTGTTTCTATGTATGCGTGAATGGGTAACAGATGCACCGAATCAGCTCTCTGTATTATAATGAATAAATCAGTTGTTGTCCTACACTTGAACAAATCACTTGTTTCTTCTAACAGAATTTTTTGGTAAAAAATTTTTTTTTGCTACCTGACCATGTAAGTCAGTAACAGGACAATAGGGGCATGGTGACCAGTGGGAGGGTTGTGTACCCCCTCGCATACAATATGTAAGTACTGGTAGTTAGATTTTCTTTTTTTCAGCATTTCATCCTCGAGCGCATCCGCCCGCATGGCTACGACACTATAGTAACCCCTTCTCCCTCTCGATGGCCCAGGACTGGTCCCCCCATCGCCCTTTGTGTTTTTTTGTAATCTTCATGTAGTGGCACGAATTTGTTTAGTTTTGTTATAAACTGTCTCCTCTTTCGGTCTCCCTACGCGACGCACCCCCCCCCCCCCCATCCGGCGAGCTGGCAAGATCAGCGCTAGTCGTGCCCACAATAAGTGTAGAGGAGACACTTGAGTTTTCTCGGCGATACCCCTCCTCCCGGACCATCCGTCCAGCCACCTTCTTGTCCTTAGTGACCACATCCCCTCAATTCTTTTTTTTTTGTAATATGGGTTTTGTCAGGCCCTTGGTGGGCAATGTACTTCGTCCTTATTTCCTGCGAGCGAAAACTCAACATCCCTCAAGACAGTTACAGTATTTAGGCAAGAAAAAACCTTCAGACGTAGATTTATATCTCCATAATTTTGCATACGAAGTAAAATACCTAATAAAATATGGTTTAAAATTTTCTAGTAAAGTTGTAAAGATTCAAATTAGATCTTTTGTGTGTGATGCACCAGCAAGAGCATTTATATGCCAAACTGTTGGTCATAATTCTGCAGAAGCATACAGTAAATGTGTACAAGTTGGTAGAAAAATTGCCGATTGTTTGACCTACTCAACAACAAAAGCTGATCCCCGTAAGAACGAGAATTTTTTACAAAGAACGTATAGCAACTATCACAAGCTTAGTTCTTTACAAAAAAAAAACGGTACTAGAAAGTGTAGGCATCCAATTGGTGTCCCAGTTTCCTTTGAATCCTATGCATTTACTAGATTTGGGAGTCTGTAAAAAATTTTAGTAGCTTTACTCAGTGGGAAAGTGCAAAATATTAAATTAAGTGTTACTGAAAAGGAAAATTTAAACTTAAAATTATTATCGTTAGTGCCTTATATGTATAACAAAAGACTTCGCCCGTAAACCGAGGTCATTAGACGAACTTGCAAGATGGAAAGCGGTAGAATTTCGTCAGTTCCTTCTATACACAGGAATTTTAGTTCTTAAAGATATAAATGATGATTTCTATTATCATTTCTGCTTGCTGCATTGCGCATACCGAATGTTATCACTTGAAGAGACATACATATGTTTCTAATTTGTCAACTGCAGATAATATGATAAAATTATTCGTAGAACAATTTCCCATAATATACCCGGAAAATGCAGTGTCATACAATATTCATTGTCTTCTTCATTTAGTGGAAAGCATTAAAGAAAACGGATTTTTATACGATTTTTCCCCATAAGATTTCGAGAATTATATGCAGGTATTAAAAAAGAAAGTTAAGAAACCAACAAAAATATTACAACAATTATGGAATAAAACGCACTTAGAGGATTTAATATCTGTAGATAGTAACAAGAAGACCGTGAAACAGGGTGAAAATAAGAATTCCATTGTAATAAAGGGAATGTTCTTGAGCAAACGTATGCCAGACAATTACTGCTGCATTTACCCTTTTACTCCAATTAAAATTGTTGGCTTTGAAACTACCTCAAATATTAAGTACATTTGTGGTCAAAAGCTTCTTAATAACACCAGTTTTTTTAACACTCCAATTAATTCAATGGGTTTAGGAATTGGCACATTTGATAATATAAACGAAGAAAAAGAATTATTCAAAACGGAACATATAGCCTATAAATTTATGTGTTTTCCTTATACAGAAAGCTATTTATTAATTCCAGTGCTACACACCAAAAATTAAATTTTGTGAACTAAAAATCTTATTTATATTCAACTTTAGTTTTCAACCATGAGCAATAACAAAAATCTTCCTTTCCTTAAACAATCATTTGGAGCCCCTTTAAAGAGGTCCGATGCCGTGATTGGGGAGGACATTTATGAAGGTACATTTTAACTTAATTTATTTATCGTCATTCGTATAGCATATCTTAAGGCCTGAACATGTAACCGAAACGAAACGAAACCGAACCGAAACGAAGGAAATAAATTGAATGAAAATGTATGAACTCAATTATGTAACGAACGAAGCCGAAACGAAGCGGAGGATATAAATTCATTTCATATCGGCTTACGTTTCAGCTATTCAGCACTGGAAAGTACTGATCAGCTGATTGTCAGATTTCAAAAGTCAAATTTTCATTTTGCTGTTTAGGAACTCACTTTACGATATAAATAAACAAATAAATATTTCCGTAGAAATGTTAACCGGGGACAATATCGAAAAATTAATTTCGGCTGTCGGCAACTACCCGGAATTATATAATAAAAACAATAAAAACTATAGGGATGCGCGGAAAAAAGAAATTTGGGCGTTTTCAGTAATGCAGGATGCGTGCGCAATTGACTTATTCAGTCATTGAAAGCTTCACACTTTCAATTGCTGAATAAGTCATTTGCGCACGCATCCTGCATTACTGAAAGCGCCCTTATTTGGAAAAGAATTTCTGAAGAGCTTGAGTGCACTCGTATGTACTGCTATGTAATAACAAATTTCTAAATTATTTTATTGTTTAAATGTCTTATATTTTGCTAGTTTCAGAGGTCAAGAAGAAATGGACCTATCTGCTGGATAAATTCCAGAAGGAAAATATTAAAAGCAATAATCCATCAGGCAGTGGTGCTCAGGAACTTGCAACATGGGGATATTTTACCTTATGTTTTTAAAGGATAGCGTGAAAACTCATAAGTAAACAACATGCACATGCAATATATTTTCAGTTAATTACTACATAACTTTTCTTAAAATTACAGGACATACGGTAATTACCCAAAAATTGGAAAACTCATAGATTCCCTAAATACAGACTCTTTGAGTGGGAAACGAACTGGTGGATTTTAGTGACGACGACCATGTAGCAGTGGATCATCCAACTCGGGATCTAGTAGCAGCAGACCTACTAGTAAAAGAAAAAATGATGACGCGGAACTTATTCGCATCATAAAAAAAAAAAATACATTGCAGATGATTGAAATGATCCAGAAGACCACTTTTGTGGTTTTGTAAAATCATATATAAAAAAAACAGTGGGTGTGTGTACTTATGTACGCGCATTAGAAGTTATACTTCTTTGGCGTGATTTTAAGACTAATTTTTAATTTGCATACAAATATTTTATTAGATTCTTTCTATTTGCGTGCGTTGGAAGGTGTAACATCATGATGCCAAAACGCTCAAGGCTGTCGGTTATACCGTATTCTAATCCTAACTAAAATCACCTGCTAGTGGGCTCATTAGGCCTTATTACAATTATCTTAAAACGGGCTTAAGATGCCTCATGAAATTCTCTTAAGACTGGCTAATTTTCTACCAAAACGTAATGAATGTTAAGCTTTATATGCGTCGCAACCTGGATCAGCGTTTATTTACCTGATAATACTGTTGGTACTTCTAAGCCTAACTCACTTCTTTTTTGTTTCTTTCCCTGTTACCTTCTGATTGAGGAATTTAGCTTCTCCTTCACTTTAGTCAACAGATCAAACGATCGTACCATTATAGTATAAGACTTTCGTCCTTCTTAGCCATGCCTTTAGCTGTCGGTTACAGTGCAGCAGTTTGCTCGGCTAATCTCCGGCATTATAAAAGGACATGGTCTATGTTCTTTGTCACATTGAGGAATTCCAAGCATTGCGTAGACTCATCTTTCCGGAATGCTCTCGTAACTCACCTCTCCATGCTCTCTCGTGCCTCATCCCTCCACGTTAGCCTGTGGGTTCATCGGCCTTAGGTAGATTTATTCTATTTCCTTTGCCACTACTGAAATAAACGTCACTTCTAAATTCTGTCCACTTCCCTAGCTTCTTCTTCTAGCTGTTACTCAATTAAATTGAGCGAGTTATGGTAATTGATATATAATACGAAGAGTTTCATACTAAGGACATTATTTTATTGGGCAAATACAGCATCAACGCTTCCAACGTTTGACCGACAACACTCCGGATCTGTCCAAATACCATCGTTAGACGCTTGACATTGGACATTCGTAGTTCGAGTAGCGGTCACACGATGTATCCTACCATCAAAAGTTTAACGTTCGAAGGTGCTCACAGCATCGTTAAGAGCAGGTTTTAGCGGAAAACTAGGATATGTAATTTATTTTCCTCCATAGCCTCAGGGTAAAAACCCCCTCACCCATCGACATCGTGAACGGACTTTGGGTACGAATTTTCATATGCCCATATAATAATAATCTGAATAGCTAAAGGATTGGAGTTGAAATGCTTGCCTTCCATAGCCCCTACCACTTCGCCTATATCGCCCGCAGGCCGTATCAGCACATGAAAATTGGCAGCGTGCAGCAAATTAGGGCATGAGAGCAAGCTGCAATCAAAAGTATTTCTATTGGCTGAGGCTGGTAATAGGAGAAGCAAAGCAGCGTGCTGTATGTTCATATCATGTCTTAAATTTGCAGTCAGCTGCATATTTAAGGTTCTGATACAGCCTTTTCATTTCATATCTTAAATTTTGCAGCACGCTGCTTATTTTAGGTTCTGATAGGGCCTCCAGCAAATCCATCGTAGCTACAGGCCTGGAAGCAGCCAGTGCCTGCCGGTCCTACATTTGCTTGAATGGATGACATTTCTCGTGTAATAACATAGTGGAGCCAAGTTTTTAAGTTTATTTTTGCAGTAAAAAGTTGTAATAAAATATTGAATTTTATCACTTTTTTCTGCACCCGGAATTCCAGTGATTAGTGTTTCGGTGATTGAAATAAAACAATTTCAAAAAATTCAGTGAATCAATATGTTCAATGGTTTACTCGTAAAGGTGGCCAATTTTGTTTACATTCGCTGTAGTTTTGTCGAGTTATTTTAGGGCAAAAATTTTGAATTTGTGTGGTTATTGAGTTAAAAGTGAATTTAAAGTGATTAAAGATTGTTTTAGAATAATTTTTAAAAATATTAAAGCAGAAAAATGTGTAGGAAAAAGTTTAAAAGTTATTGTTATTCATGTTGTGTGGTGGAATGTTTAATAAATATTCCGTAATAATTTTTGACCATTTTAAATTCACTTTTCATTTCATTATCACATAAATCCAACATTTTTTCCCTAAATTAACACGAAAAAACTACCACAATATAAACAACCTTATCAATTTAATTTAATTTAATTTATTCACTCGGATCACTAACTACCTTATCACCGGTAATGCACGTGCAGTAAAATATGTTAAAATACAATATTTTGCCACTTTTTACAAGTTAATAACTTGGCGCGTCTATGATATTACACTACGAGTGAGAGAAATTGCCTTCCATCCAGTAAAACCCCTCACCCACAAGCAGCACACAATAAGCACTACGAATCGTCCTATGCCAACAAAAAACCAAATCTACGCTTTGCTGATGATTCGAACATGAAATTTATTTCCCTCCATAGCCTCAGCCTAAAAACCCAATCACTCATCGACATCGTGAACCGGCATCGGCTACGAGTTTTTATATGCCTATAGTAATCACGGTATACAGACCAAGGTAATGTAAAAGATTGTATCCCGTATACCAGGGATGGCGAACCTTTTTGAGACGTGGGTCAAATTTTGTTCACTTTTTTCTAATACTAGCTCGTGGTTCACTAAGTGTTTGAACGAACAAGTAAAGAAAATTACATAAATACGTAGGTATTATGAAATAGTTTTTATTAATATAAATGTATAACAATGCATAAACCATTTAATGAGAAATCTGTTGCTGTTTATTTTTTAATCAGGTTCATAAGTCGTATTCATAAGTTTGACGCATTTCGCAATTAATTCCCTTTCAAGCCTATTTCTATTAGAAGACTTTACAAAATTCATTGAAGAAAACAATTTTTCACACGAATATGTGGACCCAAACATCGTCAAAAGAGAACTCGCTAGTCTTTTCATTGATAGAAAATTACTTGGTAAAGAATCCCACGCGTTGAGTATAATATTTTCAATTTTTACTGTGGGATCAATATTTTCTGCACTACTTTCACACATTTTTCCTTCTATTTCCGAAACCAAGTCTTCAAATTTTGTTTTCCACACTACACTGTTTCGAAATTCCACTAACTCCATCTCTAAGTTACCTATATCTAGCCACACAAATTCGGTTAACTCCATAGTTTCAAATTCAGTTTTGTGGAACCAAAAATTTGTTTAAAATAGTGGTTTGAGAAAAATTCTGCTTTTTCTTTTGTAAAAAATATGTTTTTCTTTCTTCATCGGTTGACATGCTGAGATTACAATGCAACATTTCAAAATGTCTTTTTACAATGGATGAAAACACTTTTTCATTACAAATAACGCACATAACCATTTTATTTCTTTCAACCACACCTTATTTATCAAACCATTCAGCTTAAAAACGGTAGAGCTACCACTTAAAATCAGATTTGCAAAGTGATTTTGCAGAGGATGGGGCTTTGATATAACTTAAAGCACAACTGAGTCTACTTAAGTTTTAATTTTATGTCCTTTTGAACTTGTAGATTTTTTCACCATGAAAAAAGTGATATTGCAGAGGATGGGACTTGGTATATAGGTAAATTGGGTTGTTCCCACCTCATATTCCGATTGCCATCTCATTTGGAGGTTAGGTTTGAATTTTGGGAATTTTTGAAAATGTCGGTTTGGTCCAGTTGAACAAAGTGATATTGCAGAGGATGGGATTTGGTATAATGGTGAGATAGACCACCAATAGCCCAAATTCGGGTGCCCATCTCATATGTAATCAAGGTTTCCATTTTGGCGGCTTTTGATTTTGTAGCCATTTTGGGTATGACCCAAGTGATTTTGCAGAACCTAAAATTTGGACCGTAGGTTCTTGGTATCTACCAAATGCTACATTTTCAATCCCATCTCCTTTCCATTAATATTTTCAGTTTAATTGAGAAAAATTGGTTGATTGACGTCAGAGCAAAATTCTAATGAAGTCCCCTAACTAAATGTCAACTCCTAAACTAATTATCGTAGACCAACGTTATTAGGTTCATATTTTAGTTAATTGTGTATTATTTTATTTAGCATAAAGAGCAAAAAACTTGAGTGATTTCGTTTATAAGATATGTACTACATATATTAGGTTCAAAATATGAGCAAAATGCTAAAATATTAGGATTTTCCTCACGCTTTAAACTAAATACCTTCTTAACGTAATTCTTTTCTTAATATCAAATAAAATAATACACATTTATCTAAAATGTGAACCTAATTATGTTGGTCTACGTTAATTAGTTTAGGAGTTATTCAAGTTTAAGTAGATTTTAAAAAATATATGTTTTTCTTTCGTAAACACCCTGTATCTAGTGGGTAGTGGGAATAGGTTCCTCTCTAGAGCTTTTTTTTCTCCAAATACATCCAATCACCCCTAAAAATATTAGCCACGTTGTCCAACAGAGAATTTATTGAACGTCTGAAGACACATACAACTTGCGGATTAGGGGGTATGAGTATTTGAAATCTTTAAAACGGAATAACTCATGAATGGAAACTCCTATGGAAAATTTGCTGGTTTTAGGGGTACAACCAATTTCCCAATACTTTTTTTAAAAAAAACTCTACTTACTAAAAAGATTTAAAAAAAAAATAATGAGTTAACATTTAGTTAGAGGTCAAACAGAAAAAAATTTAGTTTTTTTTTTAGTTCCCTCCAGGCATCATTACAGCCCTGTGTTAAAGGCAGGGTGACGTGAAATGTTTCTACCTGCAACTGCGAGTCATATTTCCATTTCCTTTGAATTTTGACTCCAAATGACGAAAAGATATAACCTGCGAGTTATATCTTTTCGTCATTTGGAGTCAAAATTCAAAGGAAATGGAAATATGACTCCAAGTGAAGTAAAGATGTCAACGATTCCCACCGAGTCAGCAAATATGCAGACAGAAAATGATCCTCATAAAATTATTCTGTTTTAGCTGACTCGGTGAGAATCATAATAAATAAAAAAGTAAAGGCAAAAGCTTTTAAAAAATGTTAACCGCTAAGATATAATTTTAAGTCAGTCTCGTCGTGATTTTTAGATGAAGTGTCTTGTCTTAATTTTGATTATTATTTCTAAAGAAATATTATTATTAATAAAGTGTTTTTGTTTATTCTGAAGAATTTGCTTTTTATTTAAATTAATAAATTTTGAATTTAAATTTCTAAAGAAAATATTATTTGCGTGTGCTCTCTTATATATGTATTATCTTCAACTTTGTCTTTTTTGCGTTTTATTCAAATGGACCAAGTTTGCTTTTTGTTTTAATTTCGTTCAGTTAACGTGGTTATTTGAAATGCTTGTTAAAAAAAATTAAAAAAAATGTCTGGGTGTGATAATTCATTATTAAAGTGTTTCTTATGCACTGATAATAATGAGGAAAAAAAGATTTTTAAATTTACTGAAAATTCTTTAGCTAGAGTTTTATATTCGTTAACAGTGCGTAAGTTTTGCAATTTAAAATACATATAAGGAGATTGATATTAATGAAGATGATAATTTCGTCGGATATCCTCCAACATCTTATAGATATTGCAAATTCAGGGGCAGCATATGATGATTGAAAACAGAGATTTCAGTTGTGGTGGTCATGAGGAGGCTGATACGAAAATTGTACATCACGCGTGTGCCATCTATGATAAAAGTAACATTTTAATCAGATGCTCTGACACCGATATTCTGATCATCATGTTAAGTAATATGATGAACCTCCAACATGGAGACAGCGTAGTGATAATAGATATGGGCGTAGGCAATAATCGTAGAAACATAAACGTCTCTGAAATTTATAGCAAAATCACCAAAGAAATGGCTTTAGCACTGCCTGCTTTCCACGCGTTCACTGGATGTGATTTCAACCCGTCCTTTTATAGACGGGGAAAAACAAAGCCATTTGAACTAATGGAGGAGAATGAAAGATATATAAGGGCGTTTATGAACATAAGTCTAGTTGGGCTATCGGATGAAACGTTCAATGTTTTAGAGGAGTTTGTATGTCAAATGTACACCTTAAAAGAGATAAACCGAGTTAACGATGGTAGAATGGCTATTTTTTCTACGAATTACAAGACATCAAAAGTAACTGAAACTTTTTTAAAGAAAATGAAAAGTTTTGATGGTTCCTCTCTTACACCATGTAAAGCGAGTTGACACAGCAAATAAAACGTACTTGCTATATAGCTACTCTCTGGACACACGCCTATTTAAAAGTTCCAACGCGTTACAAACCAGAAGAATGGGGGTGGAAGCTCAGTAATGATGATGAGGATCTGAAGCTTCTATTCAACTGGTTTGATGGTGACGAGGTGCCACCTCAAGTGTCAGAAATTGAGGAAGGTGAGATATCAACTATATATTTATTTATTTATTTATTCATTTATTTTAATTAATTTTTTTACTTTTAGACAATGAACAGAACTCAAGCGAAGAAGACGAAGAAGAAGGTGGAGATAACAACTATGACCCTGATAGCGATAGTTAATGAGTCTATCATATTTATGTATATAAAAAATAATATTAGTATTTATTATTATGAATATACAAATAAACAATTTGAAAATTGGAAAAAAGAAAATCAATTTATTTATGATTAAAGTATATCACTCATTATTTATCTGAAAATGATGTTTTACTTTTATTTCTTCTTCTTCTTTGATCCGTTAGTTGGCGGTCCGAGCGGGACGTGTCCGCAAAGGATACGCTGCTGTCGGTGCCGCTTTGAAAAATGCGGTTCCTTACCGAGTTTCTTCGGTCATCATAGTGAACGATTCTGGTCAACTCGGCAGGTCGACCACCCTCCTCCTTTCACACCCTAGGCTTGAGATGGCATGGAGTTTTACTTTTATTTAATCACATACAATACCCAACTACTCATTATATCTTAAAAATATACCATAAATATGCTACCAGATGTGTATATACACTCATTTTAACTAAATTTAATTATATAAAACTGATTTTACGATTTTCCAACTTCAACTGGAGATGGCATGGGTTTCTACAAATAGGAAAGAGATAGGCAAGTGGAGAAGTATTATATATGTCGTAACGAATCCTAATGTTCAAATCCCATCTCCTGCAAAATCACTTGGGTCATACCCAAAATGGCTACAAAATCAAAAGCCGCCAAAATGGAAACCTTGATTACATATGAGATGGGCACCCGAATTTGGGCTATTGGTGGTCTATCTCACCATTATACCAAATCCCATCTTCTGCAATATCACTTTGTTCAACTGGACCAAACCGACATTTTCAAAAATTCCCAAAATTCAAACCTAACCTCCAAACGAGATGGCAATCGGAATATGAGGTGGGAGCAACCCAATTTTCCTATATACCAAGTCCCATCCTCTGCAATATCACTTTTTTCATGGTCAAAAAATCTACAAGTTCAAAAGGTCATAAAATTAAAACTTAAGTAGACTCGAATTGGCGATTAGTCTTAATCAGTTGTGCTTTAAGTAATCTAACATATGGAGACCCTCGGGGAAAAACCAACTTAGTCCACTTTTTCAAAAATCAGAGAATTCAGCTCCATCTATTAGCTGCTAAGGTTTACTAAAATTCAAGGTATTAACTATGGGGAAAAACCAACGTAGTCCTGACAAAATGAACGGGCAATAATAAAAGGTTCGGGGAAGAACCAACGTAATCCTGACAAAATGAACGGGCAATAATAAAAAGTTCGGGGAAGAACCAACTGAGTCCATGAATCAATGAGGGGAAAAACTTGTATTTTTTGGAATTTTATTTTTTGGACTTAGTTGGTTTTTCCCCGAGGGTCTTCATATATCAAAGCCCCATCCTCTGCAAAATCACTTTGCAAATCTGTCACTAGCTCTTGGACTATAATAAGAAAATGGCAAAATTTATGTGGGATAGAGAGCTCATTCAGTTATTAATAACTGAATATGAGCAAAAGCAAAATCTTTATGACCCTAGGCATAAAGATTATTGTAATCGCACCAAAAGAGACAAGGCAGAGAAGGAGATACTAGAAAAATTAAAAAATATTTCTCCAAGCCTTAACCAAAACTTATTAAGGATTAAAATTCAAAGTCTGAGGTTTCAATATAAAAGGGAGCTTAGAACAATTCAAACATCGAAGCGAAGCGGTGCCGGTGCGGTGTTTCGAAGAGTTAAAATTCCTGCAACCATATTTTTCTTGCCATGTTAGAATTCAAATTATAATGATATTGTACTCTAAAAGATGTAAGTTTTGTGTACTTCCTCATGTATAAAATAAAATAAATTGAATTGAATTGAATATTGCGAAATGAAGATGTCATCTTCAAATATTGATGATGTATGTATTTATTAATAAGTTTCATGAATGTAGTTTCATCAATCTGTGTTATTTACAGGTAATCTTTCACGATGACGATAAAGAGAACAATATAGCAGAAACTATTACAAATACTTCTGAAGACGCAGCGGGTTTACAAACACCAGAGGAAAGAGCAGTGGAATTATCTAGTTCAATTCCAAAAGTAAGTATTTATATTTTATTAAATTTAATTACAATTTCACAAATTTTAAGTATTTAAATTTATTTTACCCTCATTGCAAAAGTAGTCTGCAAATTCCCCCCGTATTCTTTCGGCAGTTGTGGAACTGCCAATATTAAAATTATAATCTCCGGTTTGTGTATTTGAAGCGCCTGAACCTGCTACATCATTGTTCAGATATCTACTGTCATTACATATCAGAAAATTATGTAAGATGCAAGCAGCCTTTGTCACTTTTTCCACATTCTCAACACTCAAATTCATCTCCTTTCGAAAGATTTGAAATCAATTGGCTAGAATCCCAAAAGCTCTATCAACGTTCTGTCTTGCTCTGGATAACCTTGTATTGAACACTTGCTTTTTGGGATCTGTTGTTCTGAATGGATATGGTTTCATAATATGGGTACGGAGTGGAAAAGCATCGTCTGCTACAATCACATAAGGCAGACTTCTACCATTCCCTATAACTTTGTTTTTAGGGAAATATTTATCGCCTCTTGAGATTATATCGATTGCAATTTGCTTTCGAATAGCACACCAGCCGTGCATAATAATGATAATCCCAGTGCGCATGAAGAATGGAAGTTGAAATGCTTGCCCTCCATTGCCTCCACCCCTTCGCCATTATCCTCCGTTGCGTTGCGTTGCGAATTCGTCAAAATTCACTCTCATAATATTTTTCAAAACGCGCCTAAAGAAGTATAACTTCAAAAATATGATGAGTCATTTGAAATTGCACATTTACAACGGTACCACAATAAAGTGTGGTTATTTA
This sequence comes from Thereva unica, assembly GCA_949987705.1. Classification (NCBI taxonomy): domain Eukaryota; kingdom Metazoa; phylum Arthropoda; class Insecta; order Diptera; family Therevidae; genus Thereva; species Thereva unica. The sequence goes on from OX465283.1 coordinate 113,328,809, forward strand.
AATTGTAAAAAAAACTTATAATAACGTTGATTCATTTTCATCTCATATTTCAAGATATCATAAAGAAAAAACACTTGTACAATCATCGTCTAATTCAAATAGTAATATTAATAATGTAGGTTCCTCCAATTCTATTGTTGAAGATGATGATCATTCGATGGACGAGACATTATCTTTAGAAGGCATCATGAATATTATACAGAAAATAGTGCAGATGTTTTTTTAATGAATTTAGCACACTTCTTTTTAAAGTTAGAATTTAAATTTTGTTTACCGGCATCAACCGTTCAATATATTGCAACTGAAGTGTGTCAAATAAGTAAAAAAATGAAGAAGTGATAAAAAGTAATCTGTCAAAACATTTAGAACTATATAATATATCAGCGGACTCAATAAAAGATATTATTGATACTTCTTTAGAAAATAATCTATTCAATAATATTGAAGGCCGTGTTTTTAATGAACTATACCAGGTCTTCCCCATACAAATCCGAAAACCCCAGTTCTATCCAGGTCTATCTGGGTCTCTATCGGGGTTACTGGGAAATTTGAAAATTTCCCTGTTTTAAAGAATGCGGCTAACTTCGTGCGAAAGGAGAAATGTCACTTTCGTTGCACGTTTTTGGCTGTGAGGTTGTGGAGCAATGGACGATAAGAATTTGTAAGTAAAATAATTAAAAAATAAATACTAAAATTAAGATTTATTAAATTTGCTTTATAGAGAAAGGCATTTGTGGACTATCCCGGAGACAAAAGCTCTCCTTTCTTGCTATGCGGCAAGGAGGGAAGAACTTAACCATGTGAGAAAGCGGAAATATGTTTATACAAACATTTTAGAAGATTTAAGAGGGCTCGAGATTTTATGAGCCTGAAGTTCCGAACGTTCGATCGAACGATTTTAGAAAAAAAAATTAAATTTTGAATCTGACTATCGGACCTTAAAAAACAAGTAAATAATTGTTTTTTGATACCAGACAGACAGTGGGGGTCTCGAAAAATATCATACCTAAATTATTAACCCCGAATTATAAACCTACCCCTAACTCACCCCCTAAAAATGATTTTTTTTGAAGAAAATAGTTAGAGGTCGAGTGCCCCGCTGGATTTTTGTGGACTTGTTAAGGGTGGTGCTAGTAACCACCACCAAAAATCTGAAGTCCATATCGTGCATGGGCGATACCCCTAACTCACCCCCTAGAAATGATTATTTTTAAACAAATAGTTAGAGGCCTAGTGCCACGCTGGATTTTTGTGGACTTGTTAAGGGTGGTGCTAGTAACCACCACCAAAAATCTGAAGTCCATATCGTGCACGGGCGATACCCCTAACTCACCCCCTAGAAATGATTATTTTTAAACAAATAGTTAGAGGCCTAGTGCCCCGCTGGATTTTTGTGGACTTGTTAAGGGTGGTGCTAGTAACCACCACCAAAAATCTGAAGTCCATATCGTGCACGGGCGATACCCCTAACTCACCCCCTAGAAATGATTATTTTTAAACAAATAGTTAGAGGCCTAGTGCCCCGCTGGATTTTTGTGGACTTGTTAAGGGTGGTGCTAGTAACCACCACAAAAAATCTCAAGTCCATATCGTGCACGGGCGATACCCCTAACTCACCCCCTAGATATGATTATTTTTAAACAAATAGTTAGAGGCCTAGTGCCCCGCTGGATTTTTGTGGACTTGTTAAGGGTGGTGCTAGTAACCACCACCAAAAATCTGAAGTCCATATCGTGCACGGGCGATACCCCTAACTCACCCCCTAGAAATGATTATTTTTAAACAAATAGTTAGAGGCCTAGTGCCCCGCTGGATTTTTGTGGACTTGTTAAGGGTGGTGCTAGTAACCACCACAAAAAATCTCAAGTCCATATCGTGCACGGGCGATACCCCTAACTCACCCCCTAGATATGATTATTTTTAAACAAATAGTTAGAGGCCTAGTGCCCCGCTGGATTTTTGTGGACTTGTTAAGGGTGGTGCTAGTAACCACCACCAAAAATCTGAAGTCCATATCGTGCACGGGCGATACCCCTAACTCACCCCCTAGAAATGATTATTTTTAAACAAATAGTTAGAGGCCTAGTGCCCCGCTGGATTTTTGTGGACTTGTTAAGGGTGGTGCTAGTAACCACCACAAAAAATCTCAAGTCCATATAGTGCACGGGCGATATCCCTAACTCACCCCCTAGAAATGATTATTTTTAAACAAATAGTTAGAGGCCTAGTGCCCCGCTGGATTTTTGTGGACTTGTTAAGGGTGGTGCTAGTAACCACCACCAAAAATCTGAAGTCCATATCGTGCACGGGAGATACCCCTAACTCACCCCCTAGATATGATTATTTTTAAACAAATAGTTAGAGGCCTAGTGCCCCGCTGGATTTTTGTGGACTTGTTAAGGGTGGTGCTAGTAACCACCACCAAAAATCTGAAGTCCATATCGTGCACGGGCGATACCCCTAACTCACCCCCTAGAAATGATTATTTTTAAACAAATAGTTAGAGGCCTAGTGCCCCGCTGGATTTTTGTGGACTTGTTAAGGGTGGTGCTAGTAACCACCACAAAAAATCTCAAGTCCATATCGTGCACGGGCGATACCCCTAACTCACCCCCTAGATATGATTATTTTTAAACAAATAGTTAGAGGCCTAGTGCCCCGCTGGATTTTTGTGGACTTGTTAAGGGTGGTGCTAGTAACCACCACCAAAAATCTGAAGTCCATATCGTGCACGGGCGATACCCCTAACTCACCCCCTAGAAATGATTATTTTTAAACAAATAGTTAGAGGCCTAGTGCCCCGCTGGATTTTTGTGGACTTGTTAAGGGTGGTGCTAGTAACCACCACAAAAAATCTGAAGTCCATATCGTGCACGGGCGATATCCCTAACTCACCCCCTAGAAATGATTATTTTTAAACAAATAGTTAGAGGCCTAGTGCCCCGCTGGATTTTTGTGGACTTGTTAAGGGTGGTGCTAGTAACCACCACCAAAAATCTGAAGTCCATATCGTGCACGGGAGATACCCCTAACTCACCCCCTAGATATGATTATTTTTAAACAAATAGTTAGAGGCCTAGTGCCCCGCTGGATTTTTGTGGACTTGTTAAGGGTGGTGCTAGTAACCACCACCAAAAATCTCAAGTCCATATCGTGCACGGGCGATACCCCTAACTCACCCCCTAGATATGATTATTTTTAAACAAATAGAGGCCTAGTGCCCCGCTGGATTTTTGTGGACTTGTTAAGGGTGGTGCTAGTAACCACCACCAAAAATCTGAAGTCCATATCGTGCACGGGCGATACCCCTAACTCACCCCCTAGATATGATTATTTTTAAACAAATAGTTAGAGGCCTAGTGCCCCGCTGGATTTTTGTGGACTTGTTAAGGGTGGTGCTAGTAACCACCACAAAAAATCTCAAGTCCATATCGTGCACGGGCGATACCCCTAACTCACCCCCTAGATATGATTATTTTTAAACAAATAGTTAGAGGCCTAGTGCCCCGCTGGATTTTTGTGGACTTGGCTAGTAACCACCACAAAAAATCTCAAGTCCATATCGTGCACGGGCGATACCCCTAACTCACCCCCTAGATATGATTATTTTTAAACAAATAGTTAGAGGCCTAGTGCCCCGCTGGATTTTTGTGGACTTGTTAAGGGTGGTGCTAGTAGCCACCACAAAAAATCTCAAGTCCATATCGTGCACGGGCGATACCCCTAACTCACCCCCTAGATATGATTATTTTTAAACAAATAGTTAGAGGCCTAGTGCCCCGCTGGATTTTTGTGGACTTGTTAAGGGTGGTGCTAGTAACCACCACAAAAAATCTCAAGTCCATATCGTGCACGGGCGATACCCCTAACTCACCCCCTAGATATGATTATTTTTAAACAAATAGTTAGAGGCCTAGTGCCCCGCTGGATTTTTGTGGACTTGTTAAGGGTGGTGCTAGTAACCACCATAAAAAATCTCAAGCCCATATCGTGCCCGGGGGACACTTTTAAAACACCCCCTAGAAATGATTATTTTAAACACAATAGTTAGAGGCCTAGTGCCCCGCTGGATTTTTGTGGACTTGTTAAGGGTGGTGCTAGTAGCCACCACAAAAAATCTCAAGTCCATATCGTGCACGGGCGACACTTTTAAAACACCCCCTAGAAATGATTATTTTAAACACAATAGTTAGAGGCCGAGTGCCCCGCTGGATTTTTGTGGACTTGTTAAGGGTGGTGCTAGTAACCACCACAAAAAATCTCAAGTCCATATCGTGCACGGGCGATACCCCTAACTCACCCCCTAGATATGATTATTTTTAAACAAATAGTTAGAGGCCTAGTGCCCCGCTGAATTTTTGTGGACTTGTTAAGGGTGGTGCTAGTAGCCACCACAAAAAATCTCAAGTCCATATCGTGCACGGGCGACACTTTTAAAACACCCCCTAGAAATGATTATTTTAAACACAATAGTTAGAGGCCGAGTGCCCCGCTGGATTTTTGTGGACTTGTTAAGGGTGGTGCTAGTAACCACCACAAAAAATCTCAAGTCCATATCGTGCACGGGCGATACCCCTAACTCACCCCCTAGATATGATTATTTTTAAACAAATAGTTAGAGGCCTAGTGCCCCGCTGGATTTTTGTGGACTTGTTAAGGGTGGTGCTAGTAACCACCACCAAAAATCTGAAGTCCATATCGTGCACGGGCGATACCCCTAACTCACCCCCTAGAAATGATTATTTTTAAACAAATAGTTAGAGGCCTAGTGCCCCGCTGGATTTTTGTGGACTTGTTAAGGGTGGTGCTAGTAACCACCACCAAAAATCTCAAGTCCATATCGTGCACGGGCGACACTTTTAAAACACCCCCTAGAAATGATTATTTTAAACACAATAGAGGCTTTAGACCCCGCATTATTTTTGCATACTTGTTACGGATGGTATTAAGAACTACCACAAAAAATTTCAAGTTCATAACATCCCCGGGTGGCACCCTAAAACCACCCCTTAGAAATTATTATTTTGGAAAGAATAGTCAAAGGCCTGTGAGCGTGCTATAAATTTGATTCTCTGTACCCTACAAACACCCTACAAAAATTTTAAATGTTCTAATAGAAATATGTTACAAATTAAGTGCTTAAATAATTAATAAAAATCTTTGCCGCCCAAAGATTTGTAGTTGGCGATCCTAATAAATGTAATAAATACATCACACAATTCTCATTTTTTTTCCTAATTTTTTGTTGAGACGAATACATAACATTAGAAATGTGTGTTGTGTTCTTATCGCGACGATTTTACTAGCACTGATTTGGTTCTGAAAAGGACCATCGCTGTTTCTCGTTATTTTCTAATGTTTGTGTTTATAATTTTTTTGTTTCTTTGAAATTTGTTAAAATTATTATTGTTAAATTATATATTATTCAGCTATATACCCCATTACGACCTGACTGTCTTTGCTAAAAAATATTTTTTTTAATCGAAATACTACCACTTAAAGTCCTATAGAAATCGGATTACCCGTATTCGAGATTATATAACCATACAGAAAGTAATCAAAGTTCTTAACAGCCCGAGCTGTGACCGTCAAAAAGTGGTGGACTTTTCTGAAAGGATGAAACCTGCAGGAATGATAGTATTTGCGAAGACTATCTGCATTTCGAAAATCGGAGTAGAAAATGTAGGTATGTATGTCCATATTAGAGTGAAAAGTTTCTTTATCAATACAATTGAAGTCCCCCAAAAGCTCTATTTAAATAAAATATCCAGCGTCAGCTAAGTATAAATAACATTATAGACAATCTTATATACAAAATCGTGCTAAAAAGAATCGAATTGCCTATAGTAGGTATGGTCAGGATATATTTAGGCAAATATAGATATTGAGATTGAGCTTGCTGAGGTGTACAATTAGAATGATGAAAAAAGTTTTAGCTCACTTTCCTTCAAGTTTTCGGTCTGATCAAATAGTGGGACTCGATAGTCGCATGAAAGTGAAAAAGTAGCCTCAAATATGTCTTACCTTCGCAGGCATTTTTACAGACAACTAGGATAAATAAAAAATTGTTATCACATTTCATAAAATTTAGGGAACGGAAAATTCATATCTTCATATGTAAGTATGCATATTAGTTGAAGTCATATTTATGGACTCGTATAATTAAGTTGAAAAATTCTAGAAAAAATAATAGTTTTTCAATGCTTATATTATATTATATTTGAATATAAACCCACCCCCTCGAAGACCCTTTTGTTAAAAATAATTGCTTAGCTGAAGGACCGAGATTTTGCAAAAATATCTTGCATTTCCGGATTCAGCAAATCTAAATCTAAATTATAGAAGTCATCCGGAAAATTCAACGACCCCTTCATGAATAGCGAACCCCCCTCAACCGCGGACACCGTTCTCCGAGTCTTTCAAACTAAGCAAAAAGCGCTCGTTAAGAATCGCTTTTGACAGAGAAAGAACGCACTATATCTTTCTGCATCGTGCGCACCCATCGTTAAAGAATAGAAGGAGCATTAACTCGTACAGAAAAATTTAAAAAATAAACTTCGACGCAATTTTCTTACGACCCTTTTCCTTTATGAATGAAATTCAGAATTGATGACCTATTTAAGCGCATTTTTTGGTTAAAAAATTTGAGGGCGCGAAGTCTGGACAGGGCGAGATATCCCCCGGCACGGCACAAATCCCCCGGCCAGACGCTGTCTGTTACACATTTTTGTAAATACATACAAAAAAATTGTTTTATGGCTTTTTTTCCCCCGTGAAAACTTGCAAGTTGAAAGTGAAAATGATATTAGAGGAATTATGACCAAAAAATTTATTTTTTAGGGTTTTTGAAATTCAGCCCCAATTGGTAAAATGTAACCCACTTGATATCTCTTATGGACGGTTCTCCAGAAAAGAACTTTTGGCCACATGGCATTAGCGATTCATAAAATATTTAGTTCAATCTAAACTAGAGATATCGAATATTCGGCCACGCTCTAAGCCTCGAATTCGCAAACATTTCGAGGATAGAAAAATTATCACTGTAGATGCGATCTTAATACTACAATAATATTTCCGGTGTTAAGACAATTGCGCGCAATTCCGTAGACGATTTGAAGCCACTCGATTTCGATTGTTTTTTATTGCTTTTCTCAAGAAATTTATTCCCCGGTCTGGAGTCCCCTTTCATAATATGTATTGTGGTTTTTTATGTTGCTTTCCGAAGAAATTTGGATTCCTTTCATATAGTGATATGTGTATTTTTTATGATTTGGTATTCGGCCGCATAACGTGGATTAACCCACCCACAAAGAATTTTAGGGGTGGCGGTGACATTTAAAATACATGGGACAACATTTTGCGCTGGCATAAACATCAGGCGGCGCGGAGAAATTAAATCTATGTATGGGGACTTCTGCCGCAGGCCGCCGCCGTCGCCGTCGCCTGGCAAGTCGTTTGTTCATTTTTATTCTGCCGAATACCGAACCTTAAAAAAGTGGCCGAAAAGCAGCCAAATATTTGTAGCATTTTATAAACCATACCAAATTGATAATAATTTGTCTTAGAAAAATGATTTATCATCTATTAAGTAATTAGTTCAAAAATTATCTCATTACTAACAAAACAAAATTAATTAAACAATATTCTTCAAGACATAATGCTCAAAAGAGTGGCTGTCGTGGATACTAGGATGCTAGGGTGTTTATTATTTTTAAATACATACAGTGACTCCCAAAAGTAACCGGACAGAGACTTACGAGTTGTTTTTAAACAATTAGTACAGTCAAATTAAGCCGAAAAAAGCGAAATAGCGGAAATGGTCGGGTACAGGCTGAAAATTGGCACAGAGCTTCCTTTTAGGGTTCTTAATAAGGGGTTATAAAGTCTACCGATTTTCTACCCCGGGAACCTTTCTTTCTAGGGGGTTTTAGGGTCAAAATATCTGTTTTTTGCAAATGCATCTGAAACCGTAAGTCCTATCATAAAAAAAATTTCACAAAGTTTGTAGCTCATACGATTTTCTACAAAAAATGCTATTATACATTTTCCCGTATGTATTGCCATTCATGAGATATCACCGTTTTAAAGATTTAAAATATTCATATGAACTCATTCACGACTTGTATAGGTTTTCCGACGTTCAAGTTGGACTACTTTTCTAATTTTTTCAGGGGTCATTCCTGGATGTATTTGGAGGAAAAATGTGTTCTTGATAGGGGGCTAACCAATAAGATACAGGGTGTTCGCGAAAAAACAATGTCTTTTTTTGTCATTTATTTAGAGTTGAATAACTCCTAGACCAATTATCGTAAACCAATATACTTAAACTCATCTTTTAGGTCAAAGTGTATTCTTTTATATTTGATATAAAGATCAGGAACTTGAGTTGCTCCGTTTAGAAGATATGTAGGTTCAAAGCATGAGCGAAATGTTTAAAAGCCTAATGATATTTTTTATTCAATTTAAAGTATAGTTTCTGTTTTTTTTTTTACCAAATGGTCCAAATTGGAACAATAATACAAAATTACATCTAAATTATGTCAAATAGTAGACAAAACATGATCAACAAACCATTTGGTAAAAAAAAAAACAGAAAATATACTTTAAATTGAATAAAAAATATCATTAGGCTTTTAAACATTTCGCTCATGCTTTGAACCTACATATCTTCTAAACGGAGCAACTCAAGTTCCTGATCTTTATATCAAACTAGTTGGGATGTGGGTTCGACCCTTTCGGTCCACACGGTCAACTTCCCAGTATGATGGATGTTGAATATATGATTGGATATTTTAATAATAAATTAACAATAGGCAATATAGAATATATCTATAATACCGAGAATTTGTCACAATTGTTTATCAATATTTTCGCTAAAATGTCAAACTAAATGTGCGCACTTACATGATTAGGATGACGAAAATGTATATAAAATTGATGTATTAATGTTTTTCGGCACCTCAATGAAGTCGATATAGTTTTTAGTTCGCGCGGTATCGTGCAGGTACAAAAATCACTTAAGTCATTTAAACCAAAAACCGCTGGACCGAATATTATAAAAATCTTTTCAGATTATATGGTCGCTAATACGCTTCGAACGGCACCTCAAGTAAGTCAATATCTTTCGTGGTTCGGGCGATATCGTGCAGGTACACAAATCACTTACGCCGCGCCGCTTAAACAAAAAAACGGCTTGACCGAATTTTATGAAAATCTTTTCAGATCATATTTTGGTTAATACTCTTCGAACGGCACGTCAACTAAGTCGATATCTTTTATAGTTCGGGCGATATCGTGCAGGTACAAAAATCACTTAAGTCATTTAAACCAAAAAACCGCTGGACCGAATATTATAAAAATCTTTTCAGATTATATTGTCGCTAATACGCTTCGAACGGCACCTCAAGTAAGTCAATATCTTTCGTGGTTCGGGCGATATCATGCAGGTACAAAAATCACTTACGTCGCTTAAACAAAAAAACGGCTGGACCGAATTTCATGAAAATCTTTTCAGATCATATTTCGGTTAATACGCTTCGAACGACACCTCAACGAAGTCGATATCAGTTTTGGTTCTCGCGATATCGTGCAGGAAAAAATGACCACATCCGTACGCACATACACACACACACATACTTCCTCCCAATTTTTTGCTTAAAATGCTCCTGGGACCTTGAAAGATGAAAATACGTTGAAATTTTCGATTTCGATTTTCGGACCGATTACAATAACTTCCTATACTGGGAAGTTAATAAAAGAAAAGATGAGTCTAAGTATATTGGTTTACGATAATTGGTCTAGGAGTTATTCAACTCTAAATAAATGACAAAAAAAGACATTGTTTTTTCGCGAACACCCTGTATCTTAGTGGTTAGCCCCCTATCTAGAACACATTTTTCCTCCAAATACATCCAGGAATGACCCCTGAAAAAATTAGAAAAGTAGTCCAACTTGAACGTCGGAAAACCTATACAAGTCGTGAATGAGTTCATATGAATATTTTAAATCTTTAAAACGGTGATATCTCATGAATGGCAATACATACGGGAAAATGTATAATAACATTTTTTGTAGAAAATCGTATGAGCTACAAACTTTGTGAACATTTTTTTATGATAGGACTTACGGTTCAGATGCATTTGCAAAAAACAGATATTTTGACCCTAAAACCCCCTAGAAAGAAAGGTTCCCGGGGTAGAAAATCGGTAGACTTTATAACCCCTTATTAAGAACCCTAAAAGGAAGCTCCGTGCCAATTTTCAGCCTGTACCCAATCATTTCCGCTATTTTTACTATTTTTCCGGTACTAAATCCTATCAGAGGAAATCGAATATTCTTTACTGACAGCAGGGATAAAAAAATTATTCCTGTTGCCACATGTTTAAAATAAGTCTATTGTATATTTTGTGATGACATAAACTCTTATCTGATTGAAAGTAAAATTAAAGTGACCGACTTAAAAAAAAAACAATCTCGTAATCCACCAGAAAAGATTAAATAATTGTTTGTAATTCTTTACAGCATTAACCCTGCATGTGTACACTATATTTTCCGAGACATGGTGTGTACACTAGGTCTTTGAGGGAACGGCCGGGTTTTCAAAGTTTTCTCGGCTATCAAACAAAATATCTGAAAAAAATTTTGGGGTACTTACTTGGGGTCTACTATATAGCCAACAAGTTGCCAAAGTCATATGTTTAAAAGCATTGGGGAGGTAATTGAAGTTCGTCTTCTATTCATGAGAGGAAAATGTGAGTTTCAAATTTGAACTGTTCCTTCCAAGACCCAGTGTACACACGCAGGGTTAATCCAATCAGAATGGATATAGAAAGAAGAATCATTTTTGAAGACGGTGCCAGGTGGTAGTTGACTTTCATTGCATTAAGTGTTTTCTAAATTTGTTTTCATTTCTTTGTTAGCCTTATGTACTTAATACACCGCCCCAAATAAAGGTGTTAGGAAGGTGTTAGGACTAGCACCACCCTTAACAAGTCCACAAAAATCCAGCGAGGCACTAGGCCTCTAACTATTTGTTTAAAAATAATCATATCTAGGGGGTGAGTTAGGGGTATCGCCCGTGCACGATATGGACTTGAGATTTTTTGTGGTGGTTACTAGCACCACCCTTAACAAGTCCACAAAAATCCAGCGGGGCACTAGGCCTCTAACTATTTGTTTAAAAATAATCATATCTAGGGGGTGAGTTAGGGGTATCGCCCGTGCACGATATGGACTTGAGATTTTTTGTGGTGGCTACTAGCACCACCCTTAACAAGTCCACAAAAATCCAGCGGGGCACTAGGCCTCTAACTATTGTGTTTAAAATAATCATTTCTAGGGGGTGTTTTAAAAGTGTCGCCCGTGCACGATATGGACTTGAGATTTTTTGTGGTGGTTACTAGCACCACCCTTAACAAGACCACAAAAATCCAGCGGGGCACTCGGCCTCTAACTATTGTGTTTAAAATAATCATTTCTAGGGGGTGTTTTAAAAGTGTCGCCCGTGCACGATATGGACTTGAGATTTTTTGTGGTGGCTACTATCACCACCCTTAACAAGTCCACAAAAATCCAGCGGGGCACTCGGCCTCTAACTATTGTGTTTAAAATAATCATTTCTAGGGGGTGTTTTAAAAGTGTCGCCCGTGCACGATATGGACTTGAGATTTTTTGTGGTGGTTACTAGCACCACCCTTAACAAGTCCACAAAAATCCAGCGGGGCACTCGGCCTCTAACTATTGTGTTTAAAATAATCATTTCTAGGGGGTGTTTTAAAAGTGTCGCCCGTGCACGATATGGACTTGAGATTTTTGGTGGTGGTTACTAGCACCACCCTTAACAAGTCCACAAAAATCCAGCGGGGCACTAGGCCTCTAACTATTTGTTTAAAAATAATCATTTCTAGGGGGTGAGTTAGGGGTATCGCCCGTGCACGATATGGACTTCAGATTTTTGGTGGTGGTTACTAGCACCACCCTTAACAAGTCCACAAAAATCCAGCGGGGCACTAGGCCTCTAACTATTTGTTTAAAAATAATCATATCTAGGGGGTGAGTTAGCGGTATCGCCCGTGCACGATATGGACTTGAGATTTTTTGTGGTGGTTACTAGCACCACCCTTAACAAGTCCACAAAAATCCAGCGGGGCACTCGGCCTCTAACTATTGTGTTTAAAATAATCATTTCTAGGGGGTGTTTTAAAAGTGTCGCCCGTGCACGATATGGACTTGAGATTTTTTGTGGTGGCTACTAGCACCACCCTTAACAAGTCCACAAAAATCCAGCGGGGCACTAGGCCTCTAACTATTTGTTTAAAAATAATCATATCTAGGGGGTGAGTTAGGGGTATCGCCCGTGCACGATATGGACTTGAGATTTTTTGTGGTGGTTACTAGCACCACCCTTAACAAGTCCACAAAAATCCAGCGGGGCACTCGGCCTCTAACTATTGTGTTTAAAATAATCATTTCTAGGGGGTGTTTTAAAAGTGTCGCCCGTGCACGATATGGACTTGAGATTTTTTGTGGTGGCTACTAGCACCACCCTTAACAAGTCCACAAAAATCCAGCGGGGCACTAGGCCTCTAACTATTTGTTTAAAAATAATCATATCTAGGGGGCGAGTTAGGGGTATCGCCCGTGCACGATATGGACTTGAGATTTTTTGTGGTGGCTACTAGCACCACCCTTAACAAGTCCACAAAAATCCAGCGGGGCACTAGGCCTCTAACTATTGTGTTTAAAATAATCATTTCTAGGGGGTGTTTTAAAAGTGTCCCCCGGGCACGATATGGGTGTGGCGTACATTAGAATACCACCCATATTAGAATGACGTTAAATGCAATTGATTTCGAAAATAGAAGAAGCAGCTAGAAACCTTGTTTTGCGAATATATTCAGTCAGTCTTTACTTTGCTGCCGGGCCGATAACATTGTTAATATTTCAATAAAAATTTATGAAGTTAAGTTACGGTGTTTTTAATTTTATTTAATTGATCGGTACAAATTGTTGACCCCGACTAAAAAATATTACAATAATCTTCAAAAAAAGACAAAAAAATGTTTAAGAATTAAAACACATAGTGTAGTGAAAAACCACGTTCCCATCACGTGTTCGTACAAAGCAACTTTGTGTGATCAATTAGATAGGCGCACCGGCGACAGCATATCAATTATAAGGGCAATATTCATCATAAAATTGCGAATATGATCCCAAAAAAGTAATGGAATGAAAGGAGCTTTGAATCATACAAGTTTCTATAATGCTCCGCATATTAACTACAGCGGCAGCACAAAACTTTCCGTTGACCTCTAGGGATAACCGGAAAACGATTTCACCCAATACATGCATTCACCATTAATACAACTTGCAGTACATACAACACTGGAATTTCCATGCACCAGTGCAGTGACGGCAGCAGCACTTTACGGGATAATCAGAACAAAGGACAGCAGTCGATAAATTCAAGCACACCAGACATCTCCAAGTTTTCAAGAACAATAAGCAGACATAGAACAGCAAAATAAAAAAAAATAAAAAAATAATTTTTGTCATTAAATAGGTGGCACCGGCAATAGTATTTTGTTTGTATTATTTAATGTTGCTCTTTTCACTTTCATTTCTTTTCTTTTAAGGAATTATACAATTATTTAAAGTTTTCGTTTTTTTCAACTTGTAAGTACGAACAGCCTCACTCTGTGAACTACACAAGTAATACTAAGTACATTTTGACACTTGTATAAATATTGCATGCAAAGCAAACCAGGTGAGTTCCGAATTCAATTGTACTTAGCTGTAAAATTTAAAGTTTATAATTTAAAACATTGAGCCATATTATGCGTAACGACGAAGACTCTTCCGAGAATGCATCATCACTTGGTGAGAAAAGCGAATCTCACCCACAGAGGGCGCCTAATTCTGGTGATGCATTAGCAACGTCAGCCTTGGTTTCAATAAAAATACCACCTTTTTGGAATAACCGTCCTGATTTGTGGTTTATTCAAATTGAAACCCAATTTCGCATCAAAAATATCACAACTTCGTACACGAAATATGATTATTTAGTTTCATCACTCTCCGCAGAAACCATGGAAATGGTTGCGGACATATTAATTAGCCCCCCACTTACAAACAGATACGAAAACCTCAAAAAAGCTCTTTTGGAACGAAGCAGGGACTCAGAAGAAAGAAGGCTAGATACTCTTCTCAACAAAGTGGAGCTTGGAGATCAAAGGCCATCAGAACTATATAGACAAATGGAATCTTTAGCAGGAGGTAATAGTCTTGTCAACCCTTCCCTTTTAAATAAATTATGGTTAAATAAATTACCATCATCAATACAATCTTGCATAATCGCAATTGAAGACGCCCACTCGCGCGAGGAAGTATTTCAGATCGCAGATAAGATATTTGATTCCTCGGGAAAAGCAAATGTCTCTGCCATTAAACCTTCTCGCTCTTTCGGTGACTACTCTGTTGATCAAGAAATTCGAAAATTAACAGAGCGCATTAAACGTCTGGAAGCCACCCATGAACGAAGATCAACATTCAGTCGCAGTCGATCTCCATCCAGATCCAAGGCTAAAAGCCGAGAGGACTCACACAATGGCAATGCAAAGTGTTGGTACCACAGACGTTTCGGCCCAATGGCTAAGAAGTGCACAACACCTTGCTCCCAAAATTCTGAAAATTCTTTTCCCACCAATCCAAAAAATTAATATTAACCACCTCGCAAGCGGCACCGAGGCTGGCAAACGTCCCGCGCCGCCTTTTTATTCACGATAAAAAAACTAAAATGAATTTTCTCATAGACACAGGCGCCGAAATTTCCGTGATACCCAAAAAATATTACCCCAAAATTAAAGACAAATCCGAATTAATCCTTATAGCAGCAAATGGAGCTAATATTTCGACTTACGGACTCAAAAGACTCTCAGTAGAACTGAACTTAAGACGATCTTTTGATTACACCTTCGTCATTGCCTCGATTGACTTCCCTATTATTGGAGCTGATTTTTTATACAAATTTAACCTACTAGTTGACCTACGAGCAAGGAGGCTGATCGACAAACAAACATTACTTTCCGTAAAATGTTTTTCCAAACGAGTAGATTCCGCTTCGCCTCGACTTTATTCTATTCCTAGCGAGTTCGGTGCAATTTTAGACGAATTTCCTTCTTTGAAAACTCCTGTTGATTTCACAACTCCAATCAAACATGATGTAGTTCATCGCATAATAACGAATGGTTCATTGCCTTGCTCTCGCGCTAGAAGACTACACCCGGCCAAGCTTAAAATCGCAAAGGACGAGTTCCAACAAATGATCCAACTCGGAATTTGCAGACCCTCGTCATCACCAGTAGCTTCGCCATTGCACTTGGTACCTAAAAAAGGATCGAACGATTGGAGACCCTGCGGTGATTACAGACAACTTAATGCCGTGACAATTCCAGACAAATACCCATTACCGAACCTGCAAGATTGCTCAAACAATTTAGCTGGATGCACCATTTTTTCAAAGATCGATTTAGTACGCGCTTATAATCAGATCCCCGTAGCACCAGAAGACATCTACAAGACAGCTGTAATTACCCCTTTCGGTCTATACGAGTTCCTTCGGATGCCCTTCGGGGTTAAAAACGGCGCACAATCTTTTCAACGCTTTATGAACAGTATCGTGGGCAACCACGATTTCTTATTTGTATACGTTGATGATATTTTAATCGCAAGTAAATCAATCGACGAACACAAGAAACATCTAAGAACCCTTTTCTCCATCCTTAGTGAAAACGGAATGAGCGTAAATCCTACGAAATGCACGCTAGGCGTTTCCGAAATAAATTTTCTAGGTTACACCATAACGAATGCGGGAATTGCACCATCCACAGACAGAGTCAAAGCCATCGCAGAGTTTCCGATTCCCGACTCGATCAAGAAACTCCAACGATTCTTGGGAATGGTCAATTACTACAATAGATTCGTCCCTCACATCGCTCATGTAGCGCAGGGGCTGTACGACCTTCTCAAAAAGAATCGAGGCCAAGATAAAAAGAACTCGAAAATAGTCTGGACAGATAACTGCGACAAAGCTTTTCGAGACCTCAAACATATCTTGCAGAAACACACGCTGCTGGCACATCCCAGATCAGACGCGAAGCTTTGCATAATGGTAGATGCATCCAATGATGCGTTAGGTGGAGCTCTACAACAACTGACTGGAGACCGCTGGGAACCTCTTGGTTTCTTTTCGAAACGATTATCACAAGCAGAGCAAAAGTATTCCACTTTTGATCGGGAATTGCTCGCGGTTTTCAAATCCATCAAACATTTCCGCTACTTTGTGGAGGGCAAAGAATTCACAATTTTTACGGATCATAAGCCCCTCACGATGGCAATTTGTTCCAAAACGGAAAAATCACCCAGACAAAATCGCCATCTCGAATACATTGCGCAATTTACCACAGACATACGATATATAAAAGGTAGTGAGAATATTGTCGCTGATACCTTGTCTAGATCACACTTGGACTTAATAAATTTCTCAAAACTCGATCTTAACTCCCTAGCCGCGACTCAAAGCAAAGACGATGAACTTCAGCAACTTTTATCAGTTCAAGATAAATCATTTTCTCTCGTTAAGGAACACATTCCAATAAATGACATAGACGTATGGTGTGAAACATCTACGGGCATTAACCGACCATATGTACCTGAAATATTGCGGCGAACAGTCTTTGATTCGGTGCACAATCTGTCACATCCCAGCATTAGAGGCACGCGAAAGCTAATCACCCAAAAATACTTTTGGCCATCCATTAACAAAGATTGTACAAGATGGGCAAAAACATGTTTGGAATGCCAAAAATCCAAAATAACCAAACACACTAAATCCGAATTTGGCACTTTCAAAATCCCCAAAGGCCGCTTCGAGCACGTCCACATGGACATTGTAGGGCCACTGCCGCAATCAAACGGCCATTCATATCTTTTAACTTTTAAAGATCGTTTTTCTTTTTGGCCAGAAGCGATTCCCATTAAAAATATAAACACCTCCACCATAGCCTCAGTTTTCATACGCGAATGGGTCTCTAGATACGGTACCCCTAGAACACTAACAACCGATCAAGGGGCACAGTTTGAATCCCGTCTATTTAAAGAAATATCAGGTATTTTGGGGATCAACCGAATACGAACTACTACATACCACCCCCAAGCAAATGGTTTAGTAGAGAGACTACATAGACAATTGAAAGATGCCATTAAAGCATATGACGATAACAAAAACTGGTATCATCACCTTCCTTGGATTTTGTTAGGAATACGAACTGCTTTAATCGAAGATTTTAACGTATCTCCTTCACAACTTCTATACGGTGAGGCACTACGTCTACCAACAGAACTAGTTATCCAAGAAAAGTCGAACGAAACAGTTTTAACCTCCAGCATCGCGCAAGAAATAAAAGATAATTTAGCTCAACTAAGACCTCAAGCTAAGCGAGTTCGAAAACAAAATTACATTTTCGTGCCAAAAGATCTCAAATCTTGTTCGCACGTCCTGGTCAGAGAAGAAACAAATAGGAAGAGTCTTAGTCGCCCATATAAAGGCCCGTATCAAATAGCAAAACGATATGACAAATTTTATACCATATTGATCAATGGCAAGGAACATAATATAACAATAGATAGACTCAAACCCGCACACATATTGAATTCGGAAGGCACAGAAAAACTTACGCGTTCAAAAACACAAAGAAAAGTATCTTTTCTCCTTTAACCTAATATGTATATGTATTTAAGTAAAAATAATTGAATATAATTAAATTAAGCTTTGAATTGAACTATAACCAAATGATATTTAAAAGAAATGAATTTTTATTTTTTACAATATAAATGGTAGCTTTTCACAGAGGGGGAGTACTGTGGCGTACATTAGAATACCACCCATATTAGAATGACGTTAAATGCAATTGATTTCGAAAATAGAAGAAGCAGCTAGAAACCTTGTTTTGCGAATATATTCAGTCAGTCTTTACTTTGCTGCCGGGCCGATAACATTGTTAATATTTCAATAAAAATTTATGAAGTTAAGTTACGGTGTTTTTAATTTTATTTAATTGATCGGTACAATGGGCTTGAGATTTTTTATGGTGGTTACTAGCACCACCCTTAACAAGTCCACAAAAATCCAGCGGGGCACTAGGCCTCTAACTATTTGTTTAAAAATAATCATATCTAGGGGGTGAGTTAGGGGTATCGCCCGTGCACGATATGGACTTGAGATTTTTTGTGGTGGTTACTAGCACCACCCTTAACAAGTCCACAAAAATCCAGCGGGGCACTAGGCCTCTAACTATTTGTTTAAAAATAATCATATCTAGGGGGTGAGTTAGGGGTATCGCCCGTGCACGATATGGACTTCAGATTTTTGGTGGTGGTTACTAGCACCACCCTTAACAAGTCCACAAAAATCCAGCGGGGCACTAGGCCTCTATTTGTTTAAAAATAATCATATCTAGGGGGTGAGTTAGGGGTATCGCCCGTGCACGATATGGACTTGAGATTTTTGGTGGTGGTTACTAGCACCACCCTTAACAAGTCCACAAAAATCCAGCGGGGCACTAGGCCTCTAACTATTTGTTTAAAAATAATCATATCTAGGGGGTGAGTTAGGGGTATCTCCCGTGCACGATATGGACTTCAGATTTTTGGTGGTGGTTACTAGCACCACCCTTAACAAGTCCACAAAAATCCAGCGGGGCACTAGGCCTCTAACTATTTGTTTAAAAATAATCATTTCTAGGGGGTGAGTTAGGGATATCGCCCGTGCACGATATGGACTTCAGATTTTTGGTGGTGGTTACTAGCACCACCCTTAACAAGTCCACAAAAATCCAGCGGGGCACTAGGCCTCTAACTATTTGTTTAAAAATAATCATTTCTAGGGGGTGAGTTAGGGGTATCGCCCGTGCACGATATGGACTTCAGATTTTTGGTGGTGGTTACTAGCACCACCCTTAACAAGTCCACAAAAATCCAGCGGGGCACTAGGCCTCTAACTATTTCTTTAAAAATAATCATATCTAGGGGGTGAGTTAGGGGTATCGCCCGTGCACGATATGGACTTGAGATTTTTTGTGGTGGTTACTAGCACCACCCTTAACAAGTCCACAAAAATCCAGCGGGGCACTAGGCCTCTAACTATTTGTTTAAAAATAATCATTTCTAGGGGGTGAGTTAGGGGTATCGCCCGTGCACGATATGGACTTCAGATTTTTGGTGGTGGTTACTAGCACCACCCTTAACAAGTCCACAAAAATCCAGCGGGGCACTAGGCCTCTAACTATTTGTTTAAAAATAATCATATCTAGGGGGTGAGTTAGGGGTATCGCCCGTGCACGATATGGACTTGAGATTTTTTGTGGTGGTTACTAGCACCACCCTTAACAAGTCCACAAAAATCCAGCGGGGCACTAGGCCTCTAACTATTTGTTTAAAAATAATCATTTCTAGGGGGTGAGTTAGGGGTATCGCCCGTGCACGATATGGACTTCAGATTTTTGGTGGTGGTTACTAGCACCACCCTTAACAAGTCCACAAAAATCCAGCGGGGCACTAGGCCTCTAACTATTTGTTTAAAAATAATCATATCTAGGGGGTGAGTTAGGGGTATCGCCCGTGCACGATATGGACTTGAGATTTTTTGTGGTGGTTACTAGCACCACCCTTAACAAGTCCACAAAAATCCAGCGGGGCACTAGGCCTCTAACTATTTGTTTAAAAATAATCATTTCTAGGGGGTGAGTTAGGGGTATCGCCCGTGCACGATATGGACTTCAGATTTTTGGTGGTGGTTACTAGCACCACCCTTAACAAGTCCACAAAAATCCAGCGGGGCACTAGGCCTCTAACTATTTGTTTAAAAATAATCATTTCTAGGGGGTGAGTTAGGGGTATCGCCCGTGCACGATATGGACTTCAGATTTTTGGTGGTGGTTACTAGCACCACCCTTAACAAGTCCACAAAAATCCAGCGGGGCACTCGGCCTCTAACTATTGTGTTTAAAATAATCATTTCTAGGGGGTGTTTTAAAAGTGTCGCCCGTGCACGATATGGACTTGAGATTTTTGGTGGTGGTTACTAGCACCACCCTTAACAAGTCCACAAAAATCCAGCGGGGCACTAGGCCTCTAACTATTTGTTTAAAAATAATCATATTTAGGGGGTGAGTTAGGGGTATCGCCCGTGCACGATATGGACTTGAGATTTTTTGTGGTGGTTACTAGCACCACCCTTAACAAGTCCACAAAAATCCAGCGGGGCACTCGGCCTCTAACTATTGTGTTTAAAATAATCATTTCTAGGGGGTGTTTTAAAAGTGTCGCCCGTGCACGATATGGACTTGAGATTTTTTGTGGTGGCTACTAGCACCACCCTTAACAAGTCCACAAAAATCCAGCGGGGCACTAGGCCTCTAACTATTTGTTTAAAAATAATCATATCTAGGGGGTGAGTTAGGGGTATCGCCCGTGCACGATATGGACTTGAGATTTTTTGTGGTGGTTACTAGCACCACCCTTAACAAGTCCACAAAAATCCAGCGGGGCACTCGGCCTCTAACTATTGTGTTTAAAATAATCATTTCTAGGGGGTGTTTTAAAAGTGTCGCCCGTGCACGATATGGACTTGAGATTTTTTGTGGTGGCTACTAGAACCACCCTTAACAAGTCCACAAAAATCCAGCGGGGCACTAGGCCTCTAACTATTTGTTTAAAAATAATCATATCTAGGGGGTGAGTTAGGGGTATCGCCCGTGCACGATATGGACTTGAGATTTTTTGTGGTGGCTACTAGCACCACCCTTAACAAGTCCACAAAAATCCAGCGGGGCACTAGGCCTCTAACTATTGTGTTTAAAATAATCATTTCTAGGGGGTGTTTTAAAAGTGTCGCCCGTGCACGATATGGACTTGAGATTTTTGGTGGTGGTTACTAGCACCACCCTTAACAAGTCCACAAAAATCCAGCGGGGCACTAGGCCTCTAACTATTTGTTTAAAAATAATCATATCTAGGGGGTGAGTTAGGGGTATCGCCCGTGCACGATATGGACTTGAGATTTTTTGTGGTGGCTACTAGCACCACCCTTAACAAGTCCACAAAAATCCAGCGGGGCACTAGGCCTCTAACTATTGTGTTTAAAATAATCATTTCTAGGGGGTGTTTTAAAAGTGTCGCCCGTGCACGATATGGACTTGAGATTTTTTGTGGTGGTTACTAGCACCACCCTTAACAAGTCCACAAAAATCCAGCGGGGCACTCGGCCTCTAACTATTGTGTTTAAAATAATCATTTCTAGGGGGTGTTTTAAAAGTGTCGCCCGTGCACGATATGGACTTGAGATTTTTTGTGGTGGCTACTATCACCACCCTTAACAAGTCCACAAAAATCCAGCGGGGCACTCGGCCTCTAACTATTGTGTTTAAAATAATCATTTCTAGGGGGTGTTTTAAAAGTGTCGCCCGTGCACGATATGGACTTGAGATTTTTTGTGGTGGTTACTAGCACCACCCTTAACAAGTCCACAAAAATCCAGCGGGGCACTCGGCCTCTAACTATTGTGTTTAAAATAATCATTTCTAGGGGGTGTTTTAAAAGTGTCGCCCGTGCACGATATGGACTTGAGATTTTTGGTGGTGGTTACTAGCACCACCCTTAACAAGTCCACAAAAATCCAGCGGGGCACTAGGCCTCTAACTATTTGTTTAAAAATAATCATTTCTAGGGGGTGAGTTAGGGGTATCGCCCGTGCACGATATGGACTTCAGATTTTTGGTGGTGGTTACTGTAGCGGTCGCTACGCATTAATTTTGTTGTTATCTTATTGCGAGTTTAATTTTCTAATTTAAATACGTGTACTTACAATTTTGGAGTACAGTGTGCGTTACGTCATTTTCACTACTACTTTGGAAATACACTCTAGGGAAATCACAATCACGTACGCTTACACTGTACAAGTATTAAATGTATTCAAACATAGATACACTGATTCATTGACATGAAAAATAAAAAATAGAAATGTATGAGTTTTACGTTAATAGTCTAACTGAATAGTCTTATTATATTGTGTTCATTGTCAGTATACATTAATTGTCGTAGTATAAGTTTTCATTGATGAAATAAAAAACTTTCGGTTATATAATTTAACCGCCGTTTTAAAATAAAGTCGTTAAATTTAAAACTTAAATAAATGTTTAAAAAAAAAATAAGAGAATCCGGGAAAATCGTAATAAAAGAATAAATTAAATAAAAACATAATTTATTTATCCTAACTGCAAATTTTAATGAAGTTGAGAGGAATTTCGTTATACTCTAAAAGCGCATTCAGGAGTCGCTCCTCCCACTTCATCTGGTGACCCCGAAACGAAGAAAGAAGTTTTTCCTACAATTTTAAAAAAGAAGATTGAGGAATTACAAAAAGAAGAGGATTTTAATTCAAAAATAAAATAGAAAATTCATAAGAAGAAAGAAGAAAGAATAAAAGAACAATTTTAAGAAGAAGGGTTTTTAAAAAAAAGAAGAAAGAATACACGTAAGAGAGGAGAAGAAAGAAGATTCAATAAAACTTTTAAGGGAAGTTAAGTTCATTTTAAATTAATAATTTTCACCATTTTTAATTTCTTTTAAAAAAAAAACAAAACACAAAAATTTTCTTTTTAAAATACAAAACTTTTCCTGGTAGTAGTGAATTTCTGATTTAATTTCTCTTCTTTAATTGATTTATATGATCTTTTCTTTTAAAAGTCGAAATTTTCCTTATTTAACGGTCGGTTTTAAAGTTTGAGTCCTCCGTCAACGCTATCGTCCGCGAAATTAATTTATAAGAAGTTCCGCGAATTTTAAGTGAATCGAAACTCTTTTCTTTGATTTTAAAAGAATTTCGTGTTACGTTAGTGCCTATATAGTGTGAAAATAATGAGTGTGCAAAATTCGGGGGATACTTTTAGTGAAATCAACGCTTCTGCCGTTAAACTACCCTCCTTTTGGTCACCGTGTCCAGAAGCATGGTTTGTTTTGGCGGAAAGCCAATTTCATTCTAAGGGAGTTAGGCTGGATGATACGAAATACGAGCATGTCATCCAGGCGCTTCCCTTAGAAATAATTATGAATGTTTTGGATTTCATTCAAAGCCCACCTCAGGAAGGCAAGTACGAGGCCCTTAAATCGACCTTGATTCAACGCTTCACGGAATCTGAAGAGAATAAGTTGGAGCAGCTCTTATCCAACTCGGAGATGGGAGACAGGAAACCGTCAGACTTCTACAGATCAATGGACATTTTGGCTGGAACATCAACACATTTAGGGAAAGAATTAATCAAGAAGTTATGGATGCGGAAACTGCCTTCGGATATAAATATTGCTCTAATGGCATCTGGAAAGCAGAATATTCAAGATTTGATTTTGTTAGCAGACAAGATTTTCGAAGCATCTAAATTTAAATTCATTTCGGCAATCGGTAACAATTCGGCAAATCCTTTCCTGAACAAAGAAGATTTCAGCATAAATAGCCTTGATGTTAAAAAGAAAATAACTTTACTGGAGAATAAAATTGAAGATTTAGCAAATTTAATCAAGAGACTTACTATTAATAATAAAAATAATAATTTTCAACACGGATTTAGATCAAGAAGTAGAAGTCGTTCAAATAGCAGACATAGAGAAAGTAATAAGTCTTTTTGCTGGTTTCACTTTAAATTTGGAGATAATGCCAAAAGATGTGTTAAACCATGTAGTTATAAGAATTCAAAAAACTAAGTATCCCTTCAGCGTGTTGTAAAAATGTTATTCCAAGAAAGTCATGTAGACTATTTGTTTTTGATAAAGAAAATAAATTTAAATTTCTAATAGATACAGGAGCTGAATTATCTGTTGTTCCTAACGTTTATTTTGGCAAATACAAGAAAGATCCTAATTTTATTCTTTCAGCAGCTAATGGTTCGACGATAAACACATATGGAAATAAACTGTTGAAAATCGATTTCGGATTAAGAAGAGATTTAACATTTCCATTTATAGTAGCTAGTGTCAATAAACCTATAATTGGTGCAGATTTCCTTACGCAATTTAATTTATTGGTTGATCTTAAAAGGAAACGTTTAATCGACGGCGATACTGAGTTGAGTGTTAACGGAATTATGATTAAGGCAGACAGTCCATCACCCAGGCATTGTTCCTTTGACAGTGGATACGGCAAAATACTATCAAAATTTCCCTCACTAACCCAACCACCTCGTTATGACTTACCAGTACTACACAACATAGTACACTCTGTCCAAACAAAAGGTCAGTTACCTTTTTCCAGACCTAGAAGACTTGACAACAATAAATTCAAAATAGCAAAATTGGAATTTGATCATATGATTAAGTTAGGTTTATGTAGACCATCCTCTTCCTCAGCTTCTTCCGCTTTACATATGGTACCGAAAAAGAACTGTTCAGACTGGCGACCTTGTGGTGATTATAGAAGACTTAATGCAATAACAATCCCAGATAGGTACCCAATTCCACACATCCAAAATTTCACGTTGAATTTGAATGGGTGCACGGTATTTTCAAAAATTGATTTGGTTAGAGCATATCACCATATACCTATGGCAGAGGAAGATATTTTCAAGACAGCTATTACTACACCTTTCGGTTTATTCGAATTTACTCGAATGCCCTTCGGTCTTAGGAACGCTGCCCAAACTTTTCAACGTTTTATGGATCAAGTACTAAACGGACTTGAATTTATTTTCGTTTACATTGATGACATTCTTGTAGCAAGCAAGGACGAAGAAGAGCACAAAGCTCATTTGGAAAAAGTTTTTGGAAGACTTGAAAAATTTGGAATCAACATTAATCCAGGGAAATGTCTTTTTGGTGTTCATACATTGGAATTTTTAAGCCACAAAATTACAAAGGACGGAATACTTCCATCAGAAGACAGGGTTAAATTAATTAGAAATTTTCCGTCACCCAAATCGATAAAAGAGGCACAACAGTTTATAGGAATGATAAACTACTTCCATAGATTCATTCCTCGACTAGCAGAAATTTTAAGTCCAATTCATAGTCATTTAGCCAAAGTGCTTAAAAAAGGTAAGAAAGTGAAGAATTTAGAGTGGACAAAGGAATGCGAGGACGCTTTTGTCAAAGCTAAGAACGCATTTACTTCAGCAACTCTATTAGTTCATCCCTCTGAGAACGCGATTTTTAGTTTAACAGTTGATGCATCGAACGTGGCTGTAGGAGCAATGCTGGAGCAAACAGGCAAGAATGGGCCTGAACCACTAGCATTTTATTCGAAAAAATTAAGCGCCGCGGAATCGAAATATTCAACCTTCGATAGAGAACTTTTAGCCATATATTTGGCAATTAAACATTTTAGACATTTTCTGGAAGGTCGTGAGTTTACAATTTTCACAGACCACAAGCCGCTAACTTCGGCAATATGGACAAAAGCTGAAAGAAGTCCAAGACAGGCGAGACAGTTGGATTACATTACGCAATTTACGTCGGATATTAGATATATCAAAGGGAAAGCTAACGTAGTAGCGGATACATTATCCCGAGTAGAGACAGATAGTAAGGATTGTGACGCGATTAAAGAAAAGAAAATAGATTTAGAAATTATTGCAGAAGAACAGAAAGATGATTTAGAATTAAAGTATTTAATGGAAGATTCTGGTAGAAATTCAAGAATAATATTAATAGAAAAAGATGTACCTGCAACAAGTAATAAAATTTGGCTAGAATGTTCAACGGGTAGAGACAGACCGTTCATTCCAAAAACTCTACGAAGAGAAGTTTTTAACATTGTGCATAATTTAGCACACCCAGGTATTCGAAGTACAAGAAGGCTGATAACAGGAAAATATTTTTGGCCTAGGATGAACAGCGAAATTAATTTATGGGCGAAAACATGCATAGAATGCCAGAAAGCCAAGATTTATAGACATACTAAATCCCCAGTCGAAAAATTTAAGGCGCCAACAGGAAGGTTCGAACACATTCATATAGACATAGTTGGACCACTCCAGCCAGCAGAAGGATTCACGTATTTATTAACGATCGTGGACCGTTTCACCAGGTGGCCCGAAGTCTATCCTCTTAAAAATATCACTGCACAGATGGTAGTTAGAACATTGTACGAACAGTATTTTCCAAGATTCGGAATTCCATTGACGGTTACCACTGACCAAGGAGGTCAGTTTGAAGGAAAAATGTTTGAGGAATTCTCGAAGCTCTTGGGTACACATAGGATCAGAACAACGGCATATCATCCGCAAGCGAATGGAATGGTAGAGAGGCTTCATAGACAACTTAAAGAATCATTGAGAGCCAAGATGAATAACCCGAACTGGTTACTGCATTTACCAGCTATTTTGCTGGGTATGCGAACTACAATAAAAGAAGACCTAAAGTGTAGTCCAGCAGAGTTAGTATACGGTCAAGCGCTAAGAATCCCAGGAGAGTTCTTCATAAGAGACACAGAGATTGTATCAGACCCAACAGATTTTGTGGCAATGCTAAGAAACCATATGAGAAATATTGTTCCAGCGGACTCTCGTGAACAAAAGAAAGATTTCTTTGTGCCAAAGGGATTAAGGGACTGCGAATTTGTTTTCCTGAGGACGGATAGGATGAGAAGTTCATTGCAAAATCCATATGAAGGACCGTATAGAGTGATCAAAAGGGGAGAACAAAATTTTTCGATAGATGTTAACGGGAAGGTAGTAAAAGTATCTATTGATAGACTAAAACCGGCACACATAGAAAGAAACGAAGACAGTAATAAGCCGGTAACACGTAGTTCGAAGAAAAGAGTTCGGTTTCGATTGTAAAGTAAATCTTCAATCATGATTTTAATATTTTTTTTTTTTTATAGACGCTTACGCTGAAGGGGGAGTTATGTAGCGGTCGCTACGCATTAATTTTGTTGTTATCTTATTGCGAGTTTAATTTTCTAATTTAAATACGTGTACTTACAATTTTGGAGTACAGTGTGCGTTACGTCATTTTCACTACTACTTTGGAAATACACTCTAGGGAAATCACAATCACGTACGCTTACACTGTACAAGTATTAAATGTATTCAAACATAGATACACTGATTCATTGCCATGAAAAATAAAAAATAGAAATGTATGAGTTTTACGTTAATAGTCTAACTGAATAGTCTTATTATATTGTGTTCATTGTCAGTATACATTAATTGTCGTAGTATAAGTTTTCATTGATGAAATAAAAAACTTTCGGTTATATAATTTAACCGCCGTTTTAAAATAAAGTCGTTAAATTTCAAACTTAAATAAATGTTTAAAAAAAAAAAGAGAATCCGGGAAAATCGTAATAAAAGAATAAATTAAATAAAAACATAATTTATTTATCCTAACTGCAAATTTTAATGAAGTTGAGAGGAATTTCGTTATACTCTAAAAGCGCATTCAGGAGTCGCTCCTCCCACTTCAGTTACTAGCACCACCCTTAACAAGTCCACAAAAATCCAGCGGGGCACTAGGCCTCTAACTATTTGTTTAAAAATAATCATATCTAGGGGGTGAGTTAGCGGTATCGCCCGTGCACGATATGGACTTGAGATTTTTTGTGGTGGTTACTAGCACCACCCTTAACAAGTCCACAAAAATCCAGCGGGGCACTCGGCCTCTAACTATTGTGTTTAAAATAATCATTTCTAGGGGGTGTTTTAAAAGTGTCGCCCGTGCACGATATGGACTTGAGATTTTTTGTGGTGGCTACTAGCACCACCCTTAACAAGTCCACAAAAATCCAGCGGGGCACTAGGCCTCTAACTATTTGTTTAAAAATAATCATATCTAGGGGGTGAGTTAGGGGTATCGCCCGTGCACGATATGGACTTGAGATTTTTTGTGGTGGTTACTAGCACCACCCTTAACAAGTCCACAAAAATCCAGCGGGGCACTCGGCCTCTAACTATTGTGTTTAAAATAATCATTTCTAGGGGGTGTTTTAAAAGTGTCGCCCGTGCACGATATGGACTTGAGATTTTTTGTGGTGGCTACTAGCACCACCCTTAACAAGTCCACAAAAATCCAGCGGGGCACTAGGCCTCTAACTATTTGTTTAAAAATAATCATATCTAGGGGGCGAGTTAGGGGTATCGCCCGTGCACGATATGGACTTGAGATTTTTTGTGGTGGCTACTAGCACCACCCTTAACAAGTCCACAAAAATCCAGCGGGGCACTAGGCCTCTAACTATTGTGTTTAAAATAATCATTTCTAGGGGGTGTTTTAAAAGTGTCCCCCGGGCACGATATGGGCTTGAGATTTTTTATGGTGGTTACTAGCACCACCCTTAACAAGTCCACAAAAATCCAGCGGGGCACTAGGCCTCTAACTATTTGTTTAAAAATAATCATATCTAGGGGGTGAGTTAGGGGTATCGCCCGTGCACGATATGGACTTGAGATTTTTTGTGGTGGTTACTAGCACCACCCTTAACAAGTCCACAAAAATCCAGCGGGGCACTAGGCCTCTAACTATTTGTTTAAAAATAATCATATCTAGGGGGTGAGTTAGGGGTATCGCCCGTGCACGATATGGACTTCAGATTTTTGGTGGTGGTTACTAGCACCACCCTTAACAAGTCCACAAAAATCCAGCGGGGCACTAGGCCTCTATTTGTTTAAAAATAATCATATCTAGGGGGTGAGTTAGGGGTATCGCCCGTGCACGATATGGACTTGAGATTTTTGGTGGTGGTTACTAGCACCACCCTTAACAAGTCCACAAAAATCCAGCGGGGCACTAGGCCTCTAACTATTTGTTTAAAAATAATCATATCTAGGGGGTGAGTTAGGGGTATCTCCCGTGCACGATATGGACTTGAGATTTTTGGTGGTGGTTACTAGCACCACCCTTAACAAGTCCACAAAAATCCAGCGGGGCACTAGGCCCCTAACTATTTGTTTAAAAATAATCATTTCTAGGGGGTGAGTTAGGGATATCGCCCGTGCACGATATGGACTTCAGATTTTTGGTGGTGGTTACTAGCACCACCCTTAACAAGTCCACAAAAATCCAGCGGGGCACTAGGCCTCTATTTGTTTAAAAATAATCATTTCTAGGGGGTGAGTTAGGGGTATCGCCCGTGCACGATATGGACTTCAGATTTTTGGTGGTGGTTACTAGCACCACCCTTAACAAGTCCACAAAAATCCAGCGGGGCACTAGGCCTCTAACTATTTGTTTAAAAATAATCATATCTAGGGGGTGAGTTAGGGGTATCGCCCGTGCACGATATGGACTTGAGATTTTTTGTGGTGGTTACTAGCACCACCCTTAACAAGTCCACAAAAATCCAGCGGGGCACTAGGCCTCTAACTATTTGTTTAAAAATAATCATTTCTAGGGGGTGAGTTAGGGGTATCGCCCGTGCACGATATGGACTCCAGATTTTTGGTGGTGGTTACTAGCACCACCCTTAACAAGTCCACAAAAATCCAGCGGGGCACTAGGCCTCTAACTATTTGTTTAAAAATAATCATATCTAGGGGGTGAGTTAGGGGTATCGCCCGTGCACGATATGGACTTGAGATTTTTTGTGGTGGTTACTAGCACCACCCTTAACAAGTCCACAAAAATCCAGCGGGGCACTAGGCCTCTAACTATTTGTTTAAAAATAATCATTTCTAGGGGGTGAGTTAGGGGTATCGCCCGTGCACGATATGGACTTCAGATTTTTGGTGGTGGTTACTAGCACCACCCTTAACAAGTCCACAAAAATCCAGCGGGGCACTAGGCCTCTAACTATTTGTTTAAAAATAATCATTTCTAGGGGGTGAGTTAGGGGTATCGCCCGTGCACGATATGGACTTCAGATTTTTGGTGGTGGTTACTAGCACCACCCTTAACAAGTCCACAAAAATCCAGCGGGGCACTCGACCTCTAACTATTTTCTTCAAAAAAAATCATTTTTAGGGGGTGAGTTAGGGGTAGGTTTATAATTCGGGGTTAATAATTTAGGTATGATATTTTTCGAGACCCCCACTGTCTGTCTGGTATCAAAAAACAATTATTTACTTGTTTTTTAAGGTCCGATAGTCAGATTCAAAATTTAATTTTTTTTTCTAAAATCGTTCGATCGAACGTTCGGAACTTCAGGCTCATGAGATTTTGGTACTTTTTCCCTAAAAAAAGGTAAAACTTAATGATATATTTCTTTTTAGGAAACTCCAGTGACCGCACAGCAAATCGAGAACAAAATTAAGAATTTGCTGCGAGCATTCAAAGCGGCAAAGGACAATGAGGGCCGCACTGGGGCATCGCCGGCAACAATTAATCCTTTCCAACAGGAAATGGAAGATATATTCGGCGAAAGGGCGCTGGTTAGTGCGAAGTTCACTATCGACAGCTCCGCGCCTGCACCGTTGCGCACGGTGCCACCCACCAGTGCAAATGTGGCGCCGCCAACTTCCTGCTGTGCGGTGCCGTCAACTTCAAAAAGTCTGGCGCCGGCCGCTCACTCTCCAGTGTTAAGTGCGGGGCCGTCTATTCGACGTCCTTCTCCAGCGAAGTCGGGCTTTAGGAGCAAGCGGCGCCGGCTTGAAAAAGAAGATAGGCGGGATAGCCGCTTCGAACTGAAGAAGGAACTTCTTTTGTTCCTAAATGAGGAGAGGAACAAGCGCCACACTGAATGGGTGAACAGTTTGGTTAAATAGGTAAGATAAATTTGTTATTTGAAGAACCGCTTATGATATCAACTAATATTCACTTGCAGATGGCTCCGACACTTGCACTTGTAGGTAGGAACAGGGCCCAAATTATTGAATACGATTCAATTGAAATTAATTGTAAATCGTAAATGTCGCATTTCTTGAATTGCAGATATTGTCACTTTTCTGACAAAAATTGTAACAACTTTCAACTTTCTACTAGGTACTCAATTTGAGTAAATTGTTAACATTTTGTTACAATTTTTGCCAGAAAAGTGAAAATATCTGCAATTCAAGAAATGCCACATTTACGATTTACGATTAATTTCAATCGAATCGTATTCAATAATTTGGGCCCTGTGCTGTCCTTTGCCGATTTGCTGGCTCGCAGCAAAATATTGAGTTTGGTCTATACTTATTGGTTGGATGGAGTTTCCCCAATGTGCAAAAAAGTTTTTTGTTTTGCGTAATGTTGACAGCCACAATACAAGCCCTCCTTTGGGGTTTCTAATAAATACAGGAGTTTTTTTTTTGGAGTGTTATATTGGTTTTTCACTTGAAACATTATTTTTATATGGATTAATTGTTGGTTTTGTATGAATTATATGTTTTGTTATTTAGTTTTTAAATTGAAATAAAAATGATTTTGTTAATATTCTTTAAAAAATTGACTTTTATTGATTATATCATTACACCACTTAACCCGACATTCAATTTAAATAAGAGAAGTTATATTAAATAAGCAAATTTTTTATTGTTTCGATAACTGCACGCGCAAGCCGGCAACCTCACAACTCGGTAGTTCCATAAACGCAGTACTCCTGCCATACTGCAGTCTTTGACGGTGCAGAATGGCGGTAGTACTGCGTTTACGAAATCGCCACGTTCTCTGCAAAAAACCATTTTGTGATTAGCTTCTCCGTATTACATAAAAGTTTACCTTAAGGAGAAGTTCTTAGTTTCCTAATATAGTCCAACGCTTAACGGCCGCGACGAGCATCTGAGCGGTCTACCTGGGAGGATTTTCTGTTGGAGATTGCCAATTGTAAAAAGAAGTACTTAGTGATCTCGTTCACTCGAGGCCGATTATCTCTTACTGCAGAACGAAACACCGTGCAATTTATGCTATCCTAATTACCGCAATGTACACCACCTATTATTTATTGCCACTTATTTCTCTTGTTTTTTTTATTGTTTCAACTAAGCGCAATCACTTATCCAAATGGATTGTCGCACCCAAAGTTATACCGGAAACTATCCGCGGTACGATCTCTTAACTAAAATAATTATTCACTTCACTTAATTATTCACTTGCAATCGCAACAAAACCAAACTCTAAAATCACAAAATGCAGAAAGTGATTGTTTACCGTTGAGCTATAAACACCACGAAGATAGCCTCAGTTGAGGTTTTGGAAAATTTCCCTTGCCGTTTTTTTAATGAACTCAAAACCTCGCAAAACCCAGTTCATTAAAAAAACGCAGCCGAAGATTCATTAGGAACTACTTTCAAGCGTAGACAATTTTACGAAAAAAAATTTCCTTTTGTTAACCCTATTCAAATTCCTTGGCGCACTGAAAATGGCAAAAAACGTTTTTACCACTCACTATGTTCCAATAAAAGAAACTTTGAAAAATTCGTTTTATAACAAATCTCTTGCTCATGAATTAAGGCCGGAGCACAATGAACGCAACGGAACGGAACTGAACGGCGCCAACTGTCAACCGAGAATATTTTGTATGCAGTTTAATACAAACGCGCACAATGAACGGAGACAGTCGGAATCAAACGTAATAAGTTTGTTAAAATCTGAAATTGACGGACTCGAGCGGACACACATAACCTCAATTCGCATATTTTTCTTATAAGAAGAAGTGTTTACTTACATTGACGGTTAAATATTAAATTCATTAAAAGCAATGGAAAGTTTTGAGGAAAAGTTAATTGCGGCAGTGAAATCGTATGAACTTTTGTATGATAAAAGGAAAGCGGGATATAAAAATACAAAACTCAAAGCGGAAATTTGGAAAAATATTGCCATCGCACTAGATAGTAGATACCGGTTAGTGAAATAGATTTTATTTTTAAATAAATTGCCCAATAAAGTCTTTTTATTTAAGATGAAATATGCATAAAAAGGTGGAGAAGTTTGCGCGATCGGTTTTTACGAGAAAACAAAAAGTTGTCAGCCCCGTCCGGCAGCGCATACAACGAGCACGTTATATGGGAACTATATGAATCGCTCACATTTTTAAGAGACCATTTGATGCCTAGAAAGTACTAAATGCACTTTCCTTTGATAGAATTTTAACTCTATTTTTTTTATAGAACACAAGGTACTCATAGGCCGTTAGAAATAGACACCGGCTCTAATGCATATTTAGAATTTAAGGATGCTGACTCAATCATATTTTCCCCGGCTAGCACTTCGTCACAGAGTAATAGCTTCTCAACTCCAAAGCCGAAAAAAAAATACTGGTGCAAGTACAGATAATCTCACTGTGGTGTTTCAAAGCGCAGTGGATGCATTTAAAAATGCATGTGCTCCTGAATACGAAAGTACCATAAAGATATTTATGAAGTCAATGGCTTCTAAATTAGAAAATTTTCCGGTTCCTATACAAAACAATACCATTTTAAATATATCAGAATACGTAATTAAATTAGAGAACTACCATTTAGGCCTTTAGGCCTTGTGTGAACACATTTTTGTTTGTATTGAAAATAAATAATTTCAAAAGACTAACCAATGGAGTTTTGAAATGACACGCTACCTTCATTCAGCAAATAGTCTGCCAAAGCTGCTCGTAACTTGAAAGCGCTAATAGATGCATTAAAAGATCGTAAATGCAAAGGCCTGAGGACAGATTCGCCGTTTTCTACTTCTTTCCTCCATTCGCCAGGTCGTACAATTGTATTCTCATCTTCCCAATCAACAAACGTATGTGAGCAGTACACAGATTTATCATTCAACATGATAAAATTATGCAAGGCTAATGTTGCCAATGTTATACGTTCGGCATTTTTTGGACAGCATTCCAATGATGTTCGAAGACATCTCCATCTTGCAACTAATATTGCAAAAGTGTTTTCAACAATTCTTCGTGCCCTCGATAGTCTAATAGTTATAAACTCTCTTTACTCTATCAAGCAGTTTTCCTGGAAATGGTCGCATCAAATTTTCTTTTAATGGAAAGGCTGCATCGGCAACAAAGTAATATGGGAATACTCGTTTGCTATTAGGAAGGGCAGCAGGTTTTGGAATAGCAAGACGGTTCGAATATAAACACTTTCCAAAAGTAGATTCTGTTAAAACACCTTATATGAAAACAATGAATTCATTGCATGTTAAATATTTCATAACTTTTACCTCCATCACTCTGGCTACCATAAGCTCCAACATCTGCTTGTATAAATCTGTATTTGGCATCACATGTGGCTAGAAGCACGATGCGAAAGGAATGTTTATAATTATAAAATTGTGTTCCTGAGGAAGGTGGACAAGTTATTGTAATATGCTTCCCATCTAAAGCCCCAACGCAATTAGGCATATTCCATAAACTCCAAAAATCACTCGTAGCCATAGCCATTTTCTTTTGGTTCCGTTAAGTAAATTGGTGCCAAGATTTCCCAAATCGCATCACAGGTCTCTAAAATTATCTTACGAACAGTAGATTTCCCCACTTGGAAGGACCAAGCCAAAAATTGGTGCGAAGTACCTTGGGATAAAAAACTATAATTCAAAAGTTTTAAAATGAGTGTTCTATATATGCAGCATTATTCACCTTAAGGTCATTGCTAACCGACATTCAGCTCCTATTGTTTTCGAATCGAGGTTTTCGTAAGCCGTTCTGATAACATGCTTAGCAATAGTTCTTACACCGATTTCTTCATTCTTGTATGAATTAAAAACTGCTCTGGATCTGTTTCCTTCATGTTTTTAAATACCACATTATAGTACCCCGTGATATCTCTATTTCTGTTGATTTTCCTAACCCACCACCTCCTTTTGTTGGGTTTTTTGTTTTTTTTTAGTTGTAGTAAAATACGATACATTTCACATAAACAATTCAACATTAAAAAGAGCTTCTTTATTTTCTCTATATTTGCCGACATTTTTGACATAAAACTTTGCTGTCATTTAAATCGACTGTCCGTTCATTATGCGCACATATCGTTCGTGTCCGTTTTATAGCGTTATTTTGACATTTCACAACTTTCCATTCCGTTCCGTTCCGTTCATTGTGCTCCGGCCTTTAAAATTCCATCTTCCAAAAAATAGCAATGTCTTAAGAGATTTCACAGATGGAAGTGTATTTAAAGACAATAAATTTTTTATCAAGACGCTTTTGAAACGGTTAACCCATTAGGATCTGCTATTTAAGTACATATAGGTAATTTTCCT
Source organism: Thereva unica (assembly GCA_949987705.1). Lineage (NCBI taxonomy): Eukaryota > Metazoa > Arthropoda > Insecta > Diptera > Therevidae > Thereva > Thereva unica. Next base: position 113,363,951 of record OX465283.1, read on the forward strand.
GATAGAATAAAGTCTCATGTAAACTCAATGTATCTTGCATTATGCAAAGAAAAAATATTGTTGATGATTTAAAAGAAATTGAATCTTTTGGCATTGAATTTGCACCAAATCAATTTATTAAAGGATCATTAGTATTTATAACCGGCGATAATCTTGGGAGTCATGCGTTAGGAGGATTTGTAGAAAATTTTAGCAAAGCTCAATACTTTTACCAGTATTGTTTGGTGACTAAAGAATCATTCAATGCAGATGACGGAGTTTTTAAAATTTATCCTGATAGAGCTATTATAATGAACAAATCAGGGAAAAGCCCACCTTGAGTTCCTTGGTATTAAGACCGTTGTTTTCTCGCGGCGGTGAGTGACAGAAATAATCAGGAAAAACCAGTAATTATGAATTAGTTCAGTTTTAAACAGAATAGAAGAGCAAGGGTTATTGAGGGCCGACAGATAGGCGACAGACACCACACAGACAAAAGAACTTCACAGATAAAACCGACAGAACAAAAGCAGGGTAGGAAATATGTAATTAGTAATTCCAGGGACACGTTCCAAATGAATATTAGGGTTATATGAGTTAGTGAAGGAGTAGGTATATACGAAAGTAAAGGAAATAATGTTAGGATCTAGAAGAAGGATCCTAAGAGTTCAGTTAACTTTTGGGCATCGCCGTGAGTTGACGAATGTATGTTTTTACAGAGTAAAGTGTGAATTTCTTAAATTAAAAAAAAACTGTGCGTATATTGTGCGTTGTGGGGTAAAAACCTACAAGAGCCTAAAACAAATTGTGGAAAAAGTAAAATTTGAAGGCTAAGCAATTTACAGGCTAAAGATCAGTGAGGAATAGTCAATACTAATTTGTGTTTTTTTCTTCTCTCGGTGCACGCGTATAAATCTAAAGATTAAAAAGTATAAGAAAGTTATTATCTATTCGTGCCTTCAATTATTGGTGCAAATAGTTTGGGGTTGATCCACAAAATTTTGCATATGGGGTTTCCGACATCCACCAGAATTTAGATCTATGGATCAATATTGAATAAATGTATGTAGCAGCAGCGAACGCGCTAGACGCGGGACGTGGCGGTTGGCTACCAACTGGAAGCTCCCCTTAGTAATAAAGAAGAAAAAAAAGAGATGACGATACCAGGAGAAAATGATTACGAGGTAACCTCTTTCTTTTATTAAATTTCAGAAAATAGAAAATAAGATATATAGAAAAGGAAAATGGACAAAAAAAAATATAAATAATTGCTGTAAGACATAAAAGAATATCAAAAAGAAGAAAAAAAAACAATCATTTACCTACCTCATATTTATTATTAATAAAAAAAAAACATATATGTAGGATCGGATTTCGGCTAATATTTCGGCTAATTCTCCAATTGAAAACATACGTGGCAACACCGAAGGAAGTCTACACGAGCGAAGAGGAAAAGCCAAACTGGAGAAAAGACGGGCTTTTTATCTTTCTTCTCTGGATGACCGCCGGCGTGAACGGACCCAAATATTCAATAAATGTGTAATTTGAATTAACAAAACGTGTTTCAGTCATTTTCCTACAAAAGTGGTGTCAGAAGTGGGATGCTGCTGTAATAGTAATCGCGAAATTAGATTGTGAGTCGAAGAAAAAAAAAAAATAACACGCGCCGGCGGCATTGCAAGCATCAGGCTACCTGGATAACATAAGCTGCCCAAGAATCTAAAACCAGTGTTACGAGTGTTTTTTAGTGCAATTACACTAAAAATTTGCCAGAAAAGGAAGACAGTTAAAAGGTTCCTGGAAAAGTACATTTTGGAGCTAATAGAGCCTTTTTCACGCCGTCGAGCAGTAACGGGACAGGAAGATACCGTAAAGAATCCAAAATTAGGATCATCGCGGAAAGAGAACGACCGAGGGAAAAAAAGCTAGTTAAGTAATCTAATTTTTATAACCGTACCAGCTTTCTGGGTAAGTTAATTACATTTAAACCCTGGATAACTGGAAATTGGCACCGAGTTATCTTCATGAGTAAAAGTGATTAAAGCTTTCCCGTTTTAGCATAACTTAGACAAAAAAAATTTCTCAGACAAAAGTTCTGGTATAAGTGAGGCGAGAAAAAAATTATACAAAAGCGGTGAAACCAAAGACTGTAAAAACGGATTCACAATAGGAATTTATTGCGAAATGTCAAAAATATAAGAACTCAATTGTGATCGAACATTGAACAATTTTTTGGTGAGGCATTTTGATATATTTTGAATTCCAATTGATATATTATTTCGTAAAAATAAGAGTGATATCGGAACTTTTATGAACATTGAATTATTTTTTGGTGAGGCATTTTGATATATTTTGAATTCTATTTGATATATTATTTCGTAAAAATAAGAGTGATATCGGAACTTTTATGAACATTGACTTCCTTTTTATGCGCTATTTTGATATATTTTAAATTAAATTTTCGGAATTTTGAAAAGGATACCTTCTATTCGCGTGTAATTATGCCAAAAAATAGACAAAGGTACCTCGAGAGTACTCGAAGGGAAGAGGTGAGCATTGAAACCTTAGTTACCAGGCTCGAGGAAAAAGATGAAGAAGTAAGACGTCGCGATGAAATTATTAGACAACATCGTTGCGAATTAGATAGACTGCGCGCGAACGAACTTTCCTTAAAAGACCAGGAGATATCTCTATTAAAATCAGAAATAGACGCTTTAAAAAAATCGGTGGATCGTAGTGTTAGTTCGGTTCCCTTTAAAGAGGTTTCAGGAACTTTACCTGAATTTAGCGGGAATGACAGTTACCCAATAAAAAGGTGGTGTGAAGAAGTAGACAACATGTCACGGCTATTCAATTGGAGCCCATTAGAGAAGCTGGTGCACGCGCGTAAATTATTAGTCGGTACAGCTAAATTAGCGCTTCGGTCGCGGAGCGATATAAATTCTTGGGACGAGTTAAAAGACTTTTTGTTAGAAGAATTTTCAAAAGATTATAACAGTGCAGATGTGCATAGAGAGCTGCTAGGGCGAACGAAACGAAGTAGCGAAAGTCTTATTATTATAGAAAGATTATTATTTAACAATGCGCGAAATAGGGTTAAGGGCAAATATTGAAGAGAAGGCAATGATTCAGTATGTTGTACAGGGTATTAAAGATACATCATCAAATAAAATTTTGCTTTTGGGCGCGACTACTTATTCAGAATTAAAAACCAAACTCGACCTTTACCAACAAGTTTCCGATACTCCAAAATCAAATAGTAACAATGCGGAGAAATTCGAGAAAACCAAACTCAGGTGCTTTAGCTGTGGTAATAAAGGGCATAGGTCTAGTAGATGTCCCAGCAAGTCTAAAGGCATGAAGTGCTTTAATTGCAATCAGTTTGGACACAGGTCAGATAACTGTCCTTTAAAAAAGTCGAAACAGTCCAGTCATACAGCCAGCACAGTCAATGGAAAAGGGCCGTTTAAAACCGTCAACCTCAACGGAAAAGATGTAGTAGCTCTTATAGATACGGGTAGTGACGTTACTTTATTGCGCCGCGACGAATATGAAAGAATAGGATCTCCGCCAATAAATAGTACATCCATTGAAGTACAGGGTGTATCCACAATTACCTTTAAAACGCTAGGCTCCTTTGAATCGGTAATAAAAATCGATGACGACTCCTTTTCCACTACTATTCACGTGGTCCCAGAGCACTTCACATTTTTAAAAATGATAGTGGGTAATGACATTTTACGGGGGACACAAATTACAATTAAAGAAAATGAAGTCAAAGTGAAAAAACTGGAAGAGGAATTCCTAGCCTGTTTGAATATTAACGTGAATGAATTGGAAAATCTAGTTATTGGAAACCCTAAATTTACGACGGAAGTTCGTGCAATAGTGCGGAACTACGAGCCAGCGAAAACGAAAGAATCGAAGATAAAAATGAAAATAAATTTGAAAGATGAAACTCCAATATGTCAGTATCCACGCAGATTATCCCAATACGAAAAAAAGATTGTTGATGAGCAGCTTAACCAATGGCTAGATGAGGGCATTATTCGACCAAGCGAGTCTGATTTTGCTAGCCCCATTGTGCTGGTAAACAAAAAGGACGGATCAAAAAGACTCTGCATCGATTATCGTAGACTAAATAGGGAAATTATCAAGGACAGGTACCCCCTTCCCTTGATTGAGGACCAAATCGATGAACTCCACGGAGCAAAGGTGTTCACCACTCTCGACTTGGCCAATGGTTTTTTCCATGTCCCGGTAGCAGAAGATAGTATAAAGTACACCGCGTTCGTTACCCCAGCTGGCCATTACGAATTTCTGCGGACTCCGTTTGGACTATGCAATGCACCAGCAGTCTTCCAAAGATTCATAAACAACGTCTTTCAAAAACTTATTTCAGAAAAGTATGTAATGGTATACATGGACGATTTAATAATTCCCGGAAGCAATGAAAAAGACTGTCTTAATCGATTACGTCGTGTACTTGAAGTGGCCTCTGAACATGGCCTTATGATTAAATGGAGTAAATGTCAGTTTCTCTGCGACACAATTGAATACCTAGGTTACGAGATTCATGATGGGCAGATCAAGCCTTCTCAAACGAAGATTGTAGCAGTGAGAAGATTCCCAATTCCTAGAAACATCAAGATGGTACAGAGCTTCTTGGGACTGACAGGGTATTTCCGAAAATTCATTCCTAATTATTCGGTTACGGCGAGGCCTTTAAGCGACCTGTTGCGAGGAAAAAGAAGTTTTCAGTGGGACAAGGAACAAAATGAAGCTTATGAAAAACTCAAACTAGCCTTAATTTCGCAGCCAGTACTGAGGATATATCGACCCGAAGCAGAAACCGAGTTACATACAGACGCGTCGAAACATGGATTTGGAGCCGTTTTGTTGCAGAGGGATATGGAAGATATGAAACTTCATCCCGTGTTTTATTTCAGCAAGAAGACAACCCCTGTTCAGGAACGTTATTGCAGCTACGAGCTAGAAGTTCTGGCCATTGTGGCAGCGCTGAAGAAGCTTCGTGTTTACCTTCTCGGTATTAGGTTTAAAATAATCACAGATTGCGCAGCTTTCAAATCAACCATGACAAAAAAGGAATTAGCACCAAGAATTGCCGGTTGGGCTTTATTACTGGAGGAATACAATTACGTCCTGGAGCACCGAAGTGCCTGTCAAATGAGACATGCTGATGCTCTCAGCCGAAACCCTCTTGTAATGACGGTCGCTTGCAGCATAACTGAGTCGATAAAGGAAGCCCAGCGCAAAGATGAAAGGTTAAATGTTATAACGAAGATATTGGAGAAAGAAACTTATGGAGACTATTTTCTGGAATCAGGAGTCCTTTACAAAACAGGGGAGAATGGGGAGAAACAACTTTGTGTTCCAAAGTCTATGCAATTGGAAGTAATACGACAAGCCCATGATTCAGGACATTTTGCAACCAGAAAAGTGGAACAACTGATAAAACGAGAATACTTTATACCGCGACTCCGAACCAAAATAGAACAAGTCCAACGCAATTGCATACAGTGCATCCTTGCAGAGAAGAAAGCGGGGAAACAAGAAGGATTTCTCCACACAATTCCGAAAGGGGATCAACCACTGGAGACTTACCATCTGGATCATCTTGGGCCATTAACTCAAACGAAGAAGCAATATCGACATATATTGAGTGTGGTAGATGCGTTCTCTAAATTCGTTTGGCTCTACCCATGTAAATCAACAACCACAGAAAAGGTTATCCAGAAACTCGACATTCAGAAATCAACGTTTGGTAATCCCAAAAGAGTGATTTGTGACCGTGCAACAAGTTTTACGTCGAAGCGCTTCCTAGAGTACTGCGGCCAAGAAAGAATAGAAGCAGTATTCATCACCACTGGTATACCCAGAGGCAACGGTCAAGTGGAGAGGGTAAACCGAATAATCATACCGATATTAACAAAACTTTCGCTAAATGATCCAGAATTATGGTATAAACACATCGGGAAAGTACAAATGTTTATCAACTCCAGTTGGCAAAGAAGCGTTGCCAGAAGTCCTTTCGAATTAATGTTCGGGACCGTCATGAGAAAGCCCGAAGATCCATGTCTAGTAGAACTACTTGATGAGGAGAGTGAGGAAGCTTTTAATTCTCAACGCATTGAAATTAGAACACAGGCAGCGCGTAAGATCCAAGAGATGCAAGAGGAAAACAGGAGACATTATAATAGAAGACGTAAACCTGCGACGACTTATACGCCGGGCGACTTAGTCGCTATTAAACGAACTCAGTTCGGCCCTAATCTCAAAATCTTTCCAAAATTTTTAGGTCCATACAAAGTTGTGTCCAGTAAAGGTAATGAAAGATACGAAGTGACAAAAGTCGGTGAACACGAGGGCCCAAAGCTAACCTCAACCAGCGCAGACTTCATGAAGTCATGGAACCAACCAGATCTCGAAGACGAGTCCGATGACGACGATGAGACGAGCCTCGAGGAGGGTGATAATCTGGGAAGCCCAGAGAATCAGCCTTAACAAACGTTCAATAGGTAACAATAAATTAAACCCCAGATGTGACTTTTTTCCCAGATACGACGATTACAACAACCATGAAAGCCTACGACTTATCATAACCAACTACCCTACTTTGAAGAAGATGACGATGAACCGAAAAGTAACCTCCCGGGTGATAGCGATGCCCATTCTTTACGACGAGAGTATATCTAAGGCGCAACTTCAACGATGATGAAAGCGAAGCTTAGCTGTGAAGACGACGACGGTGTTCTTCGAGTCTAGGCTGTACGCAGACACTGCTGCAACAATGACGACGGCGCAGACGATATACGGGGTGCAATACCGACGACGATGAAGATGTTTAAATAGTACAACCGCTTAGAGATGACTAACACCCAATCGCGAAGAAGACCAAAGGACGATAGTTACAACGGAAGAAGATCTCAAGATAACTCCCAGCAATGACCTAATGATAACCTACCTGATGACGACAATCTAATGACAACTTACCTATTAGCATATTCGGGGCGAATACGCTTACAGGATGGCCGAGATGTAGGATCGGATTTCGGCTAATATTTCGGCTAATTCTCCAATTGAAAACATACGTGGCAACACCGAAGGAAGTCTACACGAGCGAAGAGGAAAAGCCAAACTGGAGAAAAGACGGGCTTTTTATCTTTCTTCTCTGGATGACCGCCGGCGTGAACGGACCCAAATATTCAATAAATGTGTAATTTGAATTAACAAAACGTGTTTCAGTCATTTTCCTACATATATATATGTATATAGACTCTTGTTGCTGTCAGTCGCTATCAATCTACGGATTTTTTTTTGTATATGAAGATTTTTTTTGAAAATGCAGAAGTAAAGAGACAAAAGGGCAATTCATTTCTATCGGCACTGGAGCCGCCCGTAAAATAAATAAATACATTTTTTTTATTGCATGAATTAAAAGAACAGATTTATGTAGAAATTTTCCTATATTTTTTTTATTTTTTGTATATAAATAGTGAGAAAAAAAGAAGAAGAATCCTCTTCTCGTAGAAATTTTTTTGTAATATATAACGACCAAAAGAAAAAGAAACAGATGACGTTATTGTAATTTTAGTTGTTAAGTACTGTGTTGTTTCTGAGTGACACGCGATTCGATTGGCATCTGTATATTATTAACAATGTTAATGCATTTCCGGAATGGCGTAAAAATGGAATGAGTTTTTTTTAGAATTATACCTAAAATAAGAAGAAAGAAAAATCTAATGAATAGAGATAAATTGTTGTAAATAAATTAAGCTTAAACAGCAATAAGAAAAAAATTTAACATTATAGACATAATATAAGGGAGCGCTACCCAAATTGATACATGTAGACCTGTTACAGACGAAGAAGTCTATTGTGTAATTTAGAATTTACTATATAAAAGGAAAAAAAAATTAATAAAGGAAGAAGGGCCAATTTAGTTATTGTTTTTCTTTTTGCAAAAGTTTTTCTTTGTTTTTTTCTCGAAGATTCTCCTTGCTGCTAGTGGGTGGGCTTTGCGCCTCGCCTTAAAGTTCGACTGTCTAGGTCGTATATTTTAATTTTTTTTCTGGCGCGTGCCAATTTTATTTTTATATAGCATGTAAAACGATACAAAGGAGCAGAGCATGGGGACCGGTGGGGGGGCTGTGTGCCCACCTACACAACGTAAGTACTTATTGTAGATAGATAGTTTTTTTTTTTTCAGATTTCACCCCCCCCCCCTTTGCAGCCGCCCGCATGGCTGTGGCCCGATAGCCCTTATCTTCTCTCGATGGACCTGGACGGGTCCGCGCGTCGACCCTTTGTCATTTTCTTGGTGTTATTTTATTTGTAATTCGGCACGAGATTTTTTTGAAGGATTCTCTTCCAATCTGTCACTTGCTTCGCCTTCATGCACTACGAACCCCCCCCCCCCATCCGGCGAGCTAGTTCGCACATCGCCAGTCGTGCCAGCACCTAAAGTGCAGTGAAGGCAAGTGATTCTCTTCGACGAACCCTTCCATCCGGACCATCCGTCCAGCCACCCTCGACACTGTCAAAGTCCTTGTCTTTTTTTTTTGTAATAAGTTTTGAGGCCCTGTGAGGCAATATTCCTAGTTCTTCGTGCTATACTAGTGTTATGATCCCATAACAGTATATACTGTAAACAGCACAATTGGCATAAATTTCCAATCGTCAAGTGCATTGCACTTATCAAAATTCTTTTTCTTTCTTTTAACGAACTTGCAAAAGTATTAGAGTCATCATAAATTCTTCAAATTTACGATGACTATGTTATTTATTCTAACGTATTAAATTACACATTGCCCACTTGTGCATACGCCGGAAACCCAAGCCACGCTTGGACTTATGATATAAATCTGCTGATAATGCAAAGCGTCCCGAGGGCTCGCTTTGAGCCTAATAACCAACTGAAGGCGAGTTTTGAACCAACCGCAATAGAGAGCGGACGCGCCGGTATCGGGTCTTTACACTAACGTACATGTACAAGTTAATTAAAATAAAGTTAATTTAATTTAAAATAAAGTTAATTTAATTAAAAGAAAGTCAATTTAATTAAAATAAAGTTAATTCGTTAAAATAAAGTTCAGTGTTTAATCTTTTTCAAATACCTGTAATTGCGTAGTTCAAGCTCCCCCGTCTACACTCCTCACCAGAAGGAAGGCACGGTGTAGAGACGGGATACAACACTGGTGGCAGCGGTGGGATCGATTTGATTTGATTTATTAGTCCTGGCTACTCTATTTTGATACGGCTACTGGAGCTCACTTTGATCACCTTAATTTTTTATATATAAACAAACGGACTTCTTTTAGGGTTTATTTTTGTCCTCCTCATCTTATGTACTCCTGCAGTTGATGTACTCCTACTAGTATCTGCTGAGAAGCTAAGCAGTACCTATCCAATCACGTGAGGAACAAAACACTATCATCACCACTGGAAGGATTGTTCTTGTTGTCTACCAAACGATATATACCACTATCATCAACAACAAAACACTATCATCACCACTGGAAGGATTGTTCTTGTTGTCCACCAAACGATATATACTACTATCATCAACAACAAAACACTATCATCACCACTGGAAGGATTGTTCTTGTTGTTTACTACCAAGTAAGATGCATATATATATATATTTTTTTTCGATTTTCAATTAAGTAACTAAGCAAATGAGTGAAAAATTGTGAGAAGGGTTTGTGCTCCAGAAACTAATAATCTATCTTAAAATCGTGGGGAAACAAATTGTATTGGTGAAATTGTTCGATTATTAATTTAAAGAGATTTTTGTTTGCATTAAGTGAAAATCGATTTTTGGATTTGTTTCTTTTTATCGTTTATTAAATTGGTTGTTACACGGTACAATATAATCAAAAATAGATTCAAGAATAGGTTCTGTGTTCAAACCTGCAATTTTAATGATTGAGTTTTGGAAGGATTGCCTCTCATTCGAAACGCGTGAAATCAACATTTTCCAATTTAAAGTTTTAAAGTATTCGACAAATACACTTTCGCCCTGAACAGTCGAAACAAGGGTTTACTTAATACCAAAGTTTTCTGTTGTATGATAATAGCAGTAGCTTCTTCTCGTTGATTATTACGCGATTGAAATCAAATAAAATATAATAAATCATTTTAATTATTACAAAATTGTGTTGTGTAAAGATAGTCGCGACATCACATTTTATACATTGAATTCTTCTTCGCTCCCTCTGGACTAAAACAAAATTCTAACTAGAAGTCGTGCAAGACTGGCGTCGCAGCCAGCTTTGCCTTGTATACTTGAAGAAAGTCAAGAACCACGAGACAGAATGGAGATGCAAATTGGTCTATCCGATATTTCAAGTTTTGTCCCTGAATTTTCCGGAAATCCGTCGGAAATTACAAAATTCATTTCTTGCGGCGATATTCTGTTTTCGTACGCAAAAACCGCTAGTGAAACTAGTCTTTTCCTCAAAGTAGTGCAGACCAAACTACAGGGTCCAGCATACGAATTCACCCGATTCAAAACTTATGGAACTTGGGCTGAACTGACCAGTGACCTCAAAGCCCAGTTCAAGGAAGAAAAGTCAAGGTCCGAAGCACAAAATGAGCTTCTGGCTGCAAGACAGGCTTTCAAAGAAAGCATCAAAGAATTCGGTGACAAAATCATCAGCTTATTAACAGCACTAAACTCCGCGACTTACGCCGAAGTCGAGGGAGAAGAAGTGCGTAAATTCCTAATTAAAGAGAACGATAAATTAGCTGTGCAGGTATTCGAGGACGGGTTGAGGAGCCATAGCCTCAAACTTATAGTTAAAGCACATGGAGAAATGGATCTAAAAAAATCCATTACATATGCCATGCAACATTCTGTTCGGATGGAGCGCAACACTCCACAACCTCAATTTGCCCCCAAACCTATCCCCCGGCCGGTACAAGTCTGTAACACATGTAACCAACGCGGTCACACGTCTGAATCGTGTTATCGGAACCAAAGAAGACAGAGTTTTGATTTTCCGCGGCCCATAAAAAGGGAAGTAAATCATGTCTCGTATGGAGGAAGAAGAGATTCGTCCTACGGACAACAAATACGACAGACGGCACCGCGAAACCAACAATATTCGAATCGCGTGAATATCGACAAACAAGTCCGAAATTTCGGTAATGGGCAACGCAACCATACGGGAAGACTGAATGAAGAAAGGCAAATGCCTTTTCAAGACAGGAGGAACGTAAATTACGCTTCGATAAGTTCGGGAAACGATCCAGGCCCTCCTATTCAAATAACGACCGACCCTACTACGGAATCGAGCATTACGAATAGAGACAATTATAATGCGGGAAACGCCATGAATCGAGAAGACGTAGTCGGCGGTCCTTCTCGAATAGAATTCAGAGCCGATGTACACCGGCAATAACTCCTAGTAATATAGTAATAGAAGTAGACCTTAATAGTGTAGGAAACCAATCAACTATAACTTTACCCATTCGGTGGCCTACACAGAAATGTTTAACCTTTTTGATTGATTCGGGATCCGAAGTAAGTTTAATTAAATATGAAACCGGGATAAATCCCGATAATTTAAATACTCATTGTATAATCGAAACCATATATGGAGAATTGTTCCCTACGCTTGGATCATTCAAAGTGGCCCTCGAGTTCGCCAATGCAACAGGTCACTGCTTGATAAACCATAATTTCTTTTTGTTAAAACCAGGAGCTACCTTAGCGTACGATGCATTATTAGGAAACGATTTTATAAAGAAACATACCTGCATTATAGATAATTTGAGAGAAATCATAGCAATTAGACCGAAACCCGAAGCTGAGGAATCAGACGAGGATGAAAACATGGGAATAACCGGGGAAAATGTTAGTAAGACTTTTCAGAGCTCGGGATTCAAAGCCATAAGCCCACCTCTTTATGATTTGTCAGACGAAATAGAAGGAACTAATTCGAAGTTAACTAATGAAATAAATGAAGATATATTAAGAGACGTAGACAATAAATCGGAAGATAATTACGATTATCAAAGGGAAGCTGAGCGAAGCCCCTTACAAAACCCAGTTACTATCCCTGCAAGAGCAGAGACGATAGTGCAAATCCCAATTTTCACTAATAAGGATGTAGTTATTCGTAAAAGGGAAATTGTCCCTGGCGTATTCCTGGCGGCTACGATAGTTAGACCACAAAATAATAAGGCAAATGCATTAATTTTAAACTCCAACGAGGAAGATATAATTTTAGAAACAAATAATATGGAAGTCCAATATGAGGAATTGACTAACTTTAACTTTGTAGGGATTAATAGAGATGAAGATCCAGTAGAAAATCGTTTAAGAAAACTAACAAACCTATTAAAATTAGGGCACTGTAACACAGAAGAACGCACAACAATCTTGGACATCTGTCGTAGATACAATGATTTGTTTTATATAACAGGGGACTCCTTGACATGCACCGAAGCCATAGATCACCAAATTATCACGCAAACGGATAAACCCCCTGTTTACGTTCGACCGTATAGATTACCAAATGCACACCGAGACGAAATTCACAAACAGGTACAGCAAATGCTAGATGATGACATCGTAAGACATAGCTTTAGTCCATGGAACTCACCACTTCTCCTAGTGCCTAAAAAACCGGACGAAACCGGAAATAAGCGCTGGAGAGTTGTCGTTGATTTTCGTAAGCTGAACGAAATCACGATTGGGGATGCATATCCACTTCCAAATATAATAGATATTTTGGACCAGCTGGGCAGATCCAAGTACTTCAGTACACTCGACTTAGCCAATGGATTTCATCAGATCCTCGTAAGTGAAAAGGATCGAGCTAAAACTGCTTTTAGTACCCCTTTTGGACACTTTGAGTACAATAGGATGCCTTTTGGGCTCAGAAACGCTCCCGCAACGTTCCAACGGTTGATGAATACTGTCCTTACGGGACTCCAGGGAATACATTGCTTTGTTTACGTGGACGATATCGTCATCTATGGGTACGATCTCAAGGAACATAATGATAAGTTGATACGTGTATTAGAAAGATTACGGCAATATAACTTAAAACTTCAGCCCGAGAAATGTAATTTCATACGACAGGAACTCTCATATTTAGGGCATATAATTTCAAAAAATGGCGTAAGGCCAGACCCCAGGAAAATAGAGGCAGTAAAAGGCTACCCAAGACCACGAAAGGAGAAAGATATTAAAGCCTTTTTAGGTTTTGTAGGGTATTATCGTCGCTTCATTAAAAACTTCGCTAAATTAGCAAAACCCCTTACAAATCTTTTAAAAAAGAAAGTTGAATTTAAATGGGATGCTTTTTGCGATGAAGCCTTCCGTACGTTAAAGGGCAAATTGATCGATTCTCCAATCCTCGCGTATCCCGACTTCAAACGCGAATTTCTCGTGACGACGGACGCCAGTGATATGGCGCTAGGCGCGGTACTATCGCAGGGTGAAATAGGAAGCGATCTGCCAATATGTTATGCAAGCCGAACTCTCAACGCGGCCGAAACGAAATATTCCACTACGGAAAAAGAACTCCTGGCAATTATCTTCGCTGTAAAGCAATTCAGGCCATACGTTTACGGTAGGAAATTTACAATTTTAACTGATCACAGACCATTACAATGGCTGATGAATCTCAAAGAACCATCGTCACGGTTGATGAGATGGAGGATTTTATTAGACGAATACGAATATGAAATCAAATACAAACCCGGTAAAGCTAACGCGAATGCCGATGCATTGAGTCGAATCGTGGTTGAGGAAACCAAACCCACTCCCTCTACAAAAATACATGCCATTACAAGAAGTCGGCAAAAGATTTTAAACTCAGAAACTACCCCTCCCGGCTTCAGTAAAGCGACCAATGAGAAAGAGGACGAACTCGAAACCCCTTATACTAACATCTCCATAATAAATGATTCAATTTTCAAAAATGAAGAAATAAAGACTAAATTCTTCCTAATACCCCCCACAGAAACTAACGCGGAAAACTTTTTGAAGGAATCCGTACCATTATATCAAAGCCCCGATATCGGTGCGATCAAAGTCTTTAGCCATGATGACACAACATATGTTGTAACTAAAGTATTAAGCCCCATACGGACGAAACGAGATCAGGATGTTTTATCTGAAGCTATACAAAAGATGATGGATTATTGTAAAGAAAATAAATTAAGTCGGATGGATATCTCTGTACCCTGCCTTGGTGAGAAAGGTCTTTCCATGCGTAAGCACACCCAGTTAAATCTTTTCGAGTGCTTGAAAGAAGAGCCAATAAAAATCTTTATGTACACTAACTCCAAGGTGCAATTACACGATGCTGATGAAATAAACAAAATTATAAGCGACTACCACATCTCTCCCTTTGGAGGTCATCAAGGCGTATCACGAACATTAAAACGGGTCAAAATGACCTATTCCTGGCCAAATATGTTGCGGGATATAAAGACATTCGTTCACAAATGCGCGTCTTGCCAACGGAATAAACTATTAAGAAATCCTAAAATTCCCATGAACATTACATCCACTAGTACGAGGCCTTTCGAAAGAATTGCCTTAGATATAGTGGGTCCATTACCTATTAGTCATGAAGGAAACAAGTTCCTACTAACTTTTCAGGACGACCTAACGAAATTCTCCGAAGCTCTGCCATTGATTAACGCCGAGTCGATAACTGTGGCGAAAGCCTTCGTAGAAAAGATTATTTGTCGTCATGGAATCCCCGAATCGATCCTGACAGATCAAGGGAGCAACTTTCTGAGCAACCTTTTCAAGGACATATGTAAATTACTTAAAATGAAAAAAATAAACACAACTCCATACCACCCACAAACTAACGGTGCGTTAGAGCGAAGTCATCGGACTTTAGCAGAATACCTCAGACATTACGTGAACAAGGATCCTCTCTCGTGGGACGAATGGGTCCCCTACTCCATGTTCGTGTACAACACGACACCGCATTCTAGCACTAACTACACACCTTATGAGCTTCTATATGGATTTCCTCCCAATATCCCTAATACATTAGAGCAAAAGCCACAGCTCTCTTATAATTATGAAAACTACGCGAATGAGCTTAGAGCACGTCTACAGCACGGTTATCAAATGGCGAAGGAAACACTAATTCGCAAGAAGCAACAATCGAAAAACTATTATGATGAAAATACGCAGGCTAAATCATTTAACATAGGCGACAAAGTCTTAATAAAGAAACACATGCGAACGAATAAGCTATCTCCACTTTGGGAAGGACCCTATGAAGTGATAGAAATATTGTCGAAGGAAAATTCAGTTATAAAAGTAAAGAATAAATGCAAAACCATTCACAATAATGATGTTAAACTTTTCATCGAATGAAATTAACGTAGAGAACCTTTTCAATATACCTACTAATAAAGCTTTAAATAACTACTACTGATATTTCACCGTTTCTGACGACACAAATATTGAAGAGCTGTGGAGTAGAACAAAGGGCGCTATATTGACGGCTGCGGAAACGAGCGTCGGTTATGTCCAGAGAAACATGCAACATTGGATCTCGGACACTACCTGGCAAAAAATAGAACGCAGGAGGGCCCTCAAAAATAACGTAAACTCTACAAGCGACCCGGAAAGACGTCACCAACTTGAACGGGAATATTCCCAATTACACCGGGAAGTAAAGAGAAGTGTGCGGCGTGATAAAAGGCAGCAGATAAATGAGCTCGCAGAAAAAGCGGAAAACGCGGCAAACACAGGCAACAGTAAAGTGCTGTACCAAATTACTAAACAGCTCTCGGGAAAGCACTCTACTAAAAAACATGCCGTTAAGAGTGAGGATGGAAGGCTGTTGTGCAGCGACGAGGAGCAACTCCAAAGATGGAGAGATTACTTCTTCGCCGCCCTGAATGGTTCACTTGCACAAGAACCTCAGGAAAACAGCAACAATGCACAGCCGATAAGAATCAACACCCGGGCCCCATCCAAGACGGAAATAGTAACCGCAATTCATGCGATGGCCAATGGTAAAGCAGCTGGAAAAGATGGCATCCCGCCAGAATTGTTGAAAGCCGATTCAAGCCTCATAGCAGATGCGCTTCAGCCAATCCTGGAAATAGCATGGAACACCTGTACCTTTCCGGAGGATTGGACGGAAGTTATCATAGTCAAAATACCCAAAAAGGGGGACCTAACAATATGCGACAACTGGAGAGGCATCTGTCTATTATCTACTGTGGGTAAAATCTTGTCCCACACTATACTATCAAGAATAAGAGAGGCAGTAGATCAAACGCTTAGAAGGCAGCAGGCCGGATTCAGGAAGGGCCGTTCATGTATAGATCACATCAACACCTTAAGAATAATAGTGGAACAGTCTACTGAATTCCGATCCCCCCTTTACCTTGCTTTCGTAGATTATGAGAAAGCGTTCGACTCGGTTAATAGGAGCTTTATATGGCAGGCATTACGGCGACGTGGACTGCCTGATAAAATAATAGAATTGATAAAAGCCCTTTACAACAATTCCAAATGCAGAGTTCTCCATAATGGAAAATTATCCGACAGCTTCGAGGTGAATTCAGGAGTACGACAAGGATGTCTACTTTCGCCATTACTATTTCTTATAGTAATAAATGACATTCTTGTCGGCGCTCTAGATAGTAGAACAGGCGGCATACAATGGGGTTTGCTAGATCGCCTTAAGGACCTCGACTACGCGGATGATATCTGTTTGCTGGCCCACAGACATCAGGAGCTTAAAAACATGTTAAACAATTTGGCAACAGAAAGTAGTCTAGCAGGCTTAAGGCTGAATCCGAACAAAACCAAAGAAATGCGGATAAATGCAAACACACTTGAACGAACTGCGCTGAATAACCGTGACGTGGAACTGGTAGATAAATTCTGCTACCTCGGTAGCATTATTACCGAAAATGGCGGTGCAGAAGAAGACGTCAGTTCCAGAATAAATAAAGCACGAGGCGCATATGCATGCCTGTTCCGCATATGGAGATCAACGGAGATCTCAACTAACACCAAATTGCGGCTGTTCAACTCCAACGTTAAGGCAGTTCTTTTGTACGGTTGCGAAACATGGAAAGTCACCCAATTCATCACAGGGCGCCTACAAGTCTTCATCAACAGATGCCTGCGTCGTATCCTAAAAATCCGCTGGCAAGATAGAATTTCAAATGAAGAGCTATGGCGCCGTGCCGGCCAAGAAAGGATAGACGACCAAATCAGGCGAAGGAAATGGAATTGGGTTGGCCACACCTTGCGACGCGATAACGAAAACCTAGCCAAACAGGCCCTTGACTGGAACCCGCAAGGATCCCGTCGAGTTGGAAGACCTAGAACAACGTGGAGGAGGACCCTACTAGCAGAGGCCGCAACAACTGGGAGATCCTGGTCAGAGCTGAGAGCTGTCGCGCAAAACAGAGTCCGCTGGAGGGCAACTGTTTCCGCCCTATGTCCCATGAGGGATTAAAGGGGCACAAAGAAAAGAAGAAGATATTTCACACTACTAACCCGACCTCCTTTTAGGTCAACATGTATGCACCTCTAATTTTTGCTATGATAACAATGACGTATGGGAACATTGTCATCACTCCTATCATCGATAACCCCGGAATATATTTCGAAGAACTCGGAAAGATAGAGTTTTACTCGAATGAGTGGAAGGTCATCACATACTGCGATCTAAAGTCTTTGGAGAGCACCTTGACACACATAACGCAGTACGTAAAGGAAGTAACCGACCTGTGTGAGTCTATAACCGGTGAACCCAATTTCTCCGTGATATGTGACAGCATAATAATAGAGGCTAAACATTTAATGTATGATCTCGGACAAAAATTCAAGCTACTAAGGAAGTCCAGAAATAAGCGTAGCGCATTCGGCATAATAGGAACAGTGAGTAAGTCACTTTTTGGAACATTAAACGAGGAAGATGCACAATATTATGATCGACAAATCGACAAGCTCCAGATGAACGATAACCATCTCATAAACCTACTTAGGAATCAGACGCTAATTATAGAGACCACAGCTAATATTTTTAATAAATCCCAACTATCGATGGAAAACCAAGTCATCGCACTAGGCGCAAAACTCTTAAAGGTCAAAGCTATGGTGGATGGCCTATATAACGAGAGCCACAACGAAAAGGTATTTTCAGAAATGGAATCTCTCACTTCTCTCACTACACTCATAATGTTACGTTATCAAAATATTATAAATAGCATAATAGACTCAATGACTGAAGTTAGAAATGGAAAGTTTCACCCAGAAATCATAAACACTGAGCAGCTGGAAACAGTTCTAACAACCATAAGAAAGCAATTGCCGAGCGATATAAGACTCCCTACAAGCCTAAGTCACGGTGATGTGATTTCCATTTATCGAGTCAGCCACATAAGTACGACAATTCATAACGAAAAGATAATTTATGAGCTGAAGATTCCATTGCCTTTTAAAGGGAATTACCAAATTTTCAAAATAATCCCGTTACCAACTATTCACGACGGACGATTATCATTTATACAACCGAGCATCAATTATTTAGTCATAGATTATGATAAAGAACATTATTACGACATGACACGAAAAGAATTTGCAAACTGTGTCGCGGAAAACCACGACCAATATTTATGTCGGGCACTCCATCCAATTTTCAGGTTGGACCCAAGAACCAACATTTGCGAACTGCAACTGCTCAAAAGAGGAATTACAGTTCTTCCCCTTTGCAATCTAAGACAGATTAATCAGACCACTACATGGATCCAATTATCTCAAGTCAATAAATGGCTTTTTTCTACCTTAAAAACACTCACTGTCGAATACATTTGTGAGGATAAAATCGCGCCCCATTTCCTTTCGGGCGTCGGAATAATAGAGATTTCTGGCAACTGTTACTTACGTGCCCCAGATCTGATAATACGAGGGTATTCGACTAAAGTCACAAAATTAAAAAAATTCTACATACCTCCAATGAACCTGTCGCGCATTCTAGAAAATGTTACCAGCAAAAGGCCCACCGAAGAATTCACCGATAGTAACGTAGCTTTAATCAAATATGATCCTCAGAGTGATTTAGGGAAATTATCGAAAAGTATAAAATTAGAAAAGGAACAAGAAAGTCTCAAACGATTGGACTTACATACAATCCACCACTATTCACTGACATATATCATTGCCCTAATAATTCTATCTTACGCTATCTATAAATTTTATCATAGACAGCGCTCATTTAATGTAGCGAGGAGCACGAATCCTTCAGAGGGAACCGAATCTACAGATATGCCCATGCAGGCTGATAGACCTATTGTATTCACGATAGGCTCCACCAATGAGCCATAATAGTAACATATTTGAAACTTTATCTTTTGTCAATATAATGAATTAATTTCAGAAAAATTATAAGAAATTTAGTAGTAAGAAATGTTATTAAAACAATTAATCCTTTAAACATATATATCGAAATATATAAGTAAAAATAAATATAGATAACCTTATAAATTTATATATCATATATTCAATGATCTCATCCTCGTGCAGTTGTAAATTATTGGCCAGCACTAAATTTTCTAAAGAAGTAGTCGAGGAAGTCATCGTTATTCCTGAACCTTAACATCTCAAAATCCCTCCATTGACTTTCTTGGTTTGCTAAGCCTCCAAATAGATCCTCCAAATTCACCATTATTTCATATATATTTTTGTGTACTTTAGAATTTTTGGTATAACAAAAATGATGAAAAAATAATTATGTAAAAAAAAAAAAAAAAAAAAAAAAAAAAAAAAATTTATATTTTCTATTATTATTATTATGATTATTAATTATCAAATATTGTGAAATATTCGTAACAGAAAAATAAGTAATGCATAAAAAGTTAATATTTTATTTTAAAAAAATTCTTTTATTAATTATAAATATACATCATAAACTTTTTATAATTTAGAAACAAAATAAACAATAATAATTGCATCGGTTTACCCTCATACTAATAGCATTACGTAATAAGAAATCTTAAACAAAATGTAAGTCAAAAACCCGATACCGACCTGCCGACCCCTAGTGATCGTTGTATCAGAAAATTCAATCCTCTTCAAGGATATGAATTTTCTTTTTTTTAGAGGGATGGTGTTATGATCCCATAACAGTATATACTGTAAACAGCACAATTGGCATAAATTTCCAATCGTCAAGTGCATTGCACTTATCAAAATTCTTTTTCTTTCTTTTAACGAACTTGCAAAAGTATTAGAGTCATCATAAATTCTTCAAATTTACGATGACTATGTTATTTATTCTAACGTATTAAATTACACATTGCCCACTTGTGCATACGCCGGAAACCCAAGCCACGCTTGGACTTATGATATAAATCTGCTGATAATGCAAAGCGTCCCGAGGGTTCGCTTTGAGCCTAATAACCAACTGAAGGCGAGTTTTGAACCAACCGCAATAGAGAGCGGACGCGCCGGTATCGGGTCTTTACACTAACGTACATGTACAAGTTAATTAAAATAAAGTTAATTTAATTTAAAATAAAGTTAATTTAATTAAAAGAAAGTCAATTTAATTAAAATAAAGTTAATTCGTTAAAATAAAGTTCAGTGTTTAATCTTTTTCAAATACCTGTAATTGCGTAGTTCAAGCTCCCCCGTCTACACTCCTCACCAGAAGGAAGGCACGGTGTAGAGACGGGATACAACACTAGCACAAAAATATTCCCCGACAGATTACAACTTGTTAATTTCTAGACTTTGGTCTTTTCGTCGATGCTGAGTGGATGGGCGCGATTCTTTTGTTTTGAAGGAGTGGGGTCCCTCGGGCGCTAGTTTTTGTATTGCCGCGAATGAGACGAAAACAAATTTTAGCAAATTTACCGGTACTTTTGATGTTTTTTCTAAAATGTCCTTCGACGAGTGTCTTGAGAGTTCCGGATCGGAGGAAAGTATCTCCAACAGTTCGGTTTCTGGCAATAATACAATAAGGTCTATTGGCAAATATAATAATTCCAATAACCTGAAAAACAGTGAAAATTTTCGGGGTGATAGAAGGAAGATGTCCGTGAGTGACAGAAACACCGCTGGTCGTCCGGGGTTGGTAAAAAAAAGCATCTCTTGAATGCTGTTTTGAAATTTAAGGACCAAATTGTGTCGGCAGGTAGTGTGCTGCAAATTACAGATCCAGTGTGGGACGAGATAGCTGCTGAGTTGGGTGGCCTTTATAAGAAAACATCGATAAGGGTCAAAATTTGTAAAAACGATGAGGATGTGCTTGGTTATCTCGGGCTCAAAAACCTCGATAACAATACCCGTGATGAATTGGGGTTTCATCGTCAAAGAAAAGTTGCCGATAATACAGATGAGTCTGTTAATGAAAGTTATGCCGCAAACAGCACTCTTGACCATTCCAATTCAACGCGAAATTTCGAATTTTTTATTCAAAAAGACGAGTTTGAAGGCATCATTGATAAAAAGATGTATTCGCGCCGAACTGACAAGGGACGAAAACAAACGGAGAGATTGGCATATGTCTTCAAGTCAGGCGTGCATCAGCAGTTACCTAGTTTATAGCAGAAAAATTAAATCGATTTAACTCAAAGTTACATCCAAATTTCGAATTAGCGTATAAACGGGTATTAAATACATTCTTATAACTATGGCTTAAGCCGAAATATTTCGGTTTAAGCCAAAATTCGAATTACCTCGTTTATAGGATAAAAAATTTTGGATGATCCATAATTCGAATTATTTTTGGAGTAGCTATAAACTAGGTAAGTTTCTCGCCGAAA
The DNA here is from genome assembly GCA_949987705.1 of Thereva unica. Classification (NCBI taxonomy): domain Eukaryota; kingdom Metazoa; phylum Arthropoda; class Insecta; order Diptera; family Therevidae; genus Thereva; species Thereva unica. Next base: position 113,385,734 of record OX465283.1, read on the forward strand.
ACATTTATGAACACACGTCGCTATCTTGCGCATTCATGACTGAGCATGCCAGTGTCAACATAAACACAACTGTAATATTCCAATATTACCAGTTATCTTTTATATACATGGCAACGCTACTTTCACCAGTAAGAAGAAGACAGCTAGACTTTAAGGTCGGCAACATTCATTGTTGTTGTGAAACTACTGTAAAATGGTTGTGAAATAAAACACCACGTTCTTGATTAAAAATAAGTTTATTGATTATTTAATTTAACCATCTGCATAACAAACAGCCCTTACCACCGTACATTATCGCTTATGCAAGTAGAACGTTCACGAACGTAGAACAGAGGTACAGTCAAATTGAAAAAGAAACATTAGCAGCCGTATGGGCCATACAACACTTCCATCTATATTTATATATGGATCAATTTTCACATTACACTCTGATCACAAACCGTTAGTAAATATACTAAACAACACAAGATCATCACCTAATGCTCGCATCGAGAGATTATGCCTACGACTACAGCAGTATCAGTTCAACACAGTCCATCAAAAAGGAAGCAGCAACCCCTCTGATTATATCTCGAGACACCCGATGGAATCTGTAACTAGTGAAATGCATGACTTGAAAATAGAAGCTCATGTTAATTTTGTTCTTCTCAACTCAGTGCCAAAAGCTTTATCAGTAGAAAAAATTGCAAAAGAAACTAGATCAGGTGTTATTCTCCAATTATTAAAGAAAGCTTTGAACGACAATAGATTATGATCGAAAGAAGAGTTAAAACCATATCATAAAATCAACACTGAGATAACAACGTGTAAAGATATTGTACTCAGAACAAACAGAATAATACTACCAACAAGTCTTATTGAAGAAGCCATTCAAGAAGCTCATTATGGACATTTGGGAATTGAGAAAACAAAACAACTCCTTCGTCAAAAAGTAGAGAAATATGTCCGTAGCTGTCTTGCATGTCAATCAGTAACACCAAACAAACAACGCTGTCCGATAACAACGCCATCGAGTCCAAAACATCCGTTCCAAAGCATAGATATCGATTTTGCTGGACCGTTTCCAAACAATAAGTATTTATTTTTAATTATTGATGAATACTCTAAATTTCCTATAGTCGAGGTTACATCTTCCACAAGCTTTAAACAAATTGAGCCGATTCTTAGCCGAACATTTTCATTATTTGGGATACCAGAAAACATCAAATCCGATAATGGACCACCATTCAATGGGCAAGAATTCAAAGGATATCTAAGTAATTTAAACATCAAACACTGCGCTATAACCCCTTTATGGCCAGAAGCTAATGGCATGTCAGAACGATTTGTAAAAGCACTAAAAAAATCTGTTTTATGCTCAGTACTAGAAACCAACAAATTTGATCAGCAATTGTTCGAGTTCCTAATAAACTATAGAAGCGTTCCACATAGCACAACAAAAAGATCTCCATATGAATTAGTTTTCAAAAGAGAAATAAACACACTACTGCCGTCAATAAAGAAGAAAAGCAAGATGCCAAGATATGACAGTGCAACAGATACAAACAACAGGAGAAAGCAAAACGAACAAGCCAACAAGAAAAGAAGAGTCATAGAGCATAAATTTAAAAGAGGAGATAAGGTACTTTGTAAACAGAGAAAGTTTAATTCTTTTCCACCATTACATGACCCAGTTCCGTACCAGATAGAAAAGATTGTCAACAACCAAATTCATGCAACTAGACATGAGAAGAGAATCATCCGAAATGCATCATTCTTCAAACTCTATATTCCTTCTTCCAAAACACTTTACCCTCAAAATAACATCCCCTCATCCTGTAAGTATTCTCACTTTCCAGAACATAAACAAACTTCACCTAGAAACACAGAGGCATACGCTAGAGATAACAATATAGAACGCCAGACCCGAATACGCAGATAGAGGAAATATCTAAAAATTCATCTGCAATAGAAGAATCGATTAACAGTCAGCACCCTGATTCACCCTCGCAAGAAGTAACAGGCACGTCTAACAATCTGAAGGATTTCCCAGCACATCATCAGGAAAGACCACATCGTTCACGAAAGTTACCGTCCGATTTAAAGACTTCAAATTATTTTAATAACAACCTAGTGGGGACATTCTTTATCTGAAGTAGAGGAGGAGATGTAATATTCCAATATTACCAGTATTCTTTTATATACATGGCAACGCCACTTTCACCAGTAAGAACAAGACAGCTAGGCTTTAAGGTCGGCAACATTCATTGTTGTTGTGAAACTACTGTAAAATGGTTGTGAAATAAAACACCACGTTCTTGATTAAAAATAAGTTTATTGATTATTTAATTTAACCATCTGCATAACAAACAGCCCTTACCACCGTGAAGCATCACAACAACTAGGGGTGTCTTTACAGGTGTAGGTTCCGGGTAATCTGGGGTTTGTTTGGGCTAAAACTCAAGATGAACGGTGTTAATAAATTTTTCCCGCCCGGCATATGATTTTAATTAATGTTTCCTAAATATTAAGAATGTTTTTTTTCCGGGCGGTGTAACTTCAAGTTGAAGCTGGGCAATTTGTTCATAATTAATTAGGGGAAACGTTAATAAAAAAATTTCCTGTCTTAATATATTCTAATAAACTATTAATAAATTATCCCAGGGGTATTTTTTGGGCGGGGTGGCGGAATGGCTGGTGGGGCTTCAAGGTGCTGAAATTTGAACGGATTCGTGAAGTGTTTATAAGAAACAAAATTGATTGCGAAGTGTAAAAAATATATTTATATATAAATACATATAATACACAAGTGGTTGTGAACTGTTAAGTGAAAAAATGGAAAGCGATGGTTTGGAAGGCTCACCACCTGATGTTAATCTGGATCAAGGTAAGGAAGAAAATATATTTATTAATGAAAATGACCATGTTAAACGCGAAAATGCATTGCTAAAAAGGGAAATTGAATTACTGGAACGGGAAAAAGAATTGCTGATGAGAGAAAGGAGCATGAGTTGCTCCAATAGCGAATTAGAACTGAATTAATTTACTGGATAAATAATTTAATTCGTAAATTTAACCCATCTAAAAATCAAGAAATTGCGGCTAGTTGGATCGCGACAGTTGAGGGGTAAAAAAAATTATACAGGTGAAGCGACATGGATACACCATTCTATGCAAGGTTAAGATTGGGGGGGGGGGCTTCGAGTTGGTACCAATCCAAACAAGATATTATTAAAAGCTTCGCATTATTCAAGGAAGAGCTTTTGAAGAGTTTTCCAACGAGTCAGGATTACTCTTCAATTCACAGGAAAATTATGGAAAGGAAAAGGAAACCTGGGGAAGCAATTGAAGATTACGTTTACGACATTGCAGCCTTAGCCAAACGAATTAATTAAGGGGAAGTGTCGACAATTAGATAAATTATATCAGGGTTGGTAAATCCAAACTTGATTAATGTGTTAGCAGCGGCGAGTTGTGAGAGCATCCCTATCTTATTGCAAAAAATCAAAAATTATGAAGAGATTCGCGACCAGGAGCAATCGAGGAAGAATTTCACCCAGGTAAAGGAATCCGGTTCAGACAACAGACCTGCGTTTGGACAAAATATTACCAATCACACCCAATTTCATCCCAAGCTCGACAGAACAAGTCAATGGAAGCGTGATTACCAAAGAACACATCCTTATAAACGGTTGGATTATAATCATAGTCCAAACATTATGTGCTTCAAGTGCAACAAACCGGGGCGAGAAATTGCCAAGTAAATAGCGAGCTTAAATGTTACCGATGCAACCAAAGAGGCCATATTGCGAAAAATTGCAACGTGAAACAAGTCGCAACACTTGACGTGGACCCAAAAACCAGTGAGATGGATGAATACCACAAAATCATTAAAATTGCGGGAAAACCATTTTTAGCATTTCTCGATTTAGGCAGTGTGTGTAGCACAATTAAAGAGAAGGAAGTAGGTGCTCCTGCTTTTGACCTGCGTTGAGCCTGCTTTTGACGAGGTTGAGCCTCGTGTTAATTGTGAAATTCGAGAAGTGCGTCATTAATTTGGATTTTGATTTTGATGAAAATTATTATTAAATAACTTTATTTTGTGTAATTTTTATGCAAATAAATAATTAAATAAATTAGTAACAGTGTAAATTAAGGTGAAGACTAAGAAACTCTTTTCTACTATGTCTACTAAATAAACCGTAAAATAAAACTGGAAAAAACTAAAGCTTGCCCCTCTAGTGGAGTTAGGGAAGGACCAAAAATTTGTTAAGGAGGTGCTTACAAATGTAGACTTCTGGTCTAGCGCTGATAGGAGTAGAGATGCTTTAAATGATTTACTAAAAAACTGCGACCGAATACAAAAGCAGGTAATTAACAAAATTCATAGTGCCTCCCCGCCAAAGAGGACAAGTTGAAAGACGCTGAAATAACAGGTGCAACTGCTCAATGTATTATGCTGGGGATGCCCCCACTGATGATAGGGAAAGGCGGACTCCGGCCGTCCCTAACGAAGCTCCCGCCGCCATCGTAGATAATGATGAGGGTTGGACCCTAATCAAACAACGCTCTCGTATCATCAACACCAACAACAATAACATCAACATCAACCCTGGTAATGGTAGTGGCAACCGTTTTGCCCCCCTTCAATCCGAAATAAACACCGACTCTTCTGGTAACAAAGTTAGTAATAGTTCTAATAAATATTCTAATTCTAATTTTAACAATCCCACTAAAAACTTTACCAACAACAGCAATAACTTTAAGACTGCCAACTCCAATAATAATAGTTCTGATCGTGATAATGGCAGGAAGCCTATTGACTTTGCTAAACATGAAGGCGTATCAAGTAATAAGGGATACTGTCCACCCATAGTAATACAAGAAGTTAGTGTGAGATACCTCACAAAAATGATTTTCCATCTGTACCCCGGTTGTCGCAGAGCTCAATAAAAGAGGGGAAGAGGCAACAGTGAGGACAACAGCAAAGATAACAGTGCGGACAACAGCGAGGAAGAGAGCGAGGACGAGAATGAAGATGGAAATGGTGTAGTGATCGACCAGGAAGAAGACGAGGAAATCAGTTTAAGTTGCGGTGAACTCGCGAAATTTATAAAAAAAGAACGAAAAGTAGTTTACCTTTTTAAACGCTCTGCAAAAAAGAACAAAGTCTGTCTCGAAAAGTACGTGAAAGCTGAGTTTCCGGGTAAAGATCTAGTTTTACTTCCTGACGTTAAAACCAGATGTCCAAAAAAAACGATCTTTCGTTTTAATTGCTAACATGTCGAAAATTTAGTAAATAATAGGTACGTTGCCAAAAACGATTGTTTCTCTAAAAAGTGTACCATCAAAATTAAAAAGTCCAATATGTCCATAAGCTTACAATCCGACGGCGGCAGAACCCAATATGTATACATATTGGGTTATGGCTACTAAAACTATCAACTTATAATATGACTTATTGGGTTATGGCAACGTCGCTTCACGTTCCACATTTCACAAGTGGCAAAGCTAAAGGGAGTCAGTGAGTAAGCATAGTGAATTAATGTGATTTGAAGTGTTGTATACTTATTTTAAAAGATCAGAGCAAATAGTCGCGATGTGTTCATTAGGTAAGTTTATATTTTTATAAGAATTTAAATATGTGTCAAAATCTTTTTAAATCTATCTTGCTTAACTGTTAAAGTTAAGTACCGTTAACCGGGCGTTATGGTTTTGTGTGTGTCTGTTTCAAATCATAGTCGTTGTTACATTATTAGTTTATAATGATTATTAAACATTTGTATATTATTATAGATTATTGTATTATTATTTTTCACTTAACAGAAGAAGACTCCGTTGAGGAAATATTAAATGACTTTTCGTCCGATGATTCTATGGCAGACAAAACCTATGTACCATATGGCGATTCAGATATCGAAAATGTCCAACCTAATACCTCGTTTGGACAAAGTAGGGAGAGCGAGAGAATGAATGTCCCGGAGGCAATAAATGCTCCAATGCGAAAGAAAATAGGAATAAATAGACGAAAGAAAGAGAAGCAAATGCGTGATCACGGGAAGAAGGCGAAAACAAGAGGGGGCAAAATAATTCAAGCGAAAAATTTGCATGTTATTGATAAGTTGTGTTTTTAAAAAGTTAATGCAGAACAACAAAAAGCTTTTCATGACAAGTTTTATGAATATTCCAAAACGGAACAAAATTAGATTTTGGCAGGAGGTATCACTCTATCTAAAAAGAAATGTGAAAAGAAAGGTCGAGGCAAAACCGGTCTCAACCACGACCGGCAAATCACTGCTGACTATTATTTGGAGGTGGGAGAATAGATGAGCGTACTGAATCGGTCTGTAAAACTATGTTTCAATCAGTTTATGGAGTCACGAAATTCAAAATTGATTATTTGGTACAGAAACTAAAACAATCGCCAGTATCACTTAAGGATAAAAGAGGAAGCTATGAGCCGAAAAACAAGAAAAATGATGAGCGTAAGTCGATGTTGGAGCATATAGAGAAATATCCTAAGTACGAAAGCCATTATTCACGACGTGATTCTCAAAAGAAGTATCTTCAAAGCCATTTGAACATAAGCATACTCTATAATGAATACAAGAATGAAAATCCAAATGCAGCCTCATACGATTTGTTTCGGGAAGTATTTAATTCAACGGGATACTCCTTCAAACAACCGCATGTTGACACATGCAAAACATGTGATTCCTATGTAATGAAAATAAAGTGTGCTACACACCCAGATGAAAAGAACGAATTAACCTTAGAACATAATAAACACAAAGATATGGCAGATTTAGGATACCGATCAAAAGATTTTGATAAAAACAAAGTTATGGAAGATTCATCATTAAGAGTTTTAGTATTTGACTTGCAGCAAGTTCTAGATACTCCTTCACTGACGGCCAACGTGTCTTTTTATAAACGCCTCTTATCCACGTACAATTTAACTATCAGAGATTATGTCGTAGGAGGTGGGACCACTGATTGTTACATGTGGCATGAAGCAATCGGGAAAAGGGGCTCTGAGGAAATAGCTTCATGTGTTTGGAAAAAACTTGAAAGCCTTCCTGTTAATATCAGCCATGTTGTGACCTATTCAGATACATGCGGAGGACAAAACAGAAATATCAACATGGCCTGCATGTTTTCATTGTTCGTCAGCAGAAGCAGCCACATTAATTGTGTGGATAAAAAATTTCTGTTGCCAGGCCATACTCATCTTGAGTGTGATGTAGACCATGCTCGTATTGAAAGAGCAAAAAAGACTTCGCAAGTGCCAATTATGATTCCCCGAGACTGGTTTCAATTCGTCCGTACCATAAGAGGCAAAAAGCCCTTTCAAGTTCATGAAATGAGTCAAGAGGATTTCATATCGTTTTCCAAAATAGTTCAGGAGCATTTAGTTCGACGAACTACTGATACGGATGGAAATAAAGTCAATTGGCTCGAAATTAAATGGATACGATATGAAAAAATTTTTGGACTACTTCATTTTAAAAACTAGCTCGATGATAAGAGCTTTCGAGTTATTGATTTACGGCGAGCAAAACGTGGTAGACGGGCGACACCCTTATTAACAAAGTGTTACGACGGCCCACTTCCTATTAATCATTTAAAAAAGAAAGATTTGTTAAGCCTTCTTAATATTATCCATCCAGACTGCCATAGTTTTTATTTAAACTTAAAAGATAGCCTGAGTGTGCCAGAGCTTGAAGATGACAACACTAATGAAATGGATTAATTATTTTGTTTTTGAATTTAAATAAATATAGTTGATATACATATTTACTAAATACTTTTTACTTCCTTATTAACCTATTCATACTACATTAGCAAAATTTCTTCAGAAAAAAAATTAGTGGCTCAAGCAGGTAAATACCGATATGTCGTAAGTGGAAAGTATAAAATTTATACATATTTTATACATTTAATGTACAATTCATGAAGAAACTTGACGAAGACAAAAACCGATATGTCCAATTTATCTTCCTATTTCTAATACTATTTACAAATTTATTGGCATCTCTCAATTTTTATTAAGAAAACCCTATAAGAAGCTCAACCATTCGATATTGTAGTAATTAAACAAAAATTAGATTTACGATATCGGTTTAAACTTAAAAAACCGTTTCCTGAACAATTGTATATTTGGACATATCGGGTTCTGCCTTAGTACCACAGAAATTACTGACGGCAACCATGGAAGCACTTGCTCCTATAAAAGTAGCAGTAGAAAGCCTTTGTCGAAGAGACGCAAATCTGCTTTTAGCAGATACAGTGATTGACTTCATGATCACCGACTTAGAAGGACAGCAGACAGAGATCAATGAGAAGCTGAGAGAGGCAATCATCGTACGGATCCTGGAACGACGCACTGATATATCTCAAGTGCGGCAGTTTTTGAACGACGGTGAGCAAAACAGCATTGAGCTGTGCAAAAAATTTAGCAAGCCAGCTATTGCGAGAATTGTCACGAGGTTGATCAAGGCTGTATCCAAATCCCGAAGCAACTTCCGAAGAGGAAACAGGTGGTTCCAGTACTGAAAGTGCTTCTAAAGATTGTAACGGTCGGCCGGAAATATATTGGAACCAGTCTGACATGGCTTATTTACAACCAATGAAGCCGTTCGGTGCTAAATTTGTTTTTAACTCTTTTAATGGAAATTTTTCTGCAACCCAGGCTACTTTAAATTACATCTTGCTAATTTGTTACTGGATTCCAACTTAGGCGAAATGCGCAATAGGAAAATAGAAAAATCCAAAAACAACCAAAATATGCACCACCCTGTACAAAAAACGGGAAGCATTAAGAGCCTATATTTAAGCGTTCCACATCGGTCCAAACGAACAAAAATAGAAAACTAAAGAGAGGAACACACAAAACAACAGAAAAACGAGAAATAGGAAGGATCTCTCCCGGCTTCAGCTGGAGATTACGAAAGGGGCTGGGAAAGAGTGGTTTGTGACCGAAAAGAAGAGATGGATGAGAAGAAACATTCTCTTGCGGTCTGGAGTAAAGTGGCTGACGTCGGCAGGAAGAGTTTTTCGGGAGCAGTCAGAGCGGTTGGTTTTTGGAAGTCGGAGGACAGGTGAAAAAGTTGGTCAGCAAGTAGTGATTTAGCTGCACCAAGAAAATTAAAAAAAAAAGAAAAAAAATTAATTAATTAAAAAGGACCGTAGGGCGATAGGCGTTGTGAGGTGCATCCCGAGGACAAGGAACTATATTTTTGGGTATTTCTACATCCCCATCCCCCAGACCTAGAGGCGGGACACAAAAGGAGGCACACGTGGCTGTAGCGGTTAGAATGCAGAATAAGGTAGCGCGATAAGTATCCATAAAATAGATATCGCACCCCCGCTCAAAGACTGTCACAAGTCAAAAATCAATAAAATGCTGTTTATTACTGGAATAGTCATAAAATAATTAGTTCTATCGTCTCAAAAGTGTCTCAAATTTAGTTACAATAATTTCCGGTAGATGGTACTAGTGCCACTGTTCCGTCGATAAAACACTCGCACCATCGAATCATCAACAGTGTCATTTCTTAGTTGTGCCGAAGTAAACGTGTAGAAGTGAAACGCAAATAGTGTCATTTTTTGGATTGTGTCGTTTTATTTGATTAAGGTAAGTTTTAAAAATTGATATGATTGTCTTGTAAAGAGTACCATTTTGGTTTGTGACGTTAATTTGTCGGTTAACACAAAAAAACCTTACTATACATCTAATAGAGCGTCACAATTTAAAGGGTGTCAATTTACCGTTAAATTAATTAGTATTATTGTTTATTTTGTGTCACTTTATGTTTTAAAATGGCAAAAGAGTCCATTTGAATTTGAAATATCACGATTTGAAACTTCAGAAATATTCAATAAAACGAAGACAAATCAGTTTATGACCAATTGTATTATGTTGTTTTAGATCAAAATGAGTTTAAGGAGTCTACAAATGCTTAAATTATGCAATCCTGAGGCACCGTTGCTCACCGCTCTTGACAAAAAAAGTCCGAGTTTGAATTGTACAGCCGTTACGTCACAAGATGACAAAGAAAATTTTCCTAAAGAAGCTGAACAGAACAGTAAGGACATACTGGGTATACTACCTACCTAGTCAATATTATACCTTTTTTATTTATTTAGTTTTTGTTTTATTTTAAATTAAAGATCCACACTATCACTCTCCAACCTCATCGAGGAGTTCATCGTCGTCGAGTTCGTCAGGTTCATCGTCAAGTTCATCGTCATCTTCATCGAGTTCATCTTCTGATTCGGAAGGTGATACTGATGGCAACTGTGCTAAGGTAGGGAGTAATAGTAATGCTAGTGAAGACACTGGCTTAAACTCGACAGCTAAAAAAACCCGGAAGAGATCATCTAACAGTAATCAATGGCATCAAAATAAAATAAAATGCCTTAGAAACTCTGGGAAAGCCTACACTACAAAAAACAAAAAGAATGTTCGTGCCAAAAGATTACAACCCCCTTGTAATGAAAGATGCCGACTTAAATGTACGTCTTTTTTACCAGACCACATAAGAAAAGAGATACATATAAAGTACTGGGCTCTTGGTGATATTAATAAACAGAGACACTTTATTGATAAGCACATAAAAAGTATTGCAGTTAAATACCGATAAACAACGACAGCTGCAGGGAGAGAAAACAACCATGCCTTTTATTTTGAGGTGGAAGGCGAATTAAAGCGCGTATGTAAGACAATGTTTAAATCTACCCTTGATATAAATGATAGGACCATCAGAACCGTTATTGATAAAACTAAAGGTGGATTTTTAGAAGAAGATATGAGAGGTAAACATAAAAGTCATAAAACTGTAGATCCTTCTATTAAAGACGGCGTTCGGAGGCACATTCAGTCTATTCCTAGAATCGAAAGCCATTATCTGAGAGAGCAAACGAGTCGTGATTTTATTGATGGCGGAAAAACTTTGACTGACTTGCATAACGACTACATGCAGCAATGTAAGGACAGAAATCTCCCTTATGCTAATTTGGTCATGTATTCTCGTATATTTAACTGCGAATTCAATCTTGGATTCTTCGTACCAAAAAAAGATAGGTGTGAGCTTTGCGTCGCATTTGAGAATGCTACAGGTGATAATAAAAAGGAGTTGAAACCAAAATATGACCTGCATCTGATAGAAAAAAAACTGTCGAGAGAGGAGAAAGATCTCGACAAAACTAAAGTTGCTGATAATTATGTAGTCGCTGTTTATGATCTGCAAGCTGTTTTACAAGTACCGCGGGGCGATGTGTCCGTTTTCTACTGTAAGTCAAAATTAAATAATTTCAATTTAACTGTCACAAAACTAAAGAAACCCAGCAAAGATTCCAAGAGGTGCAAAGCTGTAGGTACTAGCAGTAGTGCAAATATAGATGGCACAACTGATTGCTTTTTTTGGCACGAAGGCGAAGGTAATAGAGGATCGGATGAAATTGGTACTTGCATATTGAGATTCATTGAGAACGAGATTCGCGGACATGACCATTGAAGGCCAATAGACTTTGTATTTTATTCTGACAACTGTTGTGGTCAGAATAAAAACAAATTTATTGTGTCATTATACATGTTTGCAGTAATGAAATTTACCAATGTTAACTCCATTACTCACAAATTTTTGATAACTGGGCATACCCAAAATGAAGGAGATGCTGCGCATTCCGTCATAGAAAAACAGATTAAACGATCATTAAAATCTGGCCCTATCTATGTACCAAACCAGTATGGGCAGATCATCAGGGATGCCAAAAAAACCGGCCAGCCATTCAAAGTTCATGAACTCTCGCACCAAGATTTTGTATCTATTAAAGATTTACCTGGTGATATCGGTTTAAAAAGCTTAAAAACTGTTAAGATTACAGATATAAAAGTGATGCAATTCACTAAGGAAAATCCAACTGTGATGAAATACAAACTAAGGTATTCTGATGAAAACTTCTCTGAAATCGACCTTATCAGGATAAAGAGACGTGAAATTCCCGAGTTGAAGCTAGTTTATCCAAACAAACTTACAATTAAAGAAAATAAAAAGAATGATTTACTTGCTTTGGTAAGAAGTCATCATATCCCGCATTGTTATGCTGATTTTTATAATAATTTATAATTTTTTAATTTGAAAGTGTATTATTTTCATTGAATTATAAGGACATTTTTTATTTTTTGTTATTTTTGAGTTTTTGTTGTTAAGAGTTTTGAAGATGACTCTATAAAGTTAAGTTTATATGAAACGTTACTTTTTGATAAGTTTTGCATAAATTACTATTTTCTTTACATTAAATAGGTATAAGTTTGTTGATCTCAAATTTATGTGGCTAATATAGTCCAAGAACCAATAGTTACGAGATATTGTAATAGTTGTTTAACTTGAATAAAGACATAATTTGAATTAATTCATGATTTTTCTTTTACAAAACTGTCATAACTAAAAAAATAAAAAAAAATTTCCCAAAATTTTCCGAATTTATTATGTGGATATGAAAAAAAGAAACGCAGCAATGACGTAGTCCACGAAACTAAAGCATGTAAAGTTGACAACACACTGTAACGGCCGCCCTTCGTAATTATAAAATTACCAAAAATAAACCCTATTCACCGTAAAGTCGGGAGCAATAAAGGAAATATTGCTAAAGAAGCAAAGAACAAATAAGTAAAGAATTATTAGAAGATTTTTTTTTGCATCGATATAATTTTCATTACATGGCAACCAGGCATTGTCAGGGAGCAGAATTTTTTTTTCAATCTAATAGGAATATCTCCGTTGTAAAATATGCACACAAACAAACAACACAAAGAAAAGAACACCGAACCCAATAGCCTAATACAGTCTAAAACACCACACAAACAAACATCAAATACAGAAAATAGAATACGCAACAGGAATGCGAGTTAACGGTGCACGTTTTTGCCTCCCGTTCAAAAATCGCCTGATCCCGCGAAAGAGAAGAGGGGGGGGGGGGGGGGTAGTTTGTGTGGTAGTTTTCGGTACAGGAGTCGAGACGAGTTGGGTGCGAAATCGGGCCGATGGAGGGTAGCCGTTGGAGAGTTGATTGATGGAGGTCATAAGTTTTGGTTGTACTTTCTGTTTGAATTTTTTTTTTGCTCTCGATTGGTGAATAGAAATGATGTGAGATTAACTAGCCTACCTTTAGCTAAAGTGTTTCTCTTCGTAATTAATTAAGTTTCTATCTTGATAGTTAGTTGATTTGTGGCAAATTGAATATCCCATGTGATTTTAGTGCTGAAAAGTTTGCGAGAAAAGTTGTGAAGAAGTCGGCCGGAACTTACCGTTTTCGAAGTCAAGGGAAACCGATTTGAGATTATAATCATCAATGGTTCTTCAAGGATTTTTGGTGAAATTGTTTGGATTTAATACAGAGAGACTTAATAAATTTTGAGTTGTTACATTTAAAACTTACGAAACGTGTATAAATTGATCTACGGACGAATTTTAATTGCGCATGTGTTTCTCGCCCATTTAAGAAGCGCCAGCCTTTCATAGCTAAATAATATTCAAATATAGTCGTTATAAAGCCAAAAACTATTATTAATAATAATATCACCGCAAGGTTACAAGCAACGCAGAACGTCTGCGTGAAATAATATATTGTAAAGGTCATGAATAAAAAAAAATAAATATGGCGGGCGATCTTCTTCCTCTCGGATCTTGTTTCTAGTGGTGTCGAAAAAGAAAATGGCGACTTTTGTGATAAATATTATTAAATAATTGAAATTTTAATAGAAATTTGAGTAAAATCAGTGGAAGAAAAAAGAAAGGAGACACCAGCACAAACAAAAATTGAGGATGTAATCCACATAATGACCGGCTAAACCCCCCAGTGTGGCACTCTGGAAACCCGGATGACCCCTCATAAGGTAAGTGTCCTTGTTCATATGACTTGATTGATATTTGTCTGCCCCTGTGATGACCGGCGATCTGTGACCACCCTTCCTTTCTTCCTCCCTTTTGCCCCCTCTCGTTGGTCTTACATGGCTCTTGACCCCCATTATCGCACGATTTAGTTTTTGTAGGCACGAGTATGTATTTTGTTTCAGGGTAACTGTCCCCGTAATTTACCTTGCATCCCAGTACCGCGAACCCCACCCCTTCCGTCGGTAGGTACTGGGGTTGCATCCGTTCAAGCGATACTTCCACGGAGGTCGAACCGTCTTAGCAGCCACTTCTTTTGGACCCCCTCTCTTTTACTATTTTGTGACGATAGTCTTCATGGCCTTCTTGGCAGCTCCCCTTACTCTTCGTGCTCTGGCACAACATTGTCCCGACAGTTACAACACTTAAAGAGGCTTTAATTACTCTACAAGATGTTCGTCAAAGGGCAGAAAACCAGAATGAATTCACCCTGTTTGGCCAACAAGTTGGGCTTCACTTAAGTAAATTATCATTGCAGAAAGCCCTATGTGGTACAACAACAAATCAGTACGATACTTAGGGAAGCCCGGCTAAGTGAACTACAACAATCGAGTGTTTCTTTTAGGCCAATGGAGAGTTCTACCCCGTCATCTTTAACAACTATCACAAATGAACCAAGTCCATCACCAGTACTTGAGGTCTCGATGCCTTCTCCTGGTTTACAAGATTCTGAATATATGTATAAGTGGATATATTCCTCAAGGAGTACAAATGCCAGAGGAAAATCAGCCAGACCAAAAGGAAAAATTAACCGCACTCTTTTCAAATTGGGATGGTGGGAAATTCCATTAAGATTATTTGGTCATTTTTTATTTGGTTTTTGGTTTCTAATTTTATATTAAAAAAGCAGTATTTACTTGATTTTTGGAATAAATTTAATTTGGTTTCTATTAATTATATTTTCATTGAAATATTACCTGTATGAAATCCTCCAACGCAAAGTAGATGGCATCTAAGACTTCTACCAGGAAGAGTGTCGCAAAACTATGAGTGGATCATGTGAACACTTAGTGCCGTGGCATCAAATGTCGAGCACTGTCATGACGTTAATGCCACGACATCAGTGCCACCGTGTGAACGAGGCTTAAGTTATTAGATTTCAAGAATTAATTAAAGTTTTTTTTGAATGTTTTTTTTTTTAATTTTAACATTTGTGATTAATATAATGTCACGTATAAAAACGTATAAAATCTTATATATTAGTATGAGTATACTAATATAGTAAATTAATAGATGTCAGGACTTAGTTAAAGTTTTTTTGAATGTGTCAAAATTTTTACTTTTGTGGTTAATATCAACCCATTTAAACGAAATGGCACGTTTTTAAGTTCTTATATTCTAGAATGAGAATACTAAGATAGTGAATTAATAGATTTCAGGAATTAGTTAGTTTTGAATAGCAGTTAGTTTTTTAAATATGTCAAAGTTTTTACTTTTTGTGATAAATATCACACCATATAAACTTTAATGATATGAATACTTATATTCTTTTAGAATTTGACTTTTTTTTTATCTGGTTGTGATTAACATCTTAAACATTAATGCTACTTATAGGAATTTTGTTTTCTATTATATTGACCATATTAATAAGCCATTAGGTTAGGTCAGATATGGCTGAGCTTTTGGTTCAAGCCCACACACTTAGGCCAGAAGGATAGGCCCATTGTGATGCCATAGTGATCCCACTTTAGACTTGATGTTAAAATGTCGTTTCTTCGTTAAACCATCTCGAGGAAGTAATGAATCTTCTAAGCTGCGGGATCCCAAACTTCGAGATTTCTGCAAGGTTGCTTAGAAAGGGTTCACCAAATGTGGTTAGCCTTATCCTGCTTAGGGCCGGGCAGTGACAGAGGAGGTGTAGTACACTTTCCGCCTCGTCAAGGTTCTTACAGCTTCTGCAGAAATCGTGGGTCTCAAGACTTAAACGGGTCGCATGCGTCCCTATCAGACAGTGTCAAGTTAAGACTCCCACTATAACTGAGAGTTCTTTTCTCCCAAGGCTCAGTAATAAGGTAGTTCGCCTGAGATCATAGGAGGGCCAGGTTAATTTGGCCAAAGTGCATTTATTAAGATCCCTATAATGCTTTTTCGCTTGTGTGATTGTGTGTTGCTTTCATCGGAGTTTAAAGGAGGCCCAAGGCATACCAACTCTTTCCTTTTCTGGAAGGAGAATAGCGGTCGTGCCATAATAAGCCATTAGATATCATGAATTATTTATACTTATATGCTCTTTTAAGGAATTTGAAAATGATTCCAGAATTTTGGTTAGTTAATAACATTACCGTATTCTTAGAAACTTAACGATTTAAGTTACTGCAGAAGTTTCAATATGATTATTTAAGGAATTGGATTGATCCAAATGATAATAACGTTTAAGGAATTATTTTGCTTGATTCTTGTATACTGCGGTATGATAATTTGGAATCTTCATTACTAAATTGATTTTGAGTTTTAGTATGAGTTGGAATATAGTTGAAATTACTCGGTCAAAATAATTTTTATATTAGTGCTAACTTTTCATGATTTTCTTTATCTTTTATGATGTTATTTGAAGGTTATACATAGCGATCTTCCGATCTACTTTGTATATTTTGTGGCTTTCGGTTTGGAACGTTAATATTTAGTTGAAGTTCCTGTTGTTCCGCTATTAGGGCAAGTTGACTTAAGTTTAGTTGTGACTATCGATGAGCTATTTTCTTTAGACTTTTTAGCAGCTTTTCTTTGGTTGAGTACTTTCCTTAAGTCTTGGAGGTTATTTTAGTCTATTTTCAGGCCATAAATATTGGTTTTTTTCAACGGTTTCGACGGTTGTTTTGGTCGTATTGTTTGAGTATTATCATGATTCTTGTCCTTATTGTTATATAACAGTATATTGGTTGCTAGGTTAATTTGTCTTGCCTTAACTTTACTACTTCAGAAAGATGAAGAAATAACGAAAGGTGTTCGGGAAGTTAATATTAAAAGATAGTAAATGATCTAAAGATCCGGCATTGTTACAAAAGAAAACGGGTAGTACGGACCCAATTCCAAGTATCATAGGTAGTACCGCGAATTATGTAATATGCATTGGCTAGGTACTAGTTTTAAGATTGTAAGAATCGATTAATTTTGCATAGACTTTTATATTAGATTACTATATTCGATTTAGTTCATATAAGGCACAGCACACTTAAGTTTGTAACGGACGCCCTTGGGGACTTATTCAGGTAGCAAACCAAGCACAAAAGCGTCGGAAAATTAGCCCAAACTATTATTATTTTTCCATGAGTCCTCGAAAGCTTGAGCTGACATTCGGAGCTATCATTAGGTTTTCCTCGCTTTTATTTATTTACTAATAATTCAGTCCCCGCATGCGGCCACAAATTGCTTCTGGACCAATTGACAAAAAAAGGAATAAAGGTTGAATCTAAATTGTGGAAGTTTATTGCAAAGGCGGTACCAGACAAGATATAAGAAAAGGGATCGAAACGAAATCGCTGGATTTTGTTTGAGGCATGAGGAGAAATAAAGCTGATTGAACTTGGGAACAATGGAGGGACGATGTGTGAGAATGGTGCCTGAAAAGCGTGGCTCAGGCTGTGGAGGATACATCGATGAACCAGGAAGCAATTAGTGATCCAGACCAACCAGGGTTATTTTCTTTTAATTATACTTTAATCACTAATTTTCATGTTTGCAGTGCTCAGTGCGTCAATTTTGGATCCTAAGTAATAAGTTAGCATCTGGTAAAACAACAACCCAAGGAAAGGCAAGAAGAGGACGACCTATGTTAAATAAAGTATGCAAGCAGCCTCCGGTATTGCGCACTCAGGGGTATGTTTTTTTTATTATTGCGAGAATTGACTGGATATTAGGATAATTGATTGGATATATATACAGTCATTTCCACAAGAGCGTATCCTTTGTAACTTTTTAATGCACCATTTCTCAAAGAGTGGTGGGGGACTTTTAGTTACTTGCATTTTTCCTCTTTCTCGCATTGTATAAATTTGGTCATTCTAAGTTGAAATAGGAGAGTGATAAGACGTCAAGTGAAATGAGTGCGTTTTACAAAAAACGATTCGAAGCTGTATTTTTAGTAAGTCATCCGAAGGGACCAAAAATGACACCTGCATCGGCCGGAAAGTACCTGAAAGTTTCGACACAGTTTGTGAATAAGTGGATAAAGCGCTTTAAAGAAACTGGAAATGTAGACGATCTACCTGGTAGGGGTAAAACCCGAAGCACTTCAAAAACCCAGGATAAGGCCATCGTTGATATTTTTAAGAAAAATCCGTCCGTTACCTTAGTGCAGGCAAAGGAAATGTTATCGAGGAAGAATATTTACGTGTCCTTGAATACTATTCGGCGAAGATTACAAGAGGAAAACATCAAAACCAGGTATGCCTTGATGAAACCATTACTTACCGAAAACCAGAAGCAAAGACGTGTAGACTGGGCTAAGGAAAACATCGATTGTGATTGGGACAACGTGATCTTTACGGATCCTATTGAAAATGTTTGGGGGTTAATGAAGCAGAAGCTTTGTTACGGCGCACGGCCGTAATATTATAATTTTGATAACTTTTCTACTAATATACTTCATTAGTAAATCATTCAAATATTCAGGTCATTTCCGCCTTTTTGGGCCGGGTTATGTTGATCCCGGATCGGACGCCTCCCCAGGTGGTGGATAGGGGAAGGCCTCCAACGGAGGTACCAGGGAAATTAAATACCCTGGGGCGAACCAAAATCAACCCACTCAAGCTAAGGTGTCAAGGTACCGTGCCGATGGCTGAATGGCCAGTCAGTGGTAAAAAGACTGGTCGCAAACGGTCCCCACCGATGCCCGGGGAAGGTCGGTGTGTAAAAGTGCCTTACCTTGGTAATGCGGCTCTGCCAGGGCGGACTATACATATATTCCGGCAATACTCGTGGGAATACTGATGGAAAAAAAATTGAAGAAAAAACAAAAAACCAATGAAGAGGCCGAAAAGCAAACAAGAGCGGCCGAGCTAGCCGCGCTAGCTCTTTTTGAGAGACGGGCGAGGGTGGCCAGGTCACCACCGTCGCGGCGGGAAAGCACCACCCAGCCTCTCCTAGAAATAGAAGAGGAAAATGACCCGGGCGCAGAGGATCGGGTTGGAGCTGAAGCGGCGGCCGCAATATCGGTGGCGCCAACGGGCCCAGCAGAGCCTTTGGCAACGGAGGAGGAGCGTGGATCCAACCCGCACACTGAAGACGTGAGGCGGCTGGAAACAGCTGCAAAGAAGGTCGGCGACCGGCTCGAGGCCATGAAGGTTCTGCTGAAGGAAATGGTCGCAGCAACGCATAAACAAAAAAATATCAATAACGACATTAGGCAGGGGCTGCCGAATCTCCAACATTTGGTTGACATGACGGCCTTAGATATTCTTCGTTGGTTGATTGCCTAAGAGTACGGACGTGTTTTAATTTTCTTTCTATATTTTTAAAAAAACCATGGTTGATACGTGTTTTGCATGTAAAGAACAATTCACTGATCCGCGAGATGTAATTATGTGCTCAAATTGCAAGAATTATTATCATTCCAAGTGCTGTAATCTTAAAACTATTGATAACATTAGAAAACTTGGCCAAAAACGCGATTCGTGGAAATGTGATAGGTGCAAACTTCCAAAATCAAATATGGAAAACACTAGAGACCTAGAAGAACTTGTGAATAAATTATTTTTAAAATTCAAAAACGAACTTGAAGTCTCTATAAAGGATCCGAAACGTGAAATTAATGAAATAAAAAAATCAGTGCAGTTCATGTCGGATAAATTCGATGAGTATAGTATTAAGTTTACCGAAATACTTACCGAGATCCAGCAGCTTAGGACAGAAAACACTGCTCTAAAAAAAGAGGTAAGCAATCTGACTGTTAAGGTCAATGCACTCCAACAGGATCAACGCAAGCGAAATATCACCATTATCGGAGTCAAGGAGACAAAAAATGAAAATGCAAACTCAATCGTGCACGCAGTTGCAAAGGCCATTGACTTTCAACTAGCAGAGCCAGATCTGGAACAGTCATATCGTCAAAGGAAAAGGTCAACGGTCCCAAGTCCAGTAATTGTTTGTTTTGCCAGACAAAAAACTCGAGATGATTTCATGCAAGCGTCTAGAGTTGCAGTGAAAAATCAAAACAATGGCCCTGGAATATTTGCGAATAAAGTGAATCGTGAATTGGGTGAAGGAAAAATTTTTTTGGGTGATCATTTAACTGCGTTAAATGCTAATCTTTTAAAAGAAGCCAAAAATAAATTGAAAGGTAATGGCTTTAAATATGTCTGGGCTAGAGACGGCGCGATTTATGCTAGAAAATTAGAAGGCGAACGCGTCATTAGAATTAAGAGAGCAGAAGACATTGATAATTTAATTTAAATTTGTTGTTTATATTAAATCTATTTGTCATAATCCTGAGAATAATGGCTGAATTATTGAAAGAATTTGATAGAATTTCGGTTAATCATACTGAAATACTTACAACCGATACCGAATTAAGATATTTTTTTGGAAATAATGATAATTTTAATTTTAAGATATTTTGCATGAATATAAAGAGCTTACCAAAACACTACGATGAATTACTAATATTGTTAAATGAATTAAAACTCGAATTCGACGTTATAATTTTAACGGAAACATGGCTTGGCATTACAGACTCTTTTAATATGGAAGGATTTATATCGTTTGTTAGCCCAAACATATTAAACAAGTGCGACGGTGTTATAGCATACGTGAGAGATAGTCTTATTGTTAACATGTTGGATTGCAATTTTACTGAGGCGAATGTATTTGAACTACTCATTGTTTTACCATGGAATGGCAAAGTTACTATCACTTGTGTGTATAGATCCCCGAGCCAAAATCCTATTAACTTCATAAATTCCCTCGACAATTACCTCGAAGGGAGGAAAAATGTAAACAATCACGTAATTGTAGGAGATACGAACATTAATATCCTGGATGTTGGATCTCCTGTAACGAACGAATATTTGGATGTTATGACGAAACATGGGTTTAATGAGTACTTAATGGGAAAAACAAGAATAGGGAATAACAAAGGCACTTGTATTGACCATATATTCCTCAAGAAAACTACAGAAATTCTTTTCACTCCTGCTATCTATGAAACTTACATAACTGACCATTTCACTGTCATAGCAAAATTAGCACCAACAACGACACAAGTAAGAAATGAAAACAAAAATAAAAATAGAGTATGCATCAATCATGTTAACTTACAGAAACTTAAAGATAATTTACAAAATGAAAGTTGGGGACAGATATATTCGCCACAAGATGTAAATATTTGCATGAATAATTTTTATGAAATCCTAGATAAAGCAATAGCAGAGAGCACTGTCACGAAATTTATAACAAAGACCAAATATAAACCAATAAAGCAGTGGGCTACTCCTGGTATTCTAAACTCTATAAAACATAGAAATAAACTTGCTAGAGAGCTTAGAAGGCAGCCTTTCTGCGAGTCTCTCAAGAATACATACAAACAATATCGTAATAAACTGAATAATTTGATAAGATTCGCTAAAAAGTATTATTATCAGAGCGAAATCACTAAAGCTAGAAATAATCCCAAAAAGCTCTGGAATACAATTAATGAAATTACTTACAAAATCAAAGCAAATACAACAGTAACGCAAATTCGGAAGAAAAATGGTCAAGTTACAAGCGCCCCGTTTGAAATAGCAGAAGAACTAAACAATTTTTTTACGAATATAGGAGAAAGCATTTCCAGAAGTGTAGTTTGCAGAGACAATATCCAAGAGCCAAGTCACCCTATGCCAACAATTTCTAGTCATGTTACTGCGCTATCCCCCATAACTGTAAACGAATTACATCATTACATTGCCAATCTTGACACTAGCAAAACTGCTGGGATAGACAACTATACACCCAAAATTATCCGGGCTATATCATGCCATATATTGAAACCTCTGCTTTTTATTTTTAACAAGTCGCTTACCGAAGGTATTTTTCCTCAAAGATTGAAACTATCAGTAATAACACCCATACCGAAAGGGACTGATAAAGTTGATCCAAACAACTATAGACCGATATCTTTAACTTCGATAGTAAGCAAAATACTAGAAAAGTGCATTAAAGCAAGATTAATGAAACATTTAAGTGACAATAATATTCTTGCGCCGAATCAATATGGCTTCAAACCAAGAAATAGCACAGGAGATGCACTATATGATGTGTCTGGGTATATAAATCGTGCAATCGACAACAATGAAAATGTGATTGGTATTTTTCTGGACCTGAAAAAGGCATTTGACACTGTGAATCATCAAAAATTACTACATAAACTTGAAAAAGTTGGTTTTCGAGGTAAGGCACTTCTCCTGTTAATGTCGTATCTAAATGACAGGACACAATGCGTAAAGATAAGGGATGTTGTTAGTAGACCTCTTGTAGTTACATGTGGTGTGCCGCAGGGCACCGTATTGGGTCCTCTACTTTATTTGATATATGTTAATGATCTCTGCAATAAGAATCAAACTGGAATACGAGGTCATATAGTCGCTTATGCTGACGATACAGTTCTTTTATTTAAAGCAAAAAGCTGGACTGAGGTCACCTCTCTGGCAAACGATGGCCTAAAAACCGTTCATGATTGGCTTTGCCTAAATAAACTAGCCCTAAATTTAGATAAAACCCAGTTTATTACGTTCGGACAAAACAAGAGCTTCAACCCAAATGATAACTACCTAAGCATAAAGAACTTTAAACTAAAGCATACAAATGAGGTAAAATACCTGGGAGTTACTATAGACAGTGAACTTAAATGGAAACAACATATATTTAACACTGCCGGCAGACTGAGGCAAACCACGTATAAATTTAGAATTCTCAGGAACTATGTCGATATTCAAATTTTAAAAAACGTTTATTTTGCGATTGCCCAATCGATCCTGCAATATGGAATAATAGTATGGGGTGCTTCTTATAGTAGAACTATAGATACATTACATAATGTTCAAAGTAAATTAATAAAAATATGCTTAGGTAAATCTAAATATTATTCAACAACCCAGGCGTTTGCCGAATTTAATGTAATGGGCATCAGACAGCTTTACTTGGTAACACTTTTGAAATTTGTGTACCAAAATTTGGCAAAATTTTCTATCAGAAGCATTAGCCATGATACCCGTTTGCAACGAAATCGACAAATAAATATTGCAAGATGCAAGAAATCCCTCATGCAACGTCACGCAAGCATATTAGGACCCAAATTGTACAACAGTTTGCCAGTGGATATAAGAAATATTATAACTGATCTAAATTTTAAAGCAGTATTTAAAAAATATATTTTAAGCCATAGAGAGTTATTCAATGAATTATTAGTATAAAATGTTAAATATTTGCTCTAAAAGTCAATTTATGAATGTTTTAATTTTATATAATACAGCACGTATCTTACTACTGAAAATTATTTAAAGTAAATTTTTGATTTTATTTGTTTTTTCAAAGTAATTATATATTTTAGGCAGTCACAGCCCCCACGCACAAGCTACTGTTTATGTGATGGGCTTAGCTTAGAATTTTTTTATATTTATATGTAAATAAATAAAATTGTGATGTAAATTTATTTTAAGCTGCAATAAAGAATAATAATAATAATATTAAGGAGGTGGTTAAAATAAAGGAAAACCTGGCTGAAGTCCTTGAACGGGCCCCCCCAACAGCCGCGGGCGGCAGCAAGAGGAAGGCTACAAGCTCCCCCAAAGTTGAGGCGGTTAGGAGCTCCAAGAAGCCGCGACCCGTCGCTCAGCCCACTGCCGTCGCTCAGCCAGCGAACACTGCGCAGCCCGCGCCCGTCGCTCAGCCTGCGACCGAGGCCCAGTGGGCAGAGGTTGTGGGAAGGAAGAAAAGGAGGTAGGAAAAAGCGGCGAAGGCGGGCGCGGAGAAGTAGAAAGAGAAAGACAAACCAAAGCCCGACGAAAGCAAGGAGAGGAGGAGGAGGCGCAGAAGAGGGAGGAAGAAAAAGCCCGACGCGGTGCTCCTGACCCCCTCTGAAGGCTCCACCTACTCGGAAGTCGTGAAGGCTATCCGAGATAAGGTCGTGCCGTCCAAACTCGGGGTTGAGGTGAGGGCGGTCCGGCAGACTAGAGCCGGGGGAGTGCTGCTGGAGCTTGGACGTGCCACTACCGAAAGTAGGGCGACACTGGCAAGCGCCCTAAGTGTTGACGTGACAAGTATAAATAAATGGTGACAAATAAATTAATTAATTTTGAGTTGACAGGAAAGCAAAGCATCCTATATATGGCAGTTCTAATACTATAAAAATTATAGTGAAAGTTATCAAAAGCTCGCCTACTAGAATATTACAGCGAGCTTGAATCAAGGAAATAGCATGGTACAAATACTACAAGGTATGCTCTTACGGAAAGCTTTTTCGCCATGTTTTGTTGTTGTGACGTCACTTGTAGCCAGCGTTTCTGCTGTTAAAGTTCTCTCCATACCAAAACAGTGAGTTGCTTGTAAACAATATAGTTTTTCGTGTTTATTGTGAAAACTGTGCAATTAGTTATTTATTGTAAAAACAAAAAGTGTCCAATTCGAGGAATTACAGGAAGATGCCCTGGAAAATTTAGCTGAAAACATCATTAAACGGCTGAGTAAGTCAAACACACAAGATGCAACAGTTAGGGATAGCTCGAAATCTTGGTCGTGGGTAAACGAGTTATCCAAAGGGGGTTTGGTCAAGCCATCCAGGACTTTCTTAGTCAAAATAGGACAATTATTGGAAAATATTTTCCTAAAAATTAATGGCGAGAAAATATTAATAAAAGACAAGTTTTTGAAATATATGATTAAAGCTGCAAAGAATATTGAACTTCCTCTAAAATGTTAGGAACTATTTTTCCGATGCCGTATTTACTTTAGAATTAAAAATTTATATGTTCTGGCAAATAAAGAAAAATATTCTATAAGCAAAAAAAGAAAATTAAAGAAGATTGTTACTTAATATCAGAGACTTTTCATTTTTTATTTAATTAAAAATGATTATATCTGTTGAATGCTTTGAATAGTTAAAATTATTGGTATCATATATTCTTACCCGGTCTGCCATCTAACACCATGCAAAATTGCAATGAAATCGGTGCGGTAGTTTTTACGTTAAAAATTAAAAACAATTAATTTCCTAATGAAATTTCATAAATTGGCTACGAGTGACGTCACACCATAAAAGCTCTCCGTAAGAGCATACCTTGTAGTATTTGTACCATGGGAAATAGTATAAAAGGGGAATTCCAGGAAATATAAATCATTCTTTACCTACAAGTGGGATTCACCACACCGGGTAAGGAATCTAACACAGATAGGGTTAGATACGGTTTGGGGTTTACCAAATCGTAACAGAGGTTTAGTAACAAGAATTAATCAAGAATTAAACAAGAATTCAACAAGAATTAACATTAAGATTACGCGTTTCCATATTGTTCGAGAATTAGTGTTTTGTTAATAAATAACAACCATTCCATTTAATATCTTCTTTCATCAATATCAAGATCATTTCATACTTACCAACACAAATAGTGATTATCCGTAAAAAGAGAAGTCACACGCAAAAACATTGGTCCTTCGAGCCGGATCTGGCCAGCAACTTATCAGTAACAAAAGCAATCAACTTGGGTGGCCAGTAATCATAAGACTATTTTCGTAAATTAATTTACAAGAAACGAAAATGACCGAACTAAACAAATTAAAGAGGCAACGAGCCTATATTATTTCAACAGTAACAATGTTAAGAAATATTCTGGATAAATGGGATACAGACGCGACCAATCGCAACATTTACCTAGTGAAAACAACCCTTGATACGATGGAAAGGGCTTTTGAGAAGTTTGAAGAACTACAAACTAATATAGAAGAAATTGATGAAACGGAAGAAAATCGTCGTATTGAAATTATTGAGAGTTACAATTTGGAAAGAAGTCGAGTACTACAAATACAGGAGCATTATGGAGAGAGAACCAATAATGCTGAAACATCATTAGGTTCATCTGTGCATAAAATCAACAATTCTGCAGTGATTTTACCACCGATTCTGTTACGGCGCAGCAGCGCGTAACAGATATCTTCAGCAAAAAAAAATCTAAAACACAACACAATACAATACAAACATGTAAACATAAACAAACAGACAAAAATTACTAATAAAATAAATATATTAAGCCTATAAAATACATTTCTAAAACTACAACTAAATTAAACTAATAAAATTAAAATAAACCTACATCTAAATAAAAACTAAATCTAACTACTTATTAACTAACTAACAAAGTACCTGCAAAGAGAAAATGATTAAAAATTGACCGACAATAAATATAATAAATAATTACCTGGAAGGCACCTGGGCCAAGTGCCTTCAACCAAAAGAAGCAGGAAAAAACAGGGCTCAATATCTAAAATTAAATAAATAAATAAATAATTAATAATGTTACAATAACAATATATACAAATATTCAAAAACTAAACAAATTTTACTTACCCAATTTTATTAGGACATGTAGAAATGTTAATTCCAATCAGAAAGCTCAAAAGCTTAAAGCTGGGGTGAGATCAGAATAAAACAATTTGGTCTAAACTCAAAAGTTATACGACTTTAAACGTGTATAACAGCTTTCTCCCCCCCAGCTTTAAGCTTTCGATCGGATGCGTCTGATCTATAAAGTTCACAGCAGCAGCACGAACTTGGCTTTTTAAGTTTCACATTCCGTCCAGTTTGATTCAGCTCGCGAAACGAAAACCAGACAGGCATTGACCGTCAAGGAAGAAGACCAGGAAAACATTTTTTTAAATTTTAATAATCATATTTAACAAAGACGGGCAAAGACCGTCCTTTATTTTCAGGGTCTGACAGGTATTTACCGTCATAATTAATACTTTGGCAGGCATTAGTCGCCAAGTTAGGGCTTTAGATAACCGATTGGTTTCACCGTCGGTTCGGGGGTTAGTTTATAGTAAGAATTAATTGGTTTGGGTATTGGTAATAGGTATTAGATCTATACCAAAAATAGGGAAATAATACATATATCCCTACGTGTTTTAAACAGGGAATTTCAAAGGTTTTACGTACTTTGAAAGTCCTTGTCGCATTTTCATAACAAAAATATAATTATACAAAAATTAAAACTAAATAGGGATTTTTGAAGGTGAGGATATACCTCAAACATCCCAAAGTAGTTTACATGTATATTGAAGGCTCCAAACACAGGTGAATGTGAAATTACCTTTGAGTGGAACCAAAAACCAGACAAAAGCTCGCAGAAGGTTCTTTTATGCATTTAAGTGGTTAATAAGACCAAAATTAATATTTTATTGATTTCACTAAGCAATAGTGGCCAAGTTTAAGCTCAAAGAGCACTTTTTGCAAGAAGCAAGTATTGCACGGCACTTATTGCGGTGATTGAACGCCAAGTGATTGTAGCGGCGTATATTTCAAGGGAAATCTTCCCAAAAGTTTAGAGTACCTCCGAGCTTTGTCTATTATAAAATCTTTGGACAAATAATAATTATTATCTAATTACAGATATCCAGGAATTATCCGGATTTGTTTTAAGATAATTTTAAATTGACCTTCAGTCAAATAAATAAAACAAATTTGCATTTACATTTTTTAAAGTATTTAGTTAAAACTAGAATTTAAATAGATTTAATTAGCTTTTATAATATTTAGAAGAAATTATATTTGAATTTTAAACCACTCCTGCGTTTTTATCAGAGACCTATCCTTTTACAGCATTTTTTAGAGATTTGAAAATAATATTTAAAAATTTTATTATTTTCGGCGTCTCGCGCCGAAACATGGTCCTTCGAGCCGGATAGGTCGTGGTCAAATCAAATATAATTTCCGATAAAGTGCTAGTTGAAAGCTTTTTATTTTTCTTCAATTATTTAGTTTGTCCAAAGATTTAATTATTTGTTATTTGTCTAACCCCGTGATATTAATATAAAGCAAAAAAAAAATGAAAGGTATTCTGAGGCAACAGATTGCCTTAAAGCGAGAATTGAATCAAACCTTATCCAACTACAAAAAGACACCTGTGGGTCGGAGAACCCGGGGGTATCTTTCGGGAAAGTTGGAATCGATAAAGTCCACATGGGAAAAATTTAAGGAAAACCATGATGAACTAGTTGTTGCAGATATCGATAGTATCGAAGATGAGAAAGTCCAAGCCGCCGTGTTGGCATATTCGGAAGGTATTCAGTACGAAGAATTCGAAGAAATGTATTCCGAATTCTATGGAGATTTAAAAGATGGGTTATTAGTCAGCTCGGGGACTGAACGTGAACAAGCGGGTTCACCCAAGGCAATTTTACAATTACCAACCTTGGACATCCCTAAGTTTGACGGGCAATACGCGTCGTGGAGAACTTTCCACGACAGATTTGTGTCGCTCATACATCATGAAGATCGACTATCAACGGTAGATAAGATGCACTACTTGAAGAGTAGTCTTACGGGAGATGCCCGGAAGGATTTAGATTCCTTCGACACCACTGCTGCAAATTATATGGCAGCATGGGAGGTTTTGTGCAACCGGTATAACAAAAAAAGGTTGTTGATATATGCTCAGTTGAAGCTATTATTCAATCAACCAAAGATTAGGACGGAATCATACCGGGAAATACGGACAACTTTGGACGAGTTGCAACGTATACAGCACAATTTAAAGGCACTTAAAGTAGACATAGCCAATTGGGATCCCATCTTCGTGTTCATAACAGCGCAAAAGCTGCCGGAGAAAACACGGAGTTTATGGGAACAATTGATAGCGAAGTCAGACGAGCTGCCATCCTTAAAGGAATTGATTACGTTCATGGAGCAACGTTATCGAAGCCTAGAGGCAACCAAGGATATCCATCTGCATAAAGCAGGAAGCAATCCGCACAACGCTGGAAAGAGTCATAGTAGACTTACGACCTACTATACAAACCAGCAGGATAATTATACTACCAGTAAAGGTAGGTCCCAACCGGCTTACAGGCATCATACAGCCCCGGGATATAAGGGACAAAATAGGAATGGCTATCAAAAAAGGTCAGACCACCCTGAGAAAGGGAAATTTATAAATCACTGCCCTATGTGCAGAGAAAAACATTTTTTAACAAGATGTCAACGGTTCAAAGAACTATCAGTTACAGCCAGAAGAAATTGGCTGATCAAACACAAGCATTGCGAAAGATGTTTGTGGAACCATGAAACTGCTGAATGCACCACCAAATTCGCGTGTAGGACGTGTGGTAGCCAGCATCACAGTTTGTTGCACGATCAAACTGATCAGGGCAATTCAGCTAATTTACCTAGTGTCAGCACGGTCAACGAAATGACTGTGACTCAGTGTAACCACATTACGGATGTTACACAATCAATGTTGGCAACAGCCCTAGTGAAAGTGAGGGGCCGCAAAGGCGATGAGTTGACGTTACGGGCATTAATAGATCCCGGGTCACAAAGCTCATTTATTACGGAGGCTGCGTATCAAACTATAAGAGCGCAGACTTTCCCGGCTGATTTAAGTGTTTTTGGAGTAGCAGAAGCACAAGTCGCTACCGCAAATAAGGTGGCAAGATTTACGTTGTTGTCAACCAAAGGGGGTTACAAGAATAACATTGATGCGTACGTTATCCGGAGTATTACTAATATATTTCCACCAGAACGCACAATGAACAAGCACTGGCCACATATAGATGGGTTGGAATTAGCCGACCCAAAATTTATGAATCCAGGACGAATAGATATTCTCCTTGGAGTAGGAATATACGCGGATATCATTAGAAAGGGTCTGCGAAAGGGAATCAAAGGGGCTCCGGTGGCATTAAGGACAGCTCTAGGATGGATTGTGTTTGGGGAGGTGCAGTCAGCAAACATACATCCTAAAAATATAAGTCTATCTGCATTTACGACGCAGCATGACGTGACATTAGAAGAGTTGAGCCGCCAAATTAAGGGGTTTTGGGAATGTGAAGAAATCCCTAAAGAAAGGCAATTGACCGGGGAAGAAAGGCAGTGCGAAGAATTTTATAATAAAACTACCATACGTAAGTCCAACGGGCAGTATGAAGTACGGATACCCTTTAAGGACGGTAACCCACCAAGTTTAGGGGAATCTCGGAGACAAGCCATGTCCAGGCTATTGCAGTCGGAAAAGAAGCTAGCCCAAAGGACAGAGTTGAAGGACTCCTATCAAAATTGTTTGCAAGAATATATAGACTTGAACCACATGAGTTCAGCAAATGAATTCGCAGACGAAAGGTATTACATGCCACATCATGCTGTAATTAAAGACAGCACCACAACTAAGGTCCGCATAGTTTTTGATGCCTCTGCAAAAACTACAAATGGGAAAAGCCTAAATGAGCAAATGCTGACAGGGCCAACGTTGCAGCCAAAATTATTTGCTACGCTTCTAAAGTGGCGGAAGTATCGGTATGCAATGACCGCGGACATTGAGAAAATGTATAGGATGATCCTTATCAACCCCTTGGATAGGAAGTATCAGACCATCCTGTGGAGGGCAAATATTAACTATCCTATACAAGAATACCAAATGAATACGGTAACATTTGGAACCACTTCAGCACCCTACCTTGCAATCAAAACCTTGCAAAGGTTAGCGGTCGATGACAACTCCTTGTTTCCTGAAGCAGCTAAGGTCGCCATGACTGATTTTTATGTGGACGATGTGCTTACAGGAGCGGATACGGTGCAAGATGCACAAATGTTGCAAGGGGATTTAATTAAATTATTGAAAGGAGGAGGATTTCATTTGCGGAAATGGGCCGCAAATCATGAGTCGCTCCTAAACTCGATCCCAGTCGAGGATCGCGAGTTACAACTGCCCTTACAGGTAAGGGAAGAAAATCAGATAAAGGCACTTGGCATATATTGGCATCCAGTGGGGGATTATTTTTCATATGCAATCAATTGCGCAGAATTCAAGCCAGCTTCCACCAAAAGGAAAATTTTGTCGGAAGTGGCTAAGCTCTATGACCCACTAGGATGGATTGCGCCATGTGTAATTCTAGCGAAATTATTAATGCAAAAATTATGGATGGCTAGATATGATTGGGACGAGACGGTGGATCAAGACATTCGCGAAGAATGGAGCTTGTTCCAAGAGCAGTTACCACATATACAGCACATCAAAATTCCACGATGGGTGGACATTTTAAGCACCACGACGGAGTGCCAATTGATGGGCTTCTGTGATGCCTCGATCCGGGCATATGGAGCAGTGATATATATCAGGGTAATAAAAGAGGACAAAACCATCGACACGAAGCTGCTAATGTCCAGGACAAGAGTAGCACCTATTAAGCCGATGTCACTGCCGCGACTCGAATTATGTGGAGCCGTGTTATTAAGCAGACTGATGCGACAAGTGAGAGAGGACATGAAGCTGGGCAACATAGCATCACGATGTTGGACAGACTCCAAGGTGGTCCTAGCATGGATCAAGGGTTCGCCCCAAAGATGGAAGACGTTCGTAGCGAACCGTGTTGTCGAGATACATGAGAATGAAGGTAACACAACATGGCACTACGTTCCTACAAAGGACAACCCAGCCGACATTGCATCTAGAGGAATAATGCCAGCAAGGATCCAGGAACTGACAACATGGTGGCAAGGACCTGGCTGGATGCGGGAAGCAGAGGAAAGTTGGCCGCAGCGACCCTTGGATAATTTTCAAACTTCCATAGAAGCTAAAGGTAAAACTCAA
Source organism: Thereva unica (assembly GCA_949987705.1). Classification (NCBI taxonomy): domain Eukaryota; kingdom Metazoa; phylum Arthropoda; class Insecta; order Diptera; family Therevidae; genus Thereva; species Thereva unica. The sequence goes on from OX465283.1 coordinate 113,417,433, forward strand.
GCCACATTAACGATGCAGTCAGCACCACAGGAGTGGTGGTTGAACTACTCATCATATTTAAAAACAATACGGATTATGGCCTATTGTTATCGGTTCGCCTACAACGCCAGACGAACCAAGGATAAACGTACTTTGCCGTTGTCAGCTGGGGAAATTAAAGAGGCAAAGGGAAACCTCGTTAAACTTGTACAACGACAAGCCTTTGCCCAGGAATATGAGCAGCTGCAAGGCACAAAATCAGTAAAGAAACAGAGTACATTGTTTCGATTGCAACCCTTTATGGCAGAGGATGGCACGATAAGAGTCGGAGGTAGACTACAAAATTCTAAGCTGCCTTACGATGCAAAACATCCTCTGATCATTCCCAAGCACCACCATGTAACAAATATAATCATTGATCATTATCATAACAAAACATTACATGGTGGAGCACAGATGGTGTTAAATGCAACACGATCCCAGTATTGGATCATAAATGGTATGTCCGCTGTAAAAGAAAGAATACATAAATGCGTAAAGTGCATTAGGTATCGAGCGACAGCACCAACCCAACTGATGGGAAATCTACCAAGTGTAAGAGTTACGCAAACAAACCCATTCGAAAACGTTGGAATAGACTATGCTGGGCCAATCGACATAAAAATGTCAAAACATAAGGGCGCCAAAATATATAAAGGATATTTTTGTATATTTATCTGCATGGCAACTAAAGCCGTTCATATCGAGGTGGCCTCAGATATGTCCACAGATGCCTTTTTGGCTGCCCTCAGACGGTTTATAGGAAGACGAGGCCTTTGCAAACACATTTATTCAGACAATGGGACAAATTTTGTGGGCGCGAATAAGCGATTAAAAGATCAAACCAACAAGGCCACAGATGAGGTCGCAAGGAATGCAGCCGAGGAATTAGCTAATGATGGCATACAGTGGCACTTCAACCCTCCAACCGCTCCTCACTTCGGAGGAATCTGGGAAGCAGGGGTAAAAAGTATTAAGCATCACTTGAAGAGAGTTGCGGAAGGAAAAATACTTACCTTTGAGGAGCTTAATACGTTGTTAATCCAAATAGAGGCCTGCCTCAACTCACGCCCATTGTGCCCTCTATCAGCAGACCCATCTAAATTAGATGTATTAACACCAGGACATTTCTTAATCGGAAGAGATTTAAAGACAATGCCCGAATCCAACGTAGATGACCAAGTCTCCTATGTTGATCGTTGGAAATATGTCCAACAGACTATGCAACAGTTTTGGAGACAATGGTCAAATGAATACCTCATTCAGTTGCAGAAAAGGAATAAATGGGTACTACAACAACCTGACCTACACGTAGGACAATTAGTAATAATTATGGACCAAAATAGGTCACCGTCGCAATGGCCTCTTGGAAGAGTGGAAAAGGTCCACCCAGGGCATGACGGACGGGTGAGGGTTGTTACGATCAAAACACAAACAACACATATTAAACGACCCATTACAAAATTATGCCCTTTGGTAGCATAACACATTCAAACGTGTGTATATCCCTTTGTGTAACGTATATCAAAAGCTAAAGCAATATGCAGCCTTATGTGCATGTACCCATAGTATTAGGGTTCTTATTACTGAATTAAATTCGAAATTACAATCATATTGAAATATGAGAATAGAATAGATTTAAAATAATAATAATAAATGAATTTGAAATATATATTATGAATTAGAAAGTGCCTCTGATTTATTTTGATGCGACGCATCAACAGGGGGGAATATGTTACGGCGCAGCAGCGCGTAACAGATATCTTCAGCAAAAAAAAATCTAAAACACAACACAATACAATACAAACATGTAAACATAAACAAACAGACAAAAATTACTAATAAAATAAATATATTAAGCCTATAAAATACATTTCTAAAACTACAACTAAATTAAACTAATAAAATTAAAATAAACCTACATCTAAATAAAAACTAAATCTAACTACTTATTAACTAACTAACAAAGTACCTGCAAAGAGAAAATGATTAAAAATTGACCGACAATAAATATAATAAATAATTACCTGGAAGGCACCTGGGCCAAGTGCCTTCAACCAAAAGAAGCAGGAAAAAACAGGGCTCAATATCTAAAATTAAATAAATAAATAAATAATTAATAATGTTACAATAACAATATATACAAATATTCAAAAACTAAACAAATTTTACTTACCCAATTTTATTAGGACATGTAGAAATGTTAATTCCAATCAGAAAGCTCAAAAGCTTAAAGCTGGGGTGAGATCAGAATAAAACAATTTGGTCTAAACTCAAAAGTTATACGACTTTAAACGTGTATAACAGCTTTCTCCCCCCCAGCTTTAAGCTTTCGATCGGATGCGTCTGATCTATAAAGTTCACAGCAGCAGCACGAACTTGGCTTTTTAAGTTTCACATTCCGTCCAGTTTGATTCAGCTCGCGAAACGAAAACCAGACAGGCATTGACCGTCAAGGAAGAAGACCAGGAAAACATTTTTTTAAATTTTAATAATCATATTTAACAAAGACAGGCAAAGACCGTCCTTTATTTTCAGGGTCTGACAGGTATTTACCGTCATAATTAATACTTTGGCAGGCATTAGTCGCCAAGTTAGGGCTTTAGATAACCGATTGGTTTCACCGTCGGTTCGGGGGTTAGTTTATAGTAAGAATTAATTGGTTTGGGTATTGGTAATAGGTATTAGATCTATACCAAAAATAGGGAAATAATACATATATCCCTACGTGTTTTAAACAGGGAATTTCAAAGGTTTTACGTACTTTGAAAGTCCTTGTCGCATTTTCATAACAAAAATATAATTATACAAAAATTAAAACTAAATAGGGATTTTTGAAGGTGAGGATATACCTCAAACATCCCAAAGTAGTTTACATGTATATTGAAGGCTCCAAACACAGGTGAATGTGAAATTACCTTTGAGTGGAACCAAAAACCAGACAAAAGCTCGCAGAAGGTTCTTTTATGCATTTAAGTGGTTAATAAGACCAAAATTAATATTTTATTGATTTCACTAAGCAATAGTGGCCAAGTTTAAGCTCAAAGAGCACTTTTTGCAAGAAGCAAGTATTGCACGGCACTTATTGCGGTGATTGAACGCCAAGTGATTGTAGCGGCGTATATTTCAAGGGAAATCTTCCCAAAAGTTTAGAGTACCTCCGAGCTTTGTCTATTATAAAATCTTTGGACAAATAATAATTATTATCTAATTACAGATATCCAGGAATTATCCGGATTTGTTTTAAGATAATTTTAAATTGACCTTCAGTCAAATAAATAAAACAAATTTGCATTTACATTTTTTAAAGTATTTAGTTAAAACTAGAATTTAAATAGATTTAATTAGCTTTTATAATATTTAGAAGAAATTATATTTGAATTTTAAACCACTCCTGCGTTTTTATCAGAGACCTATCCTTTTACAGCATTTTTTAGAGATTTGAAAATAATATTTAAAAATTTTATTATTTTCGGCGTCTCGCGCCGAAACAGATTCCATTACCGACTTTCGACGGAACGGTCGAAAAATGGGCTTCATTTTACAGTCTCTTTAGTACGCTCATTGACCAAGAAGATTTGCCAGAGGTAAAGAAACTCCAGTATCTGCGCTTATCTCTCACAGGAAGAGCTGCTAAAGTAATAGAAGCTTTAGAGACTAATGAAGAAAACTACAAAACCGCCTTGAATATCTTGAAAGAAAAATTCGAATGTACAAGTAGAACATTGTGTCGCCATTGGGCAATATTGCGAGAATATCCGAAGCTACAAAAGGATACACCTTCGGCTATAAACAGTTTAGTTGACACTTTCCAACAGCATACTAGAGCCTTAGAAAATTTAAAGGCACCAGTTCTCATTGGGACATACCGTTAATTGATTTAATATTATCAAAATTGAACACCAGCACGGTATTACAATGGGAATTGTCGTTTAATGGGAAGGAAATGCCTTCATATATCGAACTACTCAAATTTCTGGAAAGGCGAGCCATTTGCGTAGCAAATGTTACAACTGAACAACTAAGCTGCAGGTCTTCAAGACAAGGAAATGAGGCCATTGGTACAGCTAAATTTCGTGACCGTTCGCAAACATTTACGACAATAGATAAAAGCAATAAAAATTTAGGTATCATGTGTCCAATGTGTAATGAATCCCACAGGATTTATACCTGTAATAAATTTCGTGAGTTGACAACAGTGAAAAGACAAGAGGTAGTTTCTAAAGCTCGTTTATGTTTCAATTGTTTTGGCAAAGGACATGGAGTAAATCAGTGTAAATCAAGGACATCTTGTCAAAGGTGCAAGAAACGTCACAACACATTACTACATATCGAAGTTGATCAGACCAAAATCAACACCATCCCATCAGAAAGGTGTAAATTAGAATCAGAAACATGATTAATGCAGAATGCTATACCGAGTCAAAGAAACCCAACTAGTTTGGTTATAAACTCGGTGGCAAACGATATCATGGTAACGGCTATGCTAAACATTTTGGACAAGGACACTCAACCGATACAATGCCGAGCTTTATTGGACACCTGTTCCACCACCAATTTTATAACAGAGAATTTAGCCAACACTTTAGGTTTGAAAAGGAGTATCTGCCAGATACCCGTAGGCATGCTAAACGAAACGACAACATATGCAAAAGAGATGGTAATCACAACCATTCAATCATGTAGAAATAATTATGAAAGAACATTGACCTTCTTAATTATACCGACCATCTCTCAAGCAATACCAGAACAACAAATCAAGATCGAAACTGGTTGTATACCAAAGAATCTCAAACTAGCAGACCCTAAGTTTTACCAACCAGCACCAATCGATATCCTATTAGGAGCAGGAACAACGCTCTCAGTACTATCAGTAGGGCAAATACGAATTCAACTACCAGAGAAGCAAGAGTTCTTATTACAAAAGACATTGCTTGGTTGGATTGTGGGAGGCGCCGCGCCGACTATCAAATCATCACGTAAACATCATGCCTGTCATCTCACAACATCCTTACAATTTAACTTGAGCAAATTTTGGGAGATAGAAGAGTGTCCAAGGGAAAACAAGTTCTCTTTGGAAGAAGAGTTATGTGAACAACATTTTCAAAAACATGTCAAACGAACATCTAACGGAAGATATATTGTAGCATTACCTTTCAAATCACAAGTTACTAATTTAGGAAGTTCTTACCAATGTGCATTAAAGCGACTTGAGAGTGTCGAACGAAAGTTGAGTAAGGATACAAGGCTTCAGAATCAATATAATGACGTTCTGAAAGAATATTTAACATTGGGCCGAGTTGTTTTTGATGCATCTGCCAAAACAAGTACAGGTGTGTCTTTAAATGATAGTCTCTTGGTGGGTCCAACTATTCAGTCCAATCTGTTTTCTCTGTTGATACGGTTTCGAAGGTATCCGATTGTGTTAACCGGAGATATAGAGAAAATGTATAGACAATTTTTAGTCCGAAAAGAAGATAGAAAATATCAACGCATTTTATGGAGAGACGATAACAAAAGGCTACAGACTTATGAATTAAATACGGTGACATTTGGTGTCTCATCTGCTCCATATCTAGCAATTCGATGTCTTCATCAACTCGCCGACGATGAAGGTCAACCTTATTTAAGAGCCGCACAAGCACTCAAGGAAGATTTCTATGTAGATGACGTTCTTACCGGAGCAAATAAAAGGGAGGAGGCTATAAAACTCAGAAGAGAATTGACAGAAGTTCTGTTAAAGGCAGGTCTATCGATTCGTCAATGGGCATCAAATGACTTATCAGTGTTAGAAGATATTCCTAAAGCTGATGTTCACCTTAAGTTACAACTTGGAGAGGATACAACCTTAAAAACATTAGGTGTATTTTGGAATTCTAGTTCTGATTCAATGATGTGTACAGTGAAATCTTCGAAAATTCCAATAAAGATTACAAAGAGATATATTCTATCAGAAGTAGCAAAAATTTTCGATCCATTAGGATTATTAGCACCTGTGGTTGTTGTAGCTAAAATGCTATTACAAAAATTATGGACTATAAAGGTACATTGGGATGAGTCTCTCTCTAATGATATTCACACAGAGTGGCAAAGATATTATAATCAACTTCAAATCCTGAACAAATTGTCCTTTCCACGGACTATTGTTACATCTGACTTGAAGGATGTACAATTGCATGGATTTTCTGATGCCAGCGAAAGGGCTTATGGAGCATGTATATACCTGAGAATAATCGATAAGGATAACAAAATTATAACGCAATTGTTGTGTGCCAAATCACGAGTAGCACCATTGAAAACTCAAAGTATACCGAGATTAGAATTATGTGGTGCTCAATTATTGGCGATCTTAACCAATACAGTAATCTCAGCGATTAAATTGGAAATCAATCAAGTATTTTATTGGACAGATTCTACAATTGTTTTGCATTGGTTACATACCTCACCTCATCAATTGAAAACCTTTGTAGCAAATCGTGTTTCTCATATCCAAGGATTATCAGCTGCAAAGGATTGGCATCATGTGCGGACGAAAGATAATCCGGACCACCTCATTTCTAGAGGCCAATTACCAGAAGTGTTTATTTCATCATCTATATGGAAGGTAGGACCAGCATGGTTAATGAAGTCAGAAGAAGTTTGGCCTCAGTCGGAGTTCACACAAATTGATGAATTACCTGAACAACGTCAATCTATGTGTTTATCAACAAGTGTAATAAAATTACAAGCAAACGCAATATTTGGAAGATTCTCTTCTATAGGTAGATTAAAGTGGTTACTTGCTAATTGCTTCAGGATCAATTGCAAGCTTAAAGAAAAAGGTCCAGTTCTGTTTCATGAACTACAGAATGTATCGAACAAGGTAATAAAGACCACTCAAGTCCAGATCTTAAGAAGAAAACTTTGGATTACGTATGGACCAGTTCAAATATGAAAGGCCACAAAATTGCTCATAAATCACTAAAATCACATAATAACACATTTTACAAACTATCATAACATTCGGAACAGATTAGATATTATACCAACAATGAGCTGTTAATAATATGTTGTAAAATTTAAATAATTTAATCAGTTTGTTTATAGATACGAGCATGGAAGATATTTTAGAAATCCATCCAGAAGATGACTGGGGTTTTGAAGGGACAGGATTAGAAGAAATATATTGTAGGACTCCTGGGAGAAGAACAGGAGAGTGGTCTATTACCACACCGCCAACTCCACACGAAGAACGGAATAAAGAACGAAGCGAATCCCGGACAAATCTAATATTGAGCGAACAAGGTAAAGAAAAGGACGAATTACCAATCACCCCTGGAAAAAATATAAATTGGGAAGAGATGGATGTCCAAAATGAGCAGGAGAATGGTTTAATTAATATAATAACGGAGACTAAAACAGAGAATACAAATTATACGTTAATGACCAAAGAAGGTAAAAGCTTTACCATATCCTTTGAAGAACTGCAAGCTATACCGTGGAAACGTATCCGAGCCACCGTCAGGAAGCGATATACCATGTTTTTATCTGGAGAGCGTAGTGTGAGGATTTCCATTCGTAAAAACAAAATTATCTGGTCAAATTTAAAATATTCAAAACCTAAAATTAATTAATATTAATAAAATTTAAAAATAAAATAATACCAAATGAGTTGAAAAATTAATTTCTCAACGGGGGGAGAATGTTGACGTGACAAGTATAAATAAATGGTGACAAATAAATTAATTAATTTTGAGTTGACAGGAAAGCAAAGCATCCTATATATGGCAGTTCTAATACTATAAAAATTATAGTGAAAGTTATCAAAAGCTCGCCTACTAGAATATTACAGCGAGCTTGAATCAAGGAAATAGTATAAAAGGGGAATTCCAGGAAATATAAATCATTCTTTACCTACAAGTGGGATTCACCACACCGGGTAAGGAATCTAACACATATAGGGTTAGATACGGTTTGGGGTTTACCAAATCGTAACAGAGGTTTAGTAACAAGAATTAATCAAGAATTAAACAAGAATTCAACAAGAATTAACATTAAGATTACGCGTTTCCATATTGTTCGAGAATTAGTGTTTTGTTAATAAATAACAACCATTCCATTTAATATCTTCTTTCATCAATATCAAGATCATTTCATACTTACCAACACAAATAGTGATTATCCGTAAAAAGAGAAGTCACACGCAAAAACACTAAGATCGGCGACGGGGGGCACAAGCACCATCAGGGAGCTGGCCACGAAGACTCTGCTGGAGATAAAGGACTTCGACAGCTGGACCACAGCAGAAGAAATCGAACGGGCGCTGAGGGGGCTGCTCCCTGATTACGCGGGCGAGATCCAGGTGTCCGTGACAAGGCCAAACACTAGGCAACAGCGCTTGGCCTTTGTCAAAATCGAAGAGGATGCCGCGGAGAGGGTCCTGGCGGGTGGGCGCGTGCTCATCGGTTTCGTGAGGTGCCAGGTGAGACGCGGGATAGAGATGAAGCGCTGCTTCCGCTGCCTCGGGTACGGGCACCTGGGGCCAGTTCACGCAATTCGACACTCGACGTCGACATCGACGCTTTATGAAAACGACATTAATTTCAACGACGTTGAATTTGGGTTTACGTAAGTCGACGTGTCGAATGTCGTTTTCCCAAAATAATTTCTCCTAAAGTTATGCAAAATCCAAAGAAACCGGTGCACTTTTCACATTATCCACAAGGGGGACAAGTTGCAAATAATACTAAAACTTCAATAATGTGAGTACTAATTAAATTAATTAATTAAACAAATTCATAATAATATTGGAAAATCTCAGCTCTGAATTTATTTTTGTACATCTAAATTTTCTTGGAGTAGTTATAATTGTTATTTTTCAACTAATAATTTTTCTTTTTCTGTTGCATTTTGCTCGTTCAGAACTGTAAAAAGTTTTATGTAAAATTATTTCTGCTGTGCTCTAATTGGCACCACAACTCGTTTTTAATACAACAATAAATGAATTCGACGCCAAATCTGCCGTCGAGAAGATTAACGACACTTTTAAAACGTCAAACATAAAACGTCGACTTGCGTGAACCCAAAACGACATTTAACGCGTCGTTTTCAGTCGACGACGAATTGCGTGAACTGGCCCCTGTTCAATCCCAACCAAGTATCTTTCTAAATTACCTACAAAAAACAATACTAAATTTATAAAACACTTAACGTATACTATACTCAAAAAACGTCAATACAGTAGTTGGAATAGCAGGCGGGAGATATTTTGTCGTCTACTTAAAAGTAGGCGGTGGAATATCTCCAGCCTATAAAAGGCGAATGCAACTAACGACCGGACACACTCGTTCATTTTACGTCAACATAAGTAGCAGTGTTCTCTTAAATACAAGTGAGTAGTGGAGAATTGCCTGCACATTGTTGATGCATACACGGTACACAACATTTTTGTTGTTCTTTAGATAAAACACTCATCCTTGAAACACATGACACTTTGCCTACATGTTATTTTATACAATTTTTATACGGGTTCATAAAAACCACTCACATTGCTGTTTCTTGTTGTTCTTTTTTTGTTACTGATTAAAAAATAAATTGATTAAACTGATTAAAAATAAAGATAATTGAATTTCATGTTAACCATCACGTTGTTAGTTCCTCATTTTTTTTCCCAATGCGAATTATCATTTTTGTTGATTTGCATTGCACATTTGGTGGTTCCATCCAGGACCTACGTGGTGGCACATTAAAATTTTGTTATTTATTCTATTTTGGGAGCAAATAGACTAAAATATCTTAAAATAATGCAGTCAGTAGCAGACTTATGCCGCACCCAAGAGCGATTAAGTAAGCGGTTATACAAATACATTGAGAATGCCAAAAAACAGCCGTAGCAAAAAGGCATTTAGGATTCTATAAATCTAGGATCGCTGGGTTAAATGCAATTTGGGAGGAGTTCCAAAAAAATGACCTCACATTAGATGCTGCAGCAGCTCTACAATCCACGGAAGAGTCTAAAGAATATTTTGAATCGGATAAATATGGAGAGGTAGAAGCCAAATACATTGATTATCTGGGAGATCTCATGGATGGTTTAGAGAAACAGCAGGTATTGCCAATACCTACCCCTTCAAACGTTTCAACTACAACAGCAACTGTAGCACAGCATGACATACAGTTACCCCGAATAAGTCTACCAAAGTATAATGGAGATTATGACCGATGGCGGTCATTCCATGATGTCTTTGTGTCATTGGTTCATGATAACTCCAAGTTATATCCTGTGCAAAAACTACATTACTTAAAGGAGTGTTTAGTTGGTGAAGCAGAAGCTCTGCTAAGACACGTACCAACTACGAACGAGGATTACGCACCTGCTTGGGCAAAATTAAAGGAGCGTTATGAAAATAAACGCATTTTAGTCAATCACCAATTAAAGACGTTTTTGAGCACTTCCAAATTAACAACGGAGACAGCAAAGGGGATGAAGGCGTTGATTAATACAACTTCGGAATGTCTGCAGCAACTGAAAGGTTTGGATGTTGACACGAGCTCGTGGGATGCCATTCTAATTTATTTAATTGTGCAGAAGTTGCCTTTCATAACCCTAAAATTATGGGAGGAAGAACAAGGAGCAAGTCAAACTTTACCTAGCTTTGCACAGTTTCAGACTTTTTTGAATACCCGATTAAGGATATTGGAATCCATCTCCGACGTGCTTGTCACCAAACCTGTAGCGCAACCGAACTCGAGTGCATCAACTCGGAGTACACATACGCACCATTCAAGGAATCAAAATTCTTGTCCAGCTTGTCATGCTCATCACTTCATTGCTACATGCACAAAATACCAAGCAATGAATGTTGCAGCCAAGCGGAAGCTGATACAGTCCACTGGAAGATGTTTGAATTGCCTCTCAAGCCATCACATAGCCACCGAATGCAGCAGCAAATACAGGTGTCGTAAATGCAATGGAAAACACCACTCGTCGTTACATGCAGACTTCAAGGAGGAAAGCGCTGGATCATCTGCATCCAATAAAGCATCCACGCAAGTAGGAGATAACATCCCAAACCATTCACCTACAATAACAGAACCATTCTCAGTCGACGGTGCTGAAGGTACAAACTCCGTCAAAAACTTTCTCGCCATAAAAAATAGGCAAGCACTACTATCAACGGCGTTGGTAGTTGCTTACACTAAACATGGAAAACAACAAACATTGCGATGTCTCATCGACAGCGGGTCCGAGTCATCATTCATCACATATGCTGCATGTAAACGACTAGGTGCCAAGGTCAACAATGCAGCAGTATCAATTACAGGCATAAACAAGAGTCTTGCAGGAACAGCACACAAACAAGTCACGCTGACACTGCAATCACGCACTTCTAAGAAGACCACAGTCACTGATGACTTCTTATTACTTGATAGGATTACGGATCCCTTCCCAATTAAGCCATTACATAACGATGAATGGGAGCATTTCAAGAAATTACCTCTAGCAGATCCAACCTTTTGGCAACCAGGCGACATCGATGCTTTACTAGGAGTACAACTATATGCACAAATTATACGAAACGGTATCCGTCATGGTCCCAACACACGCTTGACAGCTATCAATACAATATTTGGTTGGATCATCATGGGATCAACAAAAGCAACCCCTACAAATCAAGTATCCGCATTTACCATCCAAACCAATGATATTAATCTCAACGAAGAACTGAGACGTTTCTGGGAGATGGAAGAAATAGCAACTAAACCAATTCTAAGCAACGAAGATCAACTATGTCAACAAATTTATAACAGCACACACGTACGCAAACCGAATGGAAAATATCAGGTTGAACTTCCATTTATCAACAACCGCATGCCTGAATTGGGAGAATCCAGATCACAAGCTCTCACTAGATTTAAGGCATTAGAACGACAATTTATTAAAAGACCACAGCTCGAAGAAGACTATAAAAAATGTCTCGATGAATACATTACACTTGGACATATGAAAGCAGTCAACCCACCTAGCAAGGAGGAGAAACAATACTACATACCACACCACGCAGTGTTCAAAGACAGCAGTACCACTAAGCTACGCGTAGTCTTTGATGCATCTGCCAAAACAACGAACGGAAAGTCCCTTAATGAACAACTTTTAATAGGTCCTACCATCCAACCTACGCTCTGCGCAACTCTACTCAATTGGAGGAAGTACAAAGTCGCAATGAATGCCGATATAGAAAAAACGTATCGGATGATAGAGGTCCATCCAAAACATCAACCATTCCAACGCATAATTTGGCGGAATCAGCATACACAGCTCCCGCAGGACTATCAGTTGCAGACGGTAACCTTCGGCACGGCCTGTGCACCTTTCTTAGCCATTCGCACATTGCAACAGTTAGCAGCTGACGAAAAGGAAACCTGGCCACTAGCATCCCAAGCTATATATCATAACTTTTATGTTGATGATGTATTAACAGGAGCTGACACTATTAAGGATGCTAAACTCTTGCAACAGGAACTAATCCAAATAACAAATTCAGGCGGCTTCAATCTGCGAAAATGGGCATGTAATGAACCATCATTGTTGGAACATTTACCCCCAGAGCAACGTGAACTGAAGCCCACATTAACTTTTGATACAGATATATCTGTAAAGACTCTCGGCATACGTTTGCATCCTGCTTCGGATCATTTCACTTTCAGTGTTACACCGTTACGTAAGCACACTAATACAACTAAACGTAACATATTATCAGACATCGCGTCTTTATACGACCCTCTTGGGTGGCTGTCGCCAATCATAATAACAGCAAAGATTATGATACAAACATTGTGGATCACTGGTTGCGTTTGGGATCAGCAGGTATCCAAACAAATAGAAATCCAGTGGCATACCTTCAAGCGCGAGCTGCAAACTTTGGAATTACTGCAGATTCCACGATGGATTCATTATTCAACCGATTCCAACAAACAATTACATGGATTCTGTGACGCCTCCTCAAGAGCATATGCAGCAGTCTTATACCTGAGAGTTGAAAAGGAGAATGGAGAAATTACTTCAACATTGCTCACGTCTAAAACAAAGGTGTCTCCTACAAAGCCTACCACAATCCCACGTTTGGAATTAAATGGCGCCGCGATTTTAGCTCGTTTGATAAAACGTACCAGGGAGGATATGCAGTTGCCCGATATTCCAACATTTGCTTGGACGGATTCCACAATAACCCTTCAATGGGTGAAGGAACACCCCTCCAGATGGAAAACATATGTCGCTAACCGAGTAGTAGAGGTTCAAGAGGTTATTCGCTATGATCAATGGCAACATATTTCTTCCAAGGATAATCCCGCCGACTTAGCCTCCAGAGGTTTATCTGCATCAGCATTTATAAACAACAATTTATGGTGGCATGGTCCAAATTGGTTAACAAGTAAGGAAACCCACTGGCCCAAACACAGAGCTATTACAGAGCAAACTGAATTGGAAGCAAAGAGACCTGCTGTGACCAGCTTTTTAACTCATCTGGAAGATAACATTTTACTACAGTACTCTTCGTTTACTCGACTCACACGTATCATCGCCATTATACAAAGGTTCAAATATAATTGCAAGCACCCCAGAAACAAACGTCTATATTATTTAACTGCCATGGAATTGCAAGAAGCAGAAGTAACAATTGTACGACTCGTCCAATTAACCAGTTTCCCAAATGAACACAACACCATGCTCAAACTTGGTACAGTGGCCCGCAACAGTCGCCTTCTGAAATTAACTCCCTGCCTTGACACCAATGGACTATTACGAGTAAGCGGAAGGCTCAACAATGCCATAATGACATATAATAAAAAACATCCCATTATTCTGCCCCATGATCATCCAGTAACCCATTTAATAATAGACAAAATACACCTAGATACTCTACATGGAGGAACATCATTGGTATTAAACACAAGTCGGCAAAAATATTGGATCCTGGATGCCAGAAGATGTATTACCAGCAGGATACATAAATGCCTTACATGCGCAAAGTTACGTGGCGAAACTGCAACACAATTAATGGGAAATTTACCTACACCCAGAGTCACCCCGAGTAAACCCTTTACTAACATCGGTATTGATTATGCAGGTCCAATTATTATCAAATCATCGACTATCCGTAATGCCAAACTGCAAAAAGCGTATATTTGTGTTATTGTGTGTCTAGCAACAAGGGCGATTCATATAGAATTAGTGTCCGATCTGTCAACCACGGCTTTCATCGCTGCATTAAAAAGATTTGTGGCCAGACGAGGACTATGCAGGAATATTTATTCAGATTGCGGTACTAACTTCATAGGAGCCCAAGCGGTTCTAGACAAGGAAATAAAACAATCGATCAGAGAGGCCACTCCAGAAGCAGCAAAATTCGTCGCATCTAAGGGCATAACATGGCACTTCAACCCACCAGCAGCCCCACACTTCGGAGGCCTGTGGGAAGCAGGGGTAAAGTCAATTAAACACCACTTACGACGAGTCATAGGAAAAGCAACCTGCACTTTTGAGGAATACAGCACAGTTCTCACGCAAATAGAGGCCTGTCTAAATTCTCGCCCGCTATATTGTGTGCGAAACGATCCTGAGGACACATTTGTTTTGACTCCAGGCCATTTTTTGATTGGTGAAGCTACGAACGCTCTTCCAGAGCCATCTGAAAATGCTAAACATATGTCTCTTTCTCAACGATGGAAGCACGCTCAACAATTGGTAAAATCCTTTTGGAACATTTGGACAAAGGATTACTTGCACCAATTGCAACAAAGGTCGAAGTGGCAAAGAGAGCAACCCAACATGGAAGTTGGCGACATCGTACTTCTCAAATCCGAAAATATGCCGCCCACCAAATGGCCTCTTGGCAAGATTGAAAAGGTTTTTCCTGGTCCTGATGGTCTTATAAGAGTTGTACAAGTAAAGACGAAGGACAACACCTTTCAGCGACCAATCGCTAAACTATGCCGTCTCCCAATTGAGCGGGCAAGATCTGACGAAGTAATAGCACCAGGAAGGAATAATACCAGCTCGTGCCGTCATATTTAATGTGTAGTTTATACCATTATGCTTTATGTTCTTTTATTCTCTGTCCTGCTAATTTGTATATATTAATTACCTCATTACAGCTATGGCAAATTGTGATTACACGGAGGAAGACTTGGCAGCTGTGGAGGATAGTTATTTATACTCATCACAGACTCCATTTCTGGATTTGGATTATGAGTTCAGCCTGGATTTCCCTGATGATGTCCACTCCAGCGAAACATCAAAGGCACAACAACCAGGTCCTAGCCCTAAAATTATACCGTGGAAAAAACCTGAAATCCCAGTTCCAACCTTACTAAAACCCGCAATAATCAATGGAAAAGAAACTCATCACCTACACCTATTGCGACCAACAAAAACCCTGGCGGAGCTAAAAATGCGGGAAAACAACTGCTTCCAAAGGTTCATCACTAGGGAAGGAGAAGATTTATTTCTACCGAAGGTTGTAATCGATAGAATAAAATTCGAAAGGGTACGATCAACAAAAAAGAAAGAATCCACCATCAGCCTACCTGACAGATTTCAAGTTCGCCTACAGGTGAAAGCTGACGGTAGGATAGTTTTTCACCACCATCACAAGCGAGGACTCGGAAAAAAGGAATAATATGTTGAACGTAATCGTTCAACAGGGGGGAGAATGTTCAATCCCAACCAAGTATCTTTCTAAATTACCTACAAAAAACAATACTAAATTTATAAAACACTTAACGTATACTATACTCAAAAAACGTCAATACAGTAGTTGGAATAGCAGGCGGGAGATATTTTGTCGTCTACTTAAAAGTAGGCGGTGGAATATCTCCAGCCTATAAAAGGCGAATGCAACTAACGACCGGACACACTCGTTCATTTTACGTCAACATAAGTAGCAGTGTTCTCTTAAATACAAGTGAGTAGTGGAGAATTGCCTGCACATTGTTGATGCATACACGGTACACCACATTTTTGTTGTTCTTTAGATAAAACACTCATCCTTGAAACACATGACACTTTGCCTACATGTTATTTTATACAATTTTTATACGGGTTCATAAAAACCACTCACATTGCTGTTTCTTGTTGTTCTTTTTTTGTTACTGATTAAAAAATAAAGATATTTGTTTGTTAAAATTGATTAAACTGAATAAAAATAAAGATAATTGAATTTCATGTTAACCATCACGTTGTTAGTTCCTCATTTTTTTCCCAATGCGAATTATCATTTTTGTTGATTTGCATTGCACACCCCTGAGCTCGGCCTGCAAGGGGCCGGATAGGAGCAGGCTGTGCTTTCGATGCGGCGGGGCGGGCCACAAGGGCGCGGGCTGTACAGCCGACCCCTCGTGCTTCCTATGTTCCGCGGGGAACATGGGAGGCACGAACCACGTGGCGGGGTCGAAAGGCTGTAAAGCCTTTAAGGAGGCACTAGGCAAGATTTCGCGATGACCCAAGTGCTCCAAGGAAATCTCCACAGGAGTAGGACGGCCCATGACTTCCTAGCACAGCTCTGCACCGAGGAACGTGCTGATGTTGTTCTTATCAGCGAACAGTATCGGGCAAGAGCTGGGCTGGGTTGGCATGCTGACGACCTCGGCACTGCGGCCATCTGGATCCCAAACCCACGAAACTTCTTTATCGAGGGAGCAGGATCCAGGTGCGGTTTCGTCTGGGTGAGGCACAACGCCACCACGTACGTGAGCGTGTACCTCACCCCAAGCGATCGGATAGACGACTTCCAGGAGAAATTAGATGACCTGGAAGACTTTCTTCGGGAGGAACTTTAACGCCAGAGCTGTCGAATGGGGGGAGGCCCGGCCTAACTCCCGCGGAAGGAGGGTGATGGACATGGTGTCCCGGCTCGGGCTGGTAATACTGAACACCGGTTCCACACAAACCTTCAGAAGGCCGGGCCATAGGGGGACAATTCCGGATATCTCCCTAGCCAACGAACAACTGGCAGCGTGAGTGGTAGACTGGAAGGTGATCGAAGATTACACGGGAAGCGATCACCAGTACATCATGTTCCGAGTACATGATGTGCGGCCGTCTGCCACTACCCGTCTTACGCGCCCCCCAGATGGAACGTCAGAGAAATGAACCTCACGACGTTCTCCGCAGCTCTAGAGCGTGCTCAGACATCCCTACCCGCCGCTCCCGAAGGTCTATCGCCATCCGAGCGAGCTGATCGGGTGACCGCACGGGCTATGCGAGTCATCCAGATCGCTTGCGAAGAAGCAGTCCCGCGACGTGGATCGAGTCGTCGAGGCCGTCCTGCCTACTGGTGGACGGACGAGATCGCGGAGCTCCGCAGGACGTGCCTTCGACTTCGTGGGCAGCCCCTTTGGCCCTGAAGCCATCAAAAACAGCCAACGGAGATGCTGGAGGGCCCTCATGCAGGATGTGGACCGAGACCCGTGGGGATTAGGGTACATGATCGTCACAAAGCGGCTCGGGTCTTTCACCAAAGGATCCCCTATGGATCCAGCCACTTTGGACGATATCGTGAGTACCCTCTTCCCCACCCATCCGCGGCGACCGTCCGAGCGACCACTGCTCTCTGATCTGGAAACCCCCCCCCCCTTCAGTGAAGAGGAGCTTATAGTGGCCGCTCGTTCGATGCGTAACCGGAAGGCTCCTGGTCCAGACGGCCTTCCAGCAGAAATAGTGAAGGCAGTGGCTTCCAGTCACCCCTCTCTCTTGCTGGACATGTACAACTCGTGCCTGAAGGCGGGCAGATTTCCTGCTCGCTGGAAAGTCGCACGTCTTGAACTGATCAGCAAGGGTGGGGGCGACAGAAACGCGACGTCCTACAGACCTCTGTGTATGCTGGACACGACCGGGAAGCTACTGGAGAAACTCCTACGACCTCGCCTTCACGAGGCCGTACGCGCGGCTGGAGACTTGGCAGCCAGACAGTTCGGCTTCCGACCGGGCCGCTCTACTATTGATGCGGTCCAACAGGTGGCCGAGGCTGCCAGGTCAACGGAGCGGGGGAATCACTTCTCCCGGCACGTGTGCCTCCTGGCCACTTTGGACGTGAAAAACGCGTTCAATTCGGTCAGGTGGGACAGGGCGTTAAGGGTGATGGAGCGCGACTTCAGACTTCCTCAGTACCTGCAAGGGATCACCTTAACTCCATCGAAATTCGCTTAACGGAGGGGCTAAAGTCCATCTCGGATGAAAACAAAAAACAGCTGGGTAATATAAATAACAACATCCAGGCGCTGCAGGCGAAGGTCGCTGTTTTAGAAAAAAAAAGCAGCATCAGCTGATCATACCGAAGACCTTCAGATTATCAGCTCCCAGCTGGCTGATAACGCAATTCAAATGGATGATTTGCAACGGAATCAGAGGCTAAGTGATGTCATCATTCGGGGAATTCCTATGAAGCCTGATGAGTCCCTCATAAAAATAGTTGCTGACTTGTCATCGAAATTCAACCACCAGCTCTCCACCTATGCTGATGCCTTTCGACTGCGATCCAAATCTCGCCAGCAGAGTGGACCTATAATTGTCAAATTTTCTGGCCAGCGCGAAGCAAAGGCGTTCATGCTCGCCTTGAAGGAGAGGAATAAACTGAAATTTCCGCTTTGTGAGCTTGATGGTTTCACGGCCGATTCTCCAGTCTACGTGAATGAAAGCCTCTCATCTATAAACAACATTTTATTACGAGAGGCTTTAAAACAGCGCAGACTCGGACAGCTGCAGTCTGTTTCTACCAGGGACGGTCTTGTCCGAATAAAGCGGAAAAAGGAGGACAACTTTGTTGTGGTGCGGGATATTTCTCAACTGCAATGCCCATCGATGGAGACACTGGATCCACGCAGCGTCAGCGTTTGAGAGAGCGAGTAATTTTCTTTTTCTGTTTGTTTTATTCTTATTTTTCTTTTTTTTCTGTTTCTTGTTAATTCTATTTCTTGAATTTAATTTTAATTTAATTTTTAATTTAACTTATTTTTTTTCTCTCTTCTTTTCATTCATTTTTAATATTTTATTTTAAATTTTTGTTTAACTAGTTGGGATCCCCGTTACCGAAATTCGGTCACAAAAACAATAAATATATAAAATTCACGATTTGTTCGAATTTAAATTCAATTTAGATATTTTTATTTAAAAAAAAAATTATACGCAATGGCGAATTTTTAATTACTATGAAATATTTCCATTGCCGCTCCAGAGCATCTAAAATTTCCCAGGATTTTTTTAATCGCATCCATGACGTCTTGGTTGGTTATGTAGTGGAAAATAGCAGAAACATCAGTTACTACAGCATCATTGAAACGACGAATATCAACTTGGTTATTAACTTTTATGATCATAGAAACTTCTGCTGCAATATTCTCAGGTCTTTGACAATATTCATACATGGACCTGAATGAGTGAACAAAAGGATTAATCCGATCTAACTCCAAACCTATTTCACGCATAATATCAATATTACATTCAATATTCGCATTTCTATTTATTCTATGATTAGCAGCAGTATCTACATCATAGAAATACAATTGTGTATAACATGGAGGTCGGCCATAGCCAGGAATTAAGGCACCAGTTCGGTGATAGAAAATGTTATGGATTTTAAAATGATATTCCATTTGCAGTGTCATTTGACAAATTACACTCAGAGCTAATCATTGCAAAGGCAGCATTATACGAACGAATATTTGCAAAAAAAAAATTTAGAACGATTTTTAATACCACTTTCATTCGACGTTAATCCTTCAAAAAAATTATTGAAAAAGTAATTTTGAGAAAGTGGAGGTAAATTAACCTTGCCTTTATGAAAATGCCTCAGTATTACGTAAAGTTAATTCAGTCAGAAAATGTTTGGCACGACAAAAATGACAACTCATATTAAGGCTGGCCGAACACGTACGGTTTCCGTGTTCGGTTACCGAATTCGGAATTCCGACGCAACGCAAGTCCTGGCTTCCGAACCGAATATCAGGAATGGTTTCCGAACGGAATATTTAAGAACGTGCGCGGTAAGTAGAATTATTTGTATGAAATGCCTGCATTCGGTTGTCCGAGTACGGAAACCGAATTCGGAAACCGAACACAGAAATCGTACGTGTGCGGCCAGCCTAAAAGAACCACACGAAAACGAATCAAAATTAACCGGAATAACATTCAAAGCACATTTAAAAGAATCAGTCAAAATTTCTAAAGGTGCAACACCATCAATAAACATTTCATTATGAAATGCATCAACATTCATTTCATTCACACCACTATTCAATTCATTATTTACAACATTCATTTCATTAGCACTACGTAAATTTCTAACGCGATTTCTAGTATTTTCGCGAAGCGATCTAAAATCGACATTCGAGCGTCCCCGTCGTTGTCTTGGCATTTCGAAGACCTCGATTTTCGTAATCAGCGACCCCAAAAACGTTTAGGGTTCGATTTTCTTAACGGTGTAATTTTGGAACACCATAACGCGCGTTTTGAATGGACTAACAATACAACTCAATAATACTATACACAAAAGAGTATAAAAAAATGCACGCACAAAGTGACCGAGTTTTTTTAAATCAGTTATGCCGCCAAAAATCTACACAAACGCTTGTTTTTCTCTGTTTCTCATTCGCTTCACTGAAACGGCATTTGTGTCAATCGTAGGCTACTCAGCTCTACGTTGATGCTCACAAAAAATTCAAATTTTCCAACGGCTTTTTAAAATTCGAAAAATTAAAATCGCTATAACTTTTTTATTCGTGAATCGATTTCGTTGAAATTCCTTATTACAAAACTATGCCATAAAAAGAACATTTTCTGAAAATTTAAACGAAATCGGTCCACGAACAAAAAAGCCTTAGCGTGTACAAACTTTTTGTTTGCCTATTAATATATAAGATATCATTTTTTTTATTTTATACCTTTTTAATTTTTTTTTTTCGTTATGTATTCATGCTATTCGGCGAAATTTTCATCTCCTTTTCTCTGCTCCGCATATCCGTGTTCCGGCGACACTAAAATAAAAGCGCACCTGAAAAAAGCCAAAACAAACTCCTGAAAGGAAAACTAAAAAACCGAAAGGGAATATTAAATAAAACCACAAAATTCACTATTTTCTTCATTTATTTTTTAAAATCAAAAACCTGCAAAAAAAACCGCACAGACGGCGTTAAATCAGATTGCTTTTAATCTTTCTAGAGTCTTGAACTAGAAGATAAAATCTGTATTGAGGTTTTAGCAATAAAGCAATTTCAAAGCCTAAGTATCGAACTTAGCATTCTGGAAAGACAGAATTGAGGTCTTTTTCCAGTAAAGCCCGAATTAAAGACAGTTTTGAAGTCTTTAATACAGCAGTAACTTAATCACCAAAATTGATTTCAGCAGTTACTCTAACCAACCACAGAGGGACGAATTTGCGAAGAAATAAGGCAAAGCAGTCCAGCAAGCCACAACCAGGGCAGCAAGCAGCAACTAGGCAGCAAACAGCAAGCAAATCCCAAGCGATTCTCAAGAAACGAAACCAGAGTGCAGCAACACAAAGGTTATTCCTGGCTGTTCTAATTGCAGAACACATCAGGCGAAACATCGATCGTCATCTGACAGATAGGTGGCGTTATCAATTAAGCTATCAGAGCAAGCAATATTTTGGTAATTCTTATTTACAAACAAATAAAGAATAATTTACGAATTTTCAAGTACTAAATCACGAATTAATAACGAATTTAAGATTGAATTGAAATATTTTGGCAATTTGTTGAATTTTTATTGAATTTATATATAAGAAAATCTAATAATTAATTGCGAATAAATAGTAATTTGGTTATTGGAAAAAGTTATCTTTTTTATTGAATCACACCCTTCCGGCACCTTTTTTATTGAGTCAGAAATTAAATTGCTAATTCTGAACATCCGCTTCTTGACGATGTTCGTTGTTTCGTGTTGTTAAGTCTCAATGTCGTTTGATTTTAGTAGCGAGGACCGAGTGAGAACTTTGGTCAAAATTTTTAGTGCAAAATATGATGGTTTCAATGCTTGTTTAATGAACTCGCGAAGTATTAGACCGAAAATTGAAGAACTTAACGAGATATTTATTAATTCAGGTGTGCTTGCGCTTTTAATCTGTGAAAGTTGGCTCAACAATTCTATTCCCTCCTCTTCGGTTTCTATTGATGGT
The DNA here is from genome assembly GCA_949987705.1 of Thereva unica. Lineage (NCBI taxonomy): Eukaryota > Metazoa > Arthropoda > Insecta > Diptera > Therevidae > Thereva > Thereva unica. The sequence continues at coordinate 113,439,620 of OX465283.1, forward strand.
TTCAAATTATTTCGTAATGATCGTCAAGGTCGCGTCGGCGGCGGTGTGGCGATTTACTTGCGTGATAATCTGAAGTCAAAAATTGTTGGTTTCTCTAAACAACCTGGAATTGACTTTTTATGTGTCGAAGTTTCTAGCTCTGTCGATAAGCTCCTACTAGTCTGTGTGTACTCTCCTCCTGGCATGTTTAATTCTAACAGTGCTAAAGAATTTTATGATACTCTTGAGCACCTGTCCAGTGGGTATAAAAGCATTCTGGTAGGTGGTGATTTTAATGTGAACTTATTAGTAAATTCTTCCCTACAACAATCTTTCCGGTACTTTGCGCAATCCCTTGGTTTGGACTCTGTGAATGAGCTCCCTACTTGCTTTAATTGTAGATCACCTTCCCTGCTTGACCTATTTCTCACAAACGATATCGATTCTGTTCTTTTTATTAACCAAATCTCTCCGCCCAGCTATCTGGATCATGATATTCTATTTGCATGTCATAGATTTAATGTTGATTCCCCACTGGCGAAAAAGTTTACCTATCGTGATTTCTCTAATATTGACCAAGAATGTCTTGACCTTAGATGTCGTAGTTTACCATGGACTGACATTTTCTCAATGACTGATGTTGATGAGAAAATTGCTAAGTTCAATCGAATGTTCCTTGACCTGTATGATGAGTTTGTGCCTATCAGAAGTAAAATTTGCTTAGCTAAATCCAAACCTTGGTTCACTGATGAAATTAAATCACTTATTATTGAAAGGGAGTTTTTATAAAAATTATTTTTAAGAGTAAAAAGTGATGTTGCAAGGAGATCTTTTAAACGCCTTAGGAATCTTGTTGTTGCTAAAATTAAGGAAGCTAAACGAAATTATTATAGCCGTAAGCTTGACCCCTCTCTTTCAGTGAAAACCGTGTGGAATAATTTGCGCAATTTAGGTGTACACACTAAGAATGAAGCCACTATTCATAACCTCAGTCTTGAAACTCTTAACCAGCACTTTATATCTAACCAAACGGCAGAGCATGCTAATATCCCTGCTACTGCTTCTTCTGGAGGCTTCTATTTTCGTTGTGTTGATTCCCTTGAAGTCATCACTGCCCTTAAATCGATCAAATCTAAAGCTGTTGGTAGCGATAATATTTCACATAGGTTTCTAAAAATGCTGCTACCTTGCTTACTGCCTATTCTGACTCACTTATTCAACTCCTGTATTACGGTATCAAAGTTCCCTAAGTGTTGGAAACACGCTTTAATTACACCCATTCCCAAGTGTCCCTCTCCTGTTAGCCCCTCTGACTATCGACCCATTAGTATACTCCCATTCTTAGCAAAAGTGCTGGAAAAGATGTTATCCATCCAAATACTTGAATATGGCGAACGACTTCGTTTTATAAATGCGTGGCAATCTGGGTTCCGCAAATACCACAGCTGCGAAACTGCTCTCCTTAAAGTCACGAATGATATTCGTGCCTCTCTTGATGAGCGTCAAGTGTGCTGTCTATTGTTGCTTGATTTCTCAAAAGCCTTCGATAGCGTTAATCACACTTTGCTTCTGCAAAAACTCTCTTCACAAGCCCACTTTTCTCAAACAGCCCTTAAACTTCTGCATAGCTTCTTAACGCACCGATCTCAACAAGTTAAACTAGGTGCCTGCAGTTCTTCAATTGCCCAACTTAGCTCGGGAGTCCCTCAAGGTTCCATTCTCGGACCACTACTGTTCAGCATTTTTATTAATGACCTTCCTTTAGTGGTAATAGACTCCAAGATCCACATGTACGCTGATCTTCTTCTTCTTCTTTGATCCGTTAGCTGGCGGTCCGAGCGGGACGTTCCCGCAACGGATACGCTGCTGTCGGTGCCGCTTTGAAAAATGCGGTTTCTTGCCTAGTTTCTTCGGTCTTCGGAGTGACCGATTCTGGTCAACTCGGCAGGTCGACCACCCTCCTCCTTTCACACCCTGGGCTTGGGACCAGGCGACGGCGGAGTTCATGTACGCTGATGATGTTCAACTTTATATATCTGCACCAGAAAGCCAAATCGTTTCTTCTGCTGAGAAGATTTCGGCAGATTTACGCCGCATTTCGTGCTGGTCGACGTTGAACCTACTTCAATTAAATCCATCGAAGTCCCGTTGTATATATTTCTCTCACACTCCCATCTCTCGTCCTACTCTGCCAGATATCGTCTTGAATGGTGTTCCCCTCACTTCCGTCGAAAAAGTAAAAAATCTAGGAGTTGTTCTGAATAGCCGTATGACTTGCTGCGACCACATCACTCTCATTATTGGCAAAATTTATGGCCTTCTGTCAAAACTTAGGTACCACTGTGGTTTGCTCAAAAGGTCTGTCCGTTTGAATTTAGTTAAAGCCTTACTGCTACCTCACCTAATGCATGGTCTATGCATTTTTCCGTCTTTAGACTCGTCTTGTGCGAGAAAACTCGAAGTAGCCTTTAATGACTGCGTGCGCTTTGTATATAACTTACGCCGATTTGATCATATATCACTTTATCGAAATTCCGTTTTAGGTTGCTCCATTAGCGTTTACCGTGAATTTAGGCTTTTGCTTGTGCTTCACGACATCCTGAACCATCGCAAACCCGCATACCTCAACCAGTTCGTGCAGCTTTCACAGTCACTTAGAAATAAAAATTTGATTATTCCGCGTTTTCGCACTTTAATTGGACAACGTTCTTTCTTTGTCTTCGTTGCTATACTTTGGAACTCTCTCCCGGTTGAATTGCAACGTATCGATTCAGCGGGCATTTTCAAGAAGCGTCTCTTCGAACTTTTAGTTAATAGAGCTGTAAGAGCATGAATATAGGAAAATAAAGTTAATCTTGTTTGTGGATTCTTTATTCTTTTTTTTTTTATTTTCTTTTTCTTATTTCCTTTTTCTTTTGTCAATTATTTTAACTTTTCTTTTTTTTTCTTTTTTAAATTTAAATTTATATATGTATATATTTTTTTTTCTTTTGTTTTATTTACTAATAATTTCTCATGCACACTATGTATTTATATCTCAACTTTTCCCTGTATTGTATTACTGTATAACCTGTTTATAATGAATGTACAATAATTTAAGACTGTTAGTCTTTGTACATAAGCTGTAAATAAAAAAAATAAATAAATAAAATAAAAAAAATAAATAAAGATGCTGGGGGACTATCTTAATGAGCGCTTCATCGAGTACGAAACCGACGATGGCTTGCGAAGGAGGGAAGTAACATCTGGGGCCGCCCAGGGCTCCATTTTGGGTCCCGACGTATGGAATATTTCCTACGACGGGCTCCTGCGTTTGGAGATGCCTGAGGGTGTTTGCCTGGTTGGGTATGCAGACGACGTCGCAGTGATTATCACTGCGAGGGACGTCGATGCAGCGCAGATGCGCCTCAACCTGGCAATGCGTAGAATATCCTCCTGGATGGACGACTGCGGGCTCGAGCTAGCAGCTCACAAAACGGAGATCGTGTTACTAACGAAGAAGCGCATCAATATGGTGCGCAACTTCGAGGTGGAAGACGCGACAATCGGGTCGTCGAGAGCCGTGAAGTACCTCGGAGTGATGCTTGACAACAAGCTGTCCTTCGGGGTACATGTACTGCGGGCAGCTGCGGCAGTAGCGTCGCTTAGCAGGATCATGGCCAATGTTCATGGCCCCAGACCCTGCATGCGACGCCTACTCATGAGCACTGCCGAGTCAATAATGCTCTACGGAGCGGAGGTGTGGGCTGACGCGCTGCGGTACGAGAAGTATCGCAAGCGCATGGCCGCAGTACAAAGACGGGGAGCTTTCCGTGTCGCGTGTTCCTACCGCACGGTCTCCGAGCCCGCAGTGCTGGTGGTCGCCGGAGTGATTCCGATCGACCTACTGGCCCAGGAGAGATTGTCCGTCCGCCGAGCGAGGAGCAGGGTGGGCAAAAGGGAGGCGGCGATGGCTGCTAGGGCCCACACGATGGAGGTCTGGCAAACACGCTGGGAGGGGGATTCTAGGGGCAGGTGGACAGCCCGCCTGATCGGCCATCTGAACACCTGGGTGAGCAGGGAGTTCGGGGAGGTGGATTACTACCTTACCCAGTTTCTGACGGGGCACGGTTTGTTCCGTGCGTACTTGAGGAAGATGGGTAAGGTGGCGGATGCCGCATGCCCCTACGGGGATTCCGCTTCAGACGACGCCCACCATACATTCTTTGAATGTACCAGGTGGGCGGACGACAGAAGCGCGCTGGAAGAGGACCTCGGAAGCGTGACCCCCGACACAATTGTCGGGGTTATGCTCCGAGGTCCCGCGGAATGGAGGAGGGTGGGGCGGTTTGTCCAGACCATCCTGAAAAATAAGAAATCGGAGACTGACATTTGATCAGTCTCCGCGGAGCCCTAGCATGCTTCTGCCAAACGGGAGGGACGCGAGTCTTGTCGATGCCCGCCGGTTGAGGGGGCCAAGGGCCTTGTTGGTGACGCCCACCTGAAGTATTACCTCACGGTGGTGCCGGGTGGGATAAACGTCACCGAAAGGGGTGGTGAGTTTAGTCAGTAGGAATCTGACACTACCGTCTGAGTGCGGATCCTCAGCGGTGTCTATGGAAGATTCTCACCAGGTCATTGCCCCTTTAATCATACTTATTCTTCCTTCATTCAATTTTGCTGAAATTATGTCACTGCAGCGCCGGTTGAATTCCAGTTCCTGCAGCTGACCAATATATTTTTTTTATTTGAATTTTCACTGTAGCCCGACTTAGATCTGTATGACCTTGCGGGAGTCAGTGCATACAGAGGAATTGGCGATTTATTCGCAATCTTTTTCCCCTTTGTCTACAGCCTTTAACTCTTTATGAGTTTATTTAGATTTAATTCTCAACTTGTGTTTTTCTTTATTCTCCAAAACACGGAGTTGCTGGTTAGCGAATTTCGCTCAACCTGGTTAGCTAAGTTTTGTTTTTAACAAAAATTTTGTTTTTAGTCGAGATTCGACTTGAAAGTTCTTACGGTTTAGAACTTGATTAAATAGGAAGTTTATGATTTCTGTTAATCACTAGCTGTGAGTTATCAGAAATCATTTAAAATACCGATCATACGATTTATAAGGGATTTGTTTAAATTTAATTCCTTAACAGAGATTCCTAAACAGAAAATCTCTGATAGAGGATAAAATGGTTATAGTCACTATGGACAACCCGAACACACGAATTTGTGCTGATGAAAATTTATTTGATTTAAATTCCTCAACAGAGATTCCTAAACAGCAAATCTCTGATAGAGGATAAAATATTATAGTCGATATTCGACTCAAAGAAAATTCCACCTCTAATGTTAGTAATATTTTGTATTATTTTTTTTTTACACCTAACAAGGAATTGTCGGTAAAAACCCAGACAATTATATACGTCCTGAAATTGTATTTTATTATGTTAGTTATATCCGCCACCAATATTTATTTATTCTCCGCCACCAATATTTGCTCAACACTTCGATAATTTATACTCCTTACTAACCTAACAAAAATTGCCGGTAAAAACCCAGAAAATATCTACGCCCTGATCTAAATATACGCTTTTTGCAGTCTCTCTACGAATTCGTCTGATCGACTGGACAAGTTTCCTTCACGCAGGAACTTTTATTCTTCGTCTTCTGTCGAAGTGAAAGATGGCGCTTGGTGGAGCTTTTTCACCACGGCGCGATCACTTTGCAGTGGTTTCAATTTATACCATTTCCATAATTAAAGCTTTCATTAAAGCTTTTTGTTTATATTTACTGGGTGTTTGTTTGTTTCTTATAGTTTTTCTATTTTGATTTATTTTATTTATTTTTAGGGAGGACTTGGGCAGGGGTTTCAGGATTGTTAGAGGTAATTTTTTAGGATCATTTTTTATTTATTATTTGTATTTTAGCCTGACTTTATGATTCTTTTGGGCCTGGTCGTGGTAGGCGTCTGTCAGGTTTGTTTTTGTTTAGTATTTGAAATCGTTTTTAATCTTCTTTTATTTTCAGGCTAAAGCATTTATGTTTTTATAACATAAATTTCGCCTATGTTTTGCCTCGTTATGTGCAACATAAGGTGGAATATGTGTTCTTTGTTCGTTTTTGTATCAATATGTTGCATGTGATGTGGTTTATTTATGTTATTTGTCCTCTTTTTACGTGTTTTAAGAATTGACATTTGTTATTGTTGTTTTATGTGTAATTTTTATGTTCTACTTTGGGGCTCATCGCCCTTGAGTTTTTATGTTTATATGGGCAAAGGATAACTCATAGGAATATAAATTCATACAGTTCCATGTTAATATTATTTATTCAATTTCAGGTACAGGTATTTAATAATAATTTGTAATTTCTTTTAGGTTTTAAAGTTCATATGGATACAGGTGAGTATTTATGTATCTTGCTTATGTTATTTTTTCATAATTATTAATGGTTTTTTTCTTTACAGATTCCTCTTCATCTAGCTTAGTTATAATATTATTAGTATAGTTTTAATTCATTTATATTTGTTTATGTCTAAGTATATTTGTTTGCATTTAAGTATTTGTAATTCTTGATTTAAATTATTTGTTTATATTTAAGTATGTATAGTTCTATATTTAAGTTATTTGTTTATATTTTACTTTTAATTCATTTAATTTTGCATTTATGTTTAGGAATTCATTGTGTATATTTACTTATATTTATTATTAATTATATTTAAGATTTGTTCATGCAAATTATGTTGCTCGCGTAAAACAATTCCGTCTTAAGAAATCCGTTTAGATATTACTGCTTTGAAAAACCCGGTTATGACCCGATATACAAAATGAGCGATTTCTCCAATAAAAAAGAACTCAAATTACCGAATATCACATTTATTATAAACTTATTATGAAAATTTCGAACTACACCTTTTACTACAATTCAAAATATTCAAATTCAAATAAAAAGATATTAAATCAAACTCAAAAAAACTCGTGTGGAAAGCTTGCGTATTCTATTTCAATATCAAAAAATGTGAGAGTATTGTTCTCATATATATATATATATATATATATATATATATATATATATATGAGCTGGTTTTTTTGAAAGTGGTACAAGTCCATTTTTTCATATATTGAGATATTTAAGGGTTTGCGTTTAAATCGATTTAAAAATATTGGCCAACTTTACTCAGTTCGAGTGATGTTTTTTACACTATATACCTTTTAAATTTTATTATGAAATAATAATATACTACAATTATTTGAAAAAATAAACGATTTTTTTAGCTCCACATGGACTTATACCACTTTCAAAGATAACATATTAGAAGAAATAAAAACAGGAGCAAATTTAAGTCCATATTTTTATAGACATAAAAGCTTTACTGAAATGAATTTTTATGTAAAAAGTAATAGTTAAAATGAAGACATTTAAATACATGAATAACCAAATTTATTAAGAGTTTATTTCAGTTATATGAAACATATAAAAATTAAAATTACTTCGTTAAGATCTTTAAATAAAAAAAAGATATTTTAAACTTAGGCTGTGTGCGAAACCGGGTAATTCCTTGCTAATTCTAGTACGTTTTCATTTAGTAAATTTTCGAGCTTGCTAATTCTTCTTCTTCTCTTGCTTAATATTTGAAATATTTGTGAAGGAGTTGCTACTGGTGTGGTTTCGCACAGTACTGGAATTAAACTGGGAAGCTTCCAAAAATCTGGAAGTTTAGCAAGGAATTAGCCGGTTTCACACACAGCCTTAGTTTTCTTTTACAGTTAGCATATTGAAGTATTTATGGTGAATAGGCGGTGTACAGGGTGTCTCAGACCACCCGTACCACCCCATTATTTCAAAGAGTTTTGAAAAAAAAAAATGAAAACCAAAAAACACGTATCAAATATTTTTTCAAACTCTATCCAGCCATACCAAAAACGCCCCTACCCCCTACCCCCTGTTAGGGGTAGGGGGTGAAAATTCAAAAACTTAAATGGAAACCCCCATTTTTTATTGCAGATTCGGAATCTTCACAAAAAAATATGAAGATTTTGCCCCAAGCATTTTTTTACGATTCGCCATATATGGCGCTGTAATCAGAGGAAAACGTTTTTTATGCCGATTACAGCGCCATCTAAAGCGAATCACAAAAAATGATAAGAATAAAATCTTCATATTTTTTCATGAAGAATCTAAATCTGCAATAAAATTTAGGGGGTTTTCAAGTTAATAATCAAAATGGTTCTCTACCCCCTATTTTTTGGGGGAGGGGATGCAGAATTGAAAACACAATAAAAACACTTATTTTTTATTGCAGATTTAGATTCTTCATGAAAAAATATGAAGATTTTATTCTTATCATTTTTTGTGATTCGCCTTAGATGGCGCTAACAGGGGGTAGGGGGCGTCTTTGGTATGGCTGGATAGAATATGAAAAAATATTTGATACGTGTTTTTTGGTTTTCATTTTTTTTTTCAAAACTTTTCGAAATAATGGGGTGGTACGGGTGGTCTGAGACACCCTGTATAAGGTAATAAACTTATCGTATCGCTATATTTCTCTCTTGTTATGCTCCTTGAAGTTTTATAAAGTGGTAACATATTAATTTTGCTGAGGTTTTTTGGTCTTCCCTTTATTCCAAATAAAGAAATTGTTTTAAATGGAGCATTTTCTTCTATACTAATTTTATAAAAAATTTTGTGAGGTTCATTCCTTTTGAACCTCATGTTGGATTAAGCCAGTTTACAATTTCTCCGTCCGTATTTTTTTTTTGTTTGATATTGCCTCCTTGTTTGATATTGGTTGAGACAAAGTCTTCTCTTTTCATTTCATACAAAATGAAGCTGTTTTTTTTTCGGCAAGCCTTTATTGCATTATAATAGTCTTGGGCAGTGTATAATTGGTCCTTTTTCTTTAATGCTCTTTCCACAACTAACGAGCAGCGTGCACTGAAGTAGCAATAATCAATAATAATTGCAATAAGAAAGTTGTTTTAATTATAATTATTAGGAATGGACTTATTCCACTTTCAAAAGAAATATTTGTGCGATAGAATTGTACAGCAAAACTGTTTTTGTTTATTTTATGTCAAGATAGAACTCTATTGTAATTGTGATTGTAACTATGGAGAGAAGGTGTCTATAGCTCATTAAAATTACCGTTAACTTAGTTTTTTTAAAAAGTGGACTTATACCACTTTCCAAAAAACCAGCTCATATATATATATATATATATATATATATATATATATATATATATATATATATATATATATATATATATATATATATATATATATATATATATATATATATATATATATATATATATATATATATATATATATATATATATATATATTGTCACATACATATTCGACCTAATTGACTCAGCATAATAAATACAAATAAATTCACATATAACTTCATCAGGAATCCGTTTACACAAGCAGTTCTTAGAACAGCACAAATATCTAGACACGCCGTCTCATTATGCTGACGCAACTTTGTTTCTTTGTAGATAAGATTATTATTTGCAAGCTAAGGTTTATCATGTGCTATGTTAGGACGTAGTTTTAACTTAAGATTTTTACTCGATGTTCATTCTAAGTTCTGGTGTCGAAATAAAGAGTTCGTCGATAATAATAAAGCTTTTTTTATTTTGACTTTCTTTGTCATGCAATATAACTGGCGCAGTCGGTAAACGGAATAAAGTTTTTATACGGTTAAAACGCATAAAAATCGGAAGTTCCTTAGAGTAAACGGAATATAGTTTTTATACGGTTAAAACGCATAAAAATCGGAAGTTCCTTAGAGAAAACGGAATAAAGTTTTATACGGTAAAAACGCATAAAAATTCGTAAATTCCCTAATACGGTAATAGCGTATTAAAATTTAACACTTGCACGAATACAAGCAGGAATAAATTGTTTTAACGGGAAAAGTGTATCGAATATTTAAATCAAGCCTATAAAGGAAAGCAATAATAACAACTACTATAATGATAAGATACAAATAAATTACATAACAAACATCATAAATAAAAAAAAAAATTATAATAATAATAATAACAAATAAATCAAGTTAACGATAGTAAGCGCATAGCTACATAAAGTGACCACCTTATCGGAAATCCCACTTCTGGACGGACCCTGGAGAAACGGAAAACTACTGCAATCGGCGATAGTGAGAACAACAATCAACAAACAACTAAGCAACTACAAGTAATATCTACGCAAGTAAAATTTTCTTTTAGTTATTACATAGAATTTACAATTTAGCAATTTAAGTTTTAAATTTATACATTAACTTCTAATTACATTTGAAAAAAAAAATAATAAAAATAAGATAAGCTAACAAAAAAAATTTTTTACGAATCAACTTACTCTCGAAATCACCATAAATTTTAAAGTAATTTTTCTATTGCCTATAGTTCAATAAATAACCCCCTTTTCATTTAGTATTTATATTAAATAAGAATAAAATGAAACAAGAAAATAAATAAATAAAAGTGAAACAAAAAAAATTCTGTTACTGTGTAGTGACGATTTCTAACTTTTTATTAACAAGCGAGAAAAGAAGAATAAAATAAAACTAAGGAAATGGAAGATCTAAGTGTTACAGAAAGATTTAAATTCGTTACCAGTAGCTTAAGTTGCATAAGGCCATTTGATGGCAAAACCAACTCTTTAACAAATTTCATAAATAGAATAGAATGTCTAATACCTATACTGGAAACCTTCGACAACGATTATAAACGGTCAATATTAGGTTTTATTAAGGATAAAATAGTAGGTTCGAATGGCGACGCCAGTACATGGGGTGCTCTTAAAGCAATCTTAATTAGTAATCATGGCGAAAGCTCCTCCGCGGATACATTAGTGGATAAGATTAGAATGTGCAGATGCGACGGTACAATTAAAGAGTTTCATGAAAAACTAACAAACTTATTGTGTAGACTTAATAATACTCTTCTTTTAGAGGGTGAGGGAAACAACGACCGAATAAATAGTAACCAAAGAATAGTTTTGGACTCATTTAGACAAAGTTTACCAGAGCCGGTCAAGAGCGTTATAATCGCCAGAAATCCTCCCACATTAACAAAAGCGTACGAAATAATTCAAGAAAACGGCTACATAAATTATACTAACAGAAGCAATAGCTCAGATAAAATCTATAAAAGATCAAATTATACTAACAACTATGGTAACCACAGGAACCGTAACAATAATAACTATAATAATAACTATCATAATAATAACAACAAAAATTATAGTAACAATAATAACAACCGGAATCATAATAATAACGACGATAGAAATTATAATAATTACCCTAATAACAACTATAATAATAACAACAATTATAATAACAACAGGAACCGTAATAATAATAACTATAACAACTATAACAACCAAAATAGCGGTCATAGCAGAGTATCACAGAACAGACGTAACTTTAATAATAATAGGTTCAATCAAAACAATGTACCGGAACCGATGGACATCTCTCTCAACCAGAATGACACAAATTTTCAAGAGGACGGTCTAAACGACTACCCTATATAGTTATTACTACCCCCATTAGGAAGTTACGATTTATAGTAGACAGCGGCGCCGAACACAGCGTCATCAATCCGCACCTATGCCATCCAAAATGGGAAACAAACTCCAACATTCGCACCCTGAAGGTACTAGGTCGTTTCATAAAAACTAATACCCAATATACAATACCACTCTTCAAGGAGTTTAACATAGAAAACCACTATGTGAACCTATTAGAATACCCTTTCCACAAAGTATTTGACGGTCTGCTGGGAAATAACATTCTAGTAGATCTAGACGCTATAATTAACTACAAAACTAGGCGCCTTATTACGGAAAAGGCGAGCATCCCAATCTATCTCAACGAATATGAGGAGAAATACGCATCTGAGTGCTATGATGACGATTCCCCAGAAATATTCAGCAGCGAAACAAACAATGCACCCATAAGAAAAAATTTCGCAACCTATTTGAATACGAGTGATCTTTCAAAATTAAAATCACTGATAAATACTTATAAGGACATCTTCTACAAAGACGGCGATAGCTTCTTGTCTTTCACGAACGAAATAAAACATAGAATCACTACGAAAAATGACATTCCCATCTTCAGTAAACTGTATCGGTACCCCGAGTTTCATCGTAAAGAAGTTGATAGGCAAATAGCAGAAATGCTGCAACAAGGGATCATAGTACCCAGTTACAGTCCTTATAACTCGCCGATTTGGATCGTACCCAAGAAGACCGATAGCAGCAGCAATCAGAAGTGGCGCATTGTCGTTGACTATCGGAGACTTAATGACCAAACAATTAGTGATCGATTCCCAATACCTAACATTGATGAACTCTTCGACAAACTAGGCAAATGTAACTATTTCACCACCCTAGATTTGGCGAAGGGATTCCACCAGATCGAAGTTGACCCCCGAGATAGGCCGAAAACAGCCTTTTCGACCACTAACGGTCATTACGAATTCACGAGGATGCCATTCGGGCTAAAAAACGCACCCGCAACTTTCCAAAGACTGATAACCAATGTCTTAAAGGACCTGATAAACAAAATTTGCGTGGTATACCTCGACGACTCTCATTTTTTCCACCAGTCTCGAGGAACACTTAGATTCATTAAAGAAAGTTTTCCAGAAGCTAAAGGAAAGCAACTTAAAGGTCCAAATGGATAAGTGCCATTTTGCAGAAGAATCCACTAACTATTTAGGACACATAATCACAAATAACGGGATAAAACCGGACGATAAAAAAGTCAACGCAATTAATTCAATGAAATTGCCATCAACCTCAAAAGGAATAAAACAATTTCTAGGGATCACCGGGTACTACCGGAAGTTTGTAAAAGATTACGCAAAGGTCGCTTACCCGATGATCAAATACCTAAGAAGAAACACCAAAGTTAACACGAGGGACGAAGAATACATTGGGGCATTTAACAAATTAAAGAAGCTATTAACAAGCGATCCAATCCTGAGACGACCTGATTTTAAGAAATTGTTTACACTGACCACTGACGCGTCAAACTATGCTATCGGAGCCGTTCTAAGTCAAGATGGCCATCCTATTAGTTTCGCCTCACGCACTTTAAACGACCATAAGAAAAGATACGCGACCATAGAAAAGGAACTACTTGCGATTGTCTGGTCGGTGAAATATTTTCGCACATACCTATACGGAAGAAAATTTAATATTGGCACAGACCATAAACCCCTCGTCTGGTTACACAACATCAAGGAACCAAATATGAAACTCCAAAGATGGAAAATAATGCTGAACGAATATGACTTCCAAATCACATATCTAAAGGGGAAAGAAAATAATGTCGCCGATGGACTAAGTAGATACGTTAACAGGGACGACAAACATGACGACGACGAAGTCGCATCGATAGATACCCTATTTGATAACAAAACTATCTTAAACAACGAACTAAACAGCGGAAATGCTAGTGCTAGTAGTAGCAACACAGACATCGAAGCCAGGACCTCAGCAAACGAAAACGCTGATACCAGTAGCATAGACGTCGAAGTCCCGTCTACGGCCGATGCGGCGCGAAGCGGAATTAATGATAGCCTGGATCACATACATATAACAGAAAAATGCATAAACATCTACAAGAACCAAATACACTTAAACTATGGCGACCGAGAGAGGATGGTAACTAAAATTGTCCATAAAAAATGCCAAAATCATATCACGGTCAGTCAAAATTCAAACCTCTTGGACTTAATGAAGCGGACCTTGATCGAAAAGGGAATCGTGTGCATTTATTGCGAAAGCGATGAGCTATTCCTTAAACTGCAAGAGACTTACGTTGAATATTTCTCTAATAATAAAAACCTAAAGGTATACAGGTCAAATACGAAACTAGCCGATATCACAGACAAGGACAAAATGATCACAATCATCAAAGAGGAACACATGAAAAATAATCATCGTGGAATAAACGAGGTATTCTCCGAATTGAAAACGAAGGTGTACTTCCCGGATATGTTAAAATTAATAACAAAATTTATTAATAACTGCGAAGTCTGTCAACTGGCAAAATTTGATCGTCAGCCTCACAAAATCCCCTGACTGAGTCTGGAACGAAATTTAACGACATAGTTCACATAGACATTTGGTTCCCTTGCAGAAGTGTAATGTACCTCATCACGATAGACAAATTTTCTAAATACGCCACAATACATAAATTGAACGATAGAACATGGATTTCCATCCTAACAGCCCTAAAGGAAAGGATAAGATTTTTGGGAAAAATGAGAAAACTGATCTATGATAATGATAGGTGTATGCTGCACAATTCTGTAACATTATTTTTAGCAGAAAATCAGATTATTGCCCACACAACTACGGCACATAACAAGACGGGTAACTCAGATGTAGAAAGATTGCATGGCACAGTGAATGAGCACCTAAGAATTTTAGAGGTAAGCCGGTCAAGCGACGATAGGGAACTGGAAGAAAAAGTACATAACATAATTACAGTCTATAATAATACTATACATTCCACCACGAAATTGTCGAAATCGATTTCATAGAGAAAAACCTTGATAGGCACGACATTAATACACTGTCCGATAAATTTATTAAAGAAAAACGCGATAGAATAGATAAACTAAATAGAAATAGGGATCAGAATTATCAATTAAACGAGAACATTGTAGTTAACAGAGAAATAGCGAAGAATAGTCCGAAGTATAAGAAACTAAATAAAATCAGGGTAGAAAACAATTATGTAATAGACGCTAGCAATAACCGAAAAACTAAGTACGTAAGAAATCAACTAAAACGCAAATACAGACATCAAGACTAAGCCTTTTTTTTATTTTATCTTTTTTAGAATGATTTTCATTCTGCCATTAACGATGATCATCGCGTCGATATCAGCACAACTAATAGAGATAACCCAGATAAATACGGACAATGGATACGCACTTTTTAAACTAGAGGAAAAAAGAGTAGTCGACTCTATCACTAAAATACTGCACGTGGTTAACCTAACAAAATACGGAGAGCTTATAGATGTAATCGAAAGAAACGTTAATACCCTAATTAGTACAGGAAAAATAGTAAAAATAGAGGAAATGATTGGGTACAGGCTGAAAATTGGCACGGAGCTTCCTTTTAGGGTTCTTAATAAGGGGTTATAAAGTCTACCGATTTTCTAACCCGGGAACCTTTCTTTTTAGGGGGTTTTAGGGTCAAAATATCTGTTTTTTGCAAATGCATCTGAAACCGTAAGTCCTATCATAAAAAAATGTTCACAAAGTTTGTAGCTCATACGATTTTCTACAAAAAATGTTATTATACATTTTCCCGTACGTATTGCCTTTCATGAGATATCACCGTTTTAAAGATTTAAAATATTCATATGAACTCATTCACGACTTGTATAGGTTTTCCGACGTTCAAGTTGGACTACTTTTCTAATTTTTTCAGGGGTCATTCCTGGATGTATTTGGAGGAAAAATGTGTTCTAGATAGGGGGCTAACCAATAAGATACATGGTGTTCGGGAAAAAACAATGTCTTTTTTTGTCATTTATTTAGAGTTGAATAACTCCTAGACCAATTATCGTAAACCAATATACGTAGACTCATCTTTTAGGTCAAAGTGTATTCTTTTATTTGATATAAAGATCAGGAACTTGAGTTGCTCCGTTTAGAAGATATGTAGGTTCAAAGCATGAGCGAAATGTTTAAAAGCCTAATGATATTTTTTATTCAATTTGAAGTATATTTTCTGTTTTTTTTTTTACCAAATGGTCCAAATTGGAACAATAATACTATCTGACATAATTTAGATGTAATTTTGTATTATTGTTCCAATTTGGACCATTTGGTAAAAAAACAACAACAAGCAGGTTAAAGGTTCTGGAGAATCGGCCATATATATATATATATATATATATATATATATATATATATATATATATATATACATATATATATATATATATATATATATATATATATATATATATATATATATTCGCTCTTTTTTGCAGCTTTTAAGAGAATTTACGATCGAGAACTGTCAAAAATATCTTAAAAGTTTATTGTGTTGTGTTGGCGGAGGATACAAATAAGCATTTTATAAGGGTAAGTAATACTATTAATTTAATCTAACAAGTAATAACTAATTTAATTTAAGGTGAAATTATGCATTTTTTTTTAATCGTAATGTGAATATCTGTTTTCGTTAATGTTTTTTCTTTAATGTTTACATTTAAGTGTTGTTTATGTCAAATGTGAGGTTATGTATTTGTTTTCTAATTTGTTGATGTTTATATTTATTTGTTTACTGTATCTGATAAGCTACTAATTTCTAATTTTAATTATAATTTTAGGTTGAACCGGTGTGCTACAACTGCAGGCGCTCCAGGTGAATTGTGATAGCTGCCAAACAGGTGAGTTTATTAATTATGATGACCCTTATTAATGTTTCCTTTTATTGCTTTTTAGGTAGATCCTGAACAAGATTTATTTTGTGTATATTTCATGTTTTTATTCAATTATGTAGTAATTATGTTTTAGTTAAGTGGATGTTATAATACTTGATTGGTTTTATTTATATTTCGAATGTATGTTTTTTTTATTGTCTTGTTTTATGTAGTATTTAGCTTTTTTATATCTTCAAATAAATTAAATTCTTTTTCAGTGGTTCATTGGGTATTTTATTTTAGTTGTTTTATTATTTGGTTTTATTTTTTAGATTATCTGTGCTGAACACATCCATAAGCCCCTTTTTACCCTGAACTCAAATTTCGGTTATTTTCAGTGCATTCACTGGCAGAAGTAAAATCACGAGTGCCAAAACTGAAAAGCGAAAATTGGACATTTCTCTTTGACAGTTCTCTTTGACAGTTCTTTGGATAGCTCGGAGTCCACGTTCAATTATTATTAATCGTTTAATTATTATTAATTGTTTATAAGTAGGAATCGTTGGATCCAATAAGTGTCCTAATATCCTTTCTAGTGGCCTTTATATCCTTTATATGTCAGTGAGTCAACCACAGTGCTCAGTGTCAGTTATCAAAAAATAACGGTAGTCATTAAGAGAGTTACAGCCGAACGCAAAAACCTTTTAGTGATTGCTAGATAATCCGTGCTATGACACAGTGAAGAAGTTTTGCTTTCGGCTGCGAGCCAAAATTAAATCACTAGTTTAGTGACATAAATAATTATATAGAATTATATATAGAAATTAGCACAATTTTTTTACGTTTACATAGTTAAAGCGTTGCACTGCCATATTTACATAAACCAATATCTAAATATGTATCCGAAAATAACTACATGGTTGTCATTCAGAGTATGAATGCGCTTCGCGGAGCTTCGGAAAAATATTAATAATTCTCAAAACTAACTTTCATGTTTTGTCCCATCCGTAACGCATTTTCAAAGTTATTATCTTAAGTTTTATTATAGGTGCAAATGTTATCTTAATTTTTATTCATACTTTGTTGCTTAAATTATAAACTGATGTTTAAATGCATAGGGGGTCAAATGGTAGCAATGGCCTCAGGGACCTTTGATGGTGCCGGTACATCAAAGAGATAAATCCTGGGTAACGCCACCTGCGATCTAAGGTCTTCACGATCTAAGATTTTCCGATATGCTACCGAATCCTACCTCAACCTCCACGAAGATGTAGATTTTACATCGGGTGTCCCCTGGATGCTCTTGTCTACACAAGAGTAACAGACTGAGGAGGGTGAAAGGCGAGTGCTTCGCGCCTCAAAACGAAGCAAATACCGGACTGGCCCTCCAGGTTGGGGGTTGGGCGGCAGGCTGACAACCTTCCACCGTAAAAACCTACCCGTCACGAATCCTCAAGGCAGGCCTCGGACAGGACGGACTCAACGGCAACGACTCAGGCAACGGAATATGGAATTCGATTTTGGAACATGGAACGTCAGGACGCTCAACAGAACGGGCGCTCTGCGTTCGCTTTTATTACTTCTAAAAAAATATAACATAAAGATCACAGCCCTTCAAGAAACAAAATGGACCCACAGTGGTATAATGGATCTAAAAACCCACACGGTACTCTCCAGCGGATCATCAAATGGAAGAAGAGAGTTCGGAGTAGCATTCATCATAGAGAAGGAAATGAAATCTCTGATTCTGGACTTCAAACCAGTCAGCAATAGAATATGCACACTTCGCATTAAAACAAGGCTACATAACATTAGTCTTATAAACGTCCACGCGCCCACAGAAGAGAAAACGGATGAGGAGAAAGAGGAATTCTACCAAGAGCTAACAAACACCATCAGGTTAATACCGTCAAACGATATTAAAATGGTGCTTGGAGATATGAATGCCAAAGTAGGAAAAGAAGAGGAGTTCCTAGGAGTCATAGGAAAACATAACCTACACAACGTCACCAATGACAATGGTAGTCGCTTGATCGATTTCGCAAGCTCAAACGCAATGGTAGTAAGTTCAACAATGTTCCCGCACAAAGATATACATAAGATGACGTGGCAATCACCAGACGGAGTAACTAATAATCAAATTGACCACGTCCTAATTGAAAGAAGAGGGGCCACGAGTATACTGGACGTAAGAACAATGAGAGGAGCGTGCTGTGGCTCGGACCACTATCTAGTCAAAGTGAAATTGAGAACCCGGATAGCAACTAAAACGCATAGAGTGCAAACTCAACCAAAATACGATATAGATAAGCTAAAACGGGAAGAAATAAGAGATGCCTACCAACATGCTGTCGTACAAAACTTGAGAGAGGTAGATGAGCAGCCCAACATCAACGACAAATGGGAACAGGTCAAAAGCAGCATAAAGGGGGCAGCAGAAGAGGCACTAGGCTGGGCCCCCAGACAGACTAGAATTGATTGGTTCGACCAAGACTGTAGAACCGCAATTGAAGAAAGAAACCAGAGCCACCGAGAGTACATCACAAGGCCAACAAGAGCAAGGATGGAAGTCTTCAAGGAAAAAAGGAAAATTGCAGACAAGCTGTGCAGAAAGAAGAAGAGGGAATATCTAAATAGGAAAATTCTACAGATACAGGAAGACTTCAATGAAGGGAGAATTAGACAAGCGTACAAAGGAACTCGCCAGATCACCAATAAGTTCCAGCCAAGAACGGACATCTGCAAGGACATAGAAGGGAACTTGTTGGCGGATCCTGATAGGATAAAGGAAAGGTGGAGAGAGTATTTTCAGAACCTATTGAATCCTATCTCCCTATCAAACGAGAATGCAGAGACAGAGGCATTTGTAATTCCCCAAGATAACATCTCAATAGAACCACCAACACTGGATGAGGTGCGGGAAGCTGTAAAAAGGCAGAGCAGCAACAAATCGCCTGGCGCCGATGGAATAGCAGCTGAGCTGCTAAAGGAAGGAGGACCCCAACTATTACGAACATTACACGAACTCATATGCACCATCTGGGAGGAAGAAGTTATACCAGAGGACTGGAAGAAAGCTATTATATGTCCAATATACAAGAAAGGAGATAAACTAAACTGCAAAAACTAC
Organism: Thereva unica; assembly: GCA_949987705.1. Classification (NCBI taxonomy): domain Eukaryota; kingdom Metazoa; phylum Arthropoda; class Insecta; order Diptera; family Therevidae; genus Thereva; species Thereva unica. The sequence goes on from OX465283.1 coordinate 113,459,127, forward strand.
AGAGGCATCTCACTCCTCAGCACCAGCTACAAAATCTTCACAATCCTTGTGAAACAAAAACTGGAACCTATAGCGGAAAGCCTTATAGGAGAATATCAAGCTGGTTTTAGGACAAACAGGTCAACATCGGACCAACTGCTGACCTTAAGGCAAATTCTGGAGAAAACCTGGGAAAGGAATGTAGATGTATACCAGATATTTGTCGACTTTCAACAGGCATATGACTCAATAAACAGAGAGAGGCTATACGAGATCTTATCGGAAATAGGAGTCCCCTCAAAGCTGGTACAACTAATCAAATGCGCCACAAACAGCTCACTAGCGAAAGTAAGGATCCAAAATGTTGTAACAGAGGAGTTCGAAGTACGTCAAGGGCTTAGACAAGGAGATGGGCTGGCCCCCATGCTTTTCAACCTGGCCCTAGAATGGGTGATAAGAAAAACGTCAGTCCAGCGAAGTGCATCAATAGCTACCCAGTCGGTACAATTACTTGGATATGCGGATGACGTAAACATCGTGGGAAGGTCCTTTTTGGCAGCAAAAGAAGTCTATGTTGAATTAAAAGAGGCGGCAAAGGACATAGGCCTGAAAATAAACGAAGAAAAAACGAAGGTGATGCAACAATCCAGAGCAGGACGATTTAGAATGGGAAGAAATATAACCATCGACGAACATAACCTAGAAGTAGTCGATAAAACAGTCTACCTTGGGTCTACTATCACAAAAAGAAACGAAGAAAAAGAAGAAATAACTAGACGAATACTACTGGCTAATAGAGCCTTTTATGCCCAAAAACAAATCCTGCATTCAAGATTTGTGCACAGGAAAACGAAACTCTCACTCTACAAAACAGTAATACGACCAGTACTGTGTTATGGTAGCGAGACTTGGACTATGACCCAGGACATAGAGGAACGAGTCAACAGGTTCGAGAGGAAAATTCTCAGATGCATAATAGGCCCAATCAGAGAGGATGGAATATGGCGAAGAAGATACAACAACGAGTTGTATGAAATTTTTGACGACCCACAACTCTCAACTTTCATAAAAATCAACAGATTGAGACTAGCCGGCCACGTGATCAGGATGGAGGACAATCGCATCCCAAAACGGCTTATGGCATCAGAAATTTCGGGAAGTAGGCCAGTAGGTAGACCCAGGAGGAGATGGATAGACTCTGTGACGGCTGACGCAGAGTCAATGCTCAACATCCGGAACTGGAGACATGCTGCAAGGGACCGTCAAACTTGGAGAAATGCCCTAGAGGAGGCCAAGGCTCGATTTGGGCTGTAGCGCCATTGGATGGATGGATGGTTTAAATGCACAATCCACTAGAACTTCCGTAACGCATGGAATGACCGATATATATAATGTATAACACAAACTTAATTGTTCGTAGTGATAATACCCACATTACTAATTTTATGGAAACCCATTAAGGTTATTATTGCACTCACAAAAAAATATTTCTAAAAACTATTTACATTAAAAACACTTACTTAAACAGAACAGTACACTCCCTTGAAGTCCTTGTCGCGATGGACATTCAAGGACGGCACACTTTTCAATTTTCGACATTTTTTTCACGTTTTAAAAAAAAAACACAACTTCCTCCACTTGAAAAAGTTCTTCAATAAATTTCTGACGTGGATTTAAGCGCAATTTAAAAAAACAACCGCCGTAACGGTAATTACAATCTTAAAGTTGCCATACCTGCAGTGGGATTCCGTAACGATTTAGAGTTCGATTTTAGAGGGAAAATTCTAAATTTAGGGCAGTTTGGTATTCCGTAAGCCTACAGACTCTAAAATTTAAAGTGCATGAAGCATTCTAAGTTGGGAAAAAGTGAGACGGCAGCGCCATCTACTGCAAATCCCGGTTATTAAGTTCATTTTTGTGCAAGAGTTCTCTAAATTTTAGACCTATTTGGGATTCTGTAACAAGTTTCTTGCCCAAGTTAGAGTTCGATTTTATTCACATGTAAGGTGTCTTGTGAGCAAGGTTGAAAATATGCGAAAATGTAAGTTTATACTATTTTTAAACCTCAATAAAAACAAGATAAAATAATAATTTATATTCACATAATAATTTAATATTTTTTTTTTAATTCTAGGGAAAAGAAAACAAATAAGCAGCAGTTCCAAATATTATTCGAGTTTATGGCAAATCACCCGGACTTGGCAAAAAACCGTTTAAATACAAGCGGTGGAAAACCCCTGTCGAAGGAGTTATGGCGAAGCCTTGCAGACCAATTAAATTGTGTCGGGCCACCTGTAAAAGACTTGGACACTTGGAAAAGGGCGAGAATAGATTTATTTTTTTTTAAATAACTTTTGAAATGCAAATTGAATAAATTTATTAATTTTTTTAAAATAATTTTTCAAATGGAAATTGCAGCTAATTTTTGAAATTGTCGTTTATTATTTCAGGTATGGTATGATGTTAAGAATACGGCCAAAGCAAAATATAGGAGAAATTTCACCCAAAGGAGCAAAACGCGTTGAGCGACACAGAGCAGCGCGTCATCGATTTACTAGAAGCCAGTTCAGCGATAGCTGGAATTCCCTAAGCAAAGGGTTTTGGGGCAGAACAGCCAACTCCGCAAAGTCTCGAAATTGAGGAGGACGAAGAGTTATATGAAGTGGAATATTTAGAAAATGACATCCCTAACCAAGTGCTTCCACCGCCAAAACGTATAAGAAGGAGTGAATCAGAGAATATTTCGGAGTATTTGGCTTCAGCAAAGAGAAGCAATGAACAAATATTAGAAACTTTGAAAAATTTAAATAATACAGTTAAGGACTATAGCGAATTTAATAAAAATTATAAAAATAAAAAATTAGAGTTACTAGAGAAAAATAATATGTATTTAGAGTTATTATTGAAAAGGTGAAATTACATTTACATATAATACTAGCTGGGACCCGGTGCGCCTACGCTGCACCCATAAGTCAATAGTAAACAATAAAAACCATCCATTGACTTAATATTTTTCGAGATATGAATTTTACACAGATGAAATGCCTCAAAGAACATGGGTCTTGCGCCGGCCGCCATGAATCGGTATATTGAGTCTACTACATTGCTTATTGTATTCTACTTATCATACCCTTTAATTTGATACCCATGTTGAGGGGGTTGTGAAGAAAGTGGTAATCCGGCCTCTTTAGACGGCCGCCATGGATCTAAAGATATATTTTGTATACTACATTGCTTATTGTATTCTACTTATCATACCCTTTCATTTATTACCCATGTCGAGGTGGTTGTGAAGAAAGTGGTAATTCGGCCTCTTGAGACGGCCGCCGTGGATCTAAAGATATATTTTGTATACTACATTGCTTATTGTATTCTACTTACCATACCCTTTCATTTGATACCCATGTCGATGTGGTTGTGAAGAAAGTGGTACCCCGCCCTCTTGAGACGGCCGCCATGGATCTAAAGATATATTTTGTATACTACATTGCTTATTGTATTCTACTTATCATACCCTTTAATTTGATACCCATGTCGATGTGGTTGTAGGAAAGTGGTACCCCGCCCTCTTGAGACGGCCGCCATGGATCTAAAGATATATTTTGTATACTACATTGCTTATTGTATTCTACTTATCATACCCTTTCATTTGATACCCATGTCGAGGCGGTTGTGAAGAAAGTGGAACCCCCCCCCTTTTGAGACGGCCGCCATGGATCTAAAGATATATTTTGTACATTGCTTATTGTATTCTACTTATCATACCCTTTAATTTGATACCCATGTTGAGGGGGTTGTGAAGAAAGTGGTAATCCGGCCTCTTTAGACGGCCGCCATGGATCTAAAGATATATTTTGTATACTACATTGCTTATTGTATTCTACTTATCATACCCTTTAATTTGATACCCATGTTGAGGGGGTTGTGAAGAAAGTGGTAATCCGGCCTCTTTAGACGGCCGCCATGGATCTAAAGATATATTTTGTATACTACATTGCTTATTGTATTCTACTTATCATACCCTTTCATTTGATACCCATGTCGAGGTGGTTGTGAAGAAAGTGGTAATTCGGCCTCTTGAGACGGCCGCCGTGGATCTAAAGATATATTTTGTATACTACATTGCTTATTGTATTCTACTTATCATACCCTTTCATTTGATACCCATGTCGAGGTGGTTGTGAAGAAAGTGGTACACCGCCTTCTTGAGACGGCCGCCATGGATCATTTTAGTTTCAATAGCGTCATGGCCTACCTATTGTTTGACAGCTGCGTAAATTTGAAATTTTCATTAAATGTAATGATTCAATTTAATGACAATTTTACATTTGTCAAACAATAGGTAGGCCATGAAGCTATTGAAACTAAAATGAAGTGAAAATTCCTAAAATTACCATTTTTTTGGATTTTGCAGCTGTTTTTTTGGTTAAAGGTGTAACGGTCGGTTGGAAAATTTATTTTGACGGGGGAATTTAGTTTGGAAATCACCCTGTAGGCAAGGGGAAATTTACTGTAAATTACTGGGGATGAAAAGGAAAATTTAAACAGGATAGGCGAGAAAAAAAATGAGGAATGAAAGGAGTTTTTTCTGGGGAGTTGGAAAAAAAGTTGGAAAGAAAATGGTCGGAAAATTTGGAAAAAGTTGTAAATAAAGTAGTATGTGAAGAAATTTTGGAAAAAAAGTAAAAAAAAACAGTTGGAAGGACGTTGAATCAATAGAATTGGGATTTATTTTTTTGGGTTGGTGCCGTAAAATCTAAAAATACGGACGAATGGATTATATATGGAAGAAAGAAATCCAGGATAACGAAGGGAAAAAGTTGTAGGCTGCTCTTCAGGAAAAGGCTGCTGAAGGAAAATTAACCCCCAGAATAAGAAATATAGAAGAAGAGGAAAGAAACAGGTCAAAGGCGTAGGGACCGTAATATTTTTTGCTTCTATGGAAACCGGTAGGTAAAAGATAATTTAAATTTATACCTGCATATATTTGGTGGCGGATCAAAACGAGATTGAGCTTGATAAGAGGATTTTCGCCGTAAGGTGTGAGGATTACTTATAATCACACGAAATATGACGGATCCTTGGTGATTTGGTGATTTGGACCGTTTAAAAAGAAAAAAAAAAAACAAATAATTACCTATTGTACTGCAAATTATATCTCACTGCGTTAGGTTATTTACCAATAAAGTTGCAGACGTCACTTTTCTATCCAGACTGTGACTTAGACCGACCATAGTCAAATGAAAACCAATATTTTGTGAGTTCATTACTTCTGGATTGCTGTGCGGATTATACAACCCCTGGGATAATTCGATAAGGGGCAATCATCCGTATTTTTGGTCCCGAACCAGTAATCGTGACATTGTCTACCTACTTAGTCATCATCTATATGTATATATTATATATTCAATTATCAATTATTATTTAATAGCACTTACACGACAAGCTGTGATTGTTAGTTTTGCTTCGACACACAAAAGAATTTACACAAAATAAAATAAAAAAATTTTAGGCTTTAATTTATTACATTTGTTACTAAATAATCATTTTGCGTAGAATTAACAATAACTTTGAATCTTATTTATAATTAATTCTGAGTTTGGTTGCTCCTTGTCTGTGATATTTACATTTTGTTTTTTTTGTTGGTTCAGGAAATTTTGTTTTCCTCTTCTGGTGATTGTATCATCCATTGTACAAAGTGAGGGGTATTGGCCAATACTGCGCACTTTACGGTTAACGTGCATAAAGTACGCAACTCGTATGTAATTTTTTTAATTGTATCTGTTCACATTTATATGTTTATGTTGAGTTTTCGCATTAAATGATTATAAGCATGAGAATGGCTCTGTGTTAGATTTTTTTCGGTGGAATGGTTGAGGGGGGGATCCTTTCTTTTCAGGGCTGACGCGGCTCGGGCGACGAGCGAAGGATGGAGGTGGAATTTAAGATTTTTCATAGTCACAGGTAAGTGGTGAACCAGCCTCGGTAAGCCCCGGCCACACACCCCACGACCCCTCCGGCGAGCTAGACAACTCCGTGTGGCCGGCGTAAGAGTTCCGGATTTTCTTTTTATTTCTTATGTATGGTGTTGGCTCCTTGGCCATGCTCTTCCGGGCTTGTGGCTAAGGGGGTAACACCTCGCATAAGTGGCGCCCACTATTTATATCGCGCCATTATGCTGGTACATAAATGGCGCCCAACGTAGCTTTTAAAGCCCGTTGACTGTCCTACACGGACCCTGAAGTTTAAATTTTTTTGGTTTAATACCACTTGTGCCTTCACGGACAATGTTTGTTTTTTTTTTCGTCTATGGTTCACCACTTTTACCAAGCGCTCGCTGTGGGCTAAGGTAGTACCGCGAGGCCTTAGCCCTTGTCTGTTTTGCCGAAATTTTTTTTTCAGCATCTGTGTCCAAATTCTAGGTGAATTTTTATTTGTCTTCGCTTTTAGGCCTGTCCGTTCACTTACGCGGTAACTTCTTCGTTTTGGAGTAGCTTCGAACCATGCTGGCCTGCACGGCTTGCTAACAAGCGGTGTTCGCTTGGCTATGCGTGCAGGTGTAGTAGGGGTTCATCCCTGTCCTGCTTCTAGGGTCGGCGACTCTGGTATCAGGCGTGATACCGCCTGCCACTGCGTCGGTCCGTGAACAGGATCTTCTTTTAATTTTCCTGGTGGAAGGTGAAGTTGGTACAAGGGCTTAACCGTCTTTGGTAACAGGCGTGTTAACGCCTGCCACTGCGCCCCTTGTTCCTTCGGAAGGTCCATTCAGCTTTTAAATTTTAATTTTTTGTTTACGTCCTGAGGTTTTTCCGTCTGGTTCATCCCAACTGATTGATTTTCCGAAAGGTAGCTCAGTTGTGATTGAACAGCGGATTCCCCAAATTTTTTTATTTTTTGAAGAAGTTTCCCTTTCGTGGCGATGTGATTTTGAGTTCCGTTTCCGTCCTTCTTCCGGTTCTACCTGAAGCTGGGTCGGCGACCTGGATGACACTTGGTGATGACTATGCTTCATGGTTTTCACCAACTGCCATCGAGGCCATCGACATGCGGGAGCCCTGAGGGGATTGGTGTCTGCCTCAACCATTCCTAAATCAGTATTAAATCAAAGCATATACACACTCACCTACACAAATATATATACACTAATACAAACTTATTGTTTTATCACTGCACACTGGTCGGTGGTGATTTTGGTTCTTTGAGATACACTCACATTAGTATTAATGTTTATTTGATTGTTCATACCCACTGTGGTATAATTATTATAGCGGATTTTTTTGCCGTAAGTACGTAGGGTACAATTTTTTTTGGAAATTTATTTTGTGCCCAAAACTTTCGTTCTTCGAACTTTCTTTGCGTTTTAAATATAAAAACATATATCGAACGGTGTTAACATCATAGGTAATCATGGGCGATACGTGCGGACGCACCTATTATGGCCTGCCCATCGTGCATAAGGTGCTACGAAGGCCACGTTGTATGTCATCTTTATCTCCCCTCTCTAATGAGTTTGTTCCGAAAAGGGGATATATTCCAGCATCGTATAGTGCGCATTCTACCCCTATGGCAGATCATGTTCCAACATCGGACGAGAGCTTTGCGGTGAGGTACGCCATGGATATTGTAAGTCTTTTAAATGAAGACCCGAGATCTTTTGAGACAATTGCCTCGAGAGCCTGGAATTATTTTGAATGTTTTAATAATAATCCCTTCGTGATAAGTCTTATCATGGAGATTTTTTTCAATAAATCTATCGATGAACCGAACTTCTGTTATACGGGCGCGAAACTGTATGGGTTATTGAACTCGATGAATTCGGGGAATAATAGTGTTTTTGTGGGGCTGGTTAGGTTAAAACTGGCTTATTACCGTGAGAGATATATGGATTTCAAGACATCCGACGGTCGCCGTATCCTAGTATTTTTGACGGAATTGTACTGGCACTTACCGAAGAGCGGTTGGCTTAAGAAGGAAATGGCCCAGACTATTGGGGTTACAATGAACCAGATACTTCGGGAACCAAGCCCTGAAAATATCCAGTGTGTTAGTCACGCCCTTAAGATGACAGGACCAGTGTTAGCACTGTACTGTCCCGCTGAACTCTATAATTTACGGAAGGGATTAAAGAAGGGTAAGTCGGCGATAACGACTACTCCCATCCATGACAGGGGCTCAGGTAAACAATAAGCTTTTCCTGTTAGATTTTATTGCACTTTAACGTTGCGTTATATATATTCATCATCGTTTTATATGGTTTCATTTCATTTTGTTAATTTGCTCCGTTAATTCGTTCCGGTTTGTATTAATTGCGATGGCAGTACTATATAAACCTTTGATTCGATTAGTTAATCACCAGGATTATGCGTTATTGTTAAATTACTAGGTGTACACTCGACTTATTTTTTAGAAATGGGAGTAACCTTGATATCGGGGCAAAATTTGTCCTACGAGTTACTTTCCTGGAATTTATTTCTTTAAGCGCACTTGGAAACATCTCGATCCATTTTAATTAATTTCTCTCGGTCAGTCTGGAGATTTTCTCGGCGAATTAGTTGCCTGTCGTCCTACTGGGGAACTCCATGCAATGTGGGATTGCGTGAGTTGGACTCCAAGGTGCGAGGGGAAACTGGTTCAGGCGAGAATTTCTGAAAGACTAGAGGAGCCGGAAGGGGACAATATGGAATTGCCTTCAGCCGGATCCTTGTCCTTCCAGATATTCTTCCGAGAGAACCTGCAGACTGTCCAACGGTCAACAGGTTTGTATACACTCCTCACACTGTCCTTCCTCTTCGGTCAGTCTGGAGAATATCTCTCAGCAGACAGTTTGACTATCGTTTCACCGGGGGGAGTCAAAGGCAATGTGGTATTGCTGGAGACTGGCCCGGTGGAGCGAAAGCACCCGGAGTTTGTGTGAGAATGTTTGGAGACTTGTTGATATCCGTCGGGGGACAATGTGGTATTGTCTTCCGCCTGTTATTCGCAACTCCAAATATTTCTCCGGGAGATTTTTCAGACTGGCCATCGCAACTTACGGTTGCAAGCATGAACCTAAATTATAGTTAGCTTTTCACTCGGTTCGTATATTATCTACTAGTTCACGTATGCCCGGCTAGCTCACTAGAACATGAGACGCCTATTCTCAGGTCGTGAGTCGAGTCCCACATTGGCGCCAACATATTAGACCTACGGCATAAAAAAACCGTCCGTTATTTTCGGCTCCTCACTGCCTCGCGAGTCGGCCTTGTGGACCCGAGGGTATGTAACGGTCGGTTGGAAAATTTATTTTGACGGGGGAATTTAGTTTGGAAATCACCCTGTAGGCAAGGGGAAATTTACTGTAAATTACTGGGGATGAAAAGGAAAATTTAAACAGGATAGGCGAGAAAAAAAATGAGGAATGAAAGGAGTTTTTTCTGGGGAGTTGGAAAAAAAGTTGGAAAGAAAATGGTCGGAAAATTTGGAAAAAGTTGTAAATAAAGTAGTATGTGAAGAAATTTTGGAAAAAAAGTAAAAAAAAACAGTTGGAAGGACGTTGAATCAATAGAATTGGGATTTATTTTTTTGGGTTGGTGCCGTAAAATCTAAAAATACGGACGAATGGATTATATATGGAAGAAAGAAATCCAGGATAACGAAGGGAAAAAGTTGTAGGCTGCTCTTCAGGAAAAGGCTGCTGAAGGAAAATTAACCCCCAGAATAAGAAATATAGAAGAAGAGGAAAGAAACAGGTCAAAGGCGTAGGGACCGTAATATTTTTTGCTTCTATGGAAACCGGTAGGTAAAAGATAATTTAAATTTATACCTGCATATATTTGGTGGCGGATCAAAACGAGATTGAGCTTGATAAGAGGATTTTCGCCGTAAGGTGTGAGGATTACTTATAATCACACGAAATATGACGGATCCTTGGTGATTTGGTGATTTGGACCGTTTAAAAAGAAAAAAAAAACAAATAATTACCTATTGTACTGCAAATTATATCTCACTGCGTTAGGTTATTTACCAATAAAGTTGCAGACGTCACTTTTCTATCCAGACTGTGACTTAGACCGACCATAGTCAAATGAAAACCAATATTTTGTGAGTTCATTACTTCTGGATTGCTGTGCGGATTATACAACCCCTGGGATAATTCGATAAGGGGCAATCATCCGTATTTTTGGTCCCGAACCAGTAATCGTGACATTGTCTACCTACTTAGTCATCATCTATATGTATATATTATATATTCAATTATCAATTATTATTTAATAGCACTTACACGACAAGCTGTGATTGTTAGTTTTGCTTCGACACACAAAAGAATTTACACAAAATAAAATAAAAAAATTTTAGGCTTTAATTTATTACATTTGTTACTAAATAATCATTTTGCGTAGAATTAACAATAACTTTGAATCTTATTTATAATTAATTCTGAGTTTGGTTGCTCCTTGTCTGTGATATTTACATTTTGTTTTTTTTGTTGGTTCAGGAAATTTTGTTTTCCTCTTCTGGTGATTGTATCATCCATTGTACAAAGTGAGGGGTATTGGCCAATACTGCGCACTTTACGGTTAACGTGCATAAAGTACGCAACTCGTATGTAATTTTTTTAATTGTATCTGTTCACATTTATATGTTTATGTTGAGTTTTCGCATTAAATGATTATAAGCATGAGAATGGCTCTGTGTTAGATTTTTTTCGGTGGAATGGTTGAGGGGGGGATCCTTTCTTTTCAGGGCTGACGCGGCTCGGGCGACGAGCGAAGGATGGAGGTGGAATTTAAGATTTTTCATAGTCACAGGTAAGTGGTGAACCAGCCTCGGTAAGCCCCGGCCACACACCCCACGACCCCTCCGGCGAGCTAGACAACTCCGTGTGGCCGGCGTAAGAGTTCCGGATTTTCTTTTTATTTCTTATGTATGGTGTTGGCTCCTTGGCCATGCTCTTCCGGGCTTGTGGCTAAGGGGGTAACACCTCGCATAAGTGGCGCCCACTATTTATATCGCGCCATTATGCTGGTACAAAGGTATAAAAAATAGCATACGACCTATTCTCAGACCTACCAAATATACACAAAAAATTTCATGCAAATTGGTCAACCCGTTACGGAGGAGTACGGTAACAAACACTGTGACACGAGATTTTTATAGATATAGATAAATATTTGTTTCAATTTATACACAAATTCTTTTATATTCCTTGCAAAGAGGCAGCTAGGACGAATTCGCTCCGCTTCACGTCTTAAAGCACTGTTACTTGTTGCTGGTGTTGGTGAAGTATCATTCCATTCATAACTATCATTGGTTTCTTGTAATACAATGTCTTCTGTGGGAACATTAAATGCAAGGCGCATATTATGTAGGCAGCAGCATGCGTTGATTGTTTTAGTCACTTTATGCGGCTCATATCTTAATTTTCGTTCTGCTAGAAGACAGCGAAAAACTGCTTTTAAATTCCCAATGCATCGTTCAACGCAATTACGTGCTGAATTGTGTTTTTTGTTAAAATGCATTTCTAAACTTCCTTCAGCCGGTGAACGGAAAGGTGTCATAAGCCATGGTTGCAAGGGATAGCCAGAATCACCTATAATTGAGCGTTTGAAATTAAAATATTCATTCCTTGATTGAATGATTCAAAGAGATCATTAATGTTAATGCAATTATACCTATTAAATGAAATCTGTTTTCAGGTTCTGATAAACCTATGACAGACTGGTAGTATCGAAACCATGGTTTTAAGAAAACTATGAGTCTGTACTCAAAAACCACGGTTATTCTAGGTTGTAACCCTGGTATTATCATGGTTTCGAAATCCGCCTCAGCTGCATGGTATACTACAATTGGAAGTAACTCCAACGCCATTTCCAGCAGCGGAAAAAGAAGGAAACTTATATTTCCAATTGTTTGACAGCTACAAATGGCGCTAAAATTGTCTTAAAAGTGTATTTGAAAAGAAGAAATAAAATGGACAGGAAAAAAAAGCAGGTTCTCTCAAAATCTGAGATCTATGAAGTTATTGATATTTGGCGCAGCTCAATAACTGACTTAAGAAAGGCGTGCAAAAACGCGCACATTTATAAACAAATGTGCAACCAGCTTAAGGGCCGGAACATTTTTTTAACACCTGAGGAGCTTCGCACGAGAATCAACAACTTAACCAAGAAATATAGGTTAGTATAATATGCTGAATTACTGAAAATTACTAATATTTTTAATTGTTTCTAGATCAGAGAAAAAGGTAGTGGGAACCTCAGGAGGGTCTCCTTCGCAGTGGGAGTACTATTCCGCAATAAATGAATTCATGCATTCATATAAATGCAACCAGGTAACAGAATTGATGGATGAATCAATCATTTTAGGTGAGTAAATGTTTTATTTTATAATATTTCGATTTTCACATTTGACTTCGTATTTAACAAATTTATTTATTACTTAGATGAAAACATTCAGTATTGCGATTGGGACGATGCGCCCATATCTCCCACATTTCGTGATGTACCAAACAGCGTATCATCAGTTCCAGCAACTCAAGAGCAATCATCATCCCGAAGATCTTCATTAATTCTAGAGTCATTAACTCCGGAACCACCATCAACGCCAGATGCTTCTATAATACATGGCCCATCTGCACCTAGAACAACGAAGAAAAGAAATATTACAGATCGATTCCTCGATATTGCACAAACAGAGCAAAAAGTGTTTGAAGTTTTTACTCAAAAAACAATTGAAAATGACGAAAAAGTGTTAGCGTTAATGGAGGCAAATAATAAGTTATTAAACACATTTGTCACGCATGTAATGGAAAAATGAAGAGCTATGTGAATTAAACGGATATGTTACACATATATGTAACTATTTTAAAACTCTTCATAAAAAAAAAGAAATATTTGTAATGGATACATGAAAAAAGAAGTGAATTAAGAAGGAAAGCTATTTAAATCAAATAATCATCCATGTAATGAAAAATGAAGAGCTATGTGAATTAAACGGATATGTTATATATATGTAACTATTTTAAAACTCTTCATAAAAAAAAAGAAATATATGTAATGGATACATGAAAAAAGAAGTGAATTAAGAAGGAAAGCTATTTAAATCAAATAATCATCCATGTAATGAAAAATGAAGAGCTATGTGAATTAAACGGATATGTTATATATATGTAACTATTTTAAAACTCTTCATAAAAAAAAGAAATATATGTAATGGATACATGAAAAAAGAAGTGAATTAAGAAGGAAAGCTATTTAAATCAAATAATCATCCATGTAATGAAAAATGAAGAGCTATGTGAATTAAACGGATATGTTATATATATGTAACTATTTTAAAACTCTTCATAAAAAAAAAGAAATATATGTAATGGATACATGAAAAAAGAAGTGAATTAAGAAGGAAAGCTATTTAAATCAAATAATCATCCATGTAATGAAAAATGAAGAGCTATGTGAATTATGTAACTATTTTAAAACTCTTCATATAAAAAAAAATAATGTAATGGATACATGAAAAAATAAGTGAATTTGAAAGGAAATAAAGCTATTTAAATAAAATAAACTCACTTAAATATTTCATTATTGCCTCTCTAACTTGTATTCCAGAATAGTCAATATTTTTGCTAAAACCAGTTCTTTGCGGTTGTTGTCTTTTATCCACTGTCTCTGATTCTTGCATCCAGTGTTGACTAATTATGTCATTACGATTATTGCATATATTATGGAGTATACAGCAAGCTTTAATAATAACATTAACGTTCTCTATATTCACTTCTAAGCCACGTCCTATTTTTCGGAAACGTGCTTTTAAGTGACCAAAGGCATTTTCTACCACACGTCTACATTTGGACAATTGGTAATTGAAATTTCTTTCTTCCGTACTTTGATCAGAACAGAAAGGGAAGGGTTTCATTACGTGCCTCGATAGCTTAAATGCGGAATCTCCTATAAGAAGAATTGGAACTGTGACTCCTTCGATTACTTTAGAATGTTGCGAAAATTCTTCGTTATGGTCATGAATACTTTTTAATGCCGAGCACTCGAATATTGTAGAATCATTTCTACGTCCTGGTACTCCTACGTTAATATATGTGAAGCGATATCGGTAGTCGACAGCAGCGAACAATACTACGGAATGCCAGCCTTTAAAGTTATAATAATCCACAGCTTCTGCCTTAGGAACATTCACTTCGATGTGGCATCCATCTATAGCTCCATAACACTGTGGAAACCCTAACTTTTCAAAACCTCCTACGATTTCCGTGATTTTTTCTGGTGTGGGTGGATATGCATTTAACATTTCCTTTTGAAATGTCTCGATAATCGCTTTAGATATTTCGCGAACCAATTCACCAACTGTGCTCCTTCCAATTCCAAATAGGCTGGCAGGAGTCCTATACTCGGCGGAAGAACCCAGCGTGTATAAAACTATTGCAAGCCTCTTTTCTAAAGAAATAGCTAGTCGCCAATGTGTATCCCTTTTTTTTAAATATTGTAGTCTTTGGACTAAATACGCAAACGTAGATCTGTCTGCTCGAAACATATTTTTGAATTTTTCATTAGTAAATTTTGGAACTTCTAGCTCCCAAAAAGATGAATTTTCAACCTAAAATACAAAAAATAATAATACTAACCACCATAAGTTGATTATGTATAAATACTTACATTTGACCAAAAACGTCTTCTTTTTCTATGAAGCGTGTAATACGTTAAATACTTCTTGCAATTTCTCCTTGCGTTGAAGGCTATTGCTTTATAAATTCTGCCTTTTCTTCTCAACATTTGCATTTGGATATTGTTTTGCATAATTAATGCGAGGTAATCCATTTTTTTAATTTTAACTTTTAACAATCGCTTTGACTTGTTTTTTAATTTTGACAGATATGAATACCACCTTCCGCTGTCTGTCACTATACCTAGTATAAGTAAACTATGGTATGGAAACCATGGTACGAATACTAGCAGTCTGTCAGTGGTTATAGGGCCTCCAGCAAATTCATCGTAGCTACAGGCCTGGAAGCAGCCAGTGCCTGTCGGTCCTACATTTGCTTGAATGGATGACATTTCTCGTGTAATAACATAGTGGAGCCAAGTTTTTAAGTTTATTTTTGCAGTAAAAATTTTTTAATAAATAACACAGACGGTTTTCATTCAATGTTTACAATAAATGTTTATTCAAACAGATTATCTTTAAAAAATACCGAAATTACTACAAAATTGCCGAATTCAAACAAAATGCCGAAATTATAAATTGTATCGAAATATTTTAATGCTAATTTATCAAAAGACGTTTAACGAATAATACCCGCACCACTTTTTCTCTCTTGCTAGAACTTTTTTTCTATTTCTAACGTTTTTCACTATACCGTTTTTTATACGTATACGTGACTTGTTGCACGTCGCCGTTTCTATATATATCTCTGTTGAAATGCACTATTATTGACTGCCATCTATCGTTGAGAATACCGATGTACATCAACCTTAATATTAATGCTGGTAAGTATAACACTTGATATCCACATCAATTGTTATACCGGTAAGTATAACAATTAATATTTCAATATCAACTGTTATACTTTCTTGAGATGACAGTTCTACTTTATTTACTAGGTCAGTGGGTTAGTAAGGTAAGTTGTTTACAATTTTAATAGTGGTATTATTTATAAGAAATTGTGCATAATCGGTACGTTTTTAGTGGTGCAGGTCAGTGTTTTTGTTACGTTTTAATGTTATTTGTATAATTTAATTTTGATTCAATTATGGGTGAGTTCAAAAATTAATCATGATCGTGCAGTGTTGCGACATTGTTAAGGCAGTGTTGCTGCATTATTTGATTGTGTCATGTTGTGATGCTTTGACATTCCGGAATACTGATTGATTTTACGACGAAGTTTTGTTGTTGTGTTACTTTCTGGATTTTTAAAATAGTGAACCGCGATGGATGCTGTATTAAAAACTACTGTAATACATTTTTTAATTGAAAATGCAGAAGTAAGAGGAAACAATTTAACGAAATATCTTGTAAAAAAATGCAATCACGAAAAAAACTTATAAGTATTCTTGCCAAAATAAAAAGAAAAAAAGAAAAATACCAAAAATAAATAACTATTTTAAAATAATAGATAAATATCATGACGACGTTTTTAGGTCTCATTTTATGATGCAACGTTCAACATTTTTAGTGAGTATAAAGTAATTTGTAATATCAATTACGCTGTATAATTAGTTTAATTTAATAGAAGTTGCAAAACGAATTACAACCTAATTGGAAAAATTGTATCCGCGGGAGAACAAGTTATACATTAACTCAATGCTTATATATTTACGATTTGGCGACTAGTAAATAGAACACAATTTCGCATTCTTAGCGACCGTTTTAGAATTGCGAAGGGAACAGCTTATAATATCTTTGTGAAGACTATAAAATATATTTGTGCAACAATGAAAAATCAAGTAATGTGGCCATATTCATTAACTGACCAAATGAAAATCATGAAGGATTTCCAAAACTTGAGAACTCGGCATTTTCCTTTTGTAATCGGGTGTGTAGATGGGACACACATAAAGATTCCTGCACCGAAAAAAGATCCAGCTAGTTACTACAATAGGAAAGGTTACCATTCAATTATCTTACAGGTAAATTTTAATGCAAACTTGTGATGATAAGAATATTTTAATAAATTACATTCGAAGGCCATATGTGACAGCAACTTTAAATTTTTGGATATATTTTTTGGGTGTCCAGGAAGTTGTCACGACGCTAATGTGTAGAGGCGCAGTCCTTTGGGAACAGCGCTAGAATCAGGATCCATAACTTTAGCGCAAGGATCACATTTGCTCGGGGACTCTGCTTACCCATTGAGATCATACTTATTAGTCCCTTTTAAAGATAATGGGGCACTAACAACACAGCAAATTACTTTTAATGTGACACATAGTTCTACAAGAGTTTGTATCGAACAAACTTTTGGAATATTGAAGAAGAAGTTCCAAATACTAGAGTACTTAAATTTGAGAAAAATATGGCTGATGAAAAGTGTTGTGTTTACTTGTGTAATTCTTGGGTATAGGACTACAAATTTCTTCCACTTCGTTGTGAAATATATCCGATGAGTTTGTTGCTTCTATAGTTGGAGTCAGTGAACTTCGCAAATTTTCCTCTGGTACATCGACAGAATGCTTGGTTCCATACACTTCATCGAAATCTTCAAAGTATTCCCAAGTTGTAGCTTCGTTGCCACTTTTTTTATTTCTTTGCTTTATTCTTCTATACGTTGTGTACAAATTAATAAATTTCCTTTGAGCCTCTTCTTTGGAAAATTTGCTAGACAGATAGAGATTTCCCAACTCCTGTTCTATTTTTTTCCATAGCACGGATTTCTTTTGGAGTCCCTTTGTAAACTCTTCCTCGTATTTCAAACGAGTAATTATTAATGATTTTACTTCCTTTCTGCTCCACTTTTTACTAGTTATAAAATAAAAATAAAAAAATGATAAGTTATTGATTTAAACTTAAAGTTCACCAAATTTTTTTATTAATCACCAAAAACTTACTTCTCTTTGTTATCATCACCCATTTTCAAAAATATGGAAAATAATGTTGACAACCAATAACGAAAACTAGCATAGGCTAGAGTCGATAGCTTTTCCGAAAAAAAAAAAAAATTAATAGCGGGCAGGTGTTGGTATTGATTTTTAAAACTAAGAAATGTGAACAATTAATGTTTTTAATTAAATATAGGTGTTTTGCATTGAGAATTTTCTTCCTCATCGATCGAAATTTCAAATTCAAGACTTCCAAATTTTTACACTTCATAATTGTTTTTGTTTAATTTGCCGTTTAATTCTAAAGTACATACGCTTTTAGCGGTATAAGATATTGTAATCTTGATGTACTTAACTTTAATAAATAAATGAAATGAAATGAAAGACTATGCTAGCTCTTCATCAATAAGCTCGTCTGAATTACTCATTCCTTCTAATATTTCGTTGTCTCTATTTAAACAGTTTTCATGATACTTACTGCACAAATTCTCCACTTTAAACCATGTTTTCGACAACCACATCTTTGCATATTACAACCACTTTCACTACCTTAAAATATTTAATTTACCTTGTTATTTTACGGCGATAGCAGCCCAACAGGAAAAAGAGGCCTCCTCGAGTAATGTTGGATGTCTCTTAGGAGACCTTTTCCCCTTTTTTCTTGTTTAAATTTTTTTTTCTTTCAGTTATAACCTTAACATTTCGTTGCACTTTGGTCCCTGACTGTTTTTCGGCACTAGCCTAGAAAGCAACATCAAATTCCGTGTTGCAAACTTTGGCTAAATGTTGCGTCAGTGTTGCTAACATAATGCAAAAATGAATACATGATTTTAGTCATGATTATTTTTTGAATTCGTGACTTATGTTGCTTCTGCAGTATTGTTGCACTGTTGAATTTTTGAACTCACCCTATATTATAAAGCTAATGTTAGTTTTGTTATTGTTATAGATTATGAAGATATCCTTCCAGGATGCTCAGCTCTGCTTCGGTGGACCATCAGATAAGTATTTACGTATTTTGTTGAACGTTAATTTCTTTGTGTATCTATCATTCTCTTTTTTAGGTGGTTACGGGATGGAACAATTTGTGATACCTCGATTCCGATTGACAACGTGAAAACAAATAGTGAAGGTTCAGTTTCGGTCTTATGTAAACACAAAGAGGATGTAGCAAGAACCAAGTCTATTTTATCAGATAAGTTAGGCAATGATTTTAGCGTCGATCTAGTGTAGTCATTTTGAGGCTTTTTTAAAAGAAAAAAAAACAAGCAAACTAAAATAATTGCCCCCTTTTATAAAACTCAAATTTATTCGAGACACTGATGTAAATAACTGTAAATTATTATGTCCAGATATTGCCTTAGAATTGAGGTCAATGTGAATGTATTGTGTGAAAAGGAAATACCCAAGCATCACCCGATCATTAGAAGTACGAATGAAGTACATAAAGAATAAATAGGAAAAACATCAGGCGATGCTCGTGTGTCTCCTTTACCCTTAAGTAATTTGTCTCGCGCCAAGGGCTTAAGTCATGTACGGCGAGGCAAGTGTAGAGTGATTATGTATACATATATAAAAGAAGCTTTGAAAAATGAAGGGATGTAAATTAGTTAGTTGTAAGTAAGATTCGAAGTTGTAAAGAAGTACAAAAATAAAAGAAATTTAATCCAAAAATTTATCAGAAGTGGGATCTAGCCGAAAAGGAATTTAACATGAGGAAAAATAATTTGATCTGGAATGGAATCCTGAAGGAGGTTTTTGATTTACTGAAAGTGAAATCGGAGCAAAAGTTAAAATAAGGTGATAAGGAATTTAATATGTTTTGAAAATATTGGATATATTTGAGTTCAAGATATTTTTGGTGTTTGAATGATTGAAGAAAATAAATCAAGTTTTAAGATATTTGGTTAGGTTTAGAAATTTATTATAGATGCGAGAAATTAGTGTTCAAATAAACGAGAAATTAAGTAAAGTTATAAGATATTTGAATCAATTCGGAAATTATTAAATTTTGATGCGAGAAAATTAGTTGTTTAGCCCCAAGGCGCTAAATAGTGTCAAAAATAAAAAAGAATAAAAAAAACTCACCAAAAAGTTAATCAATATTTATTTTCATTCTTAACCAATGTACATAAACATTAATTTTCATTTTGCAATATAGAAACCTAAAAAGAAAAGGAAATTAGTATACACACGATACATGTATACTTACCTGTAAGTTAAATCTGAAATAAACAAAATGAATTAAAAAACCAAGAAATAAATTAAATAAAATAATAATAAACACATTTAAAATGAATAATTTACAAAAATTTGAATGCAAAAACATAGAAATCAAGTACATAAACAAAAAACATGAAGTATATGAAAAAGCAACAACAACACTACAAAAAAGTCAACATAAAAATAAGACAAAATAACGCAAATGGAACATAAGTAACTTAATAGATTTATTAAATAAGTGGTAAAGACCACTTTTTTCACCAAATAATTAATTTAAATTGAAGCCCCAGGTGAAAAAGGGACTTCAAAAACACCCGCTGACAGGTGTAAACACGAAACCTGAAATAGCGAAATTCACGCGAATTTCATTACACCGGCCACCAAAACAGCACAAAAAACATAAAACAGGAATAAATACACAAAACACAACCACCGCATTTACCTGAAACCAACACAATACAGGTAAAAAACGCGAAAACTATTGCGCGAACCGCGAAACTTTACTGAGCGGAGAAACGTCAAACTACATCGCACCAAAACATATGATACATCAAATCGATGTAATTTTCGATGAGGAATTTAATGGTGGTGCCCGAAAATCGAAATTTATTATGGGAAAAAAGATATTTTTAAAAATATAATTTACCGAGAAGAATGGAAGCGAATCGTGAATAGAGTTCGGGACCCAGGGGACGTCCCGCTCGGACCGCCAGCTAACGGATCAAAGAAGAAGAAGACCATAAGGATAATGAAAGGGAAAAGGATATTAAACAGGATAAAAAAAAGGAAACAGATAATAGTATGAATTTAAAAATTTATCCGTTGATAGTGCAGCAATTTAATTAAATATCCCAAAGGGAAATTTTTAGTACAAAATAAAATATTGATAAAATATTAAAAGAAATGATAGAAAAATAGTGAGAAATAATGAAATTTTAATAAATAAAATATTAGAAAAATATAGAAGCCAAACAAGGCAATAACATGGAGTTATTAAGGAATTTACAAATAAAAAATAATTTCCCTAAAAATTTCCCAATCGCAAAGGACGAAAATGCAGTCCAAATAAGAAAAACCGTTGACTTCGGCCTATATAAACCCGAACTCAGAAGCAGTCAGCCTCTCTGTTCTCCAGAAAGTCTCAAAGGGTAAGCCAAGTAATAGTATCCGTATATATGCCAAAAACTGGTAATAGAGTAATTACATGCTTGGTGTTGGAAATTCAATTTAATTAAATTTTTATTGCAAGTAATAAGTGTCGATACATGCCATATCCTGGTAATCGTTGACACTATATGCTTGCATCCTTTCAGGTATTCGACGAGGGACACATCATTTTTAAAGTTAATATATTAAGTGTAATTGTGAAAATTATTTTTAATAATAAATATTAGCTAAGTTCGTGAAGTGTGTAATATTTTAAAGGCATAACTAAATAAAATCTGAATGTTAACTGCCACGTCAGCGTTTTTATTTCAAAACATACCTACTTATCATATTTCAGGTATTGCATTAAACATTAGTGTTTAAACTTTGACAGATATTAGTTTGCAAAATTATGAGATTAATTTAAGTGGCTGCAATTAAGTTATTTGATGAGATTCACAAATTTATTAGATTAAGTGATGTAAGAAATTGAGTGTTTTGATTAATTAGTAAAGTTATAAGAAAGGACATGGACAAAATGTGCCCCAGGGAGTACAAACATACATATTTATTGCAATAATTTTAAGGATAAAAAAAGAAGAATTTTGAGTAACTATTTATGCCTCTTAGCAGTAGTGGAGAAGTATAATCATAATAAAGAGTATTTCTGTTTGATTTTACGGATTTTACTTTATACCGTTAATGTTGCCTATAATATTAGCAAAGATCAACGGGGAAAAACAATAGCACAACTCATAAAAACAATAATCGCATAAGGGACTTAAAATGTAAAATATACGTAGCCTAAAATGTAAAAAATCATCATCTTTGCATGTTTTCTTATCTATAAATCGAACCCTCTATGATTCGATTTAGGATATTTTTAATATTTTAGTGCAGTTAAGGATAGGATTATTTCACGTTACTACACCGACGTTTGCTGTGCCGGTTTTCTTGCGGTATTCGTTCGAATTGTGTTTCTTTTCGCTTGTTTCCGCTTATTAAATTGTAACGGTCGCCCTACGGAAAGACAAACCCAAAAAAATAAAACAAAGGCACTAACACCGTTGTCTACCATAAAAATTTTTCTTTTCAAGGCAAATGTAAGCTGTAAATTAAATGGCAGCCCGGCATTGTCGAAGAGTCAAGACCTTTCTACCCAATGGCAATAATCCTGCTTCCCAAAATGCATAGAAACACACATATAATTATCAAATTCGACAGCCATAAATCCCCTTAATATACGGTCACAAACACACAATAAAATAGCGAAAATCAAACTCAATACCCAACAATGCAAATTAACTTACACACACAACCAAACAATAAAATAGCAAACTCCAATCTCAATATCCAACAATTCAATTTTAAATGCACACACAAACAATAAAGCAATGTATAATAGAATACGCATCAGGAATGCGGGATAACGGGACTCGTTTTTGCCGTTTTATAAAAATCGCCTGATCATGGAGGAAAAGAAAAAATTTTTGCAGGGAGAGTTCAGTTTTTGGTCAAGGCGTGAATGGATCGGAACTTAGAAGGGTCTAGAGAGAAAAATGAAAAACGTGGCGCGATTGGGGGGTTTCCCTTGTTTTTTTTTAAATCAATAAGTCCTAGAGAGAGTTATGTTAAGATGCTATGAAAAGAAAAATAAACGAGGTTGACTTGAAAGGTGCTGTGTGTTGTAACTGAAAGAAAATACGAAATTAAGTTGAAAATTAAAAAAGTCAGGTTATCATAGTGATGTGATTGTTAGTTTTTATCAAAAGTTCAGAATAAATTGATACTAAAAGTAAAAACAGAAAGAAAAAGAAGAAGGGTCATTCTAGGATCAGGGCGATGTTGGGCTCTTAAGCCGGAAAATGTTCAAGTGAAAACCAATATTTTGTGTATCCTGTACTTCTCTGGATTATTAGAACGTAGGAGCTTTTATGTATTTCCAATTGGGGCCTTTCGTCTCCTAAATATCAGGAGCATAATAATACGGTCAAACCGCTGGACAACCTGGGAATACTGTGAAAACTGATAAGTACCTTGCGTTTATATTACTGCTTTCCTTGGGCTATCATAGCCAGTGAAATTGATCCTATTTTATTTAAAGTAACTATTAAGAAGTTAATTATACAATCCAATAAATATATTCCATCGACCGGAAAGGTTGCTTATTTGATAATAATACTCATGAGATTTTAATCCCGTTTACTAAATTAATTATTAATAAATATAATATCCATAATACTAATACCAGAATAACCACCAATAAAGAAAAAAAAAAAGAAAAAAACCAGCCATAACTAAGAATATAAAGGAAAGAAGAAAAGAAAAAAAAATTTAGTAATAATATCAGTTAAATCGTAAACCACATGCATTCCTAATTGTGTGTATGTATGTATGACTACGTATAAAGATGTGGCACGTCGTGAATTATTAAATTTGAAGCTTATAACTTATAAAAATTTAAATATATAGATTAGTAGAGTGGCGATATATATATATATATATTGTCGTAAATATCGTAAACCACATGCATACATAATTTGTGTGTATATATGAACTCGTATAACTATGTGGCCAGGCGTAAAGTTTTAGATTTGAAACTTACAACTTATAAAATTTAAATATATAGATTAGTAGAGTAGAGATAGATAGATTATCAATCTGGAAATAGCTAGATAATGATAAATGAGATATGTAGATTATTAAAAATGAATTATATACCCAATCAAGGGATGAAATAGTTAGGCTATAAAAATCAAAATACATAGGTTAGTAAATTGAAACATATGTATATGATTTTATTAAAGTCGGAGTGTACATATATAACCTTAAAATCGAATTTACACTTATAATAGTCAAGATCGAAATAATATGAAATAAAATGAAATAGACAAAACCCATAATGGATTAACAATCAATATAACACGAACCCCACATAATAGTAAAAATTGAAAAATTAATATATAAAATGATAATGAATAAACAATAAATAGAATACAAAAAGAGACTGATGATTCAACGAAATAATAAACCCGTGAATATGCTCGGCTAAAGATGCTCAAAGGGAGGGAGAGGCCCCAGGACTTACGATGCCCTCAATAAGGTAAGTGCTTACCATTAATAACAAGTAATTTTGGTGTTCCCCTCCTAAATATGCCTCGGTAGCTTTGGTTCTCCGCCACCGCCGCTCCCTTCTATATTTATCGTATTCAGGCACGAGTTCTTAGTTTTCTTTAAACTGTCACCAGTGCTGTCGTTTTTACTACCATGGGAGTATTTTACTCCATTTCTAGTTATTTTACTTCTCTACTCCCCCTTTTATAGTTTCACTACCTTTTATAATATATCCAAAAACAGGCATTAATAAAGCTACTTCTTAAGGGGTGCTCTTACACGGACAATTTTTCTAAAAATACCGCTAGTGAATGGAATCCATCCGAAACATTAATAAAAAATTATCATAAATAAATTAAAATATTATGTGATTCCTGGGTATAAGTTAACGCAAAATTCACCAGAAATATTAAACAAAGGAAATCTATCGCCACCGCAACATTTCCCAGGCTAACAACCCAAGGCCGATGTCATACTTTCCCACAGGTCAACCAACACCGCCAACACCTGCAACGGAAACACGGTACCCGTGAACTTGAAAGCTGCTGACGACATGTCTCCACCTGAGCAACCCCAACTCGCCCAATTATTGTAATTAGCTCTAAGTACTTTTAAGTTTAATTTTGATCTTCAATAAAGTAAGACGTTTAATACAGAGCGATAATCTTTTATTTTTGTATGAAGTCATATAAATAAAAATTTAACTTATATTCGAAAGTGGTGCATAGGCTGTTTAGATTCTTCAACGATGAAATATGAAATAAAAGGATAACTAAACCTTTTAATTCATATTTCATCGTGGAAGAATCCAAACAGCCAATGAACCACTTGCGAATATATATTTGAAATTTTTATAACAAATCTATTGAAGTTTTTTATGTCATCTGGAGTACTTTATTTTTTTGTTATTTGTTTACACGAAGTTGTTTTTTATGTTAATAGTTTTATAAAATAAATTACATATGTAAAATAAACTATTTGTGTTTTCCTAGAAAATTTGGGCTAAAAATATTCCTTTAATTATTGTTTTTCACTACTTAATTAACAACTAAAACGACAGCACTGACTGTCACCCTCCGGCATCCCTGTACCGCGAGCCCCACCCCATCCGGCGAGCTAGTTTGCGCACCGCACGTCGTGCCGACGATCGGTACAGCGGATGTTCCAATTGCGTCAATTTCCTCGGCGATCAAGCCTGCCAAGCTACCTTCCTTTCGCCCCTTTTCTCTAATTATTTTTTTGTGTAAAGCGAGTCGTGCGCATCCTTACTGAGATGTGTTTATTTTCCTACTTCGTGCTAAGGCACACCCACCCCAGACAGTTACAAAATGTTTAACTATATATTGTGTAATATTTAAGAAAAATTGACCTTTTACAAGCGTGTGTTAACTGTGGTATCACAATTAGAGAACGCATTAGGGGATATGTAATATCATCATTACCTCCCGATGTGACTGTTCTTTTATCAGAGTGTTTAACTTTTGAGGTAAATTCTAATTCCAATTTATGCAATATTCTTATGTCGTCAAGTTTTAGACTAATGGGTACTAATTTTACCTTTACAGTTATCACCCCATGGCTTGGTCTGCGGTGCCTGCCATTACAAATTATCAAGATGCCTTGCAACTAATTCAAGGGAAAGACAACTTGGTCATAACAATGTTTGTTATGGCTGTGGTAGATCAGGTATACGTGCAAGAAGACATGACATTTCGGAAGTGAGCCCTCTTGCCTTAATTGTATCATCATGGCATCATCATGTAAGTTTTTAGTATTTATGAACATTCACTGTCTGCAAAGTTAATAACTCCGTGACCTTATGTGGGATCACTGTAATAAGAAAGTATACATATTATTATTATTTTTACAGGCTAGAGCAGTCAACTTCTTATGTCATGGTTGTTACGTGAGAGCTAACCGAGAAGTGGTCCGAAGAAACATTGTTGATGCTGTCCGTTTTGATACGCTAGAAGGAAATCAACCTGTTCAAGAAATTCAAGTACCGTATCCTCCAACACTACCTTCTGGCCCAACTGATATATCATCAATCGCCCTGCCGAATTATAGACGGTGTGCTAATACATCTAGGCGTTGCATATTTGATAAATGTCAGTGAAGTGCAGGTCATTTAGTGCCTACCTTAATTAAATCATCATTGCTATTGAACAATAAACGCCTCTATGTGCCCGAGTGTGTGAAATGCATTTATTCTTAAACGAATGGTGTTATGAATCCCATAACTAACCCCATAATCTAAACAGAAAGTCACTCATAAATAAGCAATGGTAAACATAAATGCACTCAACCGCATTTATTAAGTTATTTCCATTCTCTAAATTTTTACTCGGATTTCAAACCGTTAAAATGAGTAGACATAACAAATTCTTAAATTATTCCATTCAATTTACAAACCCTTAAGTAAAGACACAGAATCATAAATTCTTTATACTCAAGATAATTATGTCGCATGTGCAGTTACACATATCAAATTTCAATCCAACTTAAACATAGCAAGCAACGCTTGAAAATTGCTGATAAAGCAACGCCAGTGGATTATTTTACTGATAAGCCACAGCGTCCCGAGGGTTCTTGATTTTAAAGAACCAAGAAGATGACAAGTTTCGAAGTTGAATTAAAAGCGGTTGGTTGTCAGCAGCGGGTCGCGATATTTAAAGTCGTCGCGATAATTAAAGTCATTTTTTAAATCTTTTTTTTTCTGTTCTTTTATTTTTTTTTTTTTGTCAAAGTAGTGCAAATTAAAAAGCGAAAATTTGTGTTAAATAAATTTATATTTTACCGAAGAAAGGCGTTTAATTTAAAAGAAACACTAACGACGAAACTCCCCGCGATCGCTCTTCTCGATCTTACACCGAAAGCACGGCGATCGCGGTATAACAATGGTGGCAGCGTAGTTTAATAAATAGTAGCAGCGTACAACAATAGTAGCAGCGTACAACAATGGTGGCAGCGTAGTTTAATAAATAGTAGCAGCGTACAACAATGGTGGCAGCGTAGTTTAATAAATAGTAGCAGCGTACAACAATAGTAGCAGCGTATAACAATGGTGGCAGCGTAGTTTAATAAATAGTAGCAGCGTAGTACAACAATGCGTATAACAAATGCGTAAATAGTAGCAGCGCACAACAAATAGTGGCAAATAAATAGTGGCGGCTCAACAAATAGTAACATCGTGGGAAGATTGAATTAACTTAAGACGTTTCCGCAGGACTCAACAACAACAAAAAATTATAAAACAAAAATCAAGTAAGCGAAATTTTATTGAAAAAAAAACCCTTTTATTTTGAAAATGAATTAAAATAATTATAGTATATATACTTTTATCAAATTAAAAATTTAAATAAATAAATATAATATATGGTTGTGCGGATATAAGGAATTATTAAAAACATTGTGCTGTTTTACGAAGATTTTTAAATACAATTTACGTTGTTTTCTTTTTCTGTGATTATATAAAAAAAAAAATATTGAATTGTGCTGTTGCTCTCTTACAATTGTTTATGAATTGACTATAATTAAGGTTCTTTGTGTTCAAGTGCACAATATCTTACAATATTTAACATTATTACCGTTGAAATAGTTTATATGTATTTCATGTTTGCTTTTCGATAGAAAAGTATCACTTTCGTTTTTACTACTTTTTACTCTCAAACCAAGTTGAAATATTTTTAACTTGATGAATTATTAAAATACGCGCTTAATAGATATAATAAACTTTTTGAGATAACAAACGAATATATTTAAAATTGTCGCGTTCGATTTATTGTTACTCTCGTGATATGTTACCAGAACAATCTCATTTACTTTAAAAACACACACTTTAAAAGAACGCTTATGGGGTTTCTCCCACGAAAATTATTATAGGCTATGAATAGCAAATGAGTTCAAGGGACAAATCAAAGAAAAGGGGAACAAAAAAAATTATTTCCAAAAGCATAGTTAACCTACCCGGGACCTGTACGCGTTCAATGACCCAAGCCAACGCTGAATCTTCAGTCCCACCAAAAGAAACTAAACATACTCCAACAATGGAAATTAAATTATCTGACGTACATAGCCTTGTGCCGACATTTAATGGTAACTCCGCGGAATTGTCAAAATTTTTAGCTTGTTCCGAATTAATATTCGCCTCTGTAGAATCTGAGGAAGATACGAAATTATTCCTCAATGTCATAAAAACTCGACTGGAAGGGCCGGCGTTCGAACTAATAGAGTACAAAACATACACTTCCTGGGGAGACCTAAAAACGGACTTGATAACAAACTTTGCCGCAGTAAAATCGCGTCCTTTAATACAAAATGAATTACGGAAAACTGTTCAAGGCCCCAAGGAAACTATTCAGCAATACGGCCAACGCCTTTCACAGATTTTAGCAGCGCTAAATTCTGCTACTCATTCCGCTGTATCCGATACACTAGCAAGAAAATATCTGATAGATGAGAATGATAGTCTGGCAGTTCGAACCTTCGAAGATGGTTTGCTGAATAATAACCTTAAAATTTTAGTTAAAGCCAAAGGGGAAACTACCCTACGAACCGCAATCACATATGCGGCTGACCAAAACCTACGTATAACCTCTAACTCACCAAGAGTTAACACAAACGATTCACGATCACTTCCAACTTGCACCTATTGTAATAAAAGGGGACATACACAAGAAACATGTTATGCAAAATTAAATCGATCACAGGTCGTTCCACAAAATCAAATGATATGTTCTTATTGTCGTAAGCCCAACCACACGTACTCCAATTGTCGTTCGAGATTATCTCAAAATACACAAACAAGACATAATAACTATGTTAGACAACTTCCTGTGAGGAATAACCAGTATTTTATTCCCCAAACCAAAAATTTTCAACCACGCGAACATCAATATCAAGTATCCAACCCACACTTTCATAACCGCACTAACGGATCATTCTCAGAAAGAGTACCTAGGGAACCACAACGATATAATCGCGATGAATTACCCAGGGGAAACAACGTCAGATTAGTCGAATCGGGAAACGAGGAGACTCGGGAGGACAGAGTCGGACATCCATCCCGTATACAAATAGAAGCCGACATACACACCAACCAAACTCCGAACACACTTTAAACTATACCATTAAAATCTCCATATGTATCACTAAACAAGGAGTTTCCATATGTATACCCTTTGAACCCTCGAAAAAAACTTATTCTGTTTTCTTAATTGACTCAGGATCAGAAATAAGTATCTTTAAACCTGATAATGATATCCCAAATAACCTTAATACGCCGTGTTCCATAATCCCTTTGTTCGGGGAACCAGTACCAAGTCTTGGAAGTAAACAAGGAACGCTCCTTTTGGGGAAAGGAGATAAAACTTGTACTATAACACATACTTTTCATTTAGTAAGGGGAGATGCTAATCTTAGATATGATGGCCTACTAGGTCACGATTTTCTTACCCAATATAATGGAATAGTCAATTATAAAGATAAATGCTTAGAACTACACGTAAACTCAGAAGATTTTTACCGTACTGCGAATGCACCAGAGCTTCATGGGAACGGGGAGAATGCAAACCTATTCTCCATATCTGCTACCCCATATAGAGGCCAGAGTTCTATAACAAGCAGTAAATTCGGAAATACAGTCAGTGGAAACGATGAAATTTTAATTACAAAGGAAACATACAACGAAGTACGAGATAAGAATGAATTGCTTCTGCCTGCGAGAAGCGAAGTAATAATAAAAGTCCCTATAAACACAACCAATGACATAGTATTAGAAAAGAAAGAATTATCACCTGGTATTTACTTAGCGAGTGCGATCATACGTCCCGAGAAGGGATCTGCGAATGTCCTTATTTTAAACTCAAATGAAGAAAAAAAGAGTCTGATACTAACAACCTTAAACTCGAATGGGATGAACTACAAAATTATGATGTGTTAGATAACCTAGACGGAAATATAATTAGAAACCGCCTAACTATACTAGAAAAAACGATTAATTTGGAGCATTGCAATCACGAGGAACGTGATTCGATTCTCACTATATGTAAGGAATATAATGACCTCTTTCACTTAGAGGGTGACACACTCACGTGCACATCCTCAATGACCCATAAAATTCCAACCGAACTTGGAAAAGGACCTACTTTCACTAGACCTTATAGACTTCCAGAAGCCCAAAAACAGGAGATACATAAACAGGTAGGCGAAATGTTAGAGGACGGTATCATTCAACATAGTTGTAGTCCATGGAATTCACCACTTCTTCTGGTCCCTAAAAAGACGGGTGACTCCGGTCAAAAACGTTGGAGGGTGGTGGTGGATTTCCGGAAACTAAATGACATAACTGTAGGTGATGCATACCCTCTTCCCTACATAACTGATATATTGGATCAACTGGGTCGCGCAAAAGTCTTTAGTACCCTAGACATGGCTAGCGGGTTCCACCAAATCCCAGTGGACAATGAAGATAAAGCAAAAACTGCATTTAGCACTCCATACGGCCACTTCGAATATAATCGGATGCCGTTTGGACTGAAAAATGCTCCCGCTACGTTCCAGCGCTTAATGAACAACGTACTAATGGGTCTGCAAGGTATACATTGTTTTGTTTATGTAGATGATATTGTTATCTACGGATATGATCTGCTCGATCACAACCGCAAGTTACTTAAGGTGTTCCAACGTCTAAGAGAACATAATCTTAAGTTACAGCCGGAAAAATGTCACTTCATAAAACAAGAGCTTGCTTATTTAGGTCATGTTATTTCAGGCAATGGAGTTATGCCCGATCCTTCTAAAATTTCAGTTGTTAGAACGTATCCTATACCGAAAAAGGAAAAAGAGGTGAGATCTTTCTTGGGATTTGTCGGTTATTATCGCCGTTTTATTCCCGAATTCTCCAAAATCTCGAAACCACTAACGAACCTCTTAAAGAAAAACGTACCGTTTAAGTGGGATGCTCATTGCGATGAAGCTTTCGTGAAGCTAAAGAAAAAATTGACGGAAAAACCAATCTTATCTTATCCGGATTTTACCAAAGAATTTTTAATAACAACAGATGCGAGTGACATGGCATTAGGTGCAGTCCTATCACAAGGAGAAATTGGTCAAGACAAACCAATCTGCTACGCCAGCCGGACGTTAAATCAAGCTGAAAAAAATACACCACAACTGAAAAAGAATTGTTGGCCATTGTATTTGCAGTGAAACAATTCAGACCTTATATTTTTGGCCGAAAATTTACTATAATAACGGATCATCGTCCCCTCCAGTGGCTAATAAACCTGAAGGAACCTTCTTCCAGATTGATGCGATGGAAGATACTTCTAGAAGAGTATGACTATACTATAAAGTACAGACCTGGAAGACAAAACGCAAACGCAGATGCATTGAGCAGGATACAAGTAGATCAAAGTAATGAACGATTAGAAAACGTAAGAGTCGTCACTCGAAGTAAGGCAAGACGAATTCAGGAAAGCAATAGTCCACTCGACATATCTGAACAACAAATCGAACTCCATACCCAAACATCCGAAAAGGAAACAAGTTTTAAACTCATTGAAGGAACTGGAACCTTACACACTATGAATAACATAACAACTAAAACGTATATTCTCCCTTTAACCAAGAGTAATGAAGAATCTTACTTAATAAAACTTTTTGGCAGAACAGAACCCTTCCAATCAAATGAGGAAGTAACCGAATTACGACATTTACACCAAACATATCTTATACTAAAATCTTTTCTTCCAACACGCACAGAACAAGATCGCAACGCTTTAAAAACATCCTTGTCGGGATTGTTAGCTTACACTCAGAACAATAATATGAAAAGCATTCACATTTCAAAAAAACAATTACTCACTGACCCGAATGACATAGCCAAGGTTTTGAGAGAATACCATGACGATGCGTTCGGTGGACACCAAGGCATTTCAAGGACTTCGAAGAGAATAAAATTAAATTTTTATTGGCCTAATATGCTAAAAGATGTGAAAAATCACATCTCTAAATGCGACTCATGCCAGAAAAATAAACTTACAAGGCAACCGCCTATACCAATGAAAATAACTAGTACCAGTTCTAGACCCTTCGAGAGAGTAGCATTAGACATTGTAGGACCCCTTCCTTGCACTTACGAAGGAAATAAATATATATTAACTTTTCAGGACGACCTGACGAAATTTTCTATGGCCATACCCCTTGGAAACACAGAAGCACTTACGGTCGCAGAAGCGATCATTAAAAATATAGTATGTCTACACGGTATTCCAGAATCTCTACTTACCGACCAGGGAAGTAACTTTCTTAGTAAATTGTCATCGGAGGTGTACAAATTATTGAAGATTCGTAAACTTCAAACTACAGCGTACCATCCACAAACTAACGGAGCTTTAGAAAGGAGCCATCGCACGTTAGCAGAATATCTGAGACACTATGTGGACAAGGATCCACTTACATGGGATTCATGGACTCCTTACGCTATTTTCGTGTATAATACCACTCCACACTCAGCCACTAACTACAGCCCGTACGAACTTCTCTACGGATTTCCGCCTAAAGTTCCAAGTATAATTAAACACGCCCCCCAAACCCAT
The DNA here is from genome assembly GCA_949987705.1 of Thereva unica. NCBI lineage: Eukaryota > Metazoa > Arthropoda > Insecta > Diptera > Therevidae > Thereva > Thereva unica. The sequence continues at coordinate 113,491,714 of OX465283.1, forward strand.
TATAACTATGAAAACTACGCCCTAGAACTCAAAGTCCGATTGCAACACTGCTATAAAAATGCTAAAGAATTTATAATGAAACAAAAGGAGAAATCCAAAGTGTATTACGATAGTCGCTCCCGTGAAAAACAATTCCACGTAGGAGATAAAGTACTTTTGAGAAATCACATGCGGAAAAATAAATTCTCCTCGCTATGGGAAGGTCCTTACGAAATAACATTCATTAATTCAACCGAAAATTCCACTATTGAAGTCGGAAGAAAGCAAAAAGTTGTGCATAACAACGATCTCAAACTTTATATAGAATGACACACTCTCGCTCACTTCCCAATTCCCATTCACCATATGTAACATAGGGCATACATAAGATATAATATATTTTTAGTACTTTTGAATAATTTTAATTAATTTCACGACTGTCTAATATGACCACTAAAATCAATAATTCTATAATTCAGAACCGTACAAACTTCCAAAAACCTTCTCTGGACATCCGCAGTTTTTAAGATCCCTCTCTCCATTGGTATGGACGTAGCGTTGACTCAGTCAATCTTTACTATCCTTTCTTTTGGGATAAAATCACTATTGATAAATTAATTAGCTTATATCTATATATTGTCTAGCAAATTACTCTTCACCTAGAACTTTTCGCTATTAAATCGAGAATATTTGAGCACAGAATGAAAAAAAGTGCTTTCTCTGTTCTTAATTCGTTCCAAGCCTTTTAGCAAAAAAAAACGTACCAAATACTTAAGGAATCCACTCGATGCAAAAATATTCATCACACCCTTTTTAAATTTTCAGAAGATGATGCGCATCCTACTGATAATCCCATTGGTCGCCTATGCTGTAGGCAAGGAGATCAATATCATACCTATAGTCAATCACCCGGGAATATACTACGAAGAAATCGGTAGAGTGGAACTATACTCCAACGAATGGAAAGTAGTAGTCTACTACGATATAAAAACCGTAAGGGAGGCTCTCCTAAACCTTAACCGCCTAACCGACGAGGTAAACTCTTTATGTAATTTATTCTACAATGAGCACAATTTTATGCAAGTGTGTAATAGCACAATAATAGAAATGAATCATATGCTAACTGATTTAAAACATAAGAATAATCTGTTAAACACTATGCGAATTAAACGATCACCTTTTGGGATCATAGGTAGTATCAGCAAGTCACTCTTTGGAACCTTAAATGAAGAGGATTCAAAATACTATGATAAACAAATAACCAAATTACGCGAAAACGAAAGCCACTCACTAAATCTCATTAGAAACCAAACAATTATTCTCGATACCACCGTCAATATCATGAACAAAAACCAACATCTAATAGAAAACCAAATGATGAATCTTAACGCAAAACTTCAGTTATTTCGTACGAAAATTAACGAGATATCCAATGCATCCATGGACAACCGATTTTTAATCGAGTTAGAATCCCTTACTTCCCTTACAACACTAATAATTATGCGATACGAAAATGTATTAAATGCGATCTTAGATCTAATTACCGACGTGCGTCACGGAAAACCGCACCCTACTATAGTTACCCCAAATCAACTCGATGAAGTTCTTACTATGATTCGTAAGCAAATACCTGGCGACATCAGATTGCCGAGTGCCTTGCAAAATGGTAGTCTTCTTCCCTTATACCTCATCGGAGAAATGCGAACTAGTGCTATAGAAGACAAAATCATTTATGAATTGCGAATTCCACTACCATTCAAGGACAACTACCAATTATATAAAATTATACCCCTCCCTACATTGTTAAACGGCACCCTCACATACATACAAAGCGACATTGACTATCTGATCGTTGATTATAATAGAGAACATCATTATGATATGACACAGAAAGAGCTATCTGGCTGTGTCACAGAAGATTTGAACTTGTACCTATGTCGGGCTAAACACCCTATCTTCAACTCTCACTCCAATAACATATGTGAAATCTCTCTACTACGTAGGGAAAACCATCTTCTTAGTTCCTGCAACTTAAGAAAATCTCAACAAGAGTCCTTCTGGTTTCAATTATCTCAGACTAACAAATGGCTTTACTCTACCCGTGTCAAAATCAATATTGACGCCGTATGTCAAAATGAAATAAAGCCCTACTCATTAACTGATGCAGGAATAGTTGAAATTACCAACGACTGTTATGTACGAACAAAGGATTTCACTATCCAACCCTATGCTGCAAAATCAAACAAACTAAAGAACTACTTCGTACCTGCAATAAACGTATCCGCTATATTAAGCCAACGTAAAGTTGCACCCCTTGACTCTAGCAAGGACATAGCATTTGTGAAATATACAGAGAATAATGATTTAGAAAAACTATCTCTAGACCTGCGAACCATTAAAGAAAAGGAAAACCAAGATCTCGAGCCCTTAGATGCACACGATATACACCATTATACATTAGGCTATGTTTTGGTTCTTTTAATTATCACACTTGTCGGATTTAAATTAGTGAGAGCATATCTATCCAAAATAACGAATAAAAGAACGACTGCGAATATCGAGGATAAATCTGAAGAGGGTATAGAAATGGAAAAAATTGAGGAGCCTCGTAAAGGTGTAAGACTCACTATTAAAAGAAAGGAAAAGAAGGTCGAACCCTGAATTACGGTATTCAAAAAAAAAAAAAGAAAAAGAAAACAATTTACATAATATAACGTAAAATATGAGTAAACTTATACCCGCACTGCCGAAACTAACCATTTTTTAAAAAAAAAAAAAAAGATACACAAAAAGAAAAAAAGGGGAATTTTCAATAAAATTACGTAAGTAAAGACATTAAGGAATTAAGAATAAGAATATCTTTTACATAATCTACTATGCATAGTTTTTTTTATATAATACACAAAAAAAAAAAAAGGAAGTGAGATGATAAATTTAACATAATTTAAATAAATAAGGTACTACGGTACATAAGTTTCTTTATAAAAAAAAAAAAAAAAAAAAAAAAAAAAAATTCATAAATTTCATAAATTTATATAAGGTACTACGGTACATAAGTTTCTTTATTAAAAAAAAAAAAAAAAAAAAAAAATTTCATAAATTTATATAAGGTACTACGGTACATACGTTTCTTTATAAAAAAAAAAAAAAAAATTTTTCATAAATTTATATAAGGTACATACGTAAACTCTAAGATTCATATTAAATCCAATTAAGTAAGTTTTCCTTTTGAAACAGAAGTTAAGATAATAAATTTAACGTAAATTTCTTTAAGGTACTACGGTACATAACGTTTAATTACAAATTGATAAAATTTAATAAAGCATGGAACTGGATCTAATTATCTATAAAAATGTCAAAACAATTTCTTTTATTAAAAATAGAAATGCAACCTTTTATGATGTAATAATATGAAAATGGAGAAATTTCTATATCTATTATAGGAAAGATAAATAAAAAAAAAAGAGATACAGTTATTAAGTGTAACCAGCGCAAGATGAACCACAGTGTTGTCTAGGCTCGAAGAATTTGACACGCTGTAGCGTGCGATTAAAGTTTATGTCAAGTCCAACTGTGTGAGTCTCTTGTCCCCTATTTTGTCCTCTAGATATAAAAGGATAACATATAGAAGAATTAGGCTGATGGATAAAATGTATCATTAAACACACGCATTGGTTACTTTGAAAAAAAAAAACAAGAAAAAAAAAAAAAAAAAAAGAAAAAAAACGCAAATAAAAAGAAAAAAAAACATAGAAAGAAAGAAATATATTTTCTCTAAATATACATATACATATATGTATAACATATATATCTCCTATAGACATAGGGGATTCTCCATGTGAAAAAAAAAAAAAAAAAAAAAAAACAAAAAAAAACACACACAAACTCAATTCATACTTCAACCAACAAAATATGATTAAATCTAGTTCACATGATATATGTAAGCTATTAGCTTAGTACTTAAATCTTTTACATTCAAATGATATACATATGTATGTAAGTAACTAGTTTAGTATTTGAATCTTTCATTGTTAAAAAAAAAAAAAAAAAAAATATATACAAACCTTCTTTCTTATTAATTACTTTCTAGAAAAAAATACATATTCAAAACGATAAAATTGGATAAACATAAGAATGATATCAAGTTTCATTAAGCAAATATTGTAAAATCGCGACTCGAAGCTGACAAATGGCCTGTTTTGTTTGCCAGAAAATTCAAACCTCTTCAAGGTTATGAATTTTCTTTTTCTAAGAGGGATGGTGTTATGAATCCCATAACTAACCCCATAATCTAAACAGAAAGTCACTCATAAATAAGCAATGGTAAACATAAATGCACTCAACCGCATTTATTAAGTTATTTCCATTCTCTAAATTTTTACTCGGATTTCAAACCGTTAAAATGAGTAGACATAACAAATTCTTAAATTATTCCATTCAATTTACAAACCCTTAAGTAAAGACACAGAATCATAAATTCTTTATACTCAAGATAATTATGTCGCATGTGCAGTTACACATATCAAATTTCAATCCAACTTAAACATAGCAAGCAACGCTTGAAAATTGCTGATAAAGCAACGCCAGTGGATTATTTTACTGATAAGCCACGGCGTCCCGAGGGTTCTTGATTTTAAAGAACCAAGAAGATGACGAGTTTCGAAGTTGAATTAAAAGCGGTTGGTTGTCAGCAGCGGGTCGCGATATTTAAAGTCGTCGCGATAATTAAAGTCATTTTTTAAATCTTTTTTTTTTCTGTTCTTTTATTTTTTTTTTTTTGTCAAAGTAGTGCAAATTAAAAAGCGAAAATTTGTGTTAAATAAATTTATATTTTACCGAAGAAAGGCGTTTAATTTAAAAGAAACACTAACGACGAAACTCCCCGCGATCGCTCTTCTCGATCTTACACCGAAAGCACGGCGATCGCGGTATAACAATGGGAGCTTTTATTAGAGAACACTACTTTGTCAAATAATTTCACTGCAAACCAAATCGAAAGTTTATTAGACAGTAAAAATGGAGAAAATATAATTGATTTTGAAATCATTGAGTCAATGCCAGCAAATATGTGTCACTATTGGACAGGGCGCACTCCCCAAGAATTCATGGAATTGTATAATAGCATACCCATACAGTCCGTTGTTCCTAAAAATTCTAAAACTGCAGTAGCAATGCTCTTAATTAAATATAGGACCGGTGATAGTGATACCAGAATATCTAGTCTTTTTAGGATTCCTAAATCCACTCTACAATATAAGATGAATGTTGTGAGGAAATGTCTGACTAATCACTTTGTTCCGTTACACATTGGGGTGTCTCATATATCTCATCGAGAATTGGCAGAGAGAAATACGACCTGAAAAGTTATTTGGAAACCCTCAATCTGATGTTTCTGACAGGTGGGCTATTGTACAATGTGATGGTACATATCTCTATATGCAAAAAAGTTCCATTTTTGGTAGTCTGTTGCGATGGACATATTATAGATGTACTTGGACCTTTTGCTGCAACCCAAACAGATGCAGAAATAATGAATTATTTAGTTTCTAGTGATGGCGGCTTATTTCAATATTTTGAACAAAACGACGTATTTATTTTGGATCGTGGCTTTAGAGATTCGATCTCCAACCTAGAAGCACTGGGTTTCACAGTACACAAACCTGAAACCAGAGACGGAGGAGAAACCCAATTATCGACCCTACAAGCAAATAAAAGCAGATGTGTGACACTATGCCGATGGGTCGTGGAAATAGTAAACGGCAGGTTTAAGCGTGACTATAAACTGTTCAGAAATTCGTTTTTTAATTTAGCCTCCCTCACATATGATGGAAGATTTTAGAATTGCTGCTGCACTCATAAATAAATTCCATAAAGTAATTGGAAATCCCGAAAATGTAGATGAAATAGTCGAAATTGCAACCTCAAGGTTACACTTGCCTAATTACTTAGGGCAGTTCATACAAGAAAACAATTCATTGCTCATAGTGTCAACTGTCAGTGTCGTTGGTGCCGGTCGTCCGCGTTTTATTAATATTTTTTTTATGTTTTTATTGTAATTTTTAATAACTAAATATTTAATTTTGTGTTTTAAGTGGTTATTTAAGTTAGTGATAGTGACAATTTCGCTCGAGTATTTTATTTTTGTTTTCTTTTTCTTGTTTTTTGTTCGGTGTTTTCTTTTGTTATTTGTGTTGTGCTACGGTTTCTCCAGCTGTTCGAGGTTGGTAACCTTTACCCTTGTGCAATGTTTAATCTTTTTTCTTTTTAAACATTTTTCTTTTACTTCTGATTCTTTTCTGAGGGCATAAAAGAATAAAAATAAAATTGGGTGGTAATTTTATTTTCAATACCATAACCTCATTTTTTAATATTTTTTCCTTTTCTTATTTTTTGTTTTCACCTGAGGTTATGCAACGTTTCGAAACCCATCTGCACTCAAACTGCATAAAATTGTTTTAAACAATTTTGTCTTATTTGTCTTCGCAGTTAAGTGGGGTTTTATCGTTTTCAATTTTTTAATTTTTTTTGTCTTATTTTAATCATACCATTTTTTTTTCTCTAATGGCGAGTCAACAAGTCTGCAAGCTGTGCTCTTTGGAAATTGTCCGAGATGGGATTTTTTGCGATGGTGTATGTGGAGGCGTTTTTCACCTCACCTGCCTCAATCCTCAAGTAAGTGGCAAACCTCCGACCCCTAGAGGGTCAACTTGCAATGAATGCTTCAACATTCAACCCTGCCACGTCCTAAGACTAATGAAAGACATTTCTGATGTCTTTCTCGATGGACATGAAAAAATCATGGGTCGTTTTAACATCTTCTCTGGAAATGTCTCACATTTTCAGATGTTAGCCGATGATGTCCAGTCGATCAACGTCCGCCTTGATAGCTTATCAGACACCCTTGATTCTGTTGCGTCCAACTCGGGTTTCCTAATGAATAAACTCCAAGAAATTTCTTCCCGGGTTGCAACAGTCTTTGACTCGATCGACGATATACATTCAGCGATTGTCAATCCTGTCACCACTTCATCCTGCTCTGTCAACTCCTTAGCTCCTCTTCATCCAATATTAGACGACATTAAAAGGAGTACGAAGCGTGTTCGGGCTGATATTGAATCGCTGTCAACAGCAGTGGTGCAAAATCACAATGCCCTGAGTTCTCTATCGCTAAAATTTGAAAATGTTTGTGATAGAATAAACTCCCCCTCGGTGGCGCCAGTATCTTATGACGCCTCGCAGGTAGGGGAGCAGCTTCTTTCTACACCCTGTCCCACAGCTGTTTCTCTAACGGCGGATGATGCAGCTGCTCTTAACACCACAGCCCTGAACGACCCGGTCATAACACTTGAAAAGGGCACTTCGGTGGAGACTGCCCCCAGCCTGGCTCATGACCACAAGAAAGCCCGTAGAAAGAATGGAAAACGCAAACGCAGTCGTAAAGTTAACGTTACGGATGCTGTCACTGCAAACCCCTATCTAAGCTCGTCTATCCGCGCACCCTCACTTCCAATGGGCTCAAACTATATCCCAGAACCGGTTGCGGCATCAACCTCTTCTATTAGTATCATTGGACCGTCGGGCACTGGAGATGCTGAGTCTCCGGTAACCTGCACTAATCTGACAACGGTACCCAGGCCACGAACTATTTTCATTTCGCGTTTCTCCCCAGAAACTACGTGCGAGGCAATTAAAGAATACCTAATGGGGAAAACTATTAATCCTGCTACAGTCTCCTGCAGGAAGATCAGCAATGTCTCCAAACCGGTTGCGTCTTTCATCTTGACTGCACCGCCCAATACCGCTGAAAAGCTTTTAGACCCCACGTTCTGGCCTCCTGGTGCCTTTTCAAAATGTTTTGTCCCCCGCACGCGCGAGCAGCGCACTCCTGATACTCTACAAGTTTCAAAAAACTTAAGACGCTTTCCCTCTATTACCAAAATGTGAGGGGAATCAGATCTAAAACCCAAGATGTGTTTCTGTCGACTTCGGCCAGTGATTTCGATATAATCGCTTTTACAGAAACATGGCTATACAGTGGGATTCTTAATGCCGAACTTTTCGACTCTTCCTTCCAAGTTTTTCGGAGGGATAGATATATTGACTCGGAGGCTCGTGGAGGTGGTGTACTACTTGCATGTAGTAACCTTCTCAACTGTTGCTTAATAACGCTTCCTGATTTTTCCAACACTTTAGACATTGAGGTCCTCGCTCTCAAAGTCTCCCTTGTTCATAACAACTTATTCTTAATCTGCTGTTACATCCCACCAGATATGTTCAGCACTCTTGACGATAGAGGTCAAAATCTCTATGATATTCTAATCGCTTGCATAAATCATATCCAAGATATGATGGATTCCAAAGATGAACTCCTACTTGTAGGTGATTTTAACTTACCCAATGTTAAATGGGTATCGTGCGATGATGACGATAACTACCTTCCTGGAAACAACCTTAACTCTAAGGAATCCAGCTTTCTGAATTCCTTATTTTCCTGCGGCTTGTGCCAAATGAGCGGTGTGAATAATATTTTAGGAAGGCGGCTAGATCTTGTATTCTTTTCCGACTCAGACAACATGAATGTTGAGCCTAGCTCAATTGTCTTGTCACCTGTCGATAATTATCACCCTCCTCTCCTACTGAGCTATTGTTCTGTCTTTAACAATAAGCCAATCCCAGAGGAGCCAACTTTTACCTTTAACTTTAAAAAAGCCAACCTTGAGGAACTGTCATCCAAGCTCACTTCGGTCGATTTCAATTGGTTGCTCTTACCTAATGAGTTGGATGTCGATGTAGCCAGATTTTACTCCGTCCTGTATGAAACTTTCGCATCCTGTGTACCTATCGAGCCGTTAAAATCATCCAGATCATCCCCACCGTGGTACAACAACGAGTTGAGACGTACCAAAAACCTGAAGAATAAACTCTGGAAAAACTACCTGAAGAAGAAAGACACTGCGAGTTTCGATGCATTTCTCAATTGCTATGACCAATTTCATGCTCTCTCCGAAACCCTCTATAAAGAGTACCTCAGAAACATGGAAGGTAAAGTGTTTGGTGATTCCAGAGCATTCTTTCAATTTATCAACACAAAGAAAAAAGTTGATAATTACCCTTACACCATGAAATACGAGAACTCCCTTAGTTCTAATTCAGCAGAAATTTGTGACAATTTTGCATCGTTCTTCCTCAAATCTTTCTCGTCCCCTGTATTCCAACCAGATGAAGACAATTTTCGACATATCAATGCAATCCAAGCGGCTCAAAACTTTTCCCTGTCTATAACCAGGGATGATATCTCGAAGCATATAAATGAACTTCCACAAGACTTTTCGTCCGGCCCTGATGGAGTCCCTCCAGCTGTTCTAAAATCCTGTGCAGGGGCCCTACTGTCTCCTCTTCTATGTTTATTTCAAAAATCCCTAAATAAAGGGCGCTTCCCAACCTTATGGAAGAACTCTTTTATAATACCCGTCCATAAGAAAGGCTGTAAAAACGAAATATCTAATTATAGGCCAATTGCGAAGTTATCGTCTATACCAAAACTCTTCGAATCTATTATTTATTCTGCTATCGCCCCTATCTGCAAGAGGCTTATCTCAACAAACCAACATGGTTTTCTTGCAGCCCGTTCCACTACTACTAATTTACTGGAGTTCTCTTCACACACAATTGGAGGCTTTGTCACTGGCTGCCAAACCGACTGTGTCTATACAGATTTTAGTAAGGCTTTCGACAAGCTCTCCCACTCTATTATAGTTCTTAAACTAAAGAAATTAGGCTTTCCGCATGCCCTTGTGGATTGGTTCCAGTCGTACTTAGCCGATAGAACCTACCAGGTTCTATTCCGCGGAGTCAAATCGAAGAATATCGAAGCGTCCTCTGGAGTCCCGCAAGGCAGCCATCTTGGCCCTCTTCTTTTTATTTTATCAATTGACGATATTGTTACACTGCTAAAGCACTGTAAAATCCTTATTTACGCTGATGACATCAAACTGTATCGCCACATAAGGAGTATAGAGGATTGCAAACTTCTGCAAGCAGATCTAAACACCTTCTATTCTTGGTGTTCCAACAACAACCTTGTGCTTAATATTAGTAAATGCGAGATCATGACTTTTTGTAGGAAACGTGGTGTTATAACTTATGACTATACTTTCCTTGACAACAAGGTCTCCCGTACTGAATCTGTAATCGATCTTGGGGTTAGGTTAGAAAGTAAGTTGGATTTCTCCACCCACATCAATTATATCTCCTCCAAGGGCAATTCAGTCCTGGGATTTATAAAAAGATGGTCCAAAGAGTTCAACAACCCCCTCGTCACTAAACACCTGTACGTATCTTTGGTTAGGCCTTTGCTTGACTACGCTTCCCAGGTATGGTCTCCTTACTACTCCTCCCATGTTGGTAGAATCGAATCGGTTCAAAGGAAGTTCGTCCGGTTTGCACTCAGCCACCTCCCATGGGATGACCCACTCGCTCTTCCGCCTTATGAGAACAGACTTAAATTGCTCAACTTAAGCTCCCTTCATAAGCGCCGCGAGGTCGCTGACGTTATATTCGTTCATCGACTGATGAATGACAAGGTGGACTCTGGTTTCTTAAGAAACCGCGCGTCATTTAGAGTGAATAACTACAACCTGAGAGGTGAACCTCTTTTGCACATTAATTCCTCTAACACCAATTATGGCATGTTCGAACCCGTTAATCGCATGCTTATAAATACTAACAACAATAGGAGTGTGTTTAGCTTGCTAACCAGTGAAGTTGTCCTTAAAAGGACCCTTCTCAATGTGGCGTGACTCTCTACGTGCTCCACTTCCTTTTTAGTTTTGCATGCTCCTCTGTTTAATGTTTTTGATCTTTTATGTTTTTAATATTTTATGTTTGCATGTCTCAGCTGAGCCACGGCAGTGGTAAATATTTCTCAGCCCTGCTGGGAAGTGTGCCTTCTGTCTTAGAAGGGAAACTCTATATATGTATATATATACATATATATATATATGTATGTATGTGTATGTATATATAGATTTTCATGCTTAGCTGTAAAGTGCGCCTTCTGTGCTAGAAGGGTTAACTCTAGGATAAAAAAAATAAATAGGCGAAGAGTTCTATTTAGAGGGATTGATGCAAACTAGAGCTCCAATATTTTGACGTGTATTTAAGAATAATTGCAAGGAGACAGAACGAGATTATGTGTGTGGTGGAAGATGAGCTTACAGGATCGCAGGATGTGGAATGGCTTCCTGAAGACGATGTCATTGTTGAGCAAGAGTACATCCCGGACAGTCAATCAGAAGAACCTGACGTGTTTCTCATCGAGTCTATCAATGATTGGTTGCGAAACGAGTGGACCGAGATTTAGTCGCTGTTCAATCTCGTCATATTAATATAAAATATAAATTATATTAACGGTTGTGAATTGTCAGATTTTAATATAAAAATAAATGTCTAATTTCAAAATGATTATGATTACTATTTAGGGGGGGGGGGGTTTCCTTAATATTACTGTTGCTTACACTGGGGGGAGGGGGGTCTTAAATCAAGAAAAACTTGATTACGTAATTTATGGACAGCCCCTAACTAGTTTTAATAGAAATCTGCGCAATACGCGCTTTCGATATTAGTATTCCAAATTTTACTGTAAATTATTTTCTAATTTGTTTGGTTTCTTTAGCTCTACTTGACTAGCTTGATTAAAAGTGAAATGTATTAGATCGTTTTTCTATTATTGCGACATGAATTAGTTATGTAATACGGTGTAAGCTTGATGGATTAATATCCAGATTACTAGAATAATCAAGGCGATTATGGTCAATATGGCCGGCCGATTGTAAGAAAAACGATCAATACAGTTTTGACGCCCCGCCCACTGATCCGGTTGTTTATTTTATTCATTCTTCATAGATCGTTGATATCATTTAAATAGTCTTTGACAAATAATAATACATTATTTAATTATACGAAAACCAAAAAATGTGGAACGAAAGATTTGTACCTATTTTTTATGTAGTATAGGAATAGATATAAATATATAATTTAATTTTGTAGGCTTACTTCATTAATAATAATAAATAACGCAAAACAAAAAACTTTACTGATTTTCCCCTCAAAAAAATCTGGTCACTTTAAGCGGCGTTCACAAAACAGCGTTAACGTCAAAGTAATATGGATATCTCTTAAAGCAAAAGGATAATCGAATCTCTCTATCCTTTTCACTCTCAGCGCAGATTTTGCTGGAGTATCGTGAGATTAGGATGTATTCCTAATCTGACGCTGTAATGTCGAAACTTTCGGAATTGGAAGTAAAACTACGCCCCAAAAGATGGCATTCAGTTTGAAAACCCAAAGTTTTAGTTTAAATTGCACTAAAATCATTCTTAAAAGGTGTTTGTATAAATGTTCATCGCTGTCCTTTTTATTATTTATAAATGTGACCAATATATATATATATATATATATATATATATATATATATATATATACATATACATATATATATATATATATATATATATGTATGTATATATAGATTTTCATGCTTAGCTGAAAAGAGCGCCTTCTGTGCTAGAAGGGTTAACTCTTGAAAAAAAAAACAAAAAAATAAGAACTTTTTAGAATTATTAACAAACAAAACAGACTTAAAAGAATTGCAATCCCAGAGGTCCCAAGTTCGAATCCCGGCAGCACCATGGTCCTTCATCTTTCCCGCTTTCCCCACTTACATAACTTTCTTTTTTACTTCTTCCCTCTTTACATTCCTGATTCCTGCTGTCACATAGCCTTCTCTAGCCCTTCCCCGCTCCACCAAGCGCATGTCATCGGTTGGTTGATGAGATTCAACTTGTGTCAGGAGGCACAACACTCCAACGAGTTGTTTCTCGATGCCCCGTTGCCAGACACATATATATATATATATATATATATATATATATATATATATATGTATGTGTATGTATATATAGATTTTCATGCTTAGCTGAAAAGAGCGCCTTCTGTGCTAGAAGGGTTAACTCTTGAAAAAAAAACAAAAAAATAAGAACTTTTTAGAATTATTAACAAACAAAACAGACTTAAAAGAATTGCAAAGGAGATGTCGCTGTTATAACTTTTTCGAAGTGCGAAATCAGTCACATCTTCCTGTTGACAAATGTCAAAGCTGTTTTGCAGCCCTCCTGTATAAATAAAATGGATAATTCGCAAATATTTCAATTTATTGAAGTGGTGCACGCGGAAGAGGAATTGTGGAATATATGCCACAAGGATTTTAAGGATACAGTGAGGAAAAATGCAAAGTGGACAAGGATCGGATCTCTATATAATATGTCAGGTGAGTGTTTTTATTTGTTTACCGCGAAAATGGCTTCAATTGAAAAACGATAATGATCTGAGGTTTTTACAAAAAAACTACTTAAAATTATGTATTAATTTGTAAACTTAATTTTTAGTAGGATACTATTATAGTTTGTACCTAATTTCAGGGGATGAAGCTTACTCCAAATTTAGGAATTTGCGTGAAAAATACAGGAGAGAAAAAAACAAACTGAACGATGCTGCTAGAAGCGGGGCTGCTGCATATGGTGGTAGTAAATGGCCTTTTATGGAGCATATGAAATTCGTGGATGAATGCTACAAAAGGCGAAAGTATATTAAATAATATCATTTATTATGAGTAAAAATAATAATGGTCCCGCTTTCAGGGTATTTGATTCCAATCAGTGGAAAGCAGCAACAACTCCCGTCAAGAGTGCCTGTTCAATGCAAACACCAGTTCATTCCAATCCTAGTTTTTCAGTTCCTGTACCGTCACCTTCTCCAGTTCCTGTACCGTCACCTTCACCAGTTACTGTGCCATCACCTTCACCCTTTTCTGTACTATCACCTTCACCAGTTTCTGTACCCTCACCTGAAGGTACAACCACCTATTCTGTGATATCACCTTCTTCAGTTCCTGTACCATCACCTTCAGTTTTTGTACGATCAACTTCTCCAATTCCAACTGGAAGCACGCTTCCGCCGTTGTCGTTTCAAGTTCCTTCACCCTCTAGTGAAAATTTATCAGCAGCAGGTGCAAAACGGAAAAATACTTCTTCACTGAAGCAAGCCTTATCGCAGAGCACTAATAAAATTATGGAGGTCATGAAATCTATGGTGAATAAGGAGTCCCAACAACCGTATGAATATATTGTTCAATTCATAAGGCAAACTTTAATTGAAATAGGAGCAGGAAATGGAAAAGGAGTTAATGAAAATTGCATTTAAGTTTAAATATGATTAGTGTATATGACAATATTATATTTAATAAATTAAGTTTGTCCGTTCAAATAGTCTTTTAAAATATTCCTTAAATACATTGCTTCAGTGGAAGGATGATTCGAGCCAAATTGACTTATTCCCTCAAAGTTACCATACTCGACATCAGTGCTTTGTTCGTTGATATCTGCCATATAGGTTGCTTGGCTCCTTGTTTTTCTTATGAAATTGTGCAAAACCACTGTGCATTTAATTATAGAATTTGCGAATTCTGGGTGCACAACAATTGTTGTACGATAAATTCTAAACTTGCTCACCAAAATACCAAAGGTATTTTCTATTAACCTTCTCGCTAAAGACAAGTGTTTGTTAAATTTTTGCTTATCTTCAGGTAAGTTTTTCCCCCCATAAGGCCGAAGTAAATTTTTTTTGAGGGGAAATGCCTCGTCACCGACGATGTAATATGGATACTTAATTGTTGAGTTCGGTAGAAAGCTTTCTTCAGGAAAGTCCAAATTATTTGCCAGCAATTTTTTTCCAAATTCAGTTTTTCTCAGAATCCCCCCTGAAATTTGCATACTTGACTAATTTGATTCTACTTTATACTAACTTACCATCGGATTCCGAGCCAAAGGCTCCAATATTAACAAAGGTAAAGTTACAATCAGTATCACATACTGCCAGTAGTACTACTGAAAACTGCTTCTTATAATTATAATAAAGTGTGCCAGTTTGTGGAGGAGCTTGAATAGTGCAATGCTTTCCATCAATTGCACCAACGCAGTTTGGCATATTGCACTTTCTGTAGAATTTCTCTGCTATTTCCCTTAATTTATTTTTATCGGGAACTCCAATGTATTCATCGAAAAGCGACAGCCATATTGCCTCTGTGGTTTCCTTTATTATATTACCGTTGATTTTCCGATGCGAAAAGCAAAAGATAAAGATCCATAACTGTTTCCAGTGGCAAGAAATCTATGTATATATCACATAGCAAAATTAAATATGAATCGCTTAATTTGAAGCACTCACCTCAGAGTAACTAGAAGCCTTTCCTTTTCAGTAAGTGGCTTCCTCAAAGCGTTTTTTTTAATTTTTGGACCAATTATTCCAAGAAGTTTTTCAAATTGTTCATAAGTCATTCTCGGGTAATTGAAAAAACTTTCTTCATCACTTAAAAGCATTTCAGGTACTAAATTTTGAGCATCTCCAAAAGATTCTCGATTTTGAAAAATCGGACGAACCCACCACCGTCTACGATTTTTATTTTTAATAGCTTCCGAAACTACATTATAGATTAATAAATTATATGCTAAGCCCCCAAAAATAACTGCTAACTGCCTGGAATCCACTTTATTTTAGTTTCTGATTAGTAGGTAAAGTAAACACAAAAAATTCTGATAGCTTCTCAATGCAAAGAAATTCCCCAAGAAACTCTGACAGATTCTCAATGTAAATCATATGATTTCGAATTTTCGAAACAGTGCTACTCTGGCTTTGTGAACATCTCCCAATCTGCCGTTCACGCTGCAGTTGTATTGTGAACCCCGCTTTAATCTTAGTATCAATCTAAATGTCAGCACCGTTGGGGTTAGGTGATACGTGAAATTTTCTTTTGTCGTGCAATAACTGTCGATTTGAGGCATTTTTGTACTGCAGGGAATATTAAACTGCGCTAAGATAACAAAGTCGCTAATTAGTCTACTAGAGAAGGGTGTTACATTCGAGGGGATGCGTATTCCGCTAAAGCGTTCTAAAATACGATAAAGCGAGTTCTAAAATACTGATTACAGCACCTATTCTGGCCTGACCAGAGTTTGCTAACTTTATTGTAACCACCAACGAGGGGCTTGAGCCCGGAAAGTCGATATCACAAATACAATATCACAATCATATAATTTCTTAACTTAGATTTAAAATTACAAGAAAGAAAGATTTAATTAAAATAAATAACAGTGCCACTTAACTTCTGTATTCTCCACGGCGCAGAGCTCCACCGACGATCCTTCTTTCCTCTCTTGATGCTGATAGCGTAATTTTACTTTTTAAACTTTTCTTCACTTTAAGTCTTCACTTATTCAAAATCACTGCTAAAAATTGACTAACTGACCGCTCCAGGCTCCGGCCCGGTTGTTATTGCTAAATGCCCACTATATTAAAGATTCCAATTCAATATTATTAACTAATCATATTTTTAGTTTTTAGATCATAAATTAGATTCTGGACTTGCATTTTCCACATTCAGAAATATACTTGAGGCTCGGGCTCGCCTAAATTTTGTTTTTTATGTGAAGGAGTGGAGGCTCAGGGAAAGCCCCTTTTTACTGTCGACGATCTATTTTTTTCGTATAGAGTGCAATGTCGAACAGCTCTAGTCGGTAGATAGTGAAGAGAGAGAGAGAAGTGAAGGAAGGAGCAGCCTCAACCAAACCGCGATATTTTTATTCCACCTACTCCCAACCATTACCCTGGCGACTCTGGCAACGGGGCATCGAGAAACAACTCGTTGGAGTTTTGTGCCTCCTGACACAAGTTGAATCTCATCAACCAACCGATGACATGCGCTTGGTGGAGCGGGGAAGGGCTAGAGAAGGCTATGTGACAGCAGGAATCAGGAATGTAAAGAGGGAAGAAGTAAAAAAGAAAGTTATGTAAGTGGGGAAAGCGGGAAAGATGAAGGACCATGGTGCTGCCGGGATTCGAACTTGGGACCTCTGGGATGGTAGCCAGATGCTTTACTCCCTAGACTACCTCGGCTGCAAGGTGCGACTTGACAGCCCTTGGCCACATTTTCAAAATTTCTGAAGTGGATGATCATATTTTAAAACACCATCGTTGGAGCCCACCCTGTGTGCTGGCCGAGTCATTCCGTGTTTTGGTTTCATTGAAGATATAAAGTTCTAGAAAGATCCGGGCACCAACTCTTGAAGAAGTTAAGATTGTCGGAGAAGCTGTGCGCCGCGATTACAATAATTATATAGAACAAAAATGTGCAGTGTACTTGTATGTAATATGTAATATCCTAATATAAAAAAACACTGCAGTACAAGTAGGTTTTAATAGACATAAATAGAATTGTGGCAGTTATGGTCATAGTGAACATGTTGTTATTTTGTAATTTATGATCCAGAATTCAATTATGTATCTTTAGTTGGCAATATTTCCTTCATGTTTGAAATGTTTTTTGTTTTCATTCTTGAGAGGTCACTTCTCTCTAGAGCTAGTGCCGGTGCCTTATTAAAATTTTTAAGAAAAGAAATTGACAGTTTTGTGCTTTTGTGCTAAAATAACGTTACTTTTATAACGTTAAAATAGTTTTTTTTAACAGACGGGATATTGACCCAGAACGTGATTGTTACTTAGTCAGCAAACTCAGTCAGGTGTCTGAAATTTAACTAGTTAAAAATGTATTCTATTAAGTCTCATCTAGAATCTCTAAAAGAAGATGCATCTGGTCAAGTAAACTACGTCTCGTTGCGGTTCAAGTTGGATCTAACCCTAAAATCATCGCCATCCTATCCACGATTCCCAAACTCTTCGAAAAGCTCGTACATGACCAGATTGTACGTCTTATAGATCCTAACATAAATGAGCAACAACACGGTTTCAGAAAAGGGCGTTCGACCACCTCAAATCTTATGATTCTTCTCTCTGAACTTCTATGTGGTATGGAGAACGGTTGTTAAATTGATGCCGTCTACACGGACTTCAGCAAGGCCTTTGATCGTGTGGACCACCATATTTTGATTAAAGTGCTATTCAAATTTGGAATTATCGGCCCTGCCCTGAAATGGATAAAGTAATATTGTTCAAGAACCTGATATTTGATGTTCAAGATTCTTCATAATTAAAAACCTTATGATACGAATGCATTTTTATCATGCACAATTGCATGATCCCCATGTGCATTTCTTATCTCATAAATTCTTCTATTCAAGATTTTATTTGATGCGCATGCAGTTTTATCATCCAGAAATTATTCCCAGACGGAAATTTGACACCTACAATTTTATTTGCACACAATTTTATGCACAGCCATAAGACTTGTTTGTTTTTCTTAAAAATATGTAGAAATTTACACTATATAAGTAGCATAATTAGGAATAAAGATTCAGCCTAAAATAACACTCCAAATAAGCCTTTTATTTTCCTTGACGTGAGGCTGCGCCAAGACCTTTTACTAGCGGAATACTTCCCCTAGTAACTATCAATCAAGAAAGAGGGCTGATCGAGAAAAAGGGCTGCCATAACTGGACTCCATTGGATGGAGGGCATGAGGCAGACTCCCTTCAATCAGCTGCTTGCGATAACTAGGGGAGTCGAAGAAAGGGAGCAATGGGACAACCAACTGCAACCCCAATAAGATGACTCTAGGCAGAGGGACGAAAAGGGACCCGCAAATAGTGGTCTGATTTGGTATCCCTCGAAAATCTATATATATAACTATCAATCATGTGATAAGAACCACTGCCGGAACTTTCCCGCCGCAGCAGAAGCCACTCAACTTTAATACACTGCCGGAAGATTTCCCGCAGTAGAGGATAACGAAAAGACGTGATCCATCGATCAAATCATCATCATCATCTGTAGCACTACAGCCTATTATTGGCCTTGGCTTCCTCCAACATTTCTCTTCATGCCTTTCGGTTCCTGGCTAATGCCTTCCAGTTGCGTACGCCTAACTTTACTAAATCTTCCTCAACGGAGTCCATGTATCGCTTTTTTGGTCGACCTGAATTTCGCTTTCCATCAAGAATTCGATTCAACGCTATTTTTGCGGGGTCGCTATCGTCAAGCCTTTGTACGTGTGCCACCCATCGCAATCTGCTTAATTTTATACTTTTGACAATGTCGGGTCCCCGGTACAGTTGGTATAATTCGTGATTATATCTCCTTCTCCATTCATCGTTTTCGCAGACACCGCCAAATATTGTACGTAGAATTTTTCGTTCAAAAGTGCCTAGAAGAGTTTCATCAGCCACTTTCAAAGTCCATGCCTCTGATCCAAACATCAGAACGGGCTTGATTAGCGTGGTATATAGTTACACTTCATTCCTCTAGACAAAATGCGTAATGTAAGATGTTGCCGAAGTCCAAAATAGCATCTGTTAGCAACGTTTATTCTCCTTCTGATCTCCGTTGTCTCGCCACTGTCAGCTTGCAATACGGTTCCAAGATACGTAAATTCTTTAACGGTTTCTATATTATATGCATCTATGGTGATATTTTGTCTTGGAGTTGCGTATCTTTTTGAAGTACAAAGATACTTAGTTTTTGCTTCGTTGATGAGCAATCCCATCTTTTTCGCAGCTGCTTCCAGTTTGATGAAGGTTTCTTTCACACTCGCAAACGACCTACCTATTAGAGCGACATCATCAGCATAAGCCATCGTTTGTGTTGACTTGTTAAAGATGGATCCCGTTGTTTCTACCCCAGCGTCTCTCACCACCTTCTCCAACACCATGTTAAATAGGAGGCATGACAGCGCGTCACCTTGTCTCAGGCCTCTCTGTGATGTGAAACTATCTGAGAGGTCTCGTTCAACTCGTACTCTGCATCGTACTACCTCGATTGTAGCTTTTGTTACTTCGATTAGGTGTTTTGGAAATCGGAAGCACTCCATAGCTGATGTTGAACTCCCATGATTTTTCCAAAATTCTTCTTAGAGTGGAAATATGGTTTGTAGTGGACCTACCTGGTCGAAAGCCACATTGATAACTACCTATTATGCCTTCTGCGATGGGTAGAAGTTTTTTGTATAAAATAGTGGACAGTACTTTATACGCTGAGTTGAGGAGGGTAATACCCCTATAGTTCTCACAAACGAGTTGATCTCCTTTTTTAGGCAGGGGGCATATCACACCTTTCGTCCATTCAAGTGGGATCTTTTTCCGACGCCAGATCGATTCTATAAGTTTATGTAATCCATTCCTTAATTCTTGGCCCCCATATTTCCCCATCTCAATTGCTATGCTATCTTTTCCTGGGGCTTTATTGTTTTTGAGATTCGTCATAGCTTCTTGTACGTCGTTCATTGTAGGGACATCACTTTCATTAGCAGCACCAGTATCACTATCATTATTGGTTGGTGCGTTTCTATTTGTTTGATTCACATCACTTTCACTCTCATTTTCGTCGCCTCTATTCAGTAGCTCATTAAAATACACGCCCCATCTTTCTAAAACCTCTTGTTTTTGGCTCAGGATATTACCGTTTTTGTCCTTACACATCGATACTCTGGGTTTAAACTCTTTACGTTGCTTGTTCACTTTCTCATATAACTTTCTTACTTCGTTATTATTCCCGAGTTCGTTTATCTCTACAAATTGTTCCTCCAGCCACGTCTTCTTTTTTCTTTTGTGCGTACGTTTTTCAAGTCGTCGTTTTTCCTTATAGGTCGCTACGGAATTTCTAGTTCTATATCTTTGCAGCATATTAGTATAATATATGCTTCATTCTTATCTTTCGTTACTCTAGCGCACTCTTCGTCGAACCAGTCTTGACGTCTTGCTCGTCTTTCATAGCCTAGCTTGGTTGCAGCGGCTTCCTTTATTATGGTACTTAGTTTTGCCCATTCCTCATCAATATTGGCATCGTTATTCGATGCACCGAACCTTCTATTTAGCTCTGCTACATATTCTTCCCTAATTTGTTCTTCGTTGAGGGCCGCGGTATTATATTTTCGCTCGCTTTGTTGTACCCTTCCTCCTGTCCTAACGCACGAAATCCTATCTCTTATCTTAGCACCCACCAGAAAATGGTCTGAGTCCACGTTTGCTCCACGGTACGTTCTAACATCTATTATGCTGGAGCTGTACCTTGTACTAATAAGTATATGGTCTATAGCATTTACCGTCTCCTCATTAGGAGATTTCCAGGTTACTCTACGTATTCTTCTGTGTTCGAATTTCGTGCCATCGATCAAATATCTTAGTAAAACTCAGGTCAGCTCGGGCTTACCAAATTTCATGGATTTTTATCTAAAGAAATCGAAGTAACTTCTGGTGTCCCCCAGGGAAGTCATCTTGGTCCACTCTTGTTCAATATCTTTATCTCCGATCGGTCTCACAAATTAAATAATATATCACATCTCTTTTATGCAGACGACTTGAAAATACATAGCGTTATAAGGGTCCAACACCGATGTATCATTCCTTCAGACGAAACATAATGCATTTCAAGACTGGTGCAACACTAATAAGTTGCAAATTAACACTAGTAAATGTCATGCAATAACCTTCTTTCGGAAAAAAAGTGCGCAGCTGCAGCAATCTTATCTTGACAACACATTAAACGGACAGCCCCAAAGTTTTGAATCTTTTACCACTGTCATGCAGGAGGAAAATGCTATAAGGCATGAGACCTTGGACATTCTAAACGGCGATCTCAAGGTGAAGTTCTTGTCGGACAGGATCATATTCAGTGATGTTCGACGCACAAGGGACACGAGACTAATTAAGGAATACACTCATCGCACCGAGTGCGCAAGGAACGAGCCCATTAATAGATGTTGCATGGTCTTCAATGATCATAATCAATGCCTTACCCGTCCCACGAACAAACTGTCCTACAAAAGGAAAGTAAAACTAATGTTGAAACTCTAAATTCCCTTCATATCTGTATAAGCCTAGTTTGTAAATTAAAGACTATAGTAGTCCATACCTGTACCTCACTAACACGATAATTTTATAATTAATTTAATTTTATGTACTTAAATGTAAGTGTGCCTTGCTCGGCAAATAAATAAATAAAATCAAAGAACCTCTTTTCTATTGCAACAGGTGTGAAAGTAAAAGCAGAAGTACCTGAAAACAATGAAGCAGTAAAGGATTAGGCCAAAAAGGACCTTGATGCGCAAATTTTTGTTGGCCTAAATGTAACCAGTGCCATTGCTAAGAAAATAGCAACTTGTGCAATAGCACAGCAAATGCTCATCAAATTGAAAACTCTATACGGCAAGCAATCTGATTAACAGTCGAAGGCTTACAGAGACAGTTCTTTAGTTACAAATGTAGCAGGCGCTACTTGTATATACGTTTTTCGTTGTAATAAGTTTTATTCAAGTATCCACTCAGTTTCTGTTCTAATAATTTTAAGTACAGTGTTTTTGGTTACGTCACAATTTGGATTCTCACTACTACTATGAAATACACTTGGGGAATTTAGATTGTCATATCACGTATGTATACACTGTACACAGAATCAATTTTAAAAACATAGCCACACAAATATTGTGATATTAAAAATTGTTGGAGATTCGAAGAATATTTTTGAAGGTGTAAAATGATCCTCATCTGGGACACAAACCAACTCGAAAATAGAGACCCACATTTAACAATTCTTCAAAGGAACAGGAATAGGAACAATGGAATTGGCATATCCAGCATAGGGGGGATCGATATCATCTCCAAGTCGATCTCTAAGCACTTTGGTACCAGCAGCCGCAGAAGCCAGCAGCCCAGCAGAAGTCGTCATCAGAATTTACTCTGAATCAACTATATAACAAATAAACATTTAAACTGAAATACTACTTACCATTTTAAAGGAACTAGTTTAATTTTATAATAAAAAACAAAAAAATATTTAGTGGAGCAAGAAAATAAATGTTAATCTCGAACAAAAAAAAAGAAACCGTCTAAATAAATTCACCCTGAGGAGGTTGCAGCTACAATATTGGCGATTCCGCCACATTAATGGTCCTTCGAGCCGGATTTCCTTTCCCAAGCGGTGAGTACAATTATTTGCACTTCATTTAATTTCTTTTTATTTCTTTACTCCTATATTAAAAATTGGTAACAAAGGTTGATAAAACGATTAAAGCCACGCGGGCAAAATTGTAAACCAACCAAGGGAAATAAAGTGTCGCGGCATTTGAATGAAAGCATACAGATCGCTCGGTTATAGCAGTGTAATATAGCGTGGGTTAAACTCCAAAGCGATAACTGCACCGGATAACGTTTTTTTCTTTTGTTTTAATTCTTGTGTGAACTTCCAGTGCGCGGCTATTAACGGGTTTTTCCCTTTACTGTTGAACTAATCATTCTTTGCACCAAGTAATTGATCATTGCTATTCTTGAATAATTTCTAATTTGATATAATTAGAATCTTTGATTTAATGGGTTAAAAGGTAGTTGCTGGGTGTTAATAACGGTACCCGCTCAAGTTCAAAGTTCAAAGTAATAAGTCCATCATTGCAAGTATTAACGGTTTTGAAACTTACTTGCGGTAATATTCTTCTTCTCCTTCGATCGCGCATTTTTCAACAGAATTTTAGTTTGCTTGTTTACATCATTTGAGTGCTATATAGTAAATTTCATTTCGAATTCTGTTGTGTGATCAGTGTTCATAACATAGTTGCTTCTGCGTTGATAAAAGCTATCCTTAGTACGAAGTTCTAATTCTATCGTTACAATTATTATCAAATTTTTTTGAAGTTTATTAGTGGTAATATTCTTCTTCTCCTTCGATCGTGCATTTTTCAACAGAATTTTAGTTTGCTTGTTTACATCATTTGAGTGCTATATAGTAAATTTCATTCGAATTCTGTTGTGTGATCAGTGTTCATAACATAGTTGCTTCTGCGTTGATAAAATCTATCCTTAGTACGAAGTTCTAATTCTATCGTTACAATTATTATCAAATTTCTTGAAGTTTATTAGTGGTAATATTCTTCTTCTCCTTCGATCGTGCATTTTTCAACAGAATTTTAGTTTGCTTGTTTACATCATTTGAGTGCTATATAGTAAATTTCATTTCGAATTCTGTTGTGTGATCAGTGTTCATAACATAGTTGCTTCTGCGTTGATAAAATCTATCCTTAGTACGAAGTTCTAATTCTATCGTTACAATTATTATCAAATTTCTTGAAGTTTATTAGTGGTAATATTCTTCTTCTCCTTCGATCGTGCATTTTTCAACAGAATTTTAGTTTGCTTGTTTACATCATTTGAGTGCTATATAGTAAATTTCATTCGAATTCTGTTGTGTGATCAGTGTTCATAACATAGTTGCTTCTGCGTTGATAAAAGCTATCCTTAGTACGAAGTTCTAATTCTATCGTTACAATTATTATCAAATTTTTGAAGTTTATTAGTGGTAATATTCTTCTTCTCCTTCGATCGTGCATTTTTCAACAGAATTTTAGTTTGCTTGTTTACATCATTTGAGTGCTATATAGTAAATTTCATTCGAATTCTGTTGTGTGATCAGTGTTCATAACATAGTTGCTTCTGCGTTGATAAAATCTATCCTTAGTACGAAGTTCTAATTCTATCGTTACAATTATTATCAAATTTCTTGAAGTTTATTAGTGGTAATATTCTTCTTCTCCTTCGATCGTGCATTTTTCAACAGAATTTTAGTTTGCTTGTTTACATCATTTGAGTGCTATATAGTAAATTTCATTTCGAATTCTGTTGTGTGATCAGTGTTCATAACATAGTTGCTTCTGCGTTGATAAAATCTATCCTTAGTACGAAGTTCTAATTCTATCGTTACAATTATTATCAAATTTCTTGAAGTTTATTAGTGGTAATATTCTTCTTCTCCTTCGATCGTGCATTTTTCAACAGAATTTTAGTTTGCTTGTTTACATCATTTGAGTGCTATATAGTAAATTTCATTCGAATTCTGTTGTGTGATCAGTGTTCATAACATAGTTGCTTCTGCGTTGATAAAAGCTATCCTTAGTACGAAGTTCTAATTCTATCGTTACAATTATTATCAAATTTTTTGAAGTTTATTAGTGGTAATATTCTTCTTCTCCTTCGATCGTACATTTTTCAACAGAATTTTAGTTTGCTTGTTTACATCATTTGAGTGCTATATAGTAAATTTCATTTCGAATTCTGTTGTGTGATCAGTGTTCATAACATAGTTGCTTCTGCGTTGATAAAAGCTATCCTTAGTACGAAGTTCTAATTCTATCGTTACAATTATTATCAAATTTTTTGAAGTTTATTAGTGGTAATATTCTTCTTCTCCTTCGATCGGGCATTTTTCAACAGAATTTTAGTTTGCTTGTTTACATCATTTGAGTGCTATATAGTAAATTTCATTCGAATTCTGTTGTGTGATCAGTGTTCATAACGTAGTTGCTTCTGCGTTGATAAAATCTATCCTTAATACAAAGTCTCTAATTCTATTGTCACAAGTAATATCGCCGTTTGAGCTTGTGGGAAAATTGGTTTATAGATTTCCTCAGTATTTCTAGTTGTCTTGTCTTCTTATTAGTCTGCGGTAAATCAAATAGAAGATCTCATTCGTTGGAAATCTCCTCATTACATTGCCTAAGAATGACAACAGTTCCTGAAGCCATTTCGACGCAGGCGGCGTTACACGAACAATTAACGAATTTCGGGACGAACTTGAGGAAATCTCCCAAGGATCGACTACGCCAAACGGGACATATACGAGGTCGCATTCAATGCCTAGATGGTTTGTACGATCAGTTCGTTGAAAATGATAGATGGATTCGAAGCTCCACCTCAGCAGAGGAACGGAAGGATCCATACTTTGATGGTACCTTATACAATGAGTTCATGGAGCTTTTCTTTGAATATAAAGGAACGCTCAATGACATATTGATCAATTTGGAAACACCTACAATCCCCCGAAAACCGGACATTCAATCAGTTCCCATGGCCACTAGTAACTGCGCATCAGCTGACCTCAAACTACCTCACATCACAATCCCAAAATTCACTGGCGACTACTCGAGTTGGTTATCGTTCCATGACATGTTCACATCGGTTGTAGATTCAAATACGCGGATCCCGGCGGTTCAAAAACTGCATTATCTTAAAACCAGCTTAGCAGGCGACGCTGAAAAACTGGTTCGGCATCTGAACACCACTGCAGACAATTATGCAGTAGCCTGGGATCTGCTAT
The DNA here is from genome assembly GCA_949987705.1 of Thereva unica. Classification (NCBI taxonomy): domain Eukaryota; kingdom Metazoa; phylum Arthropoda; class Insecta; order Diptera; family Therevidae; genus Thereva; species Thereva unica. The sequence continues at coordinate 113,517,832 of OX465283.1, forward strand.
GTACCCGATATAATAACACCAAAGCATTAGTGAATAATACTTTGAAATGTCTTCTCTCACAAGCCCACATACATTCTGAAGATCCCACTGCTATCCGTCAATTGTTGGATCGCAATAAAGAATGCGTTGCAACCCTACAATCATTAAAGATCAACACTGCGACTTGGGACCCCCTCCTGAACTATCTGATTGTGGAACGGCTCCCCCGAGAAACCCGACAGCTGTGGGAACAAAGCCAAGGTGCCGCGACCACACTTCCTGGTCATGATACACTATGCGAATTTTTAGAGACACGTTTCCGCGCCATAGAAGCCTTACCCCCCGTAAGGGCAGTTAAAACGAATACGAAAACTTCCAGGGATCTTGTTCTCAAACCACATGCATTCCATACTTTACGCTCTGTCTGTCCATGTTGTAAAAGGAATAATCATCAACTCCGGAACTGTTTCAAGTTCGGCAAAATGAGCGCGAAAGACAAACGTAACTTCCTCAACTCGAAATCCCTTTGCAATAATTGTCTAAGCGAAGGTCACAGTGAGCCCAAGTGTCCGAGCCAAAATGCATGTCGCATTTGTCAACAACGACATCATACCTCTCTACATGAAATATATGTTCGCGTATATCCATCCGGAAACGTAGAAAAGGAACCCCTATCGGGTAAAGACGAACCAAACTCCTCCGCCGAGCGATCAGAAACATGTCAAGTAAAGTCATATCTTATTCGAAAGAACAACAAAGTGCTATTGGCAACCGCCCTGGTAAAGGTGCTCTCCCAAACGGGCGAACCCCATCTAGTACGGGCACTGGTCGACCCCGGCTCAGAAGCCTCCTTTGTGGCTAGCAAACTAATTCAACGACTACGTTTGAAATGGACCCGTGCCGCTGCACAGGTTTTCGGGATAGGAAAAAAGGTGACCGCCGAATCTGATTCAGTGGTCAACCTCACTGTACAGCCCCGGCAGGGTGGCATTTTCCAACTACACGTCACAGCTATTGTCCTTAAATCCGTAACGGACTTTCTGCCTGCACGAGATTTCTCGCTCTCCTCGTGGAAACATTTCAAGGCGCTATCCTTAGCCGATCCCACGTTTAACGTGCAGGGCAATATTGACATTGTGTTCGGAGTCGATGTGTATGGCAAAATAATACAACCAGGGTTAATGCCGAGCATTTCGGCCTCTCCTGTGGCACAAAACACTTCGTTTGGTTGGATCGTTTTCGGCGAATATAAAGCCTCCATATCTGAACACTCGTCAGAAAGGGAATCCGAATCTAACACAATCATTAGCCACTGCTCTCAAATCCGCGAATGTGACCTAATGCGACGTTTTTGGGAATTAGAAGAGGTCAGCATCCCACATCAATTAACGTCTGATGAACTTCTATGCGAGAAACTCTTCCAGACAACGCATTACCGCACGGCGGAAGGGCGGTACGTAGTGAAATTACCGTTTGCTCCACTCGATGAAAGAGACCTAAAATTTGGAGATTCTCGACGAACTGCCGTAAAACGACTCCAGACTTTGAAGAGACGTCTCCATGCTGATCCTCTGCTGAGGCAAGAATATCACAACTGTTTTGATGAGTATTTGGAAGCTGGTCATATGGAACGCATCAATAAAAGGTCTCCAGCAAAACCTGATGACAATCTTTTCTACCTTCCCCACCATGCCATCCAGAAAGCTGAAAGCCTCACTACCAAAACAAGGATCGTGTTTGACGCAAGTGCTAAGTCTTCAAACGGGTACTCGTTAAATGATCGCCTACTTCCAGGCCCCCCTCTACAACGAGACCTATCCCTGCTGCTTTTCGAATGGCGACAACGGAAATTTGCGTTTACAGCGGACATAGCCCGTATGTATCGCCAGGTTGTTGTTGACCCCAATGATCGCGACTATCAAAGGATCATATGGCATCGAAGTGAGGATGATATCCCGGAGGATTATCGTCTCACAACGGTGACGTTTGGGGTCTCCAGCGCGCCATTCCTTGCCATTCGGTCGCTTCATCAGCTTGCAAAGGATGAAGGAGGCAAATTCCCCCTAGGAGCAAATATCTTAGTGCGAGACTTCTATGTAGATGACCTCCTCTCCGGAGGAGATACTTTAGAGGAGACAATGGAAGCTCGAAAACAAATCGATGAATTACTAAAATGCGGAAAATTTGAACTTCGTAAGTGGGCATCAAACCATGCAGAAATAGTAGCCGATCTGTTAGACACGCAACGGACTGCATCACCGACAATTCTCCTCAATAAAGATAACGTTGTAAAAACATTGGGATTATACTGGACGCCGGGCCCTGATCAGCTGTCATATGCCCTTCGACCCATTTCTTTTCCATCGCCCGTCACAAAGCGAACAATACTCTCTATTATCGCGAGAATATTTGACCCACTAGGACTTCTATCCCCTCACGTACTATCCGCGAAGATTCTATTGCAAGGGCTTTGGCACCGAGGACTGAATTGGGATGAAGAGGTCCCCAATGACCTCTCCACGAAATGGACGGAATTTATACAATTATTACCAACGCTAAAGAACGTCTCAATTCCTCGGTTTTTGGAGACTGACCCTACTAGTGTCGTACAAATTCATGGGTTTTGCGATGCCTCCTCAAGCGCGTATGGAGCTGCCCTATACCTCCGTTCTAAGAAAAACGGTGTTGTAACAATCAACCTCATTACTGCGAAAAGTAAAGTCGCTCCTCTGAAATTAATTACCCTGCCGAGGCTAGAACTTTGCGGCGCGGTGCTTCTTTCCCGCCTTATAAAACGATTCTTACCTTCAGTAGCTCAGAAAGACGCCACAGTGCATGCATGGACCGATTCAACCATAGTCTTGTCCTGGCTCCGTCGTCATCCCACTAGTTTCAAAACTTTCGTGAGCAACCGGGTTGCGGAAATCATAAGCAACGTAGGTCCAATTCCATGGAGACATGTACCTACTAACGATAACCCCGCCGATTACGCTTCGAGAGGCATGTGTTCCATCAAATCCTTCGATGAAAGCTTGTGGTGGCATGGGCCCTCCTGGCTGACCGAATCGAGTAATCACTGGCCAAACCAGGTGGAGGTGATAGTTCCAGAAGCCTCAGTATTGGAACTTAAACCAGTGAAGGCCCTGCTGGCGATGGATACTGACCAAGATTCGTTCCAACTCCTTCAAAAATATTCAACTCTCTCACTCCTGTTACGAATAACAGCCCTGTGCAAACTGTTTATCAGGCAATGTCGGACTAAAGGCAAGTCGCGAACGTTTCCATTCATCACCGTCGCTCAACTCAAGGAAGCCCAAGCATTCTGGATGCTACACGAGCAACGGAAATATTTTGCCGACGAGCTAAACCGCTTATCACGGGGCAAACCCCTATCCCCATCCAGCAAACTCGTCGGACTACATCCCTTCCTTGAAGACGGCGGACTAATGCGAGTAAGTGGACGATTGGTCAACACTGACCTACCGTACGACGAAAGACACCCGATCATCTTGCCTTCTGAGAGTCACTTTACACATCTACTTATAAAGAACGCTCACCTCCTGTGTTTGCATGGAGGCCTCACTCTCACATTGTCAGTATTGCGCAAAAATGTATGGATCATCAATGCCCGCAGAACAGTTAAAAAATTTATTCATCAATGCCTTCCATGCTTTAAGAACGCCTGTAAGGTTCAGGAACAATTAATGGGCGATCTGCCGTCCACTCGAGTCAAAGCGAGTCGTCCTTTCACTAAAGTCGGAGTAGATTACGCCGGACCCTTTAATCTACGTTTGTCGCACTCACGGGGATGCCGGACCTACAAAGGCTACATCGCCATTTTCGTGTGCCTTTGCACGAAAGCGATCCATATCGAAGCAGTAAGTGATCTTACGACACATGCATTCATCGCTGCCTTCAAGCGTTTTATCGCCCGCCGAGGTATGTGCCGCGACGTATATTCTGATTGTGGGACTACATTCGTCGGAGCTAGCAATAAGCTTGAGAAAGATCTCCAGCAGATCATAAAGCAAGCTAATCATCAAGCAGCGCTCACTTTCAATAATCAAGGCATTCGATGGCACTTCATTCCGCCCGCTTCCCCCCACTTTGGTGGCTTATGGGAAGCCGGGGTGAAGTCCATCAAGCATCACCTGAAACGAGTAGCTGGTAATGTACCCCTCAGCTTCGAAGAGTTCAGTACAGTGCTGGCCCAAATAGAGGCGTGCTTAAACTCGCGCCCGTTATGTCCTCTAACAGACGACATTAATGACACCCGAGTCTTGACCCCCGGGCACTTTTTAACTGGGGACGCTCTATTAGCTCCTCCCGAAGAGGACTTTTCCAATTGCAAGCTTAATTCACTTGGTAGGTGGAACTTAGTCCAAAAGGTGAAGCAAGACTTTTGGCAAGCGTGGACCGGCGAGTATTTAACGAGACTTCAGCAGCGGCCAAAATGGTCAAGAGTATCCAAAAATGTCAAACTGGGTGACCTAGTCCTAATCAAATCCGAAAACCTTCCCTCCAACCAGTGGCCACTAGGAAGGATCACACAAGTTCATCCAGGACGGGATAACCTCATTCGCGTTGTGACTATTAAGACTAAGACTGGCGAATTCAAACGCCCCATAACTAAGATCTGTTTGCTTCCAATCGAAAACGCCTTATAAAAATGAGCGCATCTTTTCACTAAGTTTATTGAAATAAGATTAAAATAATTTTGGCCGTAAAAAAAAAAAAATAATCAAAAATCAACCGGAGTTCAATTCATAATTCAATTTGTAAAGGCTGTTTTTTTTTTAATATTTGTCTTTCTTTATATCATGTGCAAATTTTTGTATTCACTGAATTTCCCTCCTCTCTTTCATGAATTCATCCACGAACCCGAGCCTCTCCTGAACCCAAGGATCTTGGTGGCAATATGAAAAACACAAAAGGCACAACCCATGAAAGAACCGCACGCAAGACGACTGCTAGAACTACTCACCAGAGGTCATATGTTGAAACTTCCTTTCAAGGGGCGGGAGAATGTTGGAGATTCGAAGAATATTTTTGAAGGTGTAAAATGATCCTCATCTGGGACACAAACCAACTCGAAAATAGAGACCCACATTTAACAATTCTTCAAAGGAACAGGAATAGGAACAATGGAATTGGCATATCCAGCATAGGGGGGATCGATATCATCTCCAAGTCGATCTCTAAGCACTTTGGTACCAGCAGCCGCAGAAGCCAGCAGCCCAGCAGAAGTCGTCATCAGAATTTACTCTGAATCAACTATATAACAAATAAACATTTAAACTGAAATACTACTTACCATTTTAAAGGAACTAGTTTAATTTTATAATAAAAAACAAAAAAATATTTAGTGGAGCAAGAAAATAAATGTTAATCTCGAACAAAAAAAAAGAAACCGTCTAAATAAATTCACCCTGAGGAGGTTGCAGCTACAATATTGGCGATTCCGCCACAAAAATTATTTTGAATATTTGTGAGAGTATTAGTTAGGAGTTTATTCAAAAAGGAAGTCTCCTATAATAAGTTATCTAATTAAAGGTCAAAACAGAATTGCGACTGCGAAGGCCGACTGCAACTGCGATTTATGTCAAAGTTGGACGGCGCAGTTAATGTAGAACGAAATTGCAACGGCAACTTCTATTCTGACATAAAAGCGTGACATTTTACGTTGTATTTAAAAACTAATTTGGTTTTATACCTACATTGTTTGCATAATGTATATATTAATTAAAGTGGAATAAAACTTGTTTGGATTTGAATTTCAAGAAATTATGAATTATATAAAATATTGAGGTCGACGCCGACGGCGATTTTAGAAATTTGCTCAAACGCCGACTTCGACTTCGCGGCGCTGTGCCGCTGCAGTTGTAATTTCGTTATACACGGTTTGTGTTCATTTGCGCTAAACGGCTGACTTCGCCGTCCGCCGTCGCAGTCGCAATTCTGTTTTGACCTTAAAACCGTTATGTAATTATTTAATGTGACATAATAAAAAATATAAAAATCTTAAACTATTAAATATAATAATAAATAAATATTAAATAAACATATTAAATAAAAGAATAACATTAAAATGAAATATGTGAAGTAAAAGTTTTTATTGGCAATATATATACAATATATATATATATATATATATATATATATATATATATATATATCCCTTATATATTGCTATGAAATGAGGGAAGACGGCAAAAATTAGTCCGACCCCATTTCAACAAATACGATGACAATAAGTCAGCTATTCAAAATTACATGAAAATATAATGTCCAAACCAAAATTCGTAGCAGGAAAATGACAAGAAATACAGAAAAATCGAATCAAACGAAGTCACATAGACGAGCTCTAATTACTGCTATCAACCACTGATGAGGTCAGATCTATGTGCTACGATTCATGGTTCTAGGATAGAGCTGCCACACAGCATATGACCTGTCAGAGACATTGGCTAACGAATGTTGCTAAATTAAATGGCCCTGTAAAGTGGGTAAAGTTGAACTAACGGCCGATCCTTCTCTACACATCTTAGGCGTGACTTTAATCAAAGACTTGCAATGGAATGACCACATATTCCAAATCGCCAAACAAGCATCCCCGTGCTTGGGATTTCTTTAGAGGTGCAAGTTTCTCCTCCAGCCATCGGCCCGTGGTGTTATTTATAAATCCTACATTTATAGAGAAAAATCAGTTAACGTGGCTACAAAAAGCCAAAATAAGCAATCAGCTCCACCGCGGAGAACATAAAGGAGCCACCAATACTCTAAGGGGATGAAACAAGAATATTTCTGGGCAGGAATGCGTAAAGACGTTAAAGGTCCCCATGAAAATAACAAGTGCGAGATCAAGATCTTTCCAAAGGGTTTTCTTGGACATATTTGTTCCGCTACCAACCAGTTATTTAAACAGGCGATACAAAAAACTCGAAGAACACAAGTTCCGGCAAGATCAAGAGGACAGCGATCAAGTCACTTTTTGCTCAACGATTGAATCGGTTTAGTCGCCATGGTTCCTAAAATATACAAAACATATAAGTTAACACCACGAGCCAGCAAAATCAGCATTTTAAGTAAACCGACAATAATTCGATCATCCAACAATAATATCGGAATGCTGACACCGCATCTAGGGAATGCACGCGCCGTTTCCAAAGTAGGCTAGAATTTAAGCCAGAAGAATAAATTATAATATTCTTAGTGTCAGTTGTACCTCAAACCTCAAAGAATACAGTTGTTAAATAAAAAATAAATTTAAATTAAATTTTGTTTTTTTTATACAAAAGAAATAAAAATTTATTAACTGGCGCCCGAGCAGGGACCCTGCATAACAAGTATCGGAAAAACGCGAAAAAAACGTAAAAGTGAAACGCGTACTTACATTCGGCTATAACGTAAAGTTAATCGCGCCGATCGAAACAAAAGTGAGTGTTAGAGGGAAAATAGGAAAGACCAGTTCCTTTTCCACTAAGCGCCTAACCACAGTGCAAACGAACTCACAGAAGCGATACAAGTTACAGTGCAAGTGTCAAGGAAAAGAGGCCCCCAGTAGCCTAAAATACCAAGAGGGAAAAAAGGAGTTGCAATAAGAACAACAGCCGCCTTAACCTTCACGCGCAGAGGTTCCAGATCTACACTATGAAGATGAATACAATCATTATTTTAATCTTAATGTAAGTCTTATTTTATTGTACAATTCAAAAGAAAACTAAGTGCAAAAAGAAAAGAAATTTTTAAAGAACTAGGAAAATCTATAATATAAAAATGAATCGCTAAATGTGTTGCTAAGCGCAAAACTCGAGAACGGCTGGACCTATTGGACTAATTTTTTTTTTCGAATATTCGCTGAACTACGAGGATGGTTCTTACGGAGAGAAAAATTTAAAAAATTGCCTGAAAAAACAAAACAAAAACACTCCTCTATATTCCCATACAAAAGATTCGTAATAATACTTAAAAGTGAATTTGTACTTTAATAGCATACCATAAGATTTAAATGTTAGTGGAGGGGTTCCGTGAAAGCAAAACAATTGAGTGACATTAGTATCGTATAGATATTAATGGCAATATTTGTCAATATTTATACGATGGTAACATTGAATCATTGTTTTGTGTGTAATCGATGTTTTGGCGGGGTACCACTTTCTTCACAACCCCCTCGACATGGGTATCAAATGAAAAGCTATGATAAGTAGAATACAATAAGCAATGTAGTATACAAAATATACCTTTAGATCCATGGCGGCCATCTTAAGAGGCCGGATTACCACTTCCTTCACAACCCCCTCAACATGGGTATCAAATGAAAGAGTATGATAAGTAGAATGCAATAAGCAATGTGGTATACTCAATATACGTTAGATCCATGGCGGCCTCTCAAGACGCCGGAATACCACTTTCTTCACAACCACCTCGACATGGGTATCAAATGAAAGGGTATGATAATAGAATACAATAGACAATAAAGTAAACTCAGTCCATGGCGAACATCTCAAGAGGGCGGATTACCACTTTTTTGATATCCCACTCGACATAGGTATCAAATGAAAGGGTATGATAAGTAGAATACAAGAAGCAATGTATTATACAAAATATACCTTTAGATCCATGGCGGCCGTCTGAAGAGGCTGGGTTACCACTTCCTTCACAACCCGCTCAACATGGGTATCAAATGAAAGGGTATGATAACTAGAATACAGTAAGCAATGTAGTATACAAAATATACCTTTAGATCCATCGCGGCCATCTCAAGAGGCCGGATTACCACTTCCTTCACAACCCGCTCAACATGGGTATCAAATGAAAGGGTATAGTAACTAGAATACAGTAAGCAATGTAGTATACAAAATATACCTTTAGATCCATGGCGGCCATCTCAAGAGGCCGGATTACCACTTCCTTCACAACCCCGTCAACATGGGTATCAAATGAAAGGGTATGATAAGTAGAACGCAATAAGCAATGTGGTATACTCAATATACGTTAGATCCATGGCGGCCTCTCAAGAGGCCGGATTACCACTTTCTTCACAACCACCTCGACATGGGTATCAAATGAAAGGGTATGATAATAGAATACAATAAACAATAAAGTAAACTCAGTCCATGGCGGCCTTCTCAAGAGGGCGGATTACCACTTTTTGATATCCCACTCGACATAGGTATCAAATGAAAGGGTATGATAAGTAGAATACAATAAGCAATGAACCGCAATATACCGATCCATGGCTACCGTCGCAAGACCCATGTTCTTTGAGACACTTCATCTGTGTAAAATTGATATCTCGAAAAATACTAAGTCAGTGGGTGGTTTTATTGTTTATTATTGGCTTATGGGTGCAGCGAGGCGTACCGGGTCCCAGCTAGTTTAAAATAAAAATTAAAAATCTGGAAATAAAGTGAAATATTCGATTGAAAAGATAAAAATAATTGAAGTAATAGAATTAAAAATATTATAGTGTTCAAAGAAGCTGAGGAAAGCCAAAATAAAAATTCAAGTATCATAGATAAAATTTTAAATAAATAAGAAGTTAACGTGGTGCTTTTAAATTGTCAGCTATAAAATTAAATAAGAATTAACAGAATTTTGAACAAAATTTGATTGCGAAAACTAATAGAAAAATTAACAAGATATCGAACAGTGATCCTTTTTAATTTTTTATTTTTTATTTTTATTTTATTAAAATATCAAATAACTAATTTATTTTAAAAAGGTGAAAAATATTATATAAATATAAAAGATATTAGCTTTTTTATATAATTTAACTGATTTAATTTTGTGGAGTGATATTGATTTTATTTGGTTAAAGATCATTTCTTGTTGAATAGTATTGATTTTATTTTGTGGAAAATCATTTGAATCTAAGTTATTTTCTCTTTTGCGTGAAAAATGAACAAATATGGCAAACTAAAATAATTTAATTCGAGCATCTCGATTAGATACGAATAACGAAAATGGTACACCGCCAGGCGCTTCCAATCCACCGCCTGTTGCCCCCAATCAGATTACTAACGAGGTGGTCCAACTAATTTCCCGTATCGTCTCAGAGACCCTACAAGTTCAGGGTAGACAAATATTCAATTCTCTTCTAAATCCCGCCTCTGATATCAATAATGAGGCAGATATCACAATAAGTACAGGTGCAGACAGGAACCTGTCTGATATGGACAAAATTCCAGACGTAGTTAAAAGCCTCAGAGAATTTTCCGGACAACCTGGGGAATTTGGTTCTTGGAGGAAGAGCGTCGATCGGATACTCGCTATCTATGAGCACCTTAAAGGCACTCCTAAATATTATGGAATACTACTACAACTGGGACTCAGTCAAACTTTCGTCCATGGGGGCTATACAAGGAGATATAACTCTTATGGGGAAAATAACCGAAAATTGATGCGTAGCAGAAACTAAACTTTTAGTTCATTTTTGGCCACAGATGTCGCCTAAAGCTGACGTGCCCCATATGAAGTTAGCTGAATTTTACCTATTTCGACGATTTCTTCAAAATTGTCAGCCGAAATGCAAAAAAATCATTGGGAATTAATAAAAATTCATTGGAAAATCCATAAAATGGTTAAATACGAAAAAGCAGAAGCTGATTTTTCAAGTTAGGCGTATAGATAAAATATTTTAATAGTTAACGAACTTGGCCATGAGCCGGATGAATATAATCCGCCATGTTTTTTGGGGTACATGTGACTGTGGCGCCCTCATTAATCAAACGAAAAGTGACAACACGGAGTTATATCTCCTTGTATAGTCTCCCTGCTTTCGTCGTTCAAGTCCGCCATTCCCTTTCAAGAATTGTGTTATGACAAGTGTTTTGAGGTTAGTATTTTTTTATCGTATGGCAAAATAATTATTTTTATATGATTTATTTTGTGTCTTGTCCAAATTAAAATGCAAACGGAGTCACTAGAATACAGCAAACGAAAGGGAAATAGAAAGTTTTGTGTCTTCAGATATATTTTGAGAGTTTTTTGTAGCTCCAAGTGTTTTGAGGTTAGTATTTTTTTTATCGTATGGCAAAATAATTATTTTTATATGATTTATTTTGTGTCTTGTCCAGATTAAAATGCAAACGGAGTAACTAGAATTCAGCAAACGAAAGGGAAATAGAAAGTTTTGTGTCTTCAGATATATTTTGATAGTTTGCTCCTAATTCACTTGTATTGTTCTTTACTTTTTTGTTTACCTTACTTACTTTAATAAAATCTTCTAAAACATCGTATATTGCCGTACATACTTCCAGCAAAAAATTTGAAATTGTGTTTTTAGGTACTCGATATACGGAAGCCAGCGTTGAAAATGAATCTCCTGTTGCTAATTATCGCAGAGTTACTTGCAGTTTTAATTTTGGTGAAATTGCTTGTCGCATAACTGTGTCCTGTTTTTTCAACCGATTCTGAACTTTCAATAGCAGATCGTCAAATTTTTCTTGAGACATTCTTAAATGATTCCTTCTTTATCCTCTAATGCCAGTTCCTTCAGCAAGGTTTCTGATGCTCCCAATCGATTTCTTCTCAATATCCATTCCCTCACCCAAAAACGGCGTTTCTTACGAACTTTCATCTGAAGCAGTACTCTTTTTAATTCGTTTAGTAAAACAACAGCAATTTCGCGCACAACTGCTTTCACCATTTTTATGACAACTTGAAATGAAATGGCAGACTTGAACGATAAAGTTTGACAGGTGTGAAGGAAAACTGCTTCAATTCATATTCACCTTTTGTTGATCAACTATAATCGTTCAGGTAAACTTGAATCGTGAGAACGCGCCTTAACATGACAGCAGCACAGTTTCTTCGTTTCAGTCGTCACGTAAAGAGCCCTGGTGGAACGACAGGTTAGCTGCAATGTGCAGAGATGTTAGGAGATTGTTCAATAGGCCGAAACACACGGGGCATTGGAATTAATATATGGTCCGGAGCCGGTTTCTACAATTGGTATAGAAAGTTGGTAACGAGCTGCATGCAAAGATGGAACTTTTTGATCATCTGTAGGCAGACTAATTTGGTGATTGGGCTACAGGGTTCCGCAGCCAGGAGAGATTATAAATATACAACAGAGAACTCTCAGATTTCTTGTGGCATTATAATAGGACACGCAAATTTTTGGTATCATCTAAAAAGAATGAGAGCTCTTTTGGATGACGCTTATTGACTGTGCCTGTAGGAGGACGAGACGTAAACTTCCAATTCAATTTCAGAACATTAATTGAAACTATTTATTAAGTTTTGTAATGCAAATCGATTCCTCTATCCTTTTGCTGTGCGAAATGATCTATTATAATATCATAATTTTCATCAACACTGAGGAGATTTTTTAATAATTTCTTTTCGATAGATAAAAGTGCTAAGCTACTAAAACGATCCTCCCCAATAGAATTTCTTAAATAAATTTTAGTCCTCTTAAGGGTTGAAAAACTACTACGTTCGGCTGATGCACTTGTTATCGGAATTGTCAAAGTTAATTGAATTAATTTAAAAAATTCTGGGAAGCAACTTTGCAACTTATTTTTTATAAAATAATCATTCAAATCTTTAAAACTCTTATTCCCCATGTCTTCATCAGAAAAGAGAACTGATATTTCAGTACGCAAAAAACCGAAATCGAAAATATTTGGATAAACTTCTTTTAAATTGTTTAGTAAGGGTGTGGGGAAATCTTTGGAAAAATCGGAATAGGAGGTTGTGTCAAGGAGTTGCAGAAAAATTAACTGCCGAATACTCTGGAATCGTACAGTTAGTTCCTGAGATAAATTATCGATTATATCATAAAAAAGTTGCCTAGAATTACTTTCAACATCTACTTCTACTTCATCTGTAGAAAATCTAGGTTTTTTCCGCTTGTTTCGCAAAACACAAACTTCATTTGTTTGGCTAAAATATAATTCAAACTGAGATCGAATTTCTTGCAATTTTATTTCAAATTCAGTAATTTTTTTAATACAATAAGTGATATCGCTTGATCTTGTTTGAAAAATATGGAAAATGTGATCACTAAAGGGGAAAATTGAAGAAAATACATTTAACAGAAAATTGAACTGAAAGTCTGTAAGAACAGATAATAAGCCATGTGCTGCATTAATAGTTTCACTATCCCAAGAGCCACTATCAACAATACTATAAAAAAATTCCTCTAAGGCAGCCTTATTTTCAAGTATAGTTAGCACAAGCCTACCATTATAATTCCATCTTGTAGGGGTACCTTTAGGGTGCTTCTTTCTAACTATTTCATCAAAAGCGAAGCTTCGTTTCATAGGCTGGCTGAAGAATTTTGAAAATCCTGATAAAGAAGAAAAGAATAAACGGCAATCTTTAATTTTTGTAAGATAGAGGTTAAGCCTATGAGCAAACCAGTGAATAAAAACTGCATTGGGACAAGTGTCTCTTATCATCTTTTGTAAGCCAGATAATTCTCCAGACATTACTGATGCACCATCGTAGCTCTGTGAAATTAACTTCTCTTGAAGATTGAACTCACTTACTATTTCAACTACATGACCGTGTAAGAATTCAGTCGCCTATCTTCTGAAATATCCCGAAAACCCAAAAAACTTTCGTGAATAACGCCATGTTTATCTACATATCTTAAAATTGTAGAAAGCTGCGATTTCACAGAGATATCTGCAGTTTCATCCAAAATAATTGAAACAAATGAAGCGTTTTCAATTTCTTTTTTAATAGAATCTAAGATTATATAAGAAATTGACGAAATTAAATCATTTTGGACATCAGTCGATAATATTGAAGATGTTTCGCAATCATCTAAATGACTTTTTAACTCGGGATTGTACTTTGCTAGTAACGCAATAGTTTCAATGTAATTTCCTCTATAATCAGAATTAACACTTTCATCATGGCCCCGAAATGACAGTTCTTGAGATCCTAGGTGCGAAATAACATCAATAAGGCATCGAAGAATTCCTTTATTTTTCTTAACTTGCTCATTGTGTGCTTGAATGCTGCGTGAATGTTGACTATCAAGCATTAGTTCTGTTCGTGGTAAATTACTGAATTTTTTAAAAGCTAATATGCAGCGTAAATGGTCCTGAGATAATTTCGCGTGCCTCTTAATAGCTTTGTGGAGATTGTTTAAATCCGAAAATCCTTGATTTCTCCACACGTTGTTCTCATATGAAAACAACAAACACGGCCAACAATAAAGTTTGTTAGTGAATTTGCAACCTGTTAACCATTCAATGTCATCATATATTTTACATGAGAAATGTCTGGTGAAATTATTTTTTGTGGATGGTTGACTTAAAGAAATAAAAGATTTTGGACGGCCGTTATCTATAATTTTCCTTTTCTCTTCGAAAGACCTAGATGCAAAAGATTGCCTCAGGAGTTCCTCAATAATGCATGCACAGCTATTCTCTTCACCCATATTGAAATTCTAATAATTTTTTTTTTAAATAAAACCAATGCAAATTCAGCAAAAGAAAAATAATTCTTACTCAAATTAAACCTTAAAGAAAACACTTCAATTCAAACAATTCAAACTACACGCAAAAACAAACAGGAGCTTTCACTTTTCACAAACAAAATGTGATATCACAAAATATCTGCAATGCAATATTCAAAAACCACGCTAACAACAAGATATTTCACTTTTCTCAACAAACAAAATTTTATAGCACAAAATTCCGGCAACGCTATATTAATATCACAACTTAAAAATCGTTCAATTAAATCTAATTATTAAATTTTTTAAAGCCGCACTTCTTATAAATACTTGCACATTAAAATGTCATGCAGATCTAATTCTGAAATATCCCGTGCATACCTACCTCACCGCATGCATCGTGAGCTCGGGAGAAAAAACCGGATTCTCTCTCTTCGAGAAAACATGTAGAACAGAAAAGGAAAGATAATTTAATCAGCTGTCATGAAGAAAATAAGCACCAACACATCAATTTATCCCCATATGAAATCATTACCACACCAGCGTGTATAGAAATGTTGCGTTCCCACTCTGATTGCTTGATATCGGCATTTGATGCATTTGTGCATATAGCTGTTCGCCTTTTACACAGAATAATAAAAAACACAATGGAAGCTACAAAGTTATCAGCTTATATTTAACACACACACACCACGTCACTCAGAACAGAATACCGGCAAACGAAACGAAGAAAACAAAGAGAATATGGTGGGTGGATACAGAAAAATTTTCTATCTTCCACTGTATGTATACACATACTGTTTCTGCACACCGTGTCTACTTGTGATAAGTCATATCCCCAGTGTTGCCAGTTTGACCAAATAGGCTACCTGTTTTACCGATGGGCGATTGAACTTTATTCATTGGCTACAGGCCGTGAATTAGGCTACTCTCATGTTTTATCATAAATAAAAAAAAATCTTTTATCAGGATTAAAAAAAAATAACAAAATTTTTCTAAATCAATCATATGAAAACGTTCACTGCAGCCCTTGGCATGTAAACACATGAGTGATACACATGCATATGTGATTACGTTCCTATGAATTCTTAACAATGGGTGCCTGTGCCCTCCATTTAGGCACAGATTGTGTCGGACACAGTGAATGGAAAGGGGTTGATACACGACCACCCACGAATTATCATTCTCCCAGTGTCATTCGTTTGAAGGGGAAGAAGTAATGAAGTTTCAATTGAGCGAGTCTAGCTGCTATGTATTTTGTTGTATGGAATGAAACATTAAACCTTAGTTAAATGCACTCTTTATTTAAAATATTAATTGGAGTTTGATGGTAGTTTAAATCGGACTGTTTCTGATGACTTCTGTACTTCGACTGACTGCAGTGATATGCGGAACTTATCACTCGATGTATAATATTGGTTGTAGTGCGATTCTTGCCGATGAGATGCGTTGTACTCAACACCTTTCCCCACGCGAAGAAAACGAAGTGTTGGTCAGCCGGTCTGGTTGCTTACGAACACGCGTAAGTTAAGCTTATAAAGCTAGAAACAGATTGCAAAGTTCATCAGCGTTCATCAGCGCTGAGAAATGTCAAAATGCATGCAATCCACACAAACTAATGACGGTGAACATATTGCGCGCTTATTAGAGTTGATAAGTGCTGGAATCGGTTCTATGTATTTCTCTTCTGATCAACGTTTTCCGGCGTTTTTTGTCATTTGACATTAGTTTTATTTTATGCATGCCAGTTCGCGAAATAATCGAAATTTGATTTAAATTTGATTTATATTGGTGCATTAAATATTAAATTCTCTTTTGAGTTTTAGTTTTTCTGAGTGTGCGAGATGAGCCTTAGTGAAATAAATTTTACAGAACAATTAATAGAATCTGTGAAAAATGAAAAATGTTTGTATGACAAGAGATGCGAGGCATACAGAAACACAATTTTAAAAGCAAAATTGGGGAAGGAAATAGGAGATAAATTAGGTGTATCTGGTATGTAATTAAAATAAATGATATTACCATTTGATCCTTAATCAATGTTTATTTATACTTGTAATTTTATATGAGGTATGTCCGAAAAAATGGAAAGTGGTGAGGGACCGCTATACGCGAGAACTAAAAAAATTGAATTTTCCTTCAGGAAGTGCTGCTAATCCATTCAACGAATGGGAATTGATGGCAAATCTATCTTTTTTATCTGATGTGCCTACAAATGCCAAGTTAAAAATAATATTTTATCGTACTTCAGAAATCTTTTAATGAAAATTTTTGCAGATCTCGTGGAAATAGCGATTTCCTTAAAGAAAGAAATAAAAATGATGATAGTGGATCGACTGATATATTTTCCGAAGAAACGGGGGACATCTCTTTAATTGAAACAGAGAGTGTTGAAGTCCCCATAAAAGAAAAAAAAGGAACAGAAAATTAGATAACCTTGATTATATTGAACAAAGATTCGATTCAATATTGTCTACTTTTGAAAATGGCGAAAATAAAATCGAAGAAGAAGGGGTAAACAAAATGTCTAGTAAGACAATTGGCAAACTTCTGGATGAGTTGCCAGAAGGAGCACAGGAAGATGCAAGATTGCACATACTAACGTATTTAACAAATTTTAAAAAAAAATACGTTCTATGAACCTGTGATTAATCGGTCCTTAATATTTTGTGTATTGAAATTTATAATGAATTTTTTTTAGTTGTTGATTTTTTAAGTATTGATAGCCCAATTCTACACGAGCGTACAACGAACACATTTTTGTGTGTTCGAAACGTCGTTTGTGGAGAAGAGGGTGACGGAGGAAAATGGAGTTCCACCTCCTCTCTCACCCTCTTCCCCATAAACTTACGTTTGTGTGTTCGAATTGTTCGTCCGCTCATGTAGAACCACCCATAGTGCTTAAAGAATATATTTTTATTTTGAAATATTGAATTTCATCCTTTGTTTATTAAAAAATAAGTCTGAAGTATGGTACTTGAAAACTATATGTTAGGTATATATTTAATGTGTAATTTAATACTGAAAGTTATTTTAATTTTTGACTATTGAATTTTTGTTTTGTTTAATAAAAACTAAGCCTGAATTGTGGTGCATGAAAACAAAATGTAATATGTGATATAAAATAAAAGGCTGAATAAAATAATATACTGTGTATTTCATTACATATTATTATATTTTGTTAAACTGAAATGGGACGGATCCCTCATTTATGAAATAGCGTGCCAGTCTATCTCTTAAATCATATGCTTCCCTGCTTGGGCGATTGGATGCACTGGAATTGAATTCTCCAAAAGTGTTTATTCCGGCCTCTTTTCTCCAGATTCCTGGTTGCCATTCTTGGTCCGGATTTTCCCAATCTACGAAGCCTTCTGGACAGTACTGACTAGTAACTTCTTGGGATGGGTTCTGATTAAGTTTTATAAAATTATGCTATGTGATGCACGCTAAAACAATTTTTTTTGCATTATCAGGGATGCAATTTAATGTATTTCTAAGAACTCTCCAACGAGCGACGAGTATCCCAAAACTATTTTCAATAGTTCTGCGTGCTCGGGAAAGCCTATTGAGGTGCCCGCATAACCTCATAGATACAGTCGGATTCACACTGGAGTAATAATACTAGTTTAAGGTATTTTATATAGAAAACTAGATTGCAATCATTGTATATAGATATAAGTGAGTAGGCCTAGTCAGGATAGTATATAATAGTATATAAGAATAGTACATAAGAATCCCTACTATAAATACGAGGGAATTTTGTATAGGAGTCAGTCATTGTTCATCAAGCAGCAAATACAGGGCGCGCAAAGGGCTTTAGCTCTTCGCTCTATTGCTGACAACAATATTAAAATAAAATACGTTATTTAAATATAAAGTTTTATTTAAAGGATAGCTTGTTCCAATTATTACATGGCGACCCTGCATAATAAGGACCTAAAAGAAAAATTAAAAGACCCGAGAACAGGACCAAGGCCGATTACCATAGAGGAATATAGGAAAAGAAATCGGAAGTTTCCAGAAGTTGCTGAGGCTGAACTGATAGAGCTGGTGAAGCCGAAAAAACCCAAGGGGGGCTACGAGAGGAGATTAAGAAAGAAGAAGAAAGAAGCACTAAGAATTGCAGCAATTGCGGTTAGTGTAGAAGAGAGGAACAAATTCATTCAAGAAGCGAATGAAATTACTAAAGAATTCGACAAAAGAAGAAAAAATAAAAAAAAATAAATAAATATGTAACGGTCGCCATCTGTAAAGGCAAATAACAAAAACCCGATAAAGGCACTAACACCATCGCCTATCAAAAACAAATTCCTTTTCTTCTCGCTGGTTAACCAAAATATAGAAAACACCCTAACAACAATGCCTACCACCAAAGAAAAATTTTTTTTCTCTCCACGTTAAACAAATGTAACCGGTATACTACATGGCAACCCGGCATTCATCGTTGAGCAATTCTTTTCATGCCCATCTGCAGTCATCCCGCTTCTTAGACCAAAAAAAAAATGCGTACCACCACACCCACAATCGTCAAATCCGACATCCATAAATTCTGATATTATACTTTTACACGCAAATTACAAAACTCCGAAAAACAATCCCGATATCCAACAACACAATTTTAAATAGCACACACACAAACAAATATGCAATAGAATACGCAACAGGAATGCGGGTAACGGGACGTTTTTTTGCCTTCGATCGAAAAATCGCCTGATCCGGCGATTGATGGGAGAATTTTTGGTGATTTTGCGGGAGTCAAGTTTTGGATCGGGGTAGAAGAGTTGTTCTCGGGAGCGAAAAGTGTTAAATATTGAAAAAAATTAAGATTACTTTTAAAATTCCTTAAGAACGAGGCAGTCAAGTTTTGGATCGGGGTAGAAGAGTTGTTCTCGGGAGCGAAATGTTGGAGCTTAAGCGTTAGATATTGCAAAATTAAGTATTACTTTTAAACTGAAGAATAAGTGAAGTAAAGAGATTTAATCTATATGGTTTAATATAACATACTTTTATATAATGAATACTTAAATAATAAACATAAAAGCTTTTAAAATACACGTGCTTTCGGGGATAATATATGCTTTTATTGCCGCTTAAATTATTATTTACTGAGACCTTTTTCTGTAACATTTAAAAAAGAGATTTAATCTATATGGTTTTAATATAATATACTTTTATATAATGAATACTTAAATAATAAACATAAAAGCTTTTATTTATATAGTGAATACTTAAATAATAAACATAAAAGCTTTTAAAATACACGTGCTTTCGGGGATAATATATGCTTTTATTGCCGCTTATATTATTATTTACTGAGACCTTTTTCTGTAACATTTAAAAATGAGATTTAATCCATATGGGTTTAATATAATATACTTTTATATAATGAATACTTAAATAATAAACATAAGAGCTTTTAAACTACACCTGCTTTCGGGGATAATATATGCTTTTATTGCCGATTATACTATTATTTACTGAGACTTTTTATGTAACATTTAAAAAAAGAGATTTAATCTATATGGTTTTAATATAATATACTTTTATATAATGAATACTTAAATAATAAACATAAAAGCTTTTAAAATACACGTGCTTTCGGGGATAATATATGCTTTTATTGCCGCTTATACTATTATTTACTGAGACTTTTTATGTAACATTTAAAAAAATGAGATTTAATCTATATGGTTTTAATATAATATACTTTTATATAATGAATACTTAAATAATAAACATAAAAGCTTTTATTTATATAGTGAATACTTAAATAATAAACATAAAAGCTTTTAAAATACACGTGCTTTCGGGGATAATATATGCTTTTATTGCCGCTTAAATTATTTTTTACTGAGACCTTTTTTTGTAACATTTAAAAATGAGATTTAATCTATATGGGTTTAATATAACATACTTTTATATAATGAATACTTAAATAATAAACATTAGAGCTTTTAAACTACACGTGCTTTCGGGGATAATATATGCTTTTATTGCCGCTTATATTATTATTTACTGAGACCTTTTTCTGTAACATTTAAAAATGAGATTTAATCCATATGGGTTTAATATAATATACTTTTATATAATGAATACTTAAATAATAAACATAAGAGCTTTTAAACTACACGTGCTTTCGGGGATAATATATGCTTTTATTGCCGATTATACTATTATTTACTGAGACTTTTTATGTAACATTTAAAAAAAGAGATTTAATCTATATGGTTTTAATATAATATACTTTTATCTAATGAATACTTAAATAATAAACATAAAAGCTTTTATTTATATAACGAATATTTTATTAATAAACATAAAAGCTTTTAAAATACACGTGAGCTTTCAAATAACCTAAAATTTCGATATAACCATGTGTCATTGAATTAATGAGAACGTCCTATATATAAAACGTGCTTCTGGGATACGCATATCTTTATTGCCAACTATAACTTTCATATAATTTGATTGGTAATATAACATAAATAGAGATATAATCCATATGGTTTGAATAATAACATATTTTTCGTACAACGAATACTCTAATAATTAATATAAATTTTTTTAAACTAAGTATGAACTGCATATGATAATAACAAAAATTTGAAACTTTAAAATAACATTTAATAAAATCATTTAAACTTATACTGAATAAACACCCGATATAATATAAACGGTAACTTATGAATTTTAAATACTTAAAACCCGAGACGATGGCCGTCTAATCAACCCGAATGTGAGGAAACCCCCGAGATGTAGGATGCCCTCGTTAAGGTAAGTGCTTACCATTTGAACCCGATTGGTGTTTGTGAATCCCCTTACTAAATGGCAGTGTAACCGGTGACCATCTCTCTCCCCTGGTTTCCTGGCCCCCTCTTGTTGGCCTCGGTAGGTTTGTTTCTCCGCCACTGCCGCCCCCTTTTAACTTTTTCGTATGCAGGCACGAGTTTTAGTTTTGTTTGAACTGTCACCCTCCAGCATCCCTGTACCGCGAACCCCACCCCATCCGGCGAGCTAGTTTGCGCACCGCACGTCGTGCCGACGATCGGTGCAGCGGATGCTACAATTTCGGCAATCACCCTAGGCGGTCAAGCCTACCCAGTCACCTTCTTCTGCCCCTTTCTCCCAAAGTATCTTTTTGTGTAAAGCGAGTCTTGCGCATCCTTACCGAGATGTGTGTACTTTCCTACTTCGTGCTATGGCACACCCACTCCAGACAGTTACATAAAATGGCGCCCAACGCTGGGCTAAGGAGCTTAATTCCCTTTGAGTTCCTTAGTCTAACGGACAGATGGCATGGATACGTCTGTTTGTCACTTAGTGACACCTTAACTTTCCCCGTCGGCATTCTTTTCGTCTAGTATTTTGCTCACCATCCCATGTCATCATTTCTTAATCAGTTCTCTATTCAAATCGGCCGACCTTTTGATAATTGTTACGTGGCTTAGGCCAGCGAGAGGAGTCATGAGTGGACTTCTTTCTCTTTTAAGCTCATTTCTCAGTCCAAGTCCCTCTGACTAATGGGTAACTGGGCGACGGTACTTACCGCGGTTCCCTAGCCCTCGTCAATCTTTCCTTCCATCTTTCCTATCTTTCTTCTACTTCCACAACTTCATCTGTTATTATCTTCTGCGGTAGCCTCCTTATACATCTTTTGAATTCCTGTCACGTGGACTCGGAGTCTGGTTAACAGGCGTATATCGCCTGACTCTGCGCGAGTCCACGTGGACAGTGGATATGGCATTCCTTTTCGGTTTAATTTACTTCTGATCATTTTGAGTAGCATGGGTGAGTGGTTGCCTGACCGTTGAACCGGCACCGACTTAGCTAACAGGCGTCATATCGCCTGGCTATGCGACCGGGGTCGACGGCCTGGTTATCCACCCGCCCCCGTCATTGGCCATTCCGACACATCGCCTTCCTGGATATCAACAGGGGGTTGACCAGTCGTGGTGAGGTGTCGGAACGGTCACAGTAAACTTCTAGGGAGGCTTCTATCTCTTCTTCTTCTCCTTCTTGGTCACTGGGAATCTGCCATGAGGGGGGTTTCCCAAAATCGATATGGGGACTCGACGGTGAAAATGGGGATAGGCACTAGACTGTCCCCATCTCCGGCGTCGATCCCATGAATGTAAGCACTAGGTGTCTGGCGAGGCTGGTGTCACGCGGCTTAAGATAAGCCGCCTGTCACCGGCGCCGTGAGCCACCGATGCCTTGGGGAGGACGTCCTGCGTCTGAGGGCCATCCCCACCATAACAAACAAACAACAAAATATAATTTTTTTATAAACGAAAAGTATGAATACTTATTTAAATAAGGGAATTGTCGGTACTGGTAAATTGTCTTGCGATTTTCTCTCAATTATATTTTCTTATGATGTTATACCAAAAACAAAAAGTTGTTTTGGGCCTTTATATGCTTTAGATTCTTTTTTTTAAATTTAAAATGTTTGATTAATCTTCTCTGTAGCCGAAAATCTTTTTCTCTACGCACTTATATAACAAATATGACAACATTAAACTGTTGGTGATTAACAGGTAAGACTGATTGGTTTTGAATTTGTATTCGTACACCTTTGCTGCAATCCAACCTCTTATATATTTTAGAATTTTATACCTATGAAAATTAAATTTTCTTTACATGCAATATAAGCGTTTTATCTATAGTGCCCATTAGCGGTTGCGGCCGATACCAAATTACCCACACTCCGTTTAAGAGGTTCAATATCTCCATCTTCCGTGTTACCATTGCTGGCTTGTGGTAGTTGTGGCAAATTTCCCTCGCGACAAAACAGTCTACGTTTTTCATTATGCCTACTACGCGTGCAGGGGCAAATACTGCTCCACCCTCAGACGACGGTGAACCATCTGATGAAGCTCGGCCTGGTGCGGAGTCCGGTGAGCCTGATCATGATGCCCCATTGGAGGCTCTGATCGAACAAGTGGCAAGTCTGAAACAAGAACTGAGCAGAATGCAAGATCGTTACGAACAGATGTCGCAACTACGCCCAAACCGAGCCAGCCTGGGAGAACCATCAACACTCAACCGCCCTAGTTCTGCTTCCATCGAGCCAGACCCAGCTGGAATCCCCCACCGCACCTCCAGCACAGGTGACCGCCCTAGCTTACAGTACGATCGATCAGGGCCCTCCTTTAAGCGGAAATCCCCTGTTCTAGGATGGAACATAAAGTTTTCAGGTCGGCCGGGAGAGATCTTGGCCGAGGAATTTCTCTACCGAACCGAAGCTAGAGCTCGGGATGAGGAAATCTTAAACTCAGAGCTAACTCGAAACATTGTAGCTCTTCTGTCAGGCCCCGCCGAAGACTGGTACTGGACCCAATTCCGTCGACACCATCCTAATCCTATGTGGTCTGAATTTAAAACTAGCTTGCTCGACCAATTTGGAGGGCGTGAAACCGACTACCAGATTATTAAAGAACTCTTGGAGACCAAACAATTGGGTCAGTCCTACGATGTATACGCCGCCAAAATGTTGGCACTTTCGAATCGCTTATCAAGGCCAATGCCCTCCGCCGAGCTGGTACAGATTGTCATGTCCAACCTTAGTTCCTCCCTAGGGGCGGTAATGGGGTCAATATATGACAATATGCGCCAGCTTCGCGAAGCGTGCATTCGAGTGGAAAGGTGGCAGCGAGCAAAGAAGGAAGAAGGGCGTCACCAGTATAAGGTACATGAATTAGACGATTTAAACTCACGACAACGTGTCACAGCGTACCCGGATGAAGAGTACGACCAATCACCCGCCATTGACGAAATCAAGGTTGCCCAGGTAGCAAGACGGCCAGTCAATTGCTGGAATTGCCGGCAAGAAGGTCACACCTTCACCGAGTGCACTTCGCCGGACCGAAGAGTATTCTGCTATCGCTGCGGCAGACCAGAGGTTTATACCCCTACTTGTCCGAAGTG
Organism: Thereva unica; assembly: GCA_949987705.1. Lineage (NCBI taxonomy): Eukaryota > Metazoa > Arthropoda > Insecta > Diptera > Therevidae > Thereva > Thereva unica. The sequence goes on from OX465283.1 coordinate 113,542,157, forward strand.
TTCGGGAAACTCGAACCAGGGTGCGAGGCCTCGCAGAGACCCGCGCCCGATTTAGTCTCTGATCCTCCCTCTCCGAGACCTGTCTCACCATCTAGTACGACGAATTGTCCCGACCTGCCGTCGGTAGAACCTTTGCCAACCTTCCCTACTCCAGAAGCTAGACTTTCTTTCATACGCCGATGGACAAATTACCACCAGGTCCGTAAACGAATCTTCAGCGAAAACAACGACGTTCATAGACCAGTCAAGGTCCCGCGTATACGCCTAAGGGCTAACGAAAAACGACAAATGGCTAACATGGCTATTTCAGCTATAATTAATGACGTCCCGGATGAGCGGCCGTTTATGAATGTCCAAATTTTGGGCGAAAGTATAACCGGATTATTAGACAGCGGCGCAAGCATGAGTTGCCTGGGAAGAGGGGCAGAGTCGTTCCTCCAGAATCACCCAGAAGCACAGCTACGCCGTTTGCACACCTCTGTCCAAGTGGCTGACGGCACCCCTAAAGGGATAGTAGGCTACATCACAGTCCCTGTGACTTACGGGGCACGCACTTCGCTTTTGAATATATTTATAGTCCCTAGCTTGTTACAGCGGTTATACCTTGGAATAGACTTTTGGAAGGCCTTTAACTTGGCCCCACATCTAATTGGCGAAATACAGTTAGGCCCCACTCAGGATCCAAACTGCCATCGCCTTGCGGAAGCCCAGCAGGTGCGATTGAATCAGGCTAAGGCGCGGTTCCCGTCTTCGGACACCTGCGGCCTCGGCAAGACACACTTGGAACAGCATGTTATCGACACTGGCGAGGCGGTGCCTATTAAGCAGAGGCACTACCCAGTCTCTCCTGCCATCCAGACCCTCATGTATGGGGAGGTCGATCGCATGCTGAGTCTAGGTGTGATTGAAGAGAGCAACAGCCCATGGAACTCACCTGTAGTCCTGGTTCGAAAGCCTGGCAAAGTACGGCTTTGCCTGGACTCCCGCAAGGTGAATGCAGTTACGGTGAAGGACGCATATCCATTGCCACACATCGACGGTCTTTTGGGACGGTTACAGGACACTAAGTATATCTCCGCTATAGATCTAAAGGATGCCTTCTGGCAGATTCCGTTAGATGAAAAATCTAGGGAAAAGACCGCTTTCACAGTCCCAGGCAGGCCGTTGTATCAGTTCACGGTGATGCCGTTCGGACTGTGCAACGCGCCACAGCGCATGTGCCGCCTGATGGACAAGGCCATCCCAGGCTCGTTGCGGGAAAATGTGTTTGTCTATTTGGACGATTTATTGGTAGTATCCCCAGACTTTGATACGCACGTCACGCTGCTGGAACGAGTCGCCTCCTGCCTCTGCTTTGCTGGCTTAACCGTGAACCTGGCCAAAAGCCGGTTCTGCGTAAAGGAGGTAAAATACTTGGGTTTCATTATTGGGGACGGAACACTCAAGACAGACCCGGACAAGGTGGCTGCCATCAGAGATTTCCCGACACCAAGGTCGACCAAGCAGGTGAGGCGCTTTTTAGGCATGACGGGATGGTATAGGCGATTCATAGGCAACTATGCGAGCATCGCCTCTCCCATCACGGACTGCCTGAAGGCTGCCAAATTTACTTGGACCGACGAGGCCCAACAGGCCTTCACGGAGTTGAGGAAATCGATGATGTCAGCTCCCTTGCTAGTCACCCCGGACTTCACCCGTCCTTTCTTTATCCAGTGTGACGCAAGCAAGACAGGGGTTGGAAGCGTTTTGTTCCAAAAGCATGGCGATGACGAACACCCCATCGCGTATTTTTCGAAAAAACTCAATAGTGCTCAGCGCAATTATTCAATAACAGAACTGGAGTGCTACGCAGCGGTCTTAAGCGTAAAAAAATTCAGAGCATACGTGGAAGGCCACACCTTCACCATTATTACGGACCATGCTAGCTTGAAGTGGCTTATGAGCCAGGCAGACTTAAGCGGCTGACTGGCTCGATGGAGCTTAAAACTCCAGGGATTCCAATTTTCAATAGAGCACCGTAAGGGTAGCCAGAACGTGGTGCCGGACGCCTTATCGCGCGTCGACTGCGTGGACGATTTGTCCTTCTGTCGGGATGTGGACCTGTCGTCTGCCGCCTTCAGATCGACGGACTACCAGCGTCTCGCGGGTCAAATCAGCGAGCAGGCTGGCCGGTTTCCCGATCTCCAGGTGTCAGATGGATACGTGTTCCACCGTTCGACCCCACGTACTGGCGACCCCGTAACGGATGACCTGAGTTGGAAATTGTGGATCCCGGAGGAACTCACTGCTTCCCTAGTTGAGTCCGCTCATGCCCCACCACAAGCTTCCCATGGCGGTATTGGTAAAACCTTGCATCGGTTACGTGAAAAGTATTTTTGGCCGTCCATGGCAAGTCAAGTCCGGGAATATATCACTCGGTGTGATGTCTGCAAGGAGTCCAAGGCCCCCAATACCTCCCTACGACCGCCGATGGGTAAGGCAATGGAAACGCACCGACCCTTTCAATTTCTGTATGTTGATTACTTAGGCCCTTACCCCAGATCTAAGAAGGGACACACCGCCGTATTAGTAGTACTAGATGCCTTCAGCAAGTACCCTTTCCTTCATCCCGTCACCTCAGAAACGTCGAAGGCGGCCACTGAATTCCTAGAACACCGTATTTTCCACGCGTTTGGAGTGCCCGAAGTAATATTCACCGATAACGGGCGACACTTCACGTCTAAAGAGTTTGAAAAGCTGATGAATGATTACGGGGTTAAACATCTGCGAACACCTATATATTCCCCTCACCCGAACGCCTCTGAACGTATTAGCCGCAATTAGAGCTTATCTGTCCGAGGACCATCGAGAGTGGGCAAACCACCTATCAGCCATAGAATGTGCACTCCGCAGTTCCCACCATGAATCCATAGGAATGTCTCCGTACCAAGCCCTATTCGGATATCATATGATCCTTCACGGAACAACATATCCGTTGTTAACCAAACTAGGGGCCCTGCAGGATGGGAATATTTCGGTACTTCCTTTGGTTGACCGTCAGCAATTACTGCGTGAACGAGTCGAACGGAAGCTGGCAGAAGCACACCTGCGTCACCAAAAGTCTTATGACCTACGATGTCGAGTGATTAGCTTCGACCCAGGACAGATAGTGTTCAGGAGAACCTTCCCAGTGAGTAATAAGGCAGATGGGTTTAACGCGAAGTTGGCAGCCAAATTCCTAAAGGCGCGAGTGAAAAGAAAAGTTGGACACAGCCGTTACGAATTAGAAGATTTCACCGGACGGTCGTTAGGTATATACCATGCAAAAGACATTCGTCGATGACCAATACCTGTCATCGAAGTAAGCAAATCCGAGTCGCCCTAATAAGGCATCTCGCCGGCTTCACCGGTCAACTGATAGGGTACCTTTAATCCGCTTAGGTTGCTAGATAGCTTCTCTGGCGGTGGTACACCTCCTTGGTTTTCCTTGGTCGTCTGGGACCAAGTTTCAATGTTAGAATTTATACTGAGGCTGCCAGACCAGTTCTCGCAGGGGCACAGTCGCCTCATCTTTTTCTTCTCTCTTTTTCTCCCACCCTGAGCTTGAGTAAACCTAAGCGGGCGAAGGTATTTACCGCGATGCCTTGGCCCTTGTCACTTCTTCTTTTCAGCTCTCCTATCCTTCTTCTCTTTCAACAATTTTACCTTTTCAAATCTTTTTGCGGTAGCCTCCGCATATAATCACTCCCTGTCAGGCTGGCCCGGAAGCTGGCTAACAGGCGTCACATCGCCTGGCACTGTGCGGGCCTGATCTGACAGCTGTCCCTCATCTTGTCCTTTATCTATTAAATAGTTTGGTCGGACGGACCCCTTAGCACCTGGCTTCCACCGTCTGGGTTAACAGGCGTTTTACCGCCTGACCTTGCGAAAAGTCTAGTGCCAAAGGTTTAATTGAAGTGTGTTTTTGGTGGGATCTGGTTGCAGGTGGCTGCTGTTCATCTGGCCAGATTGTTTGGTTCGCCTGGTGGCAATTGTGTTCGTTGTATAAGATCCGTCCGATCCCGGTTGTGGACGGTCTGTCGACCGCCTTCCTGGCTTTCAGCGGCACCCGCTGACCAGTCGTGGTAGTATGACCGCACGGTCCCCTTAGCGGAGGTTTCTTTCTCACACCTTCTTCTTCTACACCTTCTTTTTCTACATGGTCTTCGTCATCCCGCTTCGCCTTGGGAGGGGAGGTTCCCAGACCCGAAGATATGCCATTGATGTCCAACCAACACCAGCAGGACTAGGTCCGCCCGAGTATGGAGCCGACAATCCAGACACATATCAGGCTCATGAGGCTCAGCGACCCTATAAGACGCTCGCCTAAGAGAGCACGGGAGATATGCAGAGTTGGGACTCCTCCCGACGGAACGAAACGTCTCTCGTGCCACACTCACTAGGGAGCGCATGGTGTAATCGACATTGACAAACCAAGTCGCGGCCGTTGACGAGCGTCGTTGTCCGAGACGATTGCCCATACTCGAGGAACTTCATGATGATGCGGACAATGTAGAAGCGTTCACAGTGGTGTCGCTTGAACTTAACCCCTCCGGGGGCGGGGCGGAATGACGTAGACCCGTAGCCCGAATCTAACAAGTAAAGCCCGTCTAGCTCAGGGAATAGAACATGAGCCTCTGTCTCAGGGAGTGGGTGAGCCACACGTTGGCCAAAATACCACCAAATCAGGCCCCCGTTTGTTTCTCTTCGCGTCCCCTCTCACCTGACGCATCAAGGTGACGCGTGTTGTAACGGTCGCCATCTGTAAAGGCAAATAACAAAAACCCGATAAAGGCACTAACACCATCGCCTATCAAAAACAAATTCCTTTTCTTCTCGCTGGTTAACCAAAATATAGAAAACACCCTAACAACAATGCCTACCACCAAAGAAAAATGTTTTTTCTCTGCACGTTAAACAAATGTAACCGGTATACTACATGGCAACCCGGCATTCATCGTTGAGCAATTCTTTTCATGCCCATCTGCAGTCATCCCGCTTCTTAGACCAAAAAAAAAATGCGTACCACCACACCCACAATCGTCAAATCCGACATCCATAAATTCTGATATTATACTTTTACACGCAAATTACAAAACTCCGAAAAACAATCCCGATATCCAACAACACAATTTTAAATAGCACACACACAAACAAATATGCAATAGAATACGCAACAGGAATGCGGGTAACGGGACGTTTTTTTGCCTTCGATCGAAAAATCGCCTGATCCGGCGATTGATGGGAGAATTTTTGGTGATTTTGCGGGAGTCAAGTTTTGGATCGGGGTAGAAGAGTTGTTCTCGGGAGCGAAAAGTGTTAAATATTGAAAAAAATTAAGATTACTTTTAAAATTCCTTAAGAACGAGGCAGTCAAGTTTTGGATCGGGGTAGAAGAGTTGTTCTCGGGAGCGAAAAGTGTTAAAAATTGAAAAAAATTAAGATTACTTTTAAAATTCCTTAAGAACGAGGCAGTCAAGTTTTGGATCGGGGTAGAAGAGTTGTTCTCGGGAGCGAAAAGTGTTAAATATTGAAAAAAATTAAGATTACTTTTAAAATTCCTTAAGAACGAGGCAGTCAAGTTTTGGATCGGGGTAGAAGAGTTGTTCTCGGGAGCGAAATGTTGGAGCTTAAGCGTTAGATATTGCAAAATTAAGTATTACTTTTAAACTGAAGAATAAGTGAAGTAAAGAGATTTAATCTATATGGTTTAATATAACATACTTTTATATAATGAATACTTAAATAATAAACATAAAAGCTTTTAAAATACACGTGCTTTCGGGGATAATATATGCTTTTATTGCCGCTTATACTATTATTTACTGAGACTTTTTATGTAACATTTAAAAAAATGAGATTTAATCTATATGGTTTTAATATAATATACTTTTATATAATGAATACTTAAATAATAAACATAAAAGCTTTTGTTTATATAGTGAATACTTAAATAATAAACATAAAAGCTTTTAAAATACACGTGCTTTCGGGGATAATATATGCTTTTATTGCCGCTTAAATTATTATTTACTGAGACCTTTTTCTGTAACATTTAAAAATGAGATTTAATCTATATGGGTTTAATATAACATACTTTTATATAATGAATACTTAAATAATAAACATAAGAGCTTTTAAACTACACGTGCTTTCGGGGATAATATATGCTTTTATTGCCGCTTATATTATTATTTACTGAGACCTTTTTCTGTAACATTTAAAAATGAGATTTAATCTATATGGGTTTAATATAACATACTTTTATATAATGAATACTTAAATAATAAACATAAGAGCTTTTAAACTACACGTGCTTTCGGGGATAATATATGCTATTATTGCCGATTATACTATCATTTACTGAGACTTTTTATGTAACATTTAAAAATGAGATTTAATCTATATGGTTTTAATATAATATACTTTTATCTAATGAATACTTAAATAATAAACATAAAAGCTTTTATTTATATAACGAATATTTTATTAATAAACATAAAAGCTTCTAAAATACACGTGAGCTTTCAAATAACCTAAAATTTCGATATAACCATGTGTCATTGAATTAATGAGAACGTCCTATATATAAAACGTGCTTCTGGGATACGCATATCTTTATTGCCAACTATAACTTTCATATAATTTGATTGGTAATATAACATAAATAGAGATATAATCCATATGGTTTGAATAATAACATATTTTTCGTACAACGAATACTCTAATAATTAATATAAATTTTTTTAAACTAAGTATGAACTGCATATGATAATAACAAAAATTTGAAACTTTAAAATAACATTTAATAAAATCATTTAAACTTATACTGAATAAACACCCGATATAATATAAACGGTAACTTATGAATTTTAAATACTTAAAACCCGAGACGATGGCCGTCTAATCAACCCGAATGTGAGGAAACCCCCGAGATGTAGGATGCCCTCGTTAAGGTAAGTGCTTACCATTTGAACCCGATTGGTGTTTGTGAATCCCCTTAGTAAATGGCAGTGTAACCGGTGACCATCTCTCTCCCCTGGTTTCCTGGCCCCCTCTTGTTGGCCTCGGTAGGTTTATTTCTCCGCCACTGCCGCCCCCTTTTAACTTTTTCGTATGCAGGCACGAGTTTTAGTTTTGTTTGAACTGTCACCCTCCAGCATCCCTGTACCGCGAACCCCACCCCATCCGGCGAGCTAGTTTGCGCACCGCACGTCGTGCCGACGATCGGTGCAGCGGATGCTACAATTTCGGCAATCACCCTAGGCGGTCAAGCCTACCCAGTCACCTTCTTCTGCCCCTTTCTCCCAAAGTATCTTTTTGTGTAAAGCGAGTCTTGCGCATCCTTACCGAGATGTGTGTACTTTCCTACTTCGTGCTATGGCACACCCACTCCAGACAGTTACAAATAATAAAAAAATAAAGAATTTTAAAATTTCGTTATAGTTAAAATGTTATTATGTTACTAGCTCGTTCTGATGTTCACTTGTTAAAATATTGATACTAATAATTAAAAAAAATTAAAAAAATAAAAACGAAGTTAAGATGAGATATGTTGCTTAATAAAAGAGCACAAAAGTAATAAAGTTGAGGGATATGCCAGAGGATGAGGCATCAGAGATTTTAAAAAGAATTACATAGAATAAAGGCGAATATAAAAAAGGCGCCATATAAAATAAGAACGACAGAGAGACTGTTGAGAAGAAGAGTTGAATTGAATGAGCTAGAAATACGAATTAACGCTGTAGAAAGTAATGAAGGTACACTGACAGAATTTAGAACAGTGTACAAAGAAACAGATGAAATAATAAAGTACCAGTTGAGTGTAATATTAACTGAGGAGAAGGAAACAAACTCAGAAGGAGGGCAAGATACCTTGAGTGATAGGGCTTCAGAAGTTTCGATTATAAATTTGAATCAGCAGGAAGGCAACAGTATGGGGACTCTAGACCCATTCAAGATATTAAAATTGGTACCTACTTTTGACGGTGAAGAAAAGGAACTGACCAACTTCATCAATACCGTTGAAATTATAGGAGAAACATTAAAAGATGACCCGGAGAGGGTAAAACTAGTGCAATTGGTGCTAAAAGCACGGATCACAGAGAAGGTCAGAATAAAGATTGGAGCAAGTACTCCGCAAGGCATAGTTGGATTTAAGATATTGTTCGAGAAACATTTTAGGGTGAAACGCAATCCCTTAAGTATACAAAATGAGTTATCAAGGATTCAACAAGGAGGTCAGACGGTTCAAAGCTTTGCGACCAAGATACAAAATTTAATAGCACAACTGAATGACGTGCAAATAACAGAGCATGGTGAAGATAGTCGAAAACTGATTAATGCTCTAAATGACAAATCGGGATTGAATGCTTTTCAGGCAGGTCTAAGAGAACCTTATAAGACAGCAGTATTTGCAGCGATGCCAGAAAATTTAGACAAGAATAGCCACTGAAATAGAAGCGGTGAATGACATTAACGAAATGTTCCACCATGGTAGAGCTGACAGAGGAAGAAATGGGAATGAAGAATTTTATAGGAATAACTGGCAGAGCAATCGGAATAATAAGTTCAAGAATGAATATTTAGGAAATCAGAAATTCAGTAGGAACTGGGTTAATGATAGTAACAAATATAGTTATAAAGGGACTGGATACTTCGATAAGAGGAATTCTGCAGAAATAAAAAGGAATACGCTCAATGGTAAGCGAGAGAGACAGCCCGATATGCAAGGACACTATGCGGAGCAAAGGTATAACAGAGGTTATAACTCAAAAAATTACACAAGAAGAATCAATATAGTCGATTCGGGAAACGAACAAATCCCCAATGAAGATGATGGTTCAGTATTAGATGAAAATACGAATTTCAGAAATGCAAAGATGTTTTCATATAACTATCAACGTATGAATAATTATATAACTGCTAAAATAATAGGTATAAATAAACCAGTAAAATTTTTGATAGATTCAGGAGCAGATATATCAATAATCAAAAGAAACTTGATAAAGAATGTTCAAATTGATAAGTACGATATATGCAGATTAATAGGCCTTACAGCAAGCGATACGTACACAATAGGAGTGGTTGAAACGAAAATTTTGATTGAAGGGGAAGAGATTAAGCAGAGACTACACGTGGTATCTGATGATTTACCTATTGGTACAGATGCGATATTAGGAAGAGACTTTCTGTGCAAAAATAAGTGCAAGCTAGATTTTGAAACATTCACGATAACGATTGTAGTAAAAGATCGGGACATCATAGTACCACTTAACAATTATATACCTCAACATGACAGCATAATGATTCCGACAAATGCGGACATGAAAATAATCACGAGGGCAACGACAAAAAGGAATAGTAGTAAAGACGTTAAAGAAAAAGAATCGCAACAGTTGGCGAAAAGTACACAGCTGCATATGTGGGAATGTGCTTCAATTTCCGAGACAAAGAATGTAGTTAAGCTGAGATTTGAAATAACAAGAGAAAATAATAAAGATAAAATAATACAAAATGAGAAAAAGATTGCAAAAGAAGCACGCATAGCCATAAAGTTAAATAAAGAAAAGAATGAAATCATAATAGAGCTTAGTGAAAATCCGAAAGCAAACTTGGAGTTACTTCTGGAGAAGCTAATGCTATTTACGAAAAATCACAAAATTGAAAAGCTAGCCTTAGCAAATAATGAGATAATTTTTAAAAAAATAAATAAAGAAGAATTAATGAGAATTTATAACAAGATGGAACAGAATGATAATAAAAGGTTAGATATACTAGTCTAGGGTAGCAAGTGAAGAAGAACAGAGAAAAATAATCGAAGACTATCATAATTCTCCGATCATAGGAGGACATTCAGGAATTAAATGGACGATAAACAAAATGAAGCAAAGATATTGTTGGAAAGATTTGGCCAAAATGGTAAAAGAATATGTAAACAGTTGCGAAGTGTGTAAAAGAAACAAACAGGTAGCAAATACAAAAGAAAGAATGCAGATAACAGAAACCCCGAGCACCAGCTTTGAATTACTAACGATGGACACAGTAGGGCCATTGAGACAAGCGAAATACTATAGGTATATTCTGACAATACAATGTGAACTCACTAAGTACAGCATAGCAATACCAATTGAAAATAAAGAGGTAGAGCACTGGTAGAGAATCTCATACTAAGATTTGGAACGTTTAAAACCATTAGAACAGACATGGGAACTGAATTCATGAACTCAACTTTTAAGAAGATCTGTGAGACGTTGAGCATAAGTCACGTCAATTCAACGCCGTACCATCACGAGACGTTAGGATCAATAGAACGTAATCATAGAACTCTAAATGAATACTTGTTATCATTCAGTCAGAGTCAAGATTGGGATGAGTGGTTACAATATTATACCTTCTGCTACAATATCACACCGCATACTGATACAAATATATCACCGCATGAATTGGTATTTGGCAAGATGGCAACTCTACCGGATAGCATAGTACAAGAAAAACTGGCACCATTATATAATTTAGAAGATTATGCTGCTGAACTGAAATGGCGTCTCAAACAGGCGCATGCAACGGCAAAGAAGCTACTTGAGAAAGGAAAACAAAAAAGAAAAATATTATATGATGCAGATGCACGTCCACTGCAGGTAGCAGTAGGGGATAAAGTGTGGTTAAAAGCAGGCAATAGAAGAAAGTATGAATCACCGTTCGAAGGACCATATGAAGTAAAAGATGTTAAAAATACAAACATAAAAATTAAGATAGGAGATGAAATCAAAGAAGTCCATAAGAATAGAATAAAGAAAGCATAAAAAATTAAAACAAAGAAAACAAAATTTGAAGGATGACCAAAACTGAAAATGAATAAATAATATGAAAAATTTTACCTTGAGAGGAAACATTTTTCTCCTGAACCGTTGGGGGTGAGGTGCCAGCATAACCTCATAGATACAGTCGGATTCACACTGGAGTAATAATACTAGTTTAAGGTATTTTATATAGAAAACTAGATTGCAATCATTGTATATAGATATAAGTGAGTAGGCCTAGTCAGGATAGTATATAATAGTATATAAGAATAGTACATAAGAATCCCTACTATAAATACGAGGGAATTTTGTATAGGAGTCAGTCATTGTTGGAAATCGGAAGGGCAAATCAACACCTGTATACAATTTCCCAGCAACAGCAGCCGGATGCAACTCCCAGCAACAACAGCCGTATACAAATCGCTAGCAACAGCCATATGCAAGCAACAACAGCCGTAAACAAATCGCCGTATGCAAATTCCCAGCATCAGCAGCATCCGAAGGTTTCTCGGGACGACGACGTCGATCGGCACTGAGCAAGGAGCCTTGATAGAAAATACCCGCGATCAGAAGAAGCAGTCAAAAAAGGGAGATCACAGCGAGCAGTCATCGCTCAGCATCTGTGGCATGCTGCCTCAATCCATTACTAAGTAAAATAAAGAACGTAGAAAGTACAGCCGCGTGTTTCATTCCATATTCTAATTATCAACGTTGGAGTCTCCCCGCAGTTATTACGGTTAAAGTAAAACCGTTCAAGTTGCACCCCAAGGAACTCTCGGCAAAGGTGGAAATATACCAGAAAAAGTTATCCAGCACCCCATCCCCCATTCTACCCCAAAACATGGTCCTTCGAGCCGGATTTAACTTGAGAGGTATGTAAAGGTTTTTGCATGAGTAGTTTCTTATTTTTGTTCTTTTAATAATTTATCCATGAAGTACGGAAAGTTCTAAGGGTCAATTTTCATGTGTTCGAAGTGATATAATAGTGATAAAAAAAAAAGCCCAAAATGTTATTCTCAAAGCCTCAAATAAAAGTGGAATTTCTGTCAGGTAGCACGCAAAAAAAACGGGTCCTTTGATTTTAGCACGTGTAATGAGAGAGCGGTAAAAATCGGTTCCGATAATAGCGGTATCTTCTTTCAAGGCCCAACGAAAGGAATGAATAAAGAAAAAGGAATTTACCGGTTTATGAAACAAATTAAACTCTTTTGTGAAGTATATTAAACAATTTTGAATTCTGATAAAAATAAATTTCACGTGTTCCATATTTAAAATTTTGGCTCTTTATACACAAAGAAAGAATTCAAATTATTATTGTTGAAGTAGATTCCACGTGTTAAGGATGAAATTTTGGCTGAAAACAATTAAGGTTAAATAATTTTTTGAAGATAATTTCCACGTGTCCATATATAGTTTTTTGCTTTCTTTATAACCAAAGAAAGGGATAAGAATATTATTTTGAAATAAATTACGTATTACAGATGAAATTTTGGCTGAAAACAATTAAGGTTAAATAATTTTTTGAAGATAATTTCCACGTGTCCATATATATAGTTTTTTGCTTTCTTTATAACCAAAGAAAGGGATAAGAATATTATTTTGAAATAAATTACGTATTACAGATGAAATTTTGGCTGAAAACAATTAAGGTGAAATAATTTTTTGAAGATAATTTCCACGTGTCCATATATAGTTTTTTGCTTTCTTTATAACCAAAGAAAGGGATAAGAATATTATTTTGAAATAAATTACGTATTACAGATGAAATTTTGGCTGAAAACAATTAAGGTTAAATAATTTTTTGAAGATAATTTCCACGTGTCCATATATATAGTTTTTTGCTTTCTTTATAACCAAAGAAAGGGATAAGAATATTATTTTGAAATAAATTACGTATTACAGATGAAATTTTGGCTGAAAACAATTAAGGTTAAATAATTTTTTGAAGATAATTTCCACGTGTCCATATAAGTATATAGTTTTTTGCTTTCTTTATAACCAAAGAAAGGGATAAGAATATTATTTTGAAATAAATTACACGTATTACAGATGAAATTTTGACTGAAAACAATCAAGGTTAAATAATTTTGGAAGATAAATTCCACGTGTCCACATATAAAATTTTTGCTTTCTTTATAACCAAAGAAGGAGTTAAGGTTCCTAGTTTTGAAGTAAATTCCCCGTGTTATAGATTTGAAGATTTTGGCTTTCTTATACTCAAAGAAGGAGTTAAGGCTCTTAGTTGTTGAAGTAAATTCCCCGTGTTATAGATTTGAAGATTTTGGCTTTCTTATACTCAAAGAAGGAGTTAAGGCTCTTAGTTGTTGAAGTAAATTCCCCGTGTTATAGATTTGAAGATTTTGGCTCTCTTATACTCAAAGAAGGAGTTAAGGCTCTTAGTTGTTGAAGTAAATTCCCCGTGTTATAGATTTGAAGATTTTGGCTTTCTTATACTCAAAGAAGGAGTTAAGGCTCTTAGTTGTTGAAGTAAATTCCCCGTGTTATAGATTTGAAGATTTTGGCTTTCTTATACTCAAAGAAGGAGTTAAGGCTCTTAGTTGTTGAAGTAAATTCCCCGTGTTATAGATTTGAAGATTTTGGCTTTCTTATACTCAAAGAAGGAGTTAAGGCTCTTAGTTGTTGAAGTAAATTCCCCGTGTTATAGATTTGAAGATTTTGGCTTTCTTATACTCAAAGAAGGAGTTAAGGCTCTTAGTTGTTGAAGTAAATTCCCCGTGTTATAGATTTGAAGATTTTGGCTTTCTTATACTCAAAGAAGGAGTTAAGGTTCTTAGTTGTTGAAGTAAATTCCCCGTGTTATAGATTTGAAGATTTTGGCTTTCTTATACTCAAAGAAGGAGTTAAGGCTCTTAGTTGTTGAAGTAAATTCCCCGTGTTATAGATTTGAAGATTTTGGCTTTCTTTATACTCAAAGAAGGAGTTAAGGTTCTTAGTTGTTGAAGTAAATTCCCCGTGTTATAGATTTGAAGATTTTGGCTTTCTTTATACGCAAAGAAAGAGTGAAGGTAGAAGTTGAAATAAATTCCCCGTGTTATAGATTTGAAACCTTTGGCTTTCTTTTCTACTACAAGAAAGAGTTAAGGTTCTTAGTTGTTGAAGTAATTCCCCGTGTTATAGATTTGAAGATTTTGGCTTTCTTATACTCAAAGAAGGACTTAAGGCTCTTAGTTGTTGAAGTAAATTCCCCGTGTTATAGATTTGAAGATTTTGGCTTTCTTATACTCAAAGAAGGAGTTAAGGCTCTTAGTTGTTGAAGTAAATTCCCCGTGTTATAGATTTGAAGATTTTGGCTTTCTTATACTCAAAGAAGGAGTTAAGGCTCTTAGTTGTTGAAGTAAATTCCCCGTGTTATAGATTTGAAGATTTTGGCTTTCTTTATACTCAAAGAAGGAGTTAAGGTTCTTAGTTGTTGAAGTAAGTTCCCCGTGTTATAGATTTGAAGATTTTGGCTTTCCTTATACGCAAAGAAAGAGTGAAGGTTAGAAGTTTTTGAAATAAATTCCCCGTGTTACCGATTTGAATTTTTGGCTTTCTTTTCTACTCAAAGAAAGAGTTAAGGTTCTTAGTTGTTGAAATAAATTCCCCGTGTTATAGATTTGAAGATTTAGGCGTTCTTTATACGCAAAGAAAGAGTGAAGGTTAGAAGTTTTCTTTGAAATAAATTCCCCGTGTTACAGATTTGAAACCTTTGGCTTTTTATACACAAAGAAAGATTTAAGAAATAAAATACTCCCAACCATCCCCGAGACCCGTCTATCACTATGGCGACGATTTTAGAAAAAATTAAAGAACAGAAGGTATTGATAGAAGAGATGGAAAAATTCGGCATTAACCTCAAAAAATCCCCTAAAGAAAGACTTTAGAAATTAGGCCCATTAAATCCTTCCTATTACAAGAATCCGAAGCAGAGTCTGTACGAATTCTCAAAAGATTTTCCTCTAGTTCCCGTCTCCTTAAAGTAACCGCTCTGTGCAAGGAGTTTATAAGGAAATGTCGTAAGAAAGGTTCGGATCCAAAACAATCTCCGCTGAGTCCCTCTCGACTTAATGAGAGTCGAACATTTTGGATAAAGCATGAGCAGAGAAGATTCTTCTCAGAGGAAATAGATAGTCTTATAAATGGCAAGACCGTGAATCCATCCGGCAACTTACTGAATCTCAATCCCTTTGTAGATACTATCGGATTATTAAGAGTTGGGGGACGGTTAGCTCATTCTGATTTGCCGTATAATGAGAAACATCCCGTGGTTCTGCATCCTGACAGTCACCTCACTCACTTGTTTATAAGAGACGCTCATGCACTATGTCTGCATGGAGGCCTGACACTTACCTTGTCAATGCTACGGAAAACCATGTGGATTATTAACGCCCGTAAAATTGTGAAGAAACTTATTCATCAATGCATTCCGTGTTTCCGGAATTCATGTAAGGTACGAGAACAGTTGATGGGCTCCCTACCACCTGCACGCGTCCAGATAAGCCGTCCATTTACGAAGGTCGGAATAGACTATGCGGGTCCCTTTAGCCTACGCTTGTCTCACACAAGAGGGTGTCGAGTTCATAAAGGATACATAGCAATCTTTGTATGTCTATGCATCAAGGCAATCCATATAGAGGTTGTTAGCGACCTCACAACAAAGGCATTCCTCGCTGCCTTCACTCGGTTCGTCGCGCGCCGTGGCCTATGTCAAGATGTTTATTCCGATTGCGGAACCACATTCATCGGCGCTCACAACCAACTCGAGAAAGAAATCAAACGAGCCATTAAAGAGGGCAGTCATCACACAGCTAACGCCTTCAGCGTCCAAGGCATATGTTAGCACTTCATACCTCCTGCAGCTCCCCACTTCGGGGGCTTATGGGAAGCCGGGGTGAAGTCGATCAAATACCACCTAAAACGCATATCCGGAAACGTTCCTCTTACCTACGAGGAAATGACAACCCTTCTTAGTCAAGTAGAAGCTTGCCTCAATTCGCGTCCTCTTTGCCCGCTCACCGATGATATCAATGACACTAGGGCTCTCACTCCCGGACATTTTCTGATTGGCGATGCTCTTCTAGCACCTCCGGAAGAAGACCTCCTTCCTTGTAAACTCAACGTCCTTAATAGGTGGAATTTAGTTCAACGTCTTAAACAAGAATTTTGGCGATCTTGGAGTTCTGAGTATTTATCCAGGCTCCAGCAGCGACCGAAGTGGCTCAAGAGCTCAAAGAATATAAAAATCGGTGATCTCGTCCTTATTAAATCAGAAAATCTTCCTTCTAATCAATGGGCTTTGGGCAGAATTATACAAGTACACCCGGGAAATGACCATCTAATACGTGTAGTCACAATAAAAACGCAAAACGGCGAATATAAACGCCCAATCACTAAAATCTGCTTGCTACCTAGTGAATCCGCTTGTCCGATGCAGTCATCGAGAGAATAATGTAGGCGCAACCACTTAAAACATATGAAATTATAACCCTTTAACACTTTGTATTTAAGCATACTAATATAACTAGTTTTACCATGCAAACCCTTTACTGCTTATCAAATGTTTTTTCCTCCTTTCATGTCAAACACCCACACCAATGGAGTTACGCCGAAGGACGTAAATAATCAAATAAAGACAACTAAATCCGGAGTAAAAGGCAACCTATAGAACCAGAAGGCAACACTATTTCGAAACCACGTTTCAAGGCGGGGGAGAATGTTGGAAATCGGAAGGGCAAATCAACACCTGTATACAATTTCCCAGCAACAGCAGCCGGATGCAACTCCCAGCAACAACAGCCGTATACAAATCGCTAGCAACAGCCATATGCAAGCAACAACAGCCGTAAACAAATCGCCGTATGCAAATTCCCAGCATCAGCAGCATCCGAAGGTTTCTCGGGACGACGACGTCGATCGGCACTGAGCAAGGAGCCTTGATAGAAAATACCCGCGATCAGAAGAAGCAGTCAAAAAAGGGAGATCACAGCGAGCAGTCATCGCTCAGCATCTGTGGCATGCTGCCTCAATCCATTACTAAGTAAAATAAAGAACGTAGAAAGTACAGCCGCGTGTTTAATTCCATATTCTAATTATCAACGTTGGAGTCTCCCCGCAGTTATTACGGTTAAAGTAAAACCGTTCAAGTTGCACCCCAAGGAACTCTCGGCAAAGGTGGAAATATACCAGAAAAAGTTATCCAGCACCCCATCCCCCATTCTACCCCAAAACAGTCATTGTTCATCAAGCAGCAAATACAGGGGGCGCAAAGGGCTTTAGCTCTTCGCTCTATTGCTAACAACAATATTAAAATAAAATACGTTATTTAAACATAAAGTTTTATTTAAAGGATAGCTTGTTCCAATCATTACACTATAATTGAATATAGCTTGTTCTGTGCTTGTATTCTTTCCCGGGTATGGTCGCATTAAATTTCTTCTAAGAGGGAATGCAGCGTCCCCGACAAAATAATATGGGAACATTCCATTTGTTTTTGGCAAAGCACTAACTTGAGGGATTGGCAGCCGACCTTCTAAAAACTGCGACCCGAATTCACAATTCCTTAAAATACCTACGAAAATAATACACATTAGTTACATAAATGATATTCAATTTATAAATGCACGTTACCTCCGTCACTTTGGCTGCCAAAACTTCCCACATGCGTAAAACAATAATTGGCATCACAAATGGAGTTTGGCCGTGGATAGCGAAGTGTTCGGACGTGTGCTGATCCGGTCCGTAAAACACGCCGCGTTAAAAAAAATATAAAATAAAATCCAAATTGTTTTTTTTGTGTGAAAGTGAAAATATCAACGTCCACAAAAAAAAAACAACAACAACATAATCAGTGGAATATACGCGCGCAGTGTAAAGCGAAGGCCTCATCACCCTTCCAAAGACAAGCGACCGACGAACAGGACAAAGTAAGTTCCCTTTGCTCCCTACCCTCACTCGATTCACGGACCTGCAAGTGTCGCGCCCAAAATCTGTCGGTCGATGAAATTTGCCCCGTTTCAAAAGGCATAACACTTTAACGCAGGCAGATTTCATTGACTCTGATGGTTGCGACGGTTGTAATTCCGGGAAATATCAATAAGAATGTGGCGAATGAGCCCGCGCAACGGAAGTCCCGTTACAGGTCATGCTTTGTTATTGACTTTTGTAACATTCGTGGACTTCATGCGAATTTCTATTTTGTTGAGTGCCACTTATCTAATTATAAACCCCCCATCTTCGCACTGAGTGAAACCCAAATATCACCCGATAATGACTTAGGTCATTACCAGGTGTCGGGGTACACTTTAGTGCACAATCTCTCCCCCCATAGGGGTACTGCCATCTATGTTAGGGATGACGTGGCTTATTATAAAATATTTTCAAGCACGACTTCAGATTTTAATTATCTTTGGATTAAAATCATTTTCAAAAGCCACGTCATATTCTTCTGCTTCCTATACAGAAGTCCTAACATAAGTAACGAAGCCTCCATTTCATCATTTGATACTATTTCCGAACAAATTTCGGGATTTTTGTCGTCCAATCCTGAGTGTGAAATTATCGTTGCGGGTGATTTCAATGTTCATAACGCAAACTGGCTGACTTACTCAAATGGCACCAGTGTTTCTGGCAAGGACGTCGAGCTCTTTGCAGACACCAATAATTTACATCAAATTGTGGATCATCCCACGAGAGTCCCTGATGTTGCCGGTCAAGGAAACTATCTCCTTGATCTTTTTCTCACTTCCCATCCAGAGCGATACTCCGTCGAAGTTGATTCACCTCTCGGCAATTCGGACCACAGTTTAATTAGCGCTAGCTTCCCATTCGAATTTCCCACCCCTCCCAAACCAGTTAGGAGAACTGTATGGCATTATGGGAAGGCAAATTGGCTGGGGCTAATTAATTTTTTCCAAGCTACTGACTGGAATCAGTGTTTCCGAACCAAAAACGTCAACTCTGCCACTATCCGTATCACTAGAATCATACAGGCAGGAATGCATTTGTACATTCCTCATTCTACTAAATCTGTGAAGGCTAGGCCCAACAGATGGTTTAATCAGGAGTGTATGCATGCAATCAGAAACAAAGAAGCCGCCTTTCGAGCTTACAAGAGCTCCCCGAGTGAATCGCTCCGTGAAGAGTATATAAAACTAAGAAATTCCTGTAAAGTCACTATCAGGAACGTCAAAAATTCATTTGACTGTAAGTTGAGAAGTAAACTCTTTAATGCAACCTCTGGTAGCAAAAACTTCTGGTCCTTGGTAAGTTCCATAAAGAAGAATTTCACTGCATCTACAACTCCTTCATTCATTCACGATAAGAAGGTGATAACAGACAGAAAAGCCAAGGCCGATTTATTAGCATCTCTGTTTGCTTCAAATTCTTCCCTACCCGAAATTGATGCGCTACCCCCAGTTCTCGAGCACAATGCTCACTTAATGGACAGGGTTTTCTTCAGGACTCGCGAGGTGTACAGGTGCCTCAAGGAGCTCGATGTCAACAAATCCACTGGACCCGATAATATACCCCCTATCGTCTTAAAACAATGCGCGTCACCTTTGGCTAAACCTCTGCGCAAACTTTTTGCCCTATCATACTCCTCCGGAGTTTACCCAGACTCTTGGAAACTCGCCCATGTTCAGCCAATTCCGAAAAAAGGTGAAGCCAGCGACCCCTTAAACTACCGCCCAATAGCAATTACTTCTATTCTCTCCAAAACCATGGAGACGATAATCAACAAAAAGCTTATGGGATATCTAGAATCCAATCTACTCATAAACGACAGACAATATGGCTTCCGCCAGAAAAGATCCACTGGCGATCTTTTAGTCTGTCTTACAGAACACCTCAGCCGTAGTCTGCATGGATCCGGCGAGTCTAGTTTGGTTGCTCTGGATATCTCCAAGGCTTTCGATAGAGTTTGGCACTCAGCCCTGTTAGCCAAACTCAAAGCTATTGGAGTCGACTCACTTCTACAGAAGTGGATCAAGAATTTCCTTTTCGGTCGTTCAATCAAAGTAGTATTGGATGGCGTCAAATCCGCATCCCACCCGATCTCGGCGGGGGTCCCCCAGGGGTCAATCTTATCACCGGCCCTATTCCTTATCTTTATAAATGACCTTCTTTCAATCCCCTCCAACCCACTTCTCAGCTTCGCTGACGACGGTACTTTACGGTACTCGTACAGCTTCGATACAAGGCAGACTCATGCCAGATCCTGTCTTGATGATCGCAAACGTATGTCCAACTCTATTAATAACGACATTGTACTCATTCTAGAGTGGGGAAAGAAGAATCGTGTTGAATTCAACCCCGCCAAAACCAAGTACTGTCTTATCTCCAAAAAGAAGTTCAACACCCCTCCACCCTTGAAAGTGAATGAAGTTCAACTAATGGCCGAACCATCCTTACACATCTTAGGCGTGACATTAGCCAAAGACTTGCGATGGAATGACCACATATTCCAAATCGCCAAACAAGGATCTCAGTGCTTGGGATTTCTTAAGAGTTGTAAGTTCCTCCTCCAGCCATCGGCCCGTGCTGTTATTTATAAATCCTACATTCGGCCTCTTCTCGAATATAACTCCCTCGTTTGGGGCGGCGCTCCAATAACAACCTTGGCATGGTTAGATAAGGTCCAAAGAAAGGCCCTTAAATTAATTGATGACGATACCGCTTGCTCCACCATCGACCCCCTCAGCCACCGTAGGAATGTAGCAGCACTGACAAAATTTTATCGCTACTATCATAGTGACTGTTCCTCCGAGCTAAACGCTCTCCTGCCTCCACGGCATTCTTATACCCGCAACACCAGATTAGCCCACTCGTCTCATTCCCTCCACCTGCAACTCCCCCTTTCACGCACTCAACAAGATATGAATTCGTTTGTTAATAGAACAACTCGGCTGTGGAATAATCTCTCGCAGTCAGTATTTCCGAGCTCCTACAACATCCAAGAGTTCAAACGCAGGGTTCATCACCACCTTCTTCAATTCCCTCCCGTTCCTTTATAACCCCTCCAACCCCCTCCCCGTACTAAGCTTACTGCTAGACATTGCACCATGACGTGGCAAATGACATGACGGACTAGTAGTACAAAGGGTGATTCCTGAGCTTAGCACTGCCACATAAAAAAAAAAAAATAATAATTGCCATTAAGACTATGCTGAAATTTTTTTTGTAATTAAAGTACTGTGATCCGGATTTTGGCGGGCATGTTATATTGATATGTTTTCCATCGAGGGCCCCTATGCAATGTGGCATATTCCATAGTAGATCAAAGTCTTCTGCTAATTGCTTGTAATCCCCGAGGGAGGGATTGCTTACATAGAAGGGACCAAGAACTTCCCAGATAAATTCACATGTTTCAAGAATTATTTCCCGCGCAGTACTATTTCCCATTTTAAAGCTCCACGCTAAGTACTGAATCGACACACCCCTTGGGAAAGGTATCTAAATTAAATTAAGATTATATTAATTTAATTTTTTTTCAAATGCACGGTTATACTCGTATTTACTTACGTTAAAGTTAATGCTAGCCGACATTCAGAAGAAATTGTTGGCCTAGTCGAGTTCTTAGAAACATAATTTGTCATCAGAGCAACAAATAATTCATATATTGCTTTCGACATCCTAGTATTTTTAAAAAATTCTTGTGGGTCAATTTCCTTCATCCTTAGGAATGTTACGACAAAATATCCATTGTAATCTCTCGACAAATTTATCTCCCGCACCCAACACGAACGTTGAACTGTTTTCATCCTGTCTTTCTTAATTTTCCTATGCAGTTTATACACCTCGTACAACAAACGCAACCGCTTTAGTTGTTTTTGCGAATTCATTTTATACGTCTCAATATTTTTTCTAACGAGAAGTTTTAACGTTTGTCAGCTCTGATGAACTTTCAATGTGTTTACCTACTTCGTGGAGAACTTAATTTGACATTTCTCAGCGCTGATGAACGCTGATGAACTTTGCAAAAATGTTTCTAGCTTTAATCATAAAAGCCAGTACGGTCTTAGCTGCTTCATTTGCGCCATGCCTACTAAGTTATTAGATTTATATTAAATTCCACGTTTTCCCAAATAAATTTCATCCAATAACAGTGCGACGTACTTTTCCCTATCGTTTAAATTTTCGCGAATGTGTTTAAAGTAGCGCTCGTCGTTGCTGGGATTTTTAAAATTTGAGGGCAGGTGCATTTTCGATGACAAGAATTGTAAATATCTTTTACAAGGAAGGATCATAAATTTTCGCAAAAGTTCATAAGTCGCGGCAGATTGGCTGTACATATATGACAAAAGCCATTATTATGGAAGATGGGATGTATCTGGGCTTTTTTGAAAGAAGAAGGTCAACCTGGTTGCAAAGAATATCGATTTTGGATTCATTCTCAAAATCGTCGTCACATTCGTTCGCTTTCTTTAAGAACTGAGAAGCTTTTTGAAGATAATATTTCCGATCAGGAACAAAACTATTATCAAAAATTACCCACAAAGATACGACACTCTTAAAATTTCCCATAAGCTCCCTTGCGAGTGAATATATCAATCGACAAGGTGCAAGCGAGATAAAATTCAATTTAAAAACAAAACAAAAATCAAAGAAAGAAAGGGTAAATAAAGAAATGTTATTTCACGAAGTGCGAAAGAGACGCACTGATTTCTCTTCTCCGCAATTTTTTGTGCCGTCTGGACTTTTATTTTGCTTGTGTGAATTCATGTATCATTTTCGTGTACTTCCTGCTCTGCATGTGTTTGTGTAGTTTGCCGTTGCTCCGCCCTCTCGCCATTCCGGAGCGCGTATATGAATAGAGAAGTTGATCATAGATTTTTACTTTCCTTTTTCTTCGCACAGAAAGTATTACATTGTCGTATCTTTCTGAGTAATTTTTGCTATTATTTTCGATACTAACATAACGCGATAGTAGGTTAACAATTTGCGACCAAAGACAAAGTTTTGAATTTTCCGGTAAAATCCATGTTAAGTTTTTCGCGGGAATCTCTAAACTTTGAACGAATATTTTAACTATTAAGTTTTGGTTCACAACGATTTGAACCGAAAACTGACAACCCGATTCCGGATTAGATTCTAATAAAAAGAAAGTTATAAGAGTCTCAGCTTGAAAAACGCACCATTTATTTAAATTTAGTTCATTGGAGAAGTTTGTTTTGAAATTTTCAAATGAATCTATGGAATCTGCTATTAAAACTTGATTAGCCAAATCCTCATATCTGTTGATGAGTCGTTCTCTTCGTAAAGAAGGATCTACTCTTATTTTACTTTCAGGTACAGTGTGATATGCTGGTTGATTAAGAAATACTGAAGGAATGGCGGTTTTATTTATTCGTTTTAACTTATCACACTGTCTAAAATCATTTGCACGAAAGTGTAGTGCACATACCGCTGAATATCGTGTTGGTGCCCAATCCTTTCTATGAATGGCTTTTGTCCACATATCTTTTAGATTTTCATCTTTTGGAAAGTGAAAAGTGGAAACCGATGAACCATTTTTTAAAGCGCTGTCATAATTCGACGAGCAACCAGGCACACAGCAACGAGGAGGCATTATTTGAAATTTGCTTTAAATTTTATAATATAAAACCTCTAAATTTTCTTTGAAAACCATGCACAAAAAATATATTTCAAAATACTTATCTTAATTATTGAGCTGAGGCTCCTCTAACATGCAGCTTTTAATTCACCGTCAATACTCTATAAATGTTCTTCTTTTTCTTCTTCTTCTTCTTCTATAATACACTAAAATTAATTTATTTTTATTTTAAAATAATTTATTACTCACAAAACGATGTAAAAAAACACAAATATTTTAATTCTTAATTGTTCTACCCTGGAACATAACCTGAAAACCTGAAAATTTATTAACACTTTTTTTAAACTTTGCTTTATTTTTTATATAATAAAATTGTAAATTATAAGTATTAAATAGTGCACAAAATCGGGCGTGGATTACCAGTGATTAGTTATTTAGTGATCTGAGGGAAATGAGTGATTAAGTGTATTTTAAGAGTGTTGATTGATAAGGTGACCATTACTGTTTACATTCGCGGTGGTTTTTTGAGTTAATTTAGCGAAAAAATGTTGAACTTGTGTCAAATGAATTTAAAGTGGTTTAAAATTATCATGGAATAGCTATTAAAATATAAGTACACAATTAAAAGTGAATTTGAAATTATTATGGAATAGCTATTAAAAACATAAGTATACACAATATGAATAGCAATTACTTTTTGGCTTTCCCCTACACATTTTTCTGCACTTATGTATTTAAAAATTATTCTATGACACTCTTTAATCACTTTTGTTCGGGGAACTGAGCTAAAAAGACAGATGAAACATAAACTATAATCCAACATAAACTCAAGAAAAACAATACCGGAGGTCAACGACTCCACACGTCTAATATAGGTCAACAATCTTCGTTCGGAAGAATATCTACAAAGAAGCTGTGATATAAAAGATTAAATATTGTTATTATTAAACAAATTGTATATACTATTAGCATAATCTAAATATATTTGTAATAAACGCACTTACCACGGATAGCTAAAAACTTACACATAATATTCAAAATAAACACAATATCCACTTTCACGTTGGTCACCACAACTATGCAAATGTCACTCGACAGAATGGCAACACCTTAAAATAAAAAGCCTTGAGAAAACTCACCACACTGAGACTTGATCCACGAATTGGTAAAAATCTTTACTAAAAAAAGGTAATATGCTCCACCCCCGCAAGGAGCCGAGATTGCTTCGGATTTATCAATCGTAATCAGCAGCTATTTTTCCAGAAAGAAAACGGTTGATACATCCGAGAATGAAAAGGAACCGAGGTGACCAAGTGAAAAGTAGAGGCAGTGGAGATCACTTTTCCCTTGGCGTTCCATCAAACTACAGCATCCCTGGGGAGTGCGATTTACTCGTAAATTAACAAAGTGTTCATACTACAAACATATTATAGTTAAGAATATCTTCAAAATGTTTATTATAACTACTAAATCCTAAAACCAAAGTTAGAGGCAATATAAAAATTTATAATGAGGAATTTGTAGTTTTGCCTTTTCCGTTGTTTGTCTTGATGTGTAAGAAAGTGTGAATGTTCCTGGATAACCAATTAATTAAGAATACAAACGACAAGGACTGATTTAAATCGCATTCCAAATCACATTTGTGCATGAAGCCGGCTGGCAAACAGGAGACGTGACACGCTGCTGATTGAGTGAACTAAGTTCGATTCCATACTGAACCTATACATTTTTTAACTGCTCGATAATTTATATTTTTGGGAATTTTATTTTGTTGTCAACTTTATTTGTGGGAAATCTCATTTAATCTGGAAATTTAACGACCAGCAAAACGCTGTCGAAACACTTTAATTTCATTTATAATTTCATAACTACACAAGTTGAACATTTTTTCTCTAAATTAAAAAAACACCGCGAATGTAAATACAAATGGCCACCTTATCATTTATCACTCTTAAAATGCACTTAATCATTCACTTTTTTTAATTTTTTTTGATTTAAACACTGTAGCACTAATCCATGCGCGATTTTACTAACTTTAATCTATATTTAACGTTTTTTACTTTCAATTTTTCTTTTTTTTTCTCATTATTTTTTGTTATATGTAAAATTACTAAAAAGTGTACGCCATTTTGCAAATTTTTTTCATTAATTTAAGCAAGTACACGTGCTTTAAATAAAATTCATCTTAGTTTTGTTTTAAATCAGAAAAAATATGATATAAATTAAATACATACAAAGAAATCAATTCAGCCTTAAAATTTGTTCCCTTTTTGGGATAAAGTAAATGAAAGATCTAATTCCATTAGGTTCTAGCTGAATTTTCATTTATAAAATTTTTAAGACGCCATTTTACCGTAATCTTTTTTTTTTTTTTTTGATATAAATTTAGATAATTTTTCCTTTTCTAAATAATACTGCCTTCATTTCATAGATACAGGAATCTGTAAGGAATCATTAGTTAAAATTGTGTGTTGATTTATCGTGTATTGATAAATTATTCATTGAAGACATTCATCTTTAATATAGAAAAATCCTGCAATGCACGTGGCCAACATATTGGAATCTTACAGATTCTTGTGCTAAAATATAAATATATTTTTTGTTTTTTGTAGATTCTCTTTGATTTTTGTTTGAGTTTTACAAAAAGTTTTGCTTTTTTAAATAATTATGTTTATCTTGTTACGTTTTTTTTTTATTGTTTTTGATTTTCTAAATTTTTAAAGTCTAGAAATTTTTTTATGGCCTTATCCTTTAAATGTAAATTTGAATCACAAAATAATTAAGCAAGAATAATTTACTTAACATCAAGGCAGTTGCCCTCAAAAATTCAGCCCCCCATTATCGATCCCAAGATAAGTTTTTCAATTTTATCTTGATGCTGTCGCGTGTTAGTTTTCTTCGTTGTCATTAACTCTTGGTTTTATTTCATGGTGTTATAGTAGTCTAACTTCCTTTTTAATTGTCGTATGTACTCACATTGCTACTGGGTGCCCTCACTTGACTTTCTCTCCTCCTACTGTGTATTACAAAAACGTTCAACTTGCGTGTCTGGCTTTGATTGTTGGCACATTTTATTTCTCATATTCCCTCCCTCCTGAGCATCTTCTCCGCGACTTCATCTCTTTCCCCATCCCCTTATACTCCTTTGTGATGGAAAATAAGAAATTGGGTGATCTTGGGGGGGAAAAACCCCAATCACAATTGCTGCCCCTCGCACTGGTACTAGGAGCTCCAGCAAAACTCTAGATAGAGGTATAATCAACACCTCCATTAAGGAAGGTGCTGAAAGACCTACGGGAAAAAAAATAATAAAATTCAAATTCCCCCCAATAACAATTTAGTAGAAATGAGTATTACTTCAACAGTTATTAAATCTCCAAGCACAACAAATAATCTGGATACCAATGTTGAAACCTCCAACACTGAAATCATTTCTAAATCAGTTTCTCCAATAAAGATAATCAACTCTAACCCGGAAAAATTGATCAGGATGAGGAAATAACAACCTATGAGGAAAGAGGTGAAGGGCCCTTCCTAGTATTTGTTGTATACGCACACTCTAATGATGTTGAAAATAAAGAACTCAACCCCCTGTCAATTGGCAGAGAAATAAAATCGCCGTCCTACGGAATTGAACAAATAAAAAAAGTGGCGTACAACAAATGTGCCATCAGTTTTAATTCAGCAAATGACGCGAATAACTTTGTAAAAAATTGCCCGCTTTCTTCGGATAAAAGAGCCTATATACCCCTCAGTTATACTGCCACGCCAGTTATCTTACATGGTTTAGATGTGAATCTAGATGAAAAGGAAATCCTAGAAAGGTTAAGAGAGGAAAATCCTCAATGGATCCTTAAAAAAGTCTTTAAAATCAAATGGAAAAAGAGAACTAAAGATAAAATTATTTGAATACAGACAAATAAAATAAAAATTTATATCGAGGTAAAAAAAACCCAGAAAAGCTAAAACTGCTCTACACCTCCTTTGACCAGGGCCTGATTAACCCTTAGGCTAATTAGGCTGCAGCCTAGGGCGGGAGAATTGGGGGGCGCTCTGAAATCGTGTCTTCGCATTCAATAATCTAGCATCATTGCATCTACCTATTTCAACTAGACCTAGACTAAAACTAAATGCGCTTGAGACTTGAGAGTCCCTAATTTTAAAAATAAATTTTGAAATTTCATAAAGCAAACACTGACTTGTTACTCGAATCGGTCGGTGGATAGGCGAGTTTTGTTTAACCCCCCTCGCAATAACGGGCGTAAATTTTAACTACATACACCAACTTCATTTCATTGTATGGGAAACTCGGAATTTAAACGGTGTAACCTAGCTCTCGCGTTTGCCGCTAGATGACTCTTAAAAAACCGGCAAATTATAATACAATAAACACAAAGTTTGGTTTCGTATGGAAACTGCATGAACTAGATGACAGTGAATTTATTAGAAGCAAAGCAAAGGAGTTAAAACAACTATATGCCACTGATTTAGAAGAAACCTTTGCAGAAGAAAGCGCAGTTTTTAAAATCTGACACCAAGGCCGAGCATTCTATTTCTGCCAGAACCCCAAAGGGTTTGTTGTCGTTAATAAAAAGTTTCAATATTTCATGCATGTTCCCGAATGTGGAGATAATATAAAGAATTTTTTTGACAATGAATGATACCAACTGCAGTGGCGAAAGGTTTTTTTTAGCACTTAGAAGAGTGAAAAATTACTTGGGCTCCACACTCCGCCAGCAAAAACTTGCAGCACTCTCGCTAATATACATAGAAAGTGATTTTTTTTACAAATTATTAAATTTGAAAAAATTGTGGAAAATTAATTACTATAATCTATATATATAAAAATGAATCATTGTTTTGTATGTAATCGATGTTTGAAAAATTGGCTGTATGAAATTACTGATTGAGTGTTGTTTGTGCTAGAAGACCTTAATAGCAAGGTTTATGAATATAGTTTTTATGATTATGTCTGTTGGTATTTTTGTAATGGCGCTTGAAGAAGAATTGTCGATATCCTTATTGGAAATTTTTTTCTTCGCATTTAATTGATATGATTTGTATGTGAAATCGGTTTGTTTTATTAAATGAAATAAAAAAAAGTTAAATCGTTCTAAAAAAGGATTGCAGCAGCGATAGTGCGGTCAAATTATAAATGCATTAAACGAAACGTAACAGTAATAACATTGGAGTGCGTTTACATGTTACTCTCTTACTTAACACTTTTTTATCATAGGGTGAATTCAAAAATTCAACACTGCAGAATTCAGCAATTAGAAATCTGTAGCTGATTCTGTAGTGTTGCGGCAGTGTTAAATTTCTCCCATAATTTCAGAGTACGTGGGTATGGCTTCACCAAGATTAACTTATTACTCTTAGATTAGATATCAACGAGTATGTCCGAGTAATGTTTCTTTATCTATAACGCATTTGTGCATGATTTTTTTTAACAAGGTACAATACTTCCCTCTCTTCCTTTGACCTAAGTTTTATGTTAAAATGGAATGGACGTTTTCGAAAAAAGTTTATGTGAAAAAAAAAAAAATATGAAAGTTGGTGCACCCGAGCCGTTACTTTA
Source organism: Thereva unica (assembly GCA_949987705.1). Lineage (NCBI taxonomy): Eukaryota > Metazoa > Arthropoda > Insecta > Diptera > Therevidae > Thereva > Thereva unica. Next base: position 113,571,108 of record OX465283.1, read on the forward strand.
AGAATTTTAGTTAAGATGTGCAAAAAAATCGATACAATTCGAAACGAACGTTGGGAAATCGCTATAAAAAAGATGCAATGTGTGTTGGAAAGCATATACCCATCAATATAGTCGCCCAGATTTGTTCATAATTTTTACTTGCAATCCACAATGGGAAGAGATTTTATCATGGTGCAATCATGAACGATGGCTACCCGTTGCATCGTCGCCGACCGACTGAAGTCAGTGGCAAATAGAAAGCTTGGAAGGTTAATGATTAGGATTTTGAAGTTGAGAATCGTTGGGTTGTACCCTATTCGCCATTATTTTCCAAGATGTTCAATGCTCATATAAATGTTGAATATTGGAATTCCGTCAAATCAATCAAATACATATTCAAATATATCACGAAAGGGAGAGCCATGGCTGATTTTAGTGTTGTTAATGCAAACACGATCGACGAAATAACACAATATTAAATGGGACGTTATGGTAGCAGTAATGGAGCGGTATGGGTTTTTTATTTGCCATTCATTAAAGATATCCAACTGTGGTTCATTTGGTAGGTCATCTAGAAAATGGCCAGCCTACATATTTTACAACGGATAATGCTTCGGGAAAAGCTGAATGACAACCATCTCCCACATTGATGGGTGCAGCGAGGCGCACCGGGTTTCAGCTAGTTTTCATATAAATCATTAATCATTTGCAAACATGTTTCATTTGTATGATGCCTCTCCTCTTTAACAATAACAGAAGTGTAAATATTTAAAAAATACTCAAGTCGAAACAACTTCACACACTAGATGACCACGCTCATGGTCAATGGCAATGGAAACTAAGTTGTCTATAGAAACAAAGCCAATACAAGTCATGCGGCCAAACACGACATGGGTTTGGTTTTCTACTCGGTAGCCTGCAGTCACTTGTCATGCTTTTGGTCTTATAATGCGTTAGGTACTTTGCATTATGTACGGTTAGCTTAAAAAATGGTTTACCACCCTAAGGTTGAATGTCATGCAGATTAAAGGGCAACGTTAGTTTCGCTTGCAGATCGATCTGAAAACGTCTATAGATAGTATGAACCATGTTAAAATACTAACACTACTACTCTACTCAATTACTACTTTTAAGGCCGTCCGTAACACACCTGACGGGGGCGCGTCGTCATAATTAGCCTAGGGCGGTCAGAGCTCTTGATCAGTCGCTGCCTTTGACATCTCAAATTTTGTTCCTCCACCTCAAAGATGTTATAAATGTCAAAGATTCGGACACAAAGGCAATGCCTGTAAGTCAAGATCTAAGATATGTGGCAACTGTAGCCACAGAGACTGTAAGGAGGGTAGAGAGTGTAAAAGAACGAAAAGATGCGCTAACTGCGAGGGCAATCATGGGGCCTATGAGTATATATGCCCAATATGGAGGAAAGAGAAGGAATTGGTGCAGATAATGAGGAGAGGCAATCTACCAAGGAGTGAGGCATGAAAAATATATAAACTGAGAAACAGATTACCAAGAAGTCCAGAGAAGACTACACAGAGCGGTGGGAAGGGAATATATAATTCTAAACAAACATGGAGTGATATAGTGCTACACTCAAACCCTTTTAATAAAAAAAAGCTATCTCAGCCCCCTCTGTCTAGAGTACAGGAAAAGCTGGTCCAACATAAACAATCCCCAAATCCACATAAATCACAAACTGACGAGAAGGGAACATCCCCTGATCAAAAAAAAGATTTGAACAGATTAATTGAAAAATTTAAAAGAGATTATGATAATCTACTGAAAAGGATAAGTATGGGCTCTGAAGAAGAGACAAAATCCTATAACACCGAGGACAAACTCAAGTTGTTGATTCAGTTGATAGATGGCAAAAAACATAGTACCATTGAAGTTGAAAAAAACATGTTAAAACTTCTTCAGATTAATATCCAAAGTCTAAAGAAAAATTTAGATGAATTGGAACTCTTTCTGAATCAAAACGAGATAGACATAGTGATTGTAGCTGAAACATGGCTCTTGCCATCGGAACATGTTAGGCTTACAAACTACAATATCATTCGACATGATAGACCTGACGGCTATGGAGGCACAGCCATAGCAATACAAAGACGAATCGGTTATAGAGAGAATAAAATAAATGACTCAATTGACGCTTGTAGTATAACTACCACCAACCTTAAGGATAATCTCACAATCTTCTCAATCTATGCGAAATCCAATACCAGCAACTTACAATTCAAAAACTCGATCCTAAAACTGGGGAAAATGGGCTCTAATTTCCATAGATCTATCATAGCTGGCGATTTTAATGCCAGAAGTCAATCCTGGGGTGATAGTATGACAAATGCTAGAGGAAAAATCCTCTTTGACATTATGATAAGTCTCGGTTTTGAAAACCATATAAATGGCACTCCCACTTGCATTTCTAAATCCAGAGATCCCTCAAAATCTGTCATTGATCTCTTTTTTACTAACTTTAGCGATAGAGAGATAAAATGCACAATCAAATACATTTCTTTTGGTGGCACCCCACACTTGCCAATATTATCGAATATATCCCTGGACTCTGTCACGAAGTTAAACCTTAGGAGAATATCTGTCTCAAAGGTCTGTAAACTTCTAACTTCCGATGAGTTAGTAAAGGATAAATCATCGAACATCATTGATGCCATCAAGGAGTCTATAAATAAATCGACCTATAAAGTCAACATCACTCAAAAGTTCATACCAAAAGACTGGTGGAATGAAAACCTAAGTATGCTCTTTCGGAAAAATCGGCTGCTCTTGCGAAATTTATAAAATATAAACATCATTCAGATCTATTAACTCATAACAAACTAAATGCTCTGTTCATGAGAGAAAAAAATTAAAATAAAAGGAAATGCTGGGCAAAGTTCATTAATGAACTAAGTCATAAAACGGACGTAAAGGATTTCTGGAAGTCCATAAACAGATTCAATAGTAAATACACTAAAAAAAATAAATGGTTAAAAAAAATTTTTAAAAAAAATTCTTTTCATTAACTAAAAAATGTACTGAAAAGTAAAAAATAAAAAATATTTTAAAGAAAGCGTGAAATTTCAATTTTAATGAAAAAGTTAATTAAAAGAATGGCGCATTTTTCATCAAAAAATTTTGTTAGAATTTGAAATTAACAAAGCAAAAAATTGAGGGTTATTGTAAATCTCACGCGATTTACAGTTATATTTTCAATTTTTGATGAAAAATGCGCCATTCTTTTAATTAACTTTTTCATTAAAATTGAAATTTCACGCTTTCTTTAAAATATTTTTTATTTTTTACTTTTCAGTACATTTTTTAGTTAATGAAAAGAATTTTTTTTAACCATTTATTTTATTTTCTACTTTTTAGTTTATTATATGTATTCCGCTATTTTATGATGGCAATTCTATTAGATTTAAAATTACGTCACACAGTTTACTGTATTCATTTGATACCCATGTCGTGGGCTCGTTTGAACATAATGGCAAAAACGGCCGCCATCTCGGAACCGTCTTCTTGATTTTTTTACAAAAAGGTCAGATTGCATTTAGTACTTATACATGATGAGTTGAACTCAAGTTGAACCCAAGTCTAACTACATGTAAACGGGAGTCGAGTTGGGTTAAGGTTGACTGAACTCGACTCAGCTCTGCTACCTGGGTTTAGTTGAAATTATGCATACGGACATGAGTTCAGTATTTGAGTAGTTGAATTTAGTTGACAGCAGCATCTCTGTGTTTGTTTGTGATTTTTTGTAACGTGTATTGCTTCTTTATTATCAACTCACCCTTAACTCAACTATTCATCTCATCATTCATACACATTAACCACCCGAACTACGAGTGTGTGCAAAATTGGAAGTTGATCGGCTATATTTTCTACTTTTTAGTCTATTATAAGCTTTCCGCAATTTAGTGTTGGCCGCCATTTTGAATTTGGAATGACGCCACATAGCTTATTGTGTTCTACCTGTCATATCCTTTCATTTGATACCCGTGTCAGAGGGCCGCGGAGCACAATTTCAAAAATCGGGCGCCATTTTGGAACCGCCATCTTGATATTTTTACAAAATGGCCAGATTGCATTGTCATCCAAACTAAACGTGTATGCAAAATTTCAGCTCTATCCGAAACCGGGAAGTGGGTCAAATTTAACTTCCAAGATTTGACGACAAACAGTGTAAGTTAAATAAAAGAATTTAAAAATAGCTTTACCTTACATCAAGTCTCAAACACTGATTTTCTACAGTTTCTATGCAACAAGGTTATAACCCCATCTCTAATCCCTCAACTTTACCCGGTATCCTCCATCTCTGCCTGCTGGAACATAAATGACTTAGATGACATTCTCATCTCAAAAAAGGCAAAAACAGCCCCTGGTTGTGACAGAGTCACGTTTGAAATGCTGAAAAGCTTATCTAACAAGAGCAAATCTGCCTTAATCCTGTCACTAAATAACATTTTCAATTCAGTTATATGCCCTGAAGATTGGACCAAAATCAGAATTTCTCCAATTTTGAAGCAAGGCAAGGATCCTTCCGTGGTGTCCAGCTACAGACCTATTTCCTTGATAAGTGTCTTCATGAAGATCATAAACACTTTAATCAAAAAAGATATAAGCAAGTTAGTTGAGTTGAATGGCAGCCTTCCCAAACTTAGCTTTGCCTACAGGGCTGGGAGATCGGCACAGATGTGTTTAAGCATGACCAATCAAGTAATTCACAATAAAAGAAAGGAATGTAAAGTGGTGGGAATGCTAACCTTAGACCTAGACAGTGCATACGATAGAGTAGATCTGGGGCTACTCTTCACCACACTCCTTCAGTTTGGGATTCCACTTAACTATATAAATTGGATCATTAATTTCTATAAAAACAGAACTCTGACTATGGGTAGTGATATTATTGCTGTGAATGGTGGTATTCCTCAAGGCAGTGTCCTTAGCCCCATTCTTTTTAACTTATACACTTCGAAGTTACATGAAGTAACTGTCTGGGATGTTGAAGTATACCAATTTGCTGATGATTTCTTGATGATTGCTGGTGGCGACTGTGCATCTGTGGTTGAAAATAAGCTCCAAATGGCCTTGAATGACTTTCAAAAAATAGCCTGTGAAAAGAAGTTGATCATAAACAATGTTAAATCACAGGCCATGTTCTTTGACAAATCCAATAACATTAATCTATACCTAAATAATAACCTTATGACTAATGCGAGAAGTTTTGGGTTGGGTCTTCACCAAAAATCAACGTAGCAAACTTCAATTAAATGAGGCAATAGAATCTCTCAATAAAAATCAGAGAATAATCTCAATACTGAGTAAAAAGAAATATGGGGCGGCTCCAGGAAGTATGATTCTTCTTCCTAAACGGATGCAAAGTCATAAAATCAAAGAAAAAGAATCATGTCGTAGCCAACATTATTGAATCTACAATTTTAATAAATTTTTATCCGCGACGACACGTTGATTTCACCACCGAACAAACTTTGACGTTTAAGAGACCCGGTGAAAGTACTACTACACACTCAAGCAGCTCAATAGTTGTGCATGGTTTGGCAGTACAAAGCATATTACACTACACACTGTAACAAGTGAATTACATTATGTATGCATGACAAACGATGCCCTGTTGCGTTGGGTTTTGGAACGAAGTTCCTTATCGCGCGTTGCGAAAGGGGACTAGACGGAAAAAATTAAGACCAAAAGTTGTAACGAGTTAACGACACTTTTTGGTATAGTTGTGCCGTGCAGCGTGCGCATGTTTCCCTGTCTGTTTCTCTCTCTCTCATAGAAAGCAAGCCAGTTATTTTCGTTTCGTCTTTCTATTTCGCATTGTACAGTGTAGTGTCGCGACGATTATTTTTTTGAGTGTATACAGGTTGTTTTTGTTTTGTTATTTTTGTTGTTTTTGTTGTTTTTGACGTTTTTGTTGTTTCTGTTGCTTTTGTTGTTTTTGTTATTTTTGTTATCTTTGTTGTTTTTGTTGTTTTTGCTATTTTAGTTGTTTTTGTTGTTTTTGCTGTTTTTGTTGTTTTTGTTGCTTTTGTTGTTTTTGTTATTTTTGTTGTTTTTGTTGTTTTTGTTATTTTTGTTGTTTTTGCTGTTTTTGCTGTTTTTGCTGTTTTTGTTGTTTCTGTTGTTTTTGTTGCTTTTGTCGTTTTTGTTGTTTTTGCTGTTTTTGTTGTTTTTGTTGTTTTGTTGTTTTTGTTATTTCTGTTGTTTTTGTTGTTTTTGTTATTTTTGTTGTTTTTGCTGTTTTTGTTGCTTTTGTTGCTTTTGTCGTTTTTGTTGTTTTTGTTGTTTTTGTTGTTTTTGATGTTTTTGTTGTTTCTGTTCTTTCTGTTGTTTCTGTTGTTTTTGTTGTTTTTGTTGCTTTTGTTGTTTTTGTTGTTTTTGTTGTTTTTGTTATTTTTGTTGTTTTTGTTGTTTTTGTTGTTTTTGTTGTTTTTGTTGTTTTTATTATTTTTGTTGTTTTTGTTATTTTTGTTGTTTTTGTTGTTTTTGTTGTTTTTGATGTTTTTGTTGTTTTTGTTACTTTTGTTGTTTTTTTGTTTTTGTTGTTTTTGTTGCAAGTACAAGTGTTGCAGATTTATGTGCAGCCGAGTGTGTAATGGAAAACGGCGTTACCTTAATCATGGCAGTCATATATGTCTCACCAAATAACAAATTAATACATATTCAGGAGTTTATTCATCGAGCACTGCTAGAGTATTCTAAAGATGTATCTCGAACGCTTAGCAGATACAACAAAAATTTAGATAAAGTTCCACTCATTCTGGCCGGTGATTTTAACATCAACTTCAGTAATGAAAAATCAAAACCATTACTACAGTTTCTAGAGGAAGAATTTGATTTAAGAATAAACAATAATCCAGCAGAATCAACAACAAAATATAATACTACCATTGATGCAGTTTTTTCAACATATTTAAATAAAATAGAATCCCAAACATATGTTTCCTACTTCAGTTACCACAAGCCAATTATTACTAAAATTGGGCTTACTGATTAAGTTTATATTACATTATATTTATTAATAATAAAAAAATAGTATTATAACTTAAAAACAAAATTTTTATTACAATTCCTTCACTAATTAATCGAAAAGAACTTCGTTCCATCCGGGTGTCCCTTGACACCTCTTTGTTTTTTTTTTATCGAAGTAGCCAGTGAAAGAGAACAAAAAAGGGGAAGAACGTTAACGAACGTTAGAAAATGTAACATGATCACGAAATAGTTCGAGTTTGAAAAAAAACGGGTCGTCAACGGTCGGAAAAGTAAAAGGGCGGAAAATTCAAAAGATATTTAGTTTTGTTTTGAAAATTTCTGTAAAACATTTTGCGTTTTGAAAGATTGTAGTGAATAAAAAGTCAAAATTTAGTAATACAACAAAGGATTACGGTCAAAGTTTTGTGTTTCTCGGAAATTTTAGTGGGAAAAATCAAATTTAACGGAAAAAATAGAGGATTACGGCCAAATATTTTGTATTTTTAGGAAATTTTAGTGGATAAAAAGTCAAATTTAGTGACAAAACAAAGATGACGGTTAACCATTTTGTGTTTTAGAAAATTTTAGTGAATAAAAAGTCAAATTTAGTAAAACAACAAAGGATTACGGCAGAATATTAAGCGTTTGTGAAAATTTAGACGGAAGCAAAGATTAATGTCAAATAGTCAGTGGCTCTAAGAGTATTTGATTAAAAGAAAATTTAGTGACAGAACTAAGGAAAAAGTCTTGGAGTGGAGGTTTGCTGAAAATTGCAGTGAGAATACTTGATGCTCTTGATGCTCTTTAGTTGAGAGAATACCTGGTTTATCATAGATCTGCAGAGGATAAATACAAGGTTAGTAAAGAGTGACTGCTGATATCTGTCAAAAAGATTTGAGTGAATCAACGAAAATGTCGATATCAAGCAAGGCCGAGCGAGAATATTAGGATGATTTAAACGCCACTATAGTACCAAGGGACACTCCACCATCAACGACAGTTAGTACGACACAAACAGCGTCGTCGGAGAAACACTTTAGAAGGGAGATTGAGCTGCTCAAGAGAGAAAAGGCGGTGGTTGAAAGAGAAAATGAGCTCTTAAGGAAGGACATGGCCTTAGCAAATTTACGGGACGCCCCAATTGGTACGACGAATGGGGACAGATTCAAAATTAGTGTTGGACATATCACGGAGTTATACATTTCGATCCGGATGAAGATGACTACAACCTGTGGGAGCAGCGAGTCACCGAAATTATGAAAGCTTACAAAGTCGACCCAGATGTCATGAAAACACTAATAGTATCACGAATTAAAGGTAGAGCTCAACAATTTTACAGCTCGAAGGCGACGTATATCACATATAATCTTAGCGATATGTTGAGCGAATTTAGGAAGATGTTAAGCACCAGGCAATGCAAACTTAAGTTAAGAAAGAGATTTGAGGAAAGGCCATGGAGAGGCAATGAGGAGGCAGCGACTATTACATACCACGAAAAGGTGATTATGGCCATTAAGCTGGGCATGGATGAGGACGAGGTATTAGAATATCTCATGTAATGTTATGTACACTAAAAGTGCACGGGGCCGGTAAACGACCCTTGCACAACATCCAGGTGTAACCTGAAACGCTTAAGGAAATTGGCAACAGAAATTTAGCGCACTTAGAGAAAAGCCGGCGGGTGCGTTTTTCCGGTCGGCGACCTCAACCTTGGGTCAAGCACCAGCAGGTGACTTTTGCACCAAGGTTGAAGGCCCGGAAGAAAAATGCAACCGACGGATTTTTCGAAAAGAAAGCTTTAGGTAACTAAAGCGCGATCGATTTTTTAAGATCGAAGAGTATTGTTTGAATCACGACGGCGCGGCGGGAGGTCGGTCTTAAAAAGGATTGTTTTAATTTCAATTTAAATAACAATAATACCAAACAAATCATGTTCAAAAACATGTAATTTAAAATAGTTTTGCCTTATAATCAATTAAGAACTGTGTTTCGTTGAACAAAACATAAATCTAGTGCAAAACCATATGTTGTATAAACGATAAAAGTTATTTTTAGGAGATTATGTAAAAGTTTTTTGGTGAAAGTGTGAAAGTGTGCTGATAGAAAAAAATTTACTAAATAACTGTAACAGACCCCGTTTTAGAGTCGCAAGCCAAGGTACAACAATTTAGAGGACTGAACGAGCTTTTTAGTGCCTTCTCCAAATTGAAGAAGATACAAGGACAGCGTAAAACATTTAGGACAGCACCAGCTGCAGCACCGGTGGACCGAAAGCCAATAGTTAGTCAATCTTCGCAAGTCAAATGTTTCAACTGCAATTCCAGAGGCCACGTCAAAAATGAATGTTGAAAGCCGCCGAGACACCGAGGTTCCTGCTATGTTTGCGGAGTCTTTGGGCACATATCAACTGAATGTCCAAAAAATAAAATCAATTTAGTTGCATCAAAAGATAATATGGATGTTTACAAAAAGGTAACAGTTCATTATAATTTAAAGGATGTAAATCTTAAAAATTCAATATTAGCAATTTTAGAGAGTGGTAGTCCAGTCAGCCTGATTAGGGTGGATGCGTTACCCGACAAGATTAGGAACAAAATTAAGAAAAAAACTTATGGATGCAAATTTTATGGAATAAATAACAGTAGGCTTAAGATAATCTTAGAACTGACAGTTTTTATAACTATTAATGGTAGCACTAAAGAAATAAATGTTTTAGTTGTGAATGAGAGCACGATGTCTTACAATTTACTCTTAGGTAGAGATTCTCTGTCAAAATTCGATTTTAGGTTGGTACAGGTGCTAGAAGACGAAGGAAATCTTACTAATAGATGTAGTTATTGACAATGAATTAGACATTAGGGTAAGAATTTAGATTTGGCAAGTCCGCATGATTATCATAACCTTCCACCCTACACGGAGAGGTTAAAGGTTCTAGAACTCATGCCTCTGTCATGCAGGAGAAAGCTGCTCACGTCATGCCTCACCCTTGACGTTCTAAATGGCAATATTAAAGTGCAGTGTCTGTCGGATATGATCAAATTTAATGATGATGTTCGACAAACAAGACATACAAAACTGCTTAAGGAATATCCGCATCGTACGGAGTATGCTAGGAACGAGCCTGTCAACAGATGCTGTATGGTTTTTAATTCCTATGGATCATGTTTCTCTCCCTCCATAAACAAACATTCTTACAAAAAAAAACTTAGATCCTCACTAACAGCACCAATCAATTAGTATAACTTATGATTATTTCTGCCAGTGCTTACTTTAAGTACCATATGTTATGTTAAGTACCATATGTAAAATATTTAGTTTAAGTGAGCCTTGTTTTGGCAAATAAATAAAATAAAATAAAAATAAAACAAATCTATCAAGCGTTATGTTTCTCTTTGGTTTATGTACATTGTCCTAGACAGATAAATAGAAACCGTTATGATAAAATGGCGAGATATAGAAGCCATCAAAGGAGAGTCGATTGTTAGTTCCCGCCGCGTACGCAAGTCATATTCCCATCCATTCAATTCGCATAAGCCAAACGATTTCCGTTACAGTTCTTTTAAAACCTCATATTTCAATAATTTCCGTCTGCATAAACAATTATCTAAAATTTGGAAATTTAAAATGAAAAATCAAAGTCAGCAAATAAAATTTCCCAACATTCATATTTCGCACGAGAACCGAAATTACCTGAACTCAGCAAGTTCAAGTAACTTCGGTCTCGAACAAAAGTTCAAGGCCTAGAAAAGAAATACAATCCTAGCAACTTTATTCGATTTCTGTAACTGTTGAAAATTGTAAAGGTGAGAATTAAAAGTCAGTCTTTAGTGAGTCGTCGGATATATCAAAACGTTTTTGTAACAAATAAAGCTTAATCCATTAATTTGAGTTTTTAATAAAGTTTTAGTTTAACATTTAATTTGAGTGTTTATTTGTGTTTTATTTACTTTATTTATCGTTCCAAAAATCCGCAACCAAGTTTCGCACGCGTCTCAAGATTAGGTCTAAAAGTTAGTTAGCAATATTAGTTGAAGTATAACATATTTTACTAGGTATCCTGACAAGTACTTTGTGTAATAGATATAATATTAATAAACGTTACAGATAATAAAGTTATGTGAGTTTAAAAGTTAAACAAAGAAAAAAAACCCACGACAATAGTAATTTTATTGATATTATTACATTGTGACAATCAAATTTTTATGAAAGATATAAATTTGTATTTTTTAATCGAAAAAAGAAGGGAACGGACGTGAAAACGGGCCCCAAATTGATGGTTGCCTAGGCCCCGTTGAGGGTTAATCCGGCCCTAGCCATTATGTAACATATCTTCGATTAGATTTGAATCTTTCCACCAAAATTTAAAATCTATGTCCAAAGTGACAAAAAATAGACGAAACCTATTAAAAACATTTAGTTCAAAATATCAGTTCCAATTTGCGAATTTTGTCATGAATTTTACGTCATTTTATACTCCAATAGAGTATGGATTAAAGAAAGAAGTTAGTGCTGAAGATGTAATTGAAAAATATAGGATACCATTTAAAGATGTAAAGATTTATAAACTTAAATGGGCGGTATACAATAATGTAAAGTTTCAAAATAGCGCTGTAATAAAAATTGGTTTCACAAATGATGAATTACCTATATATTGTTTAATAAAAGAAAATTATCTTATCGGAGAGAAAGTTTATTTCGGATGCAATTCTCTCGATAATTTGGGTTTTGATAACCGTTTTTACGGATTTAGAGTAAATACAGACGATTTACGCCTTGTGCCGTACACGAAAAACTTTTGTGAAATTTATCGTATATTTTGCAGCGTTAATAATATTAATATTATTACAAATTAAGCAAATACCTACTAATTTTTTTAACGAAATGTTTTATTTGAAAAAGTTTTTTTTGAAAGAGTCTGCTTTGAAAAAGCTATTATTTTATGTGTTCCTTTGTCGTAGAAATATACTTATGTAACCCAAAGTAGTAGGTATACGAATGTATATGTATATAATTTGTTAGTATTATTAAGGTACAATCATTTATAATAAAATTCAGTTTTTTATTGAATTTATTTTTGTTTTTAATAAACTAAGTCAGTTCCCACTTGACATCGGTAACGAACGGTCGTATTCCGCAAGTGCTCCGCAGCCAAATTATTTTTTCCGCCACAGTCATAATTATCAAAAGTGCAGTTTTATCAAATTTCGCTCAGTTCACCTGTGCAAGTGACAAAAGTGCAGTGTTATCATTTCCGCTCAGTGCACCGGTGCAAGTGAAATTTCTTGTTCACGTTTAGCAATCGGGGGCATGTGCCGTGAGGAAAGCAAACGCGGCAATGCTTATGAACTCGATTAACCCCAAAGACCCGATCGGAAAGACTAGTGCTTATGTAAGCAGTCCGCATAAAGTGCAAAATAATGTAAACGAACAAAACCAAGAAATGGAAACCGAAGCTAGCAACAAGACAACAAAACCCGAGGGCAACGCTCCCACTGGGATCCAGCGATACTTCAACATCGTAGCCAGCGCCGATAAACGTAAACGTAGCCCTCCCAGCCCTAAGCCCGCAACAGCAGCAAAGATCCCTAAGACACAAATCGCCTCATCAAGTAACAGGTACGCCTTATTAGATGTTGATCTAGACGAACCTGCACCCCAATATAAACCGCCACCAATCTACATCCGCGAACAAAGCGGCAACGCTCTTATCAAAGGTATTAACGAAACTATTGGTAAAGACTCCTACTACATAGTTGACCTAAAAAAGGGGGAAATCAAAGAAACAAAAGTACAAGTAAGTAACGAAGTAGCTTATACCCAAGTAGTTAACTGGCTTAACCGCAATGGAAAAAAATTTATACCTATCAAATGAAAAGTGCAAAGGGGTTACGCGTAGTCCTAAAAGGTATAGACCACAATGTCGATACAAACGAAATCAAAAATGACCTAGAACAGCAAGGCTTCAAAATAAAATCAGTAAATAATATTTTTAACAAAAACAAACAGCCTCAACCAATGTTTAGAGTAGAACTGGAACCCGACTGCAGCAAACTCCCCAAAGGCAGAGTTCACCCCATATACGACGTTAAATTCGTCTTAAATCGCAAAATATCCGTAGAAGAGCCATATAAAAGATCTACCCCAATACAATGCCAAAACTGTCAAGAGTTTGGGCATTCAAAAACATACTGCAAACTAACTAGTGTCTGTGTAGCCTGTGGTGAATGCCACCCGGTTAGCGAGTGTATCAAAAACAAGAATGATCCCAACCTAAAGAAATGCAGCAACTGCAATGGCAACCATACCGCAAATTAAGCCTGGAATACACATGCCAGTAAAACGGGTAAGTAGCTTGCATGCGTGAAGATGGAATATGCCAATAGATGGTACAGCGGCGATAAATTTTCACTTGCTAGATACAGGCAAGGTGATGTTCCTGTAGGAAACTAGTAAGTGCAAATTTATCACAGTTGTACCATCTATTAGCATATTCCATTTTCACGCATGCAAGCTACTTACCCGTTTTACTGGCATGTGTATTCCCAGCTTTACAGGGGCTGCCCAGTTTACATAACAATTAACCGCAGCAAAACCCAAATGAGCAGCAAGCATCCCCTCATAAATCCGCCCCTAAAGCAGCATACACCTACATATCAAAGCGCACCAACCTCAAACACCCCTGACATCCAACAATCAACGTACAACAACCCGAACACATATGCAAACGTACTCAAAAACAACCTCAATCAACAAACAGGCACACAACAGGACAACATCATCCAAATCCTCATGGCCCTCTCTGCAAATATACAACAGCTAACCATAACAATGCAGCAGATGCAGAACACTCTAAATAAGCAAACAGATTTACTAACTAAGATACTAAAACCATGAAGCAACTAACAATAGCCCAATGGAACGCGAACGGCATTAAAAGCCATTTACTGGAATTAGAGCTCTTCATCAATAACAACTCAATAGATATCATGCTTGTCTCTGAAACTTACTTAACCAGCAAAAATAAATGCAAAATTCCAGGCTTCAAATGCTACACTACCAACCACCCAGAAGACAAATCGCATGGCGGCACCGCAATATTTGTAAAAAATAGAATAAAACACCATCCAATTGTGAACAGCAAACACGATTATATACATTATACTGCAATCAACATAAGTGAAACAACATCTAACTTCAACATAGCTGCAGTTTACTGCCCACCTAGGTTTCCTATATCTACAGCCCAATTCGACGCATTCTTTAACTCACTTGGTCCCCGTTTCTTGGCCATAGGCGACTACAATGCGAAATCCACCCATTGGGGCGCTCGCCTCACAACACCTAAAGGCAATCAGCTCCTAATGTCCATCTGCAAAAATAACCTGTCTTGTTCAGCCGGTGGTCTTCCCACATACTGGCCGACGGATAGAAAAAAATTCCGGACATCATAGATTTCTGCGTTTATAAAAACTTCAACCCCAACCAACTATCTGCCAAAACGACTTTGGACTTATCATCCGATCACGCTCCCACCATCTTCACCCTCACTAGCACTCCCGCATTCACCGCCAAACCTCAAGCCCTCACTAATCATAGAACAAACTGGACCAAATACCAAAAACTAATGGAAAAATCATTCTGCCCACACATTAGCTTAAAATCAAAAGCAGATATTCACAACGCTTTGAACTACCTAAATCACACCATCAAAGAATGCGCAGAGATCGCGACGCCAGCAACAAGGGAACTACCTCCTGACAGAACACCAAACCATCTCAATAAGCCTACGCTGGATCTGATAAAAATCAAAAGAAAAGCCAAAGCTAGATGGCAACAAACTAGATCTCCCGAAGCTAAAAGTGCACTAAACCAAGCCACTAGGTCTCTCAAGGCCAAAATTGCGATGGACAAAAACGAAGGCATTAAGGAGTTCGTATCTGGGCTAAACCACCTCCCAGACAGTAATCATTCTATCTGGAAGGTCACAAAACGCATAAGTAAACCTATCCTCCCGGACACTCCAATCAGGAACACCGATGGAAATTGGGTTACAAGCCCGGAAGAAAAAGCGGAAAAATTCGCACAGCATCTGGCCAAAGTTTTTAAACCTATTATTACAGCACAACCCAACAATCAAACCAATAGTAGTACAAGTACCTCAAGACCAATAAAATTCACTATTAAGGACGTCCATTCAAAGATAGCAAACATCAACACAGCTAAATCACCGGGACACGACGGAATCACAGGCAGACTTATCAGAGCTCTTCCTATGTCTAGCATTCTCGGAATTACACACATATTCAACGCTATACTTCGTCTCAATTATTTCCCTGATACCTGGAAAATGTCCAACATTATCATCATACCCAAACCTGGCAAGGACAAAACCAAAATTGACCAATCAGCCTACTACCTATACTGTCAAAAATATTCGAAAAACTCCTATTAGAAAAAATCTAAACGGCACTAAAGTCTCGCCAAATCATACCAGATCATCAATTCGGCTTTCGCAACAACCACAGCACTATTGAACAGGTTCACAAGATAGTCAACGAAACCAAAACAGCATTTGAAGGTAAAAAATACTGCGTAGGACTATTTTTCGATGTGGCACAGGCCTTTGACAAGGTTTGGCATGAAGGACTGCTGCTCAAAACAGAAAAATTACTCCCACCCAAATTCCATGGTATTCTAAATAGCTATATCAAAGGTAGACACTTTAGAGTAAAATACAACAACCACCTTAGCAAACCATATCCCATCCAAGCAGGCGTACCCCAAGGTAGTGTGCTAGGCCCAACACTCTACCTAATGTATACAGCAGACTTACCAACAAATAGGCACTTCATAACCACCACTTTTGCCGATGACACCGCTATCCTTATAACCCATCCGAATCCACAAACTGCACGCAGAGAGCTCCAAACCCACGTAGACCAAATAATAGCCTGGACAGATAAATGGGGTATCAAACTCAACGAAAAAAAATGTGAGCAGATTACCTTCACTCTAACAACAGCCACTTGTAAGCCTATCCTAATCAACAATAAACCGGTAACAACCAAGAACGAGGTCAGATACCTAGGGCTACACCTAGATAGAAGACTTACGTGGAAATCGCACCTAAACAAAAAGTGCGAACAGCTAAAACTAGCCTTCAATAACCTCTACTGGCTACTTCATAAAAACTCTAAACTGGGGTTAGACACGAAAATTGCATTATACAAAGCCATTCTAAAACCCATATGGACCTATGGACTCCAGCTATGGGGTGCAACAAAAACATCCAACCTGGGCAAAGTGCAACGTGCCCAGACAAAAATCATCAGAGCTATTCTAGGTGCCCCAAGATACGTACGCAATGAAATACTGCTAAATGACACAAATTTAATCACAGTTGAACAAGAAGCTGCCAAGCTCAGCAGGAACTACACAGTACGTTTGGCCATTCACCCCAACATTACAGCAAGACAAATTTTAAGGTCAAGCAAATTCCGCCGGCTTAAGCGATGTGACCCTCTGGAAATCCCATATAAACTCACCACTCTGCAATCCACCTCCAGTAACAATGGGTAACCATCAAACAAAACAGGTAGACAACACCGGGGAGATCATCAACTCTGTGGTGGTTAGCCCCGTCGATATAAACTCGGCACGGATCGAGACAACTCTAATTATACTCATCGCCCTTGTCGGGACCAACTTGGTATACCAGCTCTACAAGGACTATAGACGGTCGCTAAAGAGGAAATACCAGGGCAATGGGACTTCCAACTGTTCTGGGAACTGCGCCTAACACCACCAGCAAAGGAAATCAGTTTCCTCGTGATACCAATTAACTGTCCGCACTGGCGAAATAGTTAATAATTGTACTAGTTTTTAAGAATTGATGTAACTTATGCTAGAGGCCATGTGAGGCCTAATACATAAATAACAATAAAGGTTTTTCAAAAAAAAAAAAAAAAATAAATAAACTAAGTCCTTGAAGCATTTATTATGAAACATTGTTTTTTCTTTTCTACATTGTTTTTTATATAATATTTACCAAAACTATATTATGAGTACTCTTTACTGTGGTGGGAAATATTATCCAAAAATTATAATAATAATTTCTTCAACCGATTAGCAGAATATGTAACTATAGTTTGCAATTGCAAGAAGGATGGAAAACACCTCCACAAACCCCGTCCCAGGAAATCCCGTCACGGGCGATTTCCGAAGAACACCTCTTGCATAGTTGATCCGCCATGCCGAAAACAATGATATATAATGATAGGTATGTTATTATATTGTTAAGAAAATACTATTGAGAATATAAGTCAAAAAAATTGATTTCAAGCGACTTTTTAAAACCATTCAAATTAAATATTTTTTGTCGAAAAAACTTGATTCCTTTCTGTTGATTATAGCTGGTCAGTGCCTCGAGTTGAAGAAATTCCTTTGGACAACAACAAATCTGACTGAGAGGAAACACTTCCATAAGATGCACACAGCCGCACTCAGAAATTATGAATGGAAATGCAATTAAAAATACGCACTTTTCACTTAATTATAATTATTTAGATTTAATTATTTCACATTATAGAATTTAATTATGAATTTAGTTAATTTTTTCAATCATTAATTAACACGAAACAGTTGATCTGAACGAGACACAATACCGGACGATAACTGTAACTTTTTGTTGAGCTTCTGAGATGGAGAAGAAAATAAAAACTTTGACCAAAAGAAAACAGGAAAAAAAGAACTCCAAATTAATATTAAACTACAAGTAGTGGAGCTAGGCGGGTACGGCATCACTTCTCAGGTGATGCCGTACCCGCCTAGAATTTGGGGGTGAAAGCTCTTCGTCTACGTGTGCGAGGTGTTTTAGGGTTGTGTCTTGGATAAGGTGGCTTGGCGGTTGCATGAGATTTGTATTGAAAGCTCTTCGTGTACGTGTACGAGGTGTTTTAGGTTTGTGTCTTGGATGAGGTGGTTTGATGCCGCCATAGGATTTGGGGGATGTGTCTGAAAGCTCTTCGTCTACGTGTACGTGGTGTTTTAGGTTTGTGTCTTGGATAAGGTGTCTCGGAAGTGGAATGGGGCTTGGTGGTGGGTTTGAAAGTTCTTCGTCTACGTGTACGAGGTGTTTTAGGTTTGTGTCTTGGATAAGGTGGCTTCGTGATGCATGGGACTTGTGTTCAAAGCTGTTCGTGTACTTGTACGAGGTGTTTTAGGTTTGTGTCTGGATAAGGTGGCTTGGTGGTGCATAGGATTTGTCTTGAAAGCTCTTCGCCTGCGTGTGCGAGGTGTTTTAGGTTTGTGTGGCTTGGATAAGGTGGCTCGGAGGTGGCATGGGATTTGGTGGCGGTGGCTTGAAAGTTCTTGGTCTAGGTGGGGTCTTGGATGGATGTGGTGCAGGGTCCCCATGGGGATTGGGATGTGGTGCTCGTTGAGGTGTAGTGCCTTGGATAAGGTGGCGGTGGTTGCGAAAGCTTTTCGTCTACGTGCGGGCTGTTTGAGGTCTTTGATAAAGTTGGTGTGAGCGCCACCTGTGTGAAACTAGTTGAACCTCGATGTGGGCTTTGGCTGTTGGAGTGTAGGGGGAGCTTCTGATCAGATGCTGCTAGACGTCGCCATCATTATCATCAGATTCGCTAAGAATTCAATTAAGCTCTTGGCGTGATTTTGTGCCTTGGAATGATCTTTGATTCAATTATTATTATTATTATTATTATTATTATTATTATTATTATTATTATTATTATTATTATTATTATTATTATTATTATTATTATTATTATTATTATTATTATTATTATTATTATTATTATTATTATTATTATTATTATTATTATTATTATTATTATTATTATTATTATTATTATTATTATTATTATTATTATTATTATTATTATTATTATTATTATTATTATTATTATTATTATTATGTATAAAAATACCTGAAGAGGGAAATGTGAGGTTAGTTTTCTTCAGGTTGCGGCGATGAGCAGTTATAAGGATTCAACAAGACTGCTTGAGGAAAAGGGCGATAAAGGAAGCAAAGCAAAAGAATTAAAGTATCAACTAGCTTCTCTATCAATTAAATCGGTGCAATCATCACCATCATCATCATCATCATCTGAGGGCAAAGATACTTCTTCTTCCATACGATATCAGCAGATGAAACATAGGTAAATATGAGCCTCCCAAAATTTCTTGAAGAATACTCAAGCGTTTTGCTAGAGGAACACAAGGATAAAATAGAGCAACTCTACAGATATGTTCAAGAATATGAAAGTGCAGGAAAAATTATTTCTATACATGGAGGGCATTACAAGAACTGTCCATGGTCAGATGATAAGGCAACCTGTGGTCCAGACACGTGTGGATGCTGTTTTGTGGAGCGGTACAAAAAGGAAGTTCAACGCCTAGTAAATTTTTATGTGCGGATCACCAAAAGTGGCTGTGGAGAATGCAGAAAAGGGTTCGATTTACACTAGCACCGGAAGTACATATCATGCATGTATGGGATTTTGCTTATAGAGCTAGCCGCATGGGACAATGGCATGTATATGCCCTTGATAGAAGCAGATTTCAACAGAGAATCATCAATACAAGTAAAATCCTGGAGCCTATATTGAACCAACAACATCGTGAGAAAATATGTAATACTAGATTTGAAAATAAAACAAATATGTTATAAAAACAATGTCTTTTTATTTAACTTATAATACATCATTAGCATTTATCCAAGAATTATGTTCAGGTGAAAATCCTAGCCATTTAACATAAATTTTATCACCACTCTTTTTCAATATTTTTTCAACAAGGTAGAGATCTGGATGTCGAGCTTTCTGCAATTCCTTTTCATAGAATCCTCCTTTGATGGGGTTGCCTTGATAGTCCTCAAGCTGATATGTCACTGGATTAGTCAGTTTAACCTTGGAGATTTTGAAGATTTCAGTTGTCCAGTTTGGTGTGTAGCCTTTTTCAAATGCATGTTTATATTTGCTTATACGGACGCGGTCTCCTATTTTATATGCAGATGAAGGTGCAATTTTGATGTGATTATAGGCTGTAGCAAGAAGCAGCTTCTCATTTGCCCTATTGACATCACAAGGACGCATTTTGATTGTTCGATGTTTTTTCATATTGTATTGTGATAGCAGTTTTTTCACCATAGAAAGCCATTTGTATGATCCATTCATGCTAAATTCCTTCCACATCATGCTCTTTAAAGTTCGATTGAATCTTTCCACTATTGAAGCCTTGAGTGATGTATATGTTGAGTAGTGATTAATTTCATATTTGCTCATTAGCTGTTGAAAGTGTGAGTTGTAGAATTCCTTGCCATCATCCGTTTGCAAATTTTTGGGTGTACGTCCTCCTTTGAATATTGATTGCATCGCTTCTGTAACTTCTGGACCGGTTTTTCTTTTAATTGGCATAGCCCAGGCATATTTAGAAAATGTATCAATTACAGTCAGTAAGTAGCGGAATCCTTTGTTTGCATGTTTATATGCATCCATTTCCACCAAGTCAGCCTGCCACAAATCATCCAGACCTTTAATGATAACTCTCCGTCTAGTAAAATTTCGACGAGCGGGTTTGTGGAGCTCATTTACTACTTGCCTCTTACTCATAGACTCCATCTTGCGGTATTCTAGTTATGCTGGAGAATATAAACTTTTCAATTTTCTCAATTTCACCATTAATATACAATGTTAGATTCTGTACTGCTTTGCTCGTGCTTTCCCGTATTTCATCGTCAACATAGTGTTTGGTTGCAGCGTCAGCCTTTTCTTTTGGATCACCCAGGTTTTTGATTTTTTTCAAAGCAAGATCATAGTCGCCATCTGATGTTAAATTAAAGCCGTCTCCTTTTGGTCCAGCAGCGCCGTCTTTTCCAGGAATTCCAGGTGGCCCGCGATCACCCACTGCTCCGAATTTTTGTCGTTTAGAAGATCGACCAAACTTGTCAACGCTCATTTCCGAAATGTAAATAGTTTTATATGTGTGGGAGTATTTATACTATAATGTCAGCTTCTCGCAACTCCTCAATGATTGACACTATTTCATTACTATGGCTATTATTCCCAGCTTGCTGCGATGCTATAAGCGGAGCCTATCAACTAGCTCGTTAGGATCATCCCAATATATGTAATCGATATTTTTCTTCGGAATTTGCATTATACCCGTTCCAATATGGGGAGTGCGAATAAACTTTTTTATTATGCTTTTATATTTGAAGCTATTTGTTCCTTTTATTTGCCGGTTTTCCTTAAAATCACGTCTGTGGGCGCATGTATCATTTACAATGGCTTGATAATTTGACAAGTCTTCTTTGGAGTAGCCTCGAGGCTTTTTCATAAAAATTAATTCAGCTAGACCTTCAGTTATCTTATATTGCTTGCCACCTATAAGAAAGTGTTCTTTATCAACTTTTAATCTCGAATTACCAATATTCCACACATCGTTATGATAGTACACTCCATACGTTTTATCAATTCTAGTGCTATCATTTTCAAGTAGCTGTTTATATTTGCTTAGTATCTGGTCTGCAGACTCTAATTTCGGTTCTTTTATAGGTGTGACAAACTGGTCATCATCATCATCTTCCTCAGAATAACTCATGCTATGTGGCTCTAGTTTTAAGTATTTACGTGGTGGGGGCGTATATGTTTCTTCATCCCCTTCTTGTTTAATTTCTTCGTTTTCTTCTTTTGGTTCAAGTTTCACTGTTGCTGCTGTTGGTGTTGTGAGCTTTTTCAGCGTGCTGGTTATTGGTTTAAAGGTTTCCTCTAATTGAGCTTCAGATTCAATTTTTCCAGTCTTGAGAGCTTTATACTTCCTTCGTATAGCATCGCGTGTTTTTATAATATCCTTCAGCAATTTTTCATTCATGTTGCTACACTGGCGGTTACAGCTACAATGATATACAGCTATGCTAATGAGCGCTTATATAGACCCATACAGACCAGCCAGACAGACAGACCAGCCACACAGACCAGCCAGACAGACCAGCCAGACAGACCAGCCAGACAGACCAGCTAGACAGACCTGGTAGACCTGGTAGACCTGTCCAGCTGATTAGATTGGCTTCTTTATAGGCTCATGAAAGCATCAAAGCCTTTTCGATATCGACCTTTATCCATGGGGCTATCCTTATCAATTACTAAGAATCCATATTTGTCTTTCCAACAGTTGGCACACGCTTTTCTGAACTTTGCAAATTCCATATCACTATTTACATGATCATTGTATACATGCTTCAGGTTCAAATCATCTTGTTTAAATATAATAAGAAAGTTTGCATTATCGCGGATTAGATGTTTTGGTATATGAGTATATGTCTGACAGAGGTAAAAGCTGTCAATGCCGTTATGCCTCCCCATACAAAAGTAGGCTCTAATATTATTTTGTTTATCGCATGCTACGTCATCAAAGATGAAAATTGAGTTTGGCTTTGCTTCCTCTGGTGGTATGACATCATAGTTGTTAGAAAACGTATAATAGCCCAGGCCTGATATTCGAGCTACAACTTTTCCTAAATATTCATATTTCGGTTGATTTAGTGACTTTGAGTAAATGTATATATTCTCGAATCGTAGCCCATTAGGATGCTCCAGTAAACTTAGCATTACATTTGTTTTGCCGCAATTCGATGGCCCAACAATAATTCCTCTTATACTGTTTGGTAGCAGCACTCCATGCTTCTTCTTCATTGCACTTGTAATTTCCACATCAGTATTTCTAACTGGTAGGCATGCTTGTTGTTTGATAAACTTCATGTTGAACACTAGCACAATCCCTATAAATACCGGTACTTTTATAGATTTTTATCAGTCTTGCTGTAAAGCTATAAAAATGATTGACCATAGTGAGAAGCGCATCATTCATCGAAAAGCTACCGAGGGGAGAGGTCTATTAAACTCTCTTATAAATAAATTGCCACTTGAGCTTCATCTCCCAGGATATCAGTACTGTGGTCCAGGAACAAAGTTGGCTAAAAGACTAGCACGCGGCGATCCAGGGATCAACCCACTCGATGCAGCCTGCAAGCAGCATGATATTGCATATCGCGATCATAAGGACTTGAGCGATCGGCATATAGCTGACCGTATTTTAGAAGAAAAAGCCTGGCAACGAGTAACATCTAGAGACGCAAGCTTTGCAGAACGTGCTAACGCGCTATTAATAACAAACGCCATGAAAGCTAAAATCAAATTTGGAATGGGTGCCAAGGCAAAAATTACCTGCTCGAAGAAGAAGAAGAATAAGTTGCGTCCATCATTTCGTGAAGCTGTACGCAATGCCCGGAAAATTTTAAACCTGAAAAAGCCAAAAGACCTGTTGGAAGCTACTAAAATTGCCCTAACTGCAGCAAAGAATATTATCAAAGGAAATAAAAAATCATACACGACGCCTAGGGTGATACCAGTGCCTAAAGTAGGAGGTGTTTTACCGTTCCTCGTCCCACTTTTTGCAGGTCTTTCAGCCGTTGGAGCGCTATCTGGAGGTGCCGCAGGCATAGCCAAAGCTGTAAACGCTGCAAGCAGCGCACGTCAAGAGCTACAGGAAGCAAAGCGTCATAATGAGTCAATGGAAGCTATAGCACTAGGAAAACATGGTCAAGGATTATTTCTAAAGCCATACAGGAAAGGACTGGGACTTTTCCTCAACCCCCATCCAAAAAACTACTAAAGTCGCTACCCAAAAGAGCACTCAATGAAAATGATCTGCGTAAATATACACAGCACATCGCCCACTTTAGAGGAGTCTTTATGCGCGATCAATTGCCTAGAAAACCATGGAAAAATGAGAGCGGAATTATAAATCTAGATGTTTCATCAGGACCTGGAACGCATTGGGTAGCGTACAAGAAGAATGGAAATATCATAAATTACTTTGACAGTTTTGGAAATCTGCAGCCACCGCGGGAAGTGGTAAATTATTTGGGTGATGCAGTCACATACAACTATACAGCTCATCAAAATTTCAACTCAGTGATTTGCGGACACTTGTGCTTAGAATTCTTACATAATGTATAAATAAAGACCTTCAAGTGTAAGCATATGCAGTTCATTACAAGTAGCCATGTCGATAACACTCTCTCTTACTGGCAATACATCAGTGCTCACCGCTGAATACTTTCCTCCGTTGGAATTAGCTGGAGACTACGTTTGCGGATTGATCGATTTTCAAACATATAATTCTATACCAAATATTGATGAGAGCAACAATTTAATGCATGTGGGGGATACGCGTATCGAAATACCTGTTGGATCATACGAGATTGATGACATAGCAACTACAGTGCAGCAAAGTTTAAATAAGAGCGGCAGCAGCAAGGCAGCAGTGTTAATAAGAGCAAACAATAATACCTTGAAGAGTGAAATAAAAGCCACTGAAGTTATACATTTTGAGAAAGAGCGATCGATCGCCCCGCTGTTGGGATTTGGAAAACGTGTATTGGATGCTAATATATTACACACATCAGATCTACCAGTCAATATTATAAAAGTTAATACTATACGGATTGAATGTAACATTATATCAGGCTCATACATCAACAATAAACATGTGCATATGCTGCATGAATTTGCTCCAACTGTGGGACCAGGCTATAAAATAGTAGAGGTTCCCGCGAATGTAATCTATTTACCTGTGAACGTCAAACGTGTAGGTTCACTCACACTAAAGCTCATCGATCAGGACGGAGATTTAATAAATTTTCGAGGTGAAACGATAACAATCAGACTACATTTAAAGCCTGCAAAATGATAATCTACGATGGCAGCAACAGTAATAAGCATATATATAGGATGCCCTTCACAGAAAACATTAGTCAACCGGCGACCTTGAAGCGAACAAGACGTCAACTGAGAGCAGATAATATACAATTTCTAAAATCAATAGGATTAAATTTGAAGCAATGAGCAACATCTTGGACATTACTGCAGGCACGAGCCATGATAATAGCATAACAAAAATTGACTACCACACCTATTCATCATTCACCTCATCATTCAAAAATAGCGATGAAATTCGCATTCCAGTGCAAAACCAAGACCTGTACATCCTGCCCGCAGAAAGTTTCATATATATTGAGGGAACAGTAACTAAACCTGATGGAGCAATATCAACCACAGCGAGGCTAGTAAATAATGCTGTAGCATTTCTCTTTGAGGAAATTCGCTATGAAATCAACGGAGTTGAAATTGATAGAACTCGAAATCTTGGAATAGCAGCAACACTAAAAAATTACATTTCATTAAACCAAAATGAGAGCTGCATGTTATACAACGCTAGCTGGTCACCGGATAAATCAATTGCCTCCGCCAATGGATTCTTTAATTTCTGCATCCCTCTAAAAACATTGCTAGGCTTTGCTGAAGATTACAAGAAAATTATCGCCAATGCTAAACATGAACTCATATTAATACGAAGCAGGATGGATGAAGATGCAGTCATATCACCGGCAGACGATGTAAATATTTCAATATCGAAACTTCAGTGGCGCATCCCCCATGTTAATGTTGCCGACCATGAGAAAATTGGTTTATATAAGATCATTGAAAGCGGTCGTGAAATTCAAATACCATTCAGGAGCTGGGATATATATGAGTACCCCACGCTGCCAGCAACAACTCATCACACGTGGTCGGTCAAAACATCAGCACAATTGGAAAAGCCTCGATATGTTGTACTAGCTCTCCAAACAAATCGTAAAAATGATAAAACGAAGGATGCTAGCAAATTTGACCACTGCAAGCTGACAGATGTTAAAGTACACTTGAATTCGGAATCATACCCATATGATGATTTGAACCTGAAATTTGATGCCGATAAATATGCTCTCCTCTATGATATGTATACAAAATTCCAAACTTCATACTATGGGCGCCAGTTGCAGCCGCTACTCTCAAGGGAAGAGTTTATGCGTGATGCTCCGATCTCAGTCATTGATTGCTCCCGGCAAAACGAAACCATCAAAACAGGCCCTGTGGATATAAGGTTGGAATTCAAGACATCGGAAAACGTCCCCACCAACACAACAGCATACTGTTTATTGCTGCATGATCGAATTGTGGAATATACACCTCTAACCAACGAAGTCAGGAAAATTGCTTGAAATGGATGCCATTATCATCGACATTCAAGGATTCAAATTACAAAACAACCAGTTTATTTTCAAAGAATTGGCCATTTTAAATTGTGAGAATCAAGTGCAACACTACATCTTCCAGCCACCATTTCATCATAAACATCTAACTCAACCTGAAAAGAAGCAAGTTGAATGGCTCAGACGCAATCATCATGGATTCAGATGGATTGATGGATACATTCCCTACTGCAAACTATATTCAATTAGAAATCTGCTGCATGATAAAATAATCTACATTAAAGGAGCTGAAAAGAGGCAATGGATTCAGGAAATATTTGTAGAGGAACTAACCATATATGATGTGGAAGAGGAAGGCTGCCCCAATCTACCAACAACAACAACAACAACAACATCAAATATCTTATCTTGCATAATACACCAAGGCCGATGTGCTCTGAAAAATGTTTTTGTAATAAGGGATTTTTTAAATAAAACAAATTGTTTATAAAACGTTATAAATGTTCTTTTATTCATACTATTTACATATTGCACATGTGTTTTTATTCTACATCCATATCTTCTTGCTGTTGCTGCTGCGTTTAAAAATGTCCCCACGGCAGTGTGTCGATCCCGTTGTCCATAATGCCGCGTTTATCATCCTCTGGGTTTAAAGCGATCTTTGCTTGGTTTAAAGTGTACACTTTATGGTTATAGGAACGAATGCTTTTTTGCTCGGCTATCTTGCTCTTTGAATTTTGCAAACATTCAATGTAATCGCTAATCTGCAAGGTTTTCGCCACAACGTTTTTCTTCACTCCTTTTGCTTTTTTCACCACATCAACACCATCTATTTTAAGAGCGTACATTTTCGAGCGTAAGCCAACAAACATTGTCATTATTCTACCACTTAATTCATCTTTCATCAATCCAGGAACTTTTTTATTTGCTTGCGGCATATTATACTGGTTATTTATTGGATAATCACTAGTATCAAATTTATCTATATTTCTTTTCATTATATCGTATATATCAGCATTTTTTATTTCATACACTAATGAATCCGTATCCATGTACATTATTTTGCATTTATCAGCATCCAACTCTTTTAGCATAAAATCATAATGAAATTCGTATAGTGCTATTTTAGAAATATCGAGAATTGCCATACCAATATATAATGGCTTATCAAATTTTACAGCCAGCTTTCTTAATTCAACTGCTACTAAATTTTCATTAAATATTGTGCGACTATGGAAATTCGGTGCTGCAATGAGGTTTCTAGCGCCATACCGCCCCTCCCACTGGGTACACAGTTTTATATTCGAGTATTTTCGCACATTTTCCATCGTTTTTCCGAAAACAGCATTAATTATTTTCTTGTACTGGTTCTTCTCGTAGGCATTTTTGGCTTGTTTTCTTTTATTTGTATTCAAATCCACGTATGGTTTAAGCCATGGTGATTGATCGAACTGCAGAATGCGATGAATTTTCTTAAGTATTAATCCATGTGATAAGCATTGCTTTAGGTTGCGGTAATGTACAACATCAGCGCCGTAGCGAGGGTCTCGGGGGCCCTTGTGCAAGATTTCGTAAGGGGCCCTTGAAAATAGCTCATACTTTAAACCGAATTCTAAAAAAATCTTCGGGGGCCCCTCAGGCCCGGGGGCCCTGGTGCGCCGCACCGCCTGCACATGCCTAGTTACGGCGCTGTACAACATATTTTTCTTTGGTGTATAAAGTGGTTAAAAGTTTACCTTGTTTTGATCCTGGCGGCGTTGAATGCGTTGGGCAAAATGGAAAATCTTTATGCAAATTATGCAGCTCCTGCGGGTATTCAAGATCCACCTCCAACATGTAGCCGATCGGTGAATTATCATCAACATTCATAATGTCAACATTATCAACCCATTTAAAATTTCCGGTTGGAAGATGTTGGGACATGGCCCATCCATATAAATTATTCACATCGTAGTACATTAGATATTTTATTTCATCATCTGGTTTAAAGTCCTCCATATATTTATTATTGGCTTCACTATATCTGCAGCAGCATTGACTAATTCCACCTCGGCATGATTTTTCAATAAATAAGAGAATGTCAACATCCATTATCCTTTCCAAGCGCACTTCAGTGTAATACAGCATCGCAGCCCATGTATATCCAGGTAGTGTGAAGACGTGTGCAGGATCAAGTTTATAAGTCTCGAGTGTCATAGCTCTAAAATTTGTAAAAATATCCGCTAGCAGAAGAACATCAGTTTTCAAATACAAATCCGAATACTCTCCCAGGCTTTTAATGCTAAATTTTTCCCACACTTTTTGCGCATGCTCATAATCATTTTCAGTTATCGGCTCATCAATCATGTTATTGTAAAACTGCTCCATGCTAGGTAAGCTATTACACTCCAATTTATCCCATCCATCGATGTAGTCATATGGAAAAACTCCTTTGCGCGTGAGAAGGTTGAAGCTTTCATCATCCAAGTCTTGCCATTGAGCTTTCGTTATTTTTAATTTATCTCTGGGCAGCAATCCCGCTAATTTATCCAGAGATTCATCCATAAATCTGTAGGAGTCAATGAATCTCAGCTTGATGCAGCTATTTTCAATATGTTTAGTAAATGAAATGTATCGCTCTTTATTCAACGGCAAAAGATCCACTCTTCCTGGTATCGTTAGTGCTACATCTTTGATTATGAAATGCGCGTCATATCCTGATAAATTGTGGAAAATGACTGGGATGTTGCAGCAATCATTATAATTGATGTTGCATCTGTTGTGTGCAGGTCCACGATATTTGCCTGTAAGGTGACAGTGGTCTCTAACTCTGGTTTCATCAAGGCCAAATGGTTTCTCGCATATATGACAGCATGCTTGGTTCAGTTGAATATATTTTTCCTGTGCTGATAACGGTGCTAGTGGTTTTATATCCTTTATTTTCTCCTCAGCTATAGTTGCGATTTCCTGCAGTTGTAATGTAAACCACTGAAGGCAGGTTTTTCCTCGATTAGATCGGTAGAATGATAATGACTCATCATAGTAGCAGTGAAAATATAATCCGATGCTATGAACTTCGTGTCTTTGAATTTTCCTTGTTTTATCGCCATCATCATCGGCAATTGGTATTAATATCGATTCCAAATCCGCATAAACTGTAAATGGTACTGGATTCTTGTAATTATAATTTTTAAATGTTATGTATTTTTCCTTGTGAAAAGCAATTCTGCAGTCATTCACCTTTTCACATTCTGGCACGTGGGCTGCGAGTTTTTCTTCAGTATTGAAATAAAATAAACATCTATCGCAGATATATTTTTTGCGGTTATTTTTAGATGTCTGCCTGCTCACCAAACGCGATAAATCTTTAATCCAGCAAAAATGGTAAACAATATCACTATCACCATGGTCATCCTCACTGCTGCCATAATTTGATTGTATCATGAGCAGGTTAATATGTTTATCTAATTTCTTCTTCGTTAAGTAAGCTGGCACCGTCATGTATTCATTTGTCTTCTCCTTTTCTAGTATGAAAACATTTATCGATAATCCATTGTTTATTTCAAATGTTTTTATTTGATTAAGCGTAACGGGAAAAGTGATGCCGCTCAAGTTCAGTACGTTGTTGTAGTGGGGGTACTTTGATATTCTACAAGCGTTATTTCGCCTATCTACTGGGTACAATGCAGAGACCACTGCCCACGCAAAACATGCATTATCGCTATTCTTCACATTTATGCATGCCTGCTTTGCTGCAATGCTTTGGGGCAATTTTATATAAGATGATCCTCTTAATGGCTCGTATTTGTTTATGTGTACCATTAAATTTACGATCATATGTAATGCCCAGCCGCTATCTTTCTCCTGGAACTCCTCGAGTTGGGTCAATATGTCCTCCTGTACCCTGTACGTATTTCGTAAACCATTCTTGTATATCATCGGTGCTCCCAATGGGTGTAGCTTTGGTGTGGAAATATTTAATGTCACTTATCACTTCACCATCATTAACACCATGCTTAATATATTCGCAGCTCATAGTGGTGGAAGCTTTAACAAAATTATGCTCCTTTAAAATATTTTTAATACGCCGCTCAAACAAAGCTGAACAATCCTTTAAAAATTGCTGCACTTCGATGTGCTTTATGTTTATGATGACGCCTGTCCTTATCCGTAATGCAAACGCATTATGCAGCTCTTCCCAGCGTACACGTGCACTTCTTTTTTCACGTCTTCCTCCTTGCTGCACACCTGCTCCATGGCGGTTGCTGCCAGCTTTCAATAAAACCTGCAAGCCTCTTAATTGCGCAATGCAATTTTGGTAATGTTGTTTAGTTCCATTGCGCTGTTCGGCTATGCTCGCAGCTTTAATTTTTTTAATAAATAAACTGCATACTTTCGTAATAATAGCACTTTGTGCAGTATCTCCATCCCTTAAGCACTCTGCCACCTGCTTATTTAGACCGCTGATGATGCTTCGTGTATCCATTTTAATAACAAAAAAAAAAAAAAAAAAAAAAAACTTGTCACTAAACACTTAAACTTTTCACTTGATAAACCAGCCGGATGCTGTAGTAGTAGTAGTCGTAGTAGTAGTAGTAGTAGTAGTAGTAGTAGTAGTAGTAGTAGTTGAAGTAGCACTTTGTTCAAATTCTTTCACGGCAAGGAATTTCCTTGGGTTGTCCCTTGAATTATCTGCGTTGAGTCCAATCACCATATCACCTTAGGGCACGTTAACCCCTTTTTTTTATTTCAGAAAAATAATGCTGCCTCATGAAACCAGGTACTGAAATATTCCGGACAATGTTATGGAAAGAAAATTAGGGTCATTCAGCTTTAATGATGAAACATCAAGAACTTATGAACACTTGACATCATCTTCTTTCAATAGTGGACATTGAAGAGCATCGTTTAACATCATTATCAACGATAATAATTTAACTTTAAAAACAAAACAAAAAAAAAACCCAATTTACATCCATTCAAATTTCATTCAAACAAATAATTACTCTGGTAACACTTCTCATCTCAATACATACACCAATAAAATTCTCATTCCCGCTTGCACTATTGAAACAAAGATCACTTCAGTCATCCCGTTATATATTTCGATCCCCACTTGAATCGAATTCAAGTAAGTTAATAAAATTCGCTGCGCCCATGAATTTCTCTCTCTTTGGATACTGATCGCCGCAGAGGTAAGTTGGCTTGGAGTTAAGTTATTAATTTCCCTTTTCCTTCAGTTCTTGGGTACAGACCATGAACTGTTCCTAACAATTTCCCTTTTCCGTCAGTTCTTGGGTATAGACCATGAACTGTTTCTAACAATTTTCCTTTTCTAAAGTTCTTGGGTATAGACCATGAACTATTCCTAACAATTTCCCTTTTCCATCAGTTCTTGGGTATAGACCATGAACTGTTTCTAACAATTTCCCTTTTCTAAAGTTCTTGGGTATAGACCATGAACTATTCCTAACAATTTCCCTTTTCCGTCAGTTCTTGGGTATAGACCATGAACTGTTTCTAACAATTTCCCTTTTTCTTAAGTTCTTGGGTATAGACCATGAACTATAATTAACAATTTCCCTTTCCTCAAGTTCTTGGGTATAGACCATGAACTATTACTAATAAATTTCTTTCTTTAAACTTCTCTTTTGTTTACTAATAACCATCCAAGGCCAACTTTAGAAATCAGGTGAGTACTTAATTAATACGAAATAATATTTTTCTTTAAAACATATTCTTATATTTTGTGATATGGTGAAATATTTTCTAAACGACTTAGTGAAGTGATCTTAGTTTACAACGTGGATGAGGTTGATAGGTGTTTAATTAGCTTACATCGTTGATGAGGTGTTGTTTAATAGAATCGTGGTTTTTGTAGCTTACACCATTGTTGAGGGTGATTATCAATAAAGTTTGAGTGGATGTTCACATCGGGTGAATTTGCATAAATTTAACTTAAAAATTTATACTTTAATTACAATTGAATTTTCCTTTCCATTTGCATATGGAATTGTTTCTATTTCTTGAATTTATACTTAAATTACAATTGAATTTTCCTTTTCATTCATTTCATTATATTGTTGATCAAATTTAATTACTAATATTGAATAAATAAAATTGAATTATTATTTATAACGTGAACTTTGCCTTTTAATTAGTATGTTCTGCAACTAGAGGCCAAATGGTGAAATAAGAAATAATTTTCTATTGTTCTTAAAGATTTAAGTGTGATTAAAAAACATATGGTCCTTCGAGCCGGATTTCTTTATTTTCTGAGTTTTTTGATACAAAAACATATGGTCCTTCGAGCCGGATGTGCTTCTAAGTGCAGTGCATGATATTTAAAAGTGTTCAAGTGAAACTAAGGTTCCGATAACATTCAAACATCTAAGTGAATCTAGTGCTCAGTGACTTTCTATTTTTAAGACCAGTGTTTCAATTTATTACACTCTCGAGGCAAGTCCCTCACCTGTTGCAAGGTCTTAAGCACCAAGCAAATTTATATGAGCCTAGTCCTCAACTATACTATTTTCCGAGGCAAGTCCCTCATTTGAGATCAAATCAATTGGAAGGTTTTCATACCAACCCAATTTATTACACTCACGAGGCAAGTCCCTCCACTATAGCAAGGTCTTACACACCAAGTTATTTTTATTTCGAGCCTGGTCTTAAAACTTATAATTTCTTGAGGCAAGCCCCTCACCCATATTTGGGTATAAATTCACCCAAAGCAAGGTCTTACACGCCAGGTTATTTTTACATGAGCCTAGTTTTACATTTTATTATTGAAATGTTTCTTGAGTTTAGTTTCAAAAATTAATTTAATTTTCTCGAGGCAAGCCCCTCACCCATAGCAGGGTCTTACAAACCAAGCTATTTTTATATGAACCTAGTTCTTGCATTTATTACTGAACATTCGAGCCTAGTCCTCAAATATATTAATTTCCCGAGGCACAGCCCTCACTTCAATCAATTGTAAGGTTCTCATACCGAACAATTATTCGAGCCTAGTCCTCATCTATATTATTCTCCCGAGGCAAAGTCCCTCTGTTCAATCAATTGTAAGGTTTTCATACCGAACAACATTCGAGCCTAGTCCTCAAATATATTAATTTCCCGAGGCACAGCCCTCACTTCAATCAATTGTAAGGTCCTCATACCGAACAATTATTCGAGCCTAGTCCTCATCTATATTATTCTCCCGAGGCAAAGTCCCTCTTTTCAATCAATTGCAAGGTTCATACTGAACTCGAGCCTAGTTTCCTGACTTTGAATCAATTGTAAGGTTTTCACACCAATTTAATTTATTATTCTTCCGAGGCAAAGCCCCTCACTTCAATTGCAAGGTATTCCACTCCTGATACATTAAATTATAGTTATAAAGTTTGTGGGTGATCAGTTTAACATGGCTACAGTTAACCAATTTACCGAAGCATTAAATTTGCAAAAGATACATATCGACCTTTTGAATAAGTCCTTTTCCAATTATACTAAAACAGCCCTTGTCAAAAGAACTAAGGAACTTATAACTGAACGTATTACTAAATTTCGGGAGCAATGGTCGCGGATAGAACAAAACCACATACAAATTGAATTGCTTTATGCAAATTTAGCTGAAAAACCCCCTTGTGAATATTTTACAAATGACACATACCTAAAAATAGAAGATAAATATTTTGAGTTTATGGGAAAAATAAAGGCTGCCCTTAGTAACTTTGATTAACAAACACCTCCACCAAGCCCTTCCGTGCATGAGTCGACACGCTTGAATTCAACAGCAATGTCAACGCAGTTACTGCGACTTCCAAAAATTTCACTTCCCACATTTTCTGGTTCTTATGAATCATGGCGCTCTTTTCATGATCTATTTAACTCATTGGTTCACCAAAATCTCTCACTTTCCAATGCACAAAAATTGCATTATCTAAAGTCTGTATTATCTGGTGAAGCTGAGCATCTCCTTCGACAATTTCAAATAACAGATGCTAATTACGAAAGGGCATGGTCAGTATTACTCCACAGATACAACAATAACAGGGTTCTAGTTAATTCTCAACTTAAAAATTTATTCAATCTTAAACAAGTGTCTAGTGAATCGGTGAATTCTATTAAATCCTTATTGGATAGATCGAACGAGTGTTTGTGTGAGTTGGAGGCTTTAGGT
Organism: Thereva unica; assembly: GCA_949987705.1. Taxonomy (NCBI): domain Eukaryota; kingdom Metazoa; phylum Arthropoda; class Insecta; order Diptera; family Therevidae; genus Thereva; species Thereva unica. The sequence goes on from OX465283.1 coordinate 113,605,340, forward strand.
GTTAACACTTCTTATTGGGATCCATTTCTTATTTATCTTATTGTTCAAAAACTTCCTTCTGAAACTCATCGGATGTGGGAAACAGAGCTAAATGGGGAAGCAACACTTCCAAAATTCGAAAGACTCAAGCAATTTCTCGAGAAGCGTTTTCGCATGCTTGAAGCTATTTCTGAATATAAAACTAACACGCAACAACGCCCTTCTATGGGATCAAACTCCAAATTCCTCAGTCACTTTGCTTCATCCTCGACGATCAGTACCTGCCCTTGCTGTAAGGAATCTCATACAATATCCGCATGTTCCAAATTTTCAAGTCTCTCTCATCAACAAAAGTATGACATTGTAAAGTCAAACAAATTGTGTTTTAACTGTCTTTCAAATTCTCACTCCACTTTCAATTGCTCTAGTAAGTTTAGATGCAGAAAATGCGGTAAAGCTCACCACACCTTACTACATAGAACTCCATCAGAAGGTTCAATTCCTAATAGTGAAGGTTCCTCTTCAGGGACATCAGCTCCCAACTTGAATAGTGCGCACAATTTACCTAATAATACCGAAACTACGGTATTTCTCTCTACACAATCATTCTGCTGTACTAAGGAGGAAAATCGTTTCTCTAAAACCCTTCTTTCCACTGCCTTACTAAATGTTCCAACTAGAGCAGGTGTTGTGACTCTACGAGCTCTTGTCGACCCGGGATCACAAGTTTCTTTTGTTACTGAAAGAACAGCGAAACAACTTCAACTGAAAGGCTCCCCTGCTTCAGTAACAATTAATGGAGTATGTGAAACGCCAATTACCCAAGCTCATAAACAAATAGAATTTTCTTTTCAGCCAAGAGATCTTTCAACTCAAGAGCAAGTTTCTGTGACGGCCCTAGTTGTTCCTTCAATCACAAATTTCTTGCCACCATCTCCACTTCCGAGAGATGGTTGGATCCATTTAACTAATCTTAATCTTGCTGACCCACAATACTATCTGCCTGGAAAAATTGACTTACTACTTGGAGCCGATGTGTACTCAGATTTGATCTTAGATGGCCTAATTAAAGGCCCTAAAGGTACGCCTACAGCTCAAAATACCTTACTTGGTTGGATTTTATTCGGACCAATAAATTCAAAAAGTGAAAAATCTACCATACATTCACGAATTACTCCAGCTATATCCCCACTTCCAAAACCAGAACAATCTTCATGTTTATCTGCTCTTAACACCGTCACTGCAAATTGCTTTTCAAGTTTTGTTTCAAGATCCACTAAAGAAAATCGAAAACAATCTAATAACTTTATTAAAAATTCTTCCACTAATCCCATTGCCACTAAAGACCAAAATTCAATCTCAACCACACTACCTAATTTTGGTCAACCTAATTACAAGGGTTTCTTCCAAACGCGTCAACCATATTTAAGTGGATCGCACTCATCACGATCAGCAGCTCCTGTGTGCACACCTCGTCCATTGGTATACATTTCCAAGCCACTACCTATTACAGACTTTGAAAATCTTTCAAACACTAGGCTTAACAAACCATTATTTATACCTTTAACAGATGATAAGAAGACCATGGCGTCTTCGAAAACTGTTACATGTACAAAATTCAGCAATAAAGTTAATGGCAAAACTAATTTATCAAATAAAACAAATGCTTTGAAAACAGATCCCTTGCCGATTACATCCACAGAAACTTTACCCAAATCAAAATTAATTTCATCTCTTAATAATTGTAATGTCTTTCTTAGCTCATCTAAACCAATTTGCTACACAAGTAATTCGTTAATCAATGTTAACTCATTAAATTTTCAAAATAATATGTTACCTACAATTAGCCACAAGGATACTGTGAAATACTCAACTGCTACGGAAAAACAGTTAGAAGTGAACGCATCGCAAGCGTCTCAATGCAAGGAACGATGTCCAACGTCCACCGCAACACCAGTAGCTCCTAATAAAAATAAACGTAGCATAGGAAACCCAAAATCAAATGTTTCTTCGTATTTTATTTATTCTTCAAAATAACCCTCATGTTCTAACTTTATTCAACTTAAATACTTCATCAAATAACTATTATCCATTTCAAACTCAATAATCCTCGATAAAAATTAATACAACCACCTGCACAACTGCGCAATTTCAGGGGATGATTTCATATCCTCCTTTAAAATCAGAACAACCATAATTAACCTACAAAACAACTGGCTATAATGTATGCCTTGAGATTCAGTGCCCACATAAAAGAATTCAACTTTCTTTACCGCCGTTAACTTTCATATAAATCCGCCGTTAAGTTTCATAACAATCATATAAATCCCACACATATAAAATCTGAAAAAATATATTATTCTAGTTCAACATAATTGATAATTTCAACAGGTATCAAACCAATTACACGCCCTTTACATAGGGATTACACATTGCAAGTCTGAAAATTGAATTTGAATCCACTTCCTCATACATACATAACCTAATGTCAGTTAAACGAATCGTATTCAATTTCAGTCCATCCACTCTGCTTCATTTTCAATTTAGTTGTACAAATCTCTTCATTAACAGCCTCAATAGTCACTTAACCTTGAACTTGAAATTAAGTCAGCTGTAACCTTGTAATAAAAATTTTCTAACAGCTGAATATTAACAATTCTGTTATCATAAAAGGTTCGCTCTCTCAAATTCCTTTGTTATCAATTAATTATTTGTCACCGCTATCCTTGAACAACTCATACCGATCATTGCATATATACAAAAATGCAAACAAATAATAAGGTACAAAGTTCGAAACAGTCGAGTCATAGGATCATCGTCTCTTACAAAGACGTAACCGAGATCAATAATGAAATAAAAATAAATTCAGGGAATTACCTTCATTGAGAGAATTAAAATTCATATTTTGGGCCACTCGCTTGGTTTTTTAAGGTCTTAGTGAAAATTAGATGGACTGCATATTATATCGAAACCAATTACTTGGAGATGATAAATTGTCAATTTCATGCGATTCAAGGAAGATACATTTCTAGCGGGATGGATTTACAAAAATATTTATAATTAATTTGTATTATTTTGCATCCCCCTTTAGCCAATCCCATTGATCATTTACCAATTCAATTCTAGAATCATTGTTATTGTTTATTTGCTACTTAGTTTTGAAACGACGAGGACAATTATGCAGAAACACAAACATTTTCGTTTTAAATATTTGCTGCAAACATCGCGACGAAAAATGCGTCTTCGTTTTAGTAATGGCGATATTATTAAAATAAAGGTATTAGAGAGTGGTTTAATAAAAGTTACTCGAGTTTAAAGCCATTGTTTATTTATTTACTGCTTCTTTATTTCCTCTTCTTTCATTCAATTTTTCAATTTATCAAGGTCGACTTGTGTTAATAAAGGTTACTCGGTCTAACACCATTGTTTCGGTTCACTTATTGCTTTACCTTTCCCCTTCATCTTCCTTCTTTGTTTCAGCATCTTAAGGTAATTTGTTAATTTTCAGTTTTGAAACATACCAAAATGTTTCAACGGGGGGGAGTATGTTCAAATTCTTTCACGGCAAGGAATTTCCTTGGGTTGTCCCTTGAATTATCTGCGTTGAGTCCAATCACCATATCACCTTAGGGCACGTTAACCCCTTTTTTTTATTTCAGAAAAATAATGCTGCCTCATGAAACCAGGTACTGAAATATTCCGGACAATGTTATGGAAAGAAAATTAGGGTCATTCAGCTTTAATGATGAAACATCAAGAACTTATGAACACTTGACATCATCTTCTTTCAATAGTGGACATTGAAGAGCATCGTTTAACATCATTATCAACGATAATAATTTAACTTTAAAAACAAAACAAAAAAAAAAACCCAATTTACATCCATTCAAATTTCATTCAAACAAATAATTACTCTGGTAACACTTCTCATCTCAATACATACACCAATAAAATTCTCATTCCCGCTTGCACTATTGAAACAAAGATCACTTCAGTCATCCCGTTATATATTTCGATCCCCACTTGAATCGAATTCAAGTAAGTTAATAAAATTCGCTGCGCCCATGAATTTCTCTCTCTTTGGATACTGATCGCCGCAGAGGTAAGTTGGCTTGGAGTTAAGTTATTAATTTCCCTTTTCCTTCAGTTCTTGGGTACAGACCATGAACTGTTCCTAACAATTTCCCTTTTCCGTCAGTTCTTGGGTATAGACCATGAACTGTTTCTAACAATTTTCCTTTTCTAAAGTTCTTGGGTATAGACCATGAACTATTCCTAACAATTTCCCTTTTCCATCAGTTCTTGGGTATAGACCATGAACTGTTTCTAACAATTTCCCTTTTCTAAAGTTCTTGGGTATAGACCATGAACTATTCCTAACAATTTCCCTTTTCCGTCAGTTCTTGGGTATAGACCATGAACTGTTTCTAACAATTTCCCTTTTTCTTAAGTTCTTGGGTATAGACCATGAACTATAATTAACAATTTCCCTTTCCTCAAGTTCTTGGGTATAGACCATGAACTATTACTAATAAATTTCTTTCTTTAAACTTCTCTTTTGTTTACTAATAACCATCCAAGGCCAACTTTAGAAATCAGGTGAGTACTTAATTAATACGAAATAATATTTTTCTTTAAAACATATTCTTATATTTTGTGATATGGTGAAATATTTTCTAAACGACTTAGTGAAGTGATCTTAGTTTACAACGTGGATGAGGTTGATAGGTGTTTAATTAGCTTACATCGTTGATGAGGTGTTGTTTAATAGAATCGTGGTTTTTGTAGCTTACACCATTGTTGAGGGTGATTATCAATAAAGTTTGAGTGGATGTTCACATCGGGTGAATTTGCATAAATTTAACTTAAAAATTTATACTTTAATTACAATTGAATTTTCCTTTCCATTTGCATATGGAATTGTTTCTATTTCTTGAATTTATACTTAAATTACAATTGAATTTTCCTTTTCATTCATTTCATTATATTGTTGATCAAATTTAATTACTAATATTGAATAAATAAAATTGAATTATTATTTATAACGTGAACTTTGCCTTTTAATTAGTATGTTCTGCAACTAGAGGCCAAATGGTGAAATAAGAAATAATTTTCTATTGTTCTTAAAGATTTAAGTGTGATTAAAAAACATATGGTCCTTCGAGCCGGATTTCTTTATTTTCTGAGTTTTTTGATACAAAAACACACTTGTTGACTCACAGGATGCTCGTTATGAACTGTGAAAAAATTACAAAGCTAATGCTACTTTTATAATCCCCGTAATTGCACAACATGCTTTAATGCGTCCGTTTAGGTACAGGTGCAAAAACTGCTGATGTAGCAAATTCTTAGCTGTAAGTGCTGCTTACACAGGTGCTTCTGCATGCTTAGAAGTCAAGGTCAGGGTCAAGTATAAAATTCCACTTCCGGTCTCCCAATGTTTTACGCAGAATTTCATCATCATATTTGCAAATTCTTCACTCCCTCAAAAGTTGTTTACACAGGTGTACCCGCGAGCTTGGAAATCAAGGCTAAGTACAAAATTAACCAAGTTCCGGTCTCAAACTTTCTTACGCAGGTGCAAAACTGCTAACGTAGCAATTCCTAACCCTATAATTTGTTTAGACAGGTGCATACGTGTGCTGGGGATTCATGATCAAGTACAAAATTTACCAACTTCCGGTTCCGGCTCCCACTTTTCTTGCACAGGTGCAAAACTGATGATGATGATGTGGCAAATTCTTAACACCCAAAGTTGTTTACACAGGTGCATCCATGTGCTGGGGATTCATGATCAAGTTCTGCATCCCTGTGGGGATTTCATGAACAAGTTCAATCATGTTCATGCTCATGGGTATATAATGAGCACTACGAAGGAGACCGTCAGCAGTTCAACCCCCAACCGCCTGGAGATCAACAGCATCAGCAGCAGCAGCAAGAAGCCATGGATACAGCAACAGAACTTAAAAGCCTGGAATATTCGCCTAATTTAAGGATGGCCGAGATGCAGTTTGGGACTCCATACAAAATCAAATCTGCCAGCAGGCTGGAGACAACGTATGGTGTACGAATTCGCCTGGACTTGGAAGAACATCAGATTTTGCTGCCAGCCCGATACAACGCGCTATCAGACGCAGCCTTGCTGGATATTAACACCAAAGGAAACTTCCATGTAATTAATACTGGACCTCAGGGGAAAACATATTTATTTAAGTTTATCCAAATTGATGTACTCCCGGCCAGCTATAATTTTTACGATAATGTAAGTGGAAACCCGAATTTTTACGCTCCTCCAAAAACAAATTAATTAATTAAAATTGTACAATTCTGAAGCAAATATATATAAAATTGCACAATGGTAAAACGCTTTTTAATTAATTATTTAATTAATCCTGAACAATAGCAGCAGCAACATAAAAAACGAGTGAAGTTTAATGAGATCGAGTGCCTCTTCAAATAATAAATAATCATAAGGTAATTTATTAAAATAAAAACAAAAAAATATTTATTTTAATGGTTCTTTTTATTTAAAAAACTAGCGCATTAATAGCCTAATTTTAACAAATATTTAAATAATTTTTGCTGATATTTTATTTTTTTCTTCTCGGCACTTAACTCTTCCAGCGCCTCTTTATAGATGTTGATCAGCTGCTCCAGCTGCTGCAGCCTTTCCCGCCCAGCCTGCATCTCATTCTCAGCCTCCTGGAGCTGCTCCTTACAGCGCCTTTTCCCACGTCTCACTCTTCGGTGTTGCTGTCTGAATAATTCATTCACATTTCCACCTTGCGCCAGCAGCCTCATTAGGACGCGCAATGAATTTTGCTGAAAATAAAAAGTAAATTAAATTAAAATTGAATTTTTATAATTATGACTATTTTAACTTACCATTCGCGGCCTCGAAACGTTCTCCATTGTGCTATGAGGATAGCATGAAGAGATCTTTTCTTTTATATCTAATATTGTTTATTTTAAAAATCATACACTAAAATCCACGTAAGAAATTCGCTAAGTTGATCAGTTTCTGAAGACTTATGCCCGATCCCTTTGTTTACCTTAATATTATTCGCGGTACGGTTTAAAGATAACTTCAGAATTTTCACACCTTTGTTTGATAAGGAATCTACCTTTACCTATTCAAAATTGTTTTTTGATTATTTTTTAGGAAACTGACCCGCGCAAAAATGCATGTTCGGGATCGAATAATTATACCGCAAGTTCGATGAGATTGCGAATCTTCGTTGTTGTTGTTGTTGTTGTTATGTGATAAGAGTTTGTGTAAAATATTTCTGTGATGGCTTTTTTGCTACATCGTTGTTTTTTTGTAATATTTGTGATTTGTGATTTTACCTTAAAGTGTTCAATTCTAATTCATAGAAATAGAATTTATCCCGCACGTTCGGGATAATGTGAATCTTCATTGTATTATCGTTGCTGCTGCTGCTGTTGCTGATAGAAGAAGAAGAACTTATGGGAAATGAAGGTAATTTTCAAGCTGCTGTTGTAGCAATATTTGTAATTTGGTGTTGATATTTTAATTAAAATTTCTTCGAAAGCTAAGCTTCACGAATTTATTACCCTGAATAATAATAATAATAATATATCCGATAGCAACCCATATCATAGCTTACAGATCGCGCTGGGTTGTTGTCCAGAATAATAATAATAATAATAATAAATATGTTGCTCGCCTCTAGCCAGATCTCCGCTAAAGCTGCTTCCAACAGCTTAATTTAATTCTTAGTGTTAGCAGGATCTCCGCTATTTTAATCAAGATTATCTTGAAAGTTCAGCCAGACCTCAACGAATTATTGTCAGGTATTTATATGCATTATAATTGATGAATTTTGTCTGAATCCGAGCTCACCCCAAAGCGCAAGCGTGATAGAAAAATATGTTGAAATTGGTTGCTCCTAAAACTATGCAGCCGCGTCTCTACACCGAAGCTTAACTCAAGACAGCCCGCACGTAGACGAAAAGCTTTCGCAACCACCGCCACCTTATCCAAGGCACTACACCTCAACGAGCACCACATCCCAATCCCCATGGGGACCCTGCACCACATCCATCCAAGACCCCACCTAGACCAAGAACTTTCAAGCCACCGCCACCAAATCCCATGCCACCTCCGAGCCACCTTATCCAAGCCACACAAACCTAAAACACCTCGCACACGCAGGCGAAGAGCTTTCAAGACAAATCCTATGCACCACCAAGCCACCTTATCCAGACACAAACCTAAAACACCTCGTACAAGTACACAAACAGCTTTGAACACAAGTCCCATGCATCACGAAGCCACCTTATCCAAGACACAAACCTAAAACACCTCGTACACGTAGACGAAGAACTTTCAAACCCACCACCAAGCCCCATTCCACTTCCGAGACACCTTATCCAAGACACAAACCTAAAACACCACGTACACGTAGACGAAGAGCTTTCAGACACATCCCCCAAATCCTATGGCGGCATCAAACCACCTCATCCAAGACACAAACCTAAAACACCTCGTACACGTACACGAAGAGCTTTCAATACAAATCTCATGCAACCGCCAAGCCACCTTATCCAAGACACAAACCTAAAACACCTCGCACACGTAGACGAAGAGCTTTCACCCCCAAATTCTAGGCGGGTACGGCATCACCTGAGAAGTGATGCCGTACCCGCCTAGCTCCACTACTACTACAGAACATTTTAAAATCAAGCAAAATTAAAAACAAAAACAGAAATAAAGTATTAAAATTTAAAAACCACTAATAACACTAAGAAAAAAAAAAAAACAATAAACAGCACGGACTAGACCCAGCATGCATCGATCGACCGGCGGCGATCGCAGACGATCTATAACTTCAAGGAGCATATTGTATTTCTGAATAATATACCCCATGTCTTTAGGAGGTATTTCCCCTCCTTATTATATCTCCGTCATTTTATATAGCTGTCAGCGATATAAAATTCTTTTGTGTGTAGGGTAGCAGGACCAACTAAGAATTACAAACGAGTTAGGCATAAGGACGAACCTTATTATAGAATTAAATCCCTAAGAAATGTTCGCGTTTCAAATATTAAAAGACCATTTAAAAAAGTACAAGGGTTACTACAGGTCAACCCAATAAATGAAACTGAATATACCGGGTGTTTTTTTTTAAACTTGACACGGAATTCTTGAACAAAGGAGGGGTGACAGAGGGAAACCTCTGATACAAAAGATGTGTGATATGGAGGGGGACATCGATTGGGTATAGTGCGCACACCCTCTCTTCCACCCCCTGACCCGGGGGGGGGGGTAGCTTTTTTTCTCAAATGTCAACCCCTATTTTTTATGCAAGATTCAGATTTCTGAGATGAAAATAAACATCTTTTATCCCAAGAATTTTTTTCTATCATTTGTTTTTACTCCGGAAACTTTGATTGAAATCGTCATTAAGCCGCCTCTTTCAGTCAGAAACATTCGCGGCAGTGCGGCAAGAATTCGAAGATCGGTTATTCCATTGTTTCAGCGTCCATGGCGAACATTTTGAGCACCTTCTATCTTAGAAAATTAATAAATAAAAGTTGTTTAATATCCAAAAGATGTTTCTTTTGCCTTGTGCCTTTCAACTGCACGGGGCGTATCATTGAAAACACTTTCGGGATTATGGCTGCTAAGTTCCGTATTTACCACACTGTGATATGTGCAAATCCGGAACTTGCTAAGTCAATAGTAAGAAGTACTGTTGTTTTGCATAATTTCATCCGCAAACCAAGGTCACCTCTGTACCCGCCAATGGACTGCGAGAGTATTTCACCAATAACCGAAGCAGATGTGGGAAATTGGAGACATTGTGCTGTGAGATTGGGATCTAATAATTCAACGTACGATGCTCTCACTTTGCGAGATATTCTAAAAGATTTCCTAAATGATGTCCGAAATTGACAAGAGATAATAAATGCATTGTTTTTATAATTTTATTTTATTTATTATACCTATATTTGTAAACAGTGTCCATTCATTCTTTTTCAAGTGATTGGGCTTTGTCAGCGTCTAAATGAATTAAAGTATCTCTTATGAATTCAAGTACTGTGTCATAGGGTCTCACTTGAGGTGGAGTGTTTATGGCATTAATTAACTCCCTGGTATTTTCAGTAAATACCTGCTCCATAGTCCTCGGGTTCGTCCGTGGTTGTGGCCGAGGTGACGGTATGGAAACTTCTGGTGAATCGGCTGAAGCGGAATACTCAGCAATTGGATTGGATATTGGGGACGGAGAGCACATAGGGATTGATATTGGGGAGGAAGAGCATATGGGAATTGATAATGAAGGTGAACACACAGGGATTGATGAAACGGAAGGAGAACATAGAGGGATTGGGTTTCGTGAAGAGCTAGAAGAAGAAGGAAGAATTACATTGGAAAACCGAAAGTTTTGAGAATCTCCAGCACATGAGTCCTCTAATATAACTACCGGAGTGGCTTCTTTTTGTGTACTCGGCCACATAGTGGAATCTGTTACTCTGAAATGAGCAGGTAATAATAGCAATATCTGAATATGTATATAAAGAATGAACCTTCTCTTTTTATAGACTTCATCCAGAAATTTAAGGTGGTCAAAAAAGATCCATTTGGTTCCTTTGGATGAACCAGCTGCACTGTGACGTGAATTGGCATCTTTCTCACACTCCCGTCGGTACTTTTCCCTCAATTTTCTAAACGTTTGATACGCTTCTTCGCCTGCAAATAGGATTACAATACCAGTGGATGCATTATTCATATTCACTTCGTACCTGACAAATTAAATTTTCCTCCAATTTCCGCCCATAAATGATTCCTTTTGTTGACATTTCTATAGCTGTTTGAAGAAATTTTCCATAGACAATCTGTGCCTTGGACAACTTAAATGTGTTCTCTTCATTCATTTTAGTGGCAATAGCAAGAATGTAATGAATGTACAAAATTAAAAAAAAAAAATCGAGTAAACCCCAAACTGATAACTTTAATATAAACAAGTAAACAGCAGCTGCTGGTTGGAGTCTCGTTTGTACTCTTATCAAGAGCAGACAGACTGTGCGTTGAGACTAGAGGTCGCGAGAAAAGTCGGTGTTTTCTAAGAATTACGGTTCAATCCCAGTGCGTTATACATATACAGTTTTTATTTAAAAAGTGTTAAATAGATTCTCTTTTTTTTTCCTTTTTAAATTTTAAAGAAAATAAATTTTAAGACGAAACAATTAAAGAAATAGAGGAGAAAAGTCCCAGTGTAGAGCATGTACACGGAAGTGTCATGTCTCAAAAAAATAATATAAAAGGTGCCGCCGGCGATAATGACACGATAACAGTGACAACCAAGCATAAAAACAAGGCCATAAAATTGCAAGTGACAGTGAAAAAACTAATAAAGAACGGCGCCCTGTAAACAAAAGGCGCCGAAAAATCAAAATCATGCCGAATCTACTGCAGCGATCAAAAGGCAACAACAACACCCAGGAAAAAAGTCCCACAGCGTCTGGGTCTGGAACAACGGCCACTTGCACCGTAGTGATGACTGATTCCGACGAAGAGTCATCATCCTACGATTCTGTCCCAGGGAAATATAAAGGCCTGGGCAACAGTTTCAAAGAACTGGCCACAGAAAATAATGAAGATGAAGCTAGGCTCGAAAAAATGATTGAGGAGCTAAAGGAAAAATATTTTCCTAGGCTCCCAAAACCAAAAGCAGCAACAACTCAGCAACGGCAAAGCCTGAAGCAGCAAGCCCCGCAGCAACAACAACAAAAGCAATACCAACAGCAGCCCCAGCAGCAGCAAAAACAACATTAAAAAAAAGAGAAAATCCCGCCGATCAACATCTTCCACCAGCAACCAATGGATACAATAAGGTTAGCGAAGCAGGTGCTTAAGCGCACTAACTTTTTTATAAAAAGGCTTAGTGGGATTAAGTGTTACAGATACCCAGCATCATGTTAACGTAAAGATAATATAAATTAATTCCTAAGCATGGAATCCACGCGCAAACCATTTTCCCACATATAGAAAATTCGTGGAAACGCATCCAACTCTTAATTCAGGTACTAATGCACTTATATTTCCGTTGCCCCAGACGCCACCTAAACATTTTTGCACATTTTGGTTGCACAAATTCCCACGAAGTTTTCGCGCATTAAAAGCTCATGATATTTTTAGGTAATAAGTTAAGATCAGTCTATTGTAACCTGCCATAGAATAAACTTGTACTTTTCTTCTCAACATTCGTGTTTTATTTTTTTTTTTGTTAACGTCGTATATATAAAAGAAAACTATTAAGCACTGCTTAGTTTTAAAAAGTTTAGGAGATTTTAATAAAATGAAAATAATATTAGAAAGGGTGAATACGCAATTTTTTACATTCACTGCAAAAAGTGAAAAATTACAAAGCGTCCTCTTAAAAGGCCTCGATCCCGACTCTGATACCCAGGAGCTCTTGAATGAACTCCAATCTCTCGAGGTCGAAAATTTAAAATTTGCCGCGGTAAAAAAATTGAGCACGACTTACTCGCGTCAAACTGAGAGGCAGCTCCCCATATTCTTGGTACAACTGACTCCCAAAAGCCGGTTGGATAACCTAAAAAAGATTAGGTATCTCAACTTTCATGTGGTAAGTTGGGAAAAAATAAATAAAAAAGCAGACATCCTGCAATGTATGCGCTGCCAAAGGTTTGGACATGCCGCAGCTAACTGCCAAATGGCTTTTAGGTGTGTCAAATGTGAAAGAATCCACAATCAAGGCGAATGTCCTCTGGGGAGGGAAAAAGTCGCGGATAAAAACAAGTTGTTCTGTGTGCTCTGCAGATCTAATGGACATCCTGCTAATTATAGAGGATGCCCTAAATATGCAGAGTTCAAGCAACGTATTAAGGCGCGTAAAGAACAAATACAGGCCCAACAAGACCGTAAGGGGCAAATGTTTAAAAATTTAGTTGTACCTGGTATGTCCTTCGCCCAAATGGCGGCTGGAGCCCAGACAACCAAACAGCAAGTCCCAAAAGCTGCGCCTGCAGCAAGTTCTGGGGACAGCGAGCTGAAAGCGGTTCTCCTATCAATTCAAGGGCAAATCGCTCAGCTACAAAAACAACTAAACGAGCAAAACGCCCGTTTAGGCTTAGTATATTCCTTCTTTACGACAGAAACCATCTTTGGGTAAGCTGATTAATGGCTTTACGCAGGGAGGACAAGATCAAGGTCATTGCGGTGAACGTTAATTCGTTGATAAGAAACGAGAGAAGGGCGAATTTGCTGACCCTTTTGCAAAACGAAAATCCTGATGTGCTTCTTGCTAGTGAAACCAAACTAAGCGAAAAGCACAAAGTGGATTACAAAGATTATGTGGTAAATAGGAGAGATAGACCTAATGCCACACAAGCTGGGGGCCTACTAATACTAGTAAAGACCACCCTTAAACACAAGATAATGTATAGCAGGGACATCGCAAAGTTTCGGGTGTTAGAAGCGTGCGTTATATACCTCCCTCTGTCTAGTGGCAGAAGGCTGTATATAATTGCCGCGTACGCACCCCAAACCTCCCAATCCAGACTATTTATAGAGGAAATGAGCTCTCTTTTTCAAACTCTCCACCTGGAGTCGGAGCAAAATTTTTACTCCATCTCCATCTATCGAAAACTAGTTTAACCAAAAACTTTAACATTTTTCGAAAAGCTTCAAGCCGCACTAGAAATAGATCAACTGCAGATTGCAGCTTCAGCGTTTGCAGCGTGTATTAGAAGGAGAGATTAATATGTAAAACTGCACGAGTGGGAAAGGGTACACAAATCCACGCTGTGCTACGCTCGCATTGGAAACATAGCCTAAACGTGGCAATGTACAATGAGAAGCGTGGCGCGAGTGCGTTGCTTGAAATATTCGGAAAATTGAATATTTCATGCATGCTAGCTGTTGTGTTGTGAAATTACTGTTAGTGGATGGCAGTTATAGTGAACTCTAATTGTGTCTTTGTGAAGAAGTGATCTACAATTTTTCTTTTAAAAATAAAAATGCAAAAACTTACTGACGCTAAAATAGAACTCCTTATTGAGTTAGTGAGAAAACATCCAGGACTTTACGGAAAGGGCGATAAATGTTATAGAAAAAATGAGTGGAGGGAAAAAACCTGGAATGTTATTGCAACAGAGTTGGAAGCAAGTGGTGTGTAATTTCCTACATATTTTTAATACAATAATCTTTTTAAGTTTAATTTATTTACAGCGAAAGATTGTAAAAATGCCTGGAGGTCCTTACGGGACCAGTTCCATAGCAGTTTAAAGGAACGCAAGGGCTCTACCGGCCAAGCAGCTCCCGAATCTTGCAACAAGAAAAAATATAAATGTTTTGAAAACCTGCTTTTAATACAGGAATCGTTGCAACCCAAGATAAGATCGTATATTACTCGTATTTATTAATATCACAATGGTTATAGAACAACCTGTAACTTCCAGGCCGCAGAACAGGAAGATATTAATAACATTAGCACAACAGACGAGGACAACACTCTCTTTTGGACACAAATAGACGGAGAAGATTTAACCGTAGAGTCTGAGCATGCTACTTCCAGCGAAGGAAGCAGACACTTTCTTTTTAATGCTCCTCGACAGCAAAGTTCCTCTTCTGTGTCCAGAACTTCAACTCCGATCCAGGCAAAAAAACGAAAAATGGAAGAGAATACCGAGCAGGCGTTCGGAGATTTTTTAAAAAATTTGCTCCAGCAGGTGTCGGAGAAAATCGAAAGACGACATTGACGATGTAGATAATTTCTTTTTGGGATTATCTCACACCGTTAAAAGTCAGCAATTGACACCATTGCAGCTTATAAACGTCTGCAATGCAAAATAACCCTACTTATCTCGCAAGAGATCAATAAATGCAAAGTACAAAATCCTTGAAATAAAATTTTTAAACCCAATATTTTTTTTATTCAAGAAGTTAATGTTTATTTTATTTTAAACAGAATGTTATTTATTTTATGTTTAATATAATTTTATGAACTGTTAATTAATTAATTAATGTCTATTGATATAGATATTCACTCAATTTGATCCTTATGTGCTTCCCTTGAAGAATTGTGGGCACGAGCCGCTGGAAGTCTTCTCATTGGCCCGTTTTCTTCTCTCCATTGCCCCGGAACAATTGATCCATCAACAATTGTATCAACATAATTGTCTGGACAATATGATGCGCATTTTTGGAACATCCGAAAATTGTGCAGGACGAATGAAGCAAATGAATATTAGTACATCCACCGTATCTGGCAAGGCATGGATATCGTTCTTCAGCACTCTCCACCTTGCCGTCAGCACTCCAAAGGAATTCTCAATCGTAACCCTCGCATGAGATTCTAGTATTAAAGTTTTGCTCTTGAGGTTGTAAATTGGAGCTGTGAGTTAGGTGGAAAATAATTTCTTCTTTGTCATTACATGCAAAACTTTATGGTCTTACTGGGGAACGGACGCATTAACCCTGCAAACAATTTCTCGGCTGCTCGTTTTCTCGAGCTATTTTCGAAAGACAACTTGTTGAGAATTATTCGAGAAACAATCGTTAAAATTATCCCTAAAGCTTTCACGCTCTTTTCATGGTTTTGTTTGCTTCTCCCTTCCAGAATTGCTTTGTTTTGCTATCGGGTGAGGAGTATATGAGTGTGTGTGCGTGAAGATGACTTGCCTGCGCAGGCGCGGTGGGAATTAGCTGGGCGTCCTTTTCAGTAGTTAAATCCTGGTTAAGGCGTGCGCATGCGTTTTTTAAATGTGAAAATTAGAGATAAATAAAGTGATTACATAAAATAGTGAAGTTAAGATAATTAACAACCGATAAATAAATATCGCGGTAAGTACATTTTTTAACTTTTTGTTTTTTTTTTATAGTAGGGACTGTTAAGAAGATTTTAAGGGGTCGTAGAGCCTCCTACGATTTGTTTTGGGGCCGTGGGAGGGTTTTTTAGGTGCATTTTTTAGTGCATTTTATGATGCACCTACGAATTGATGTACAGTAAAAATCGGATAAGTGCAAGTATGGTTAAGTACACGAATCGGTTAGGTGCAAAATTTTAAAGATATTTGCATTTCAGATTTATTTTACACATACTTTTTTTCTGATAAGTGCAATTCTTTTTAGTGCACAAATAGTTTATTGTCACAAAATTTTTGTGCAGAAATTAACCCAATGACTTAGTATCTTAGTATATAGGAGCTTTCTGTTTTAAACAGGAATGCACTGTAACCAGCTTCACCTATCTCAAGATGTCACTTGGTAACTTGTCAAAATTGAAACCGTTGCCGCCGAGATTTTCTTCTCATACATATCTGGGTATAGTACATATTTCTGAAAATTTTAAAAGTAATTTCTCTGCTCTTTTCGTTTTAGTATCGTTATGACGAGAAATAGGAAGCTTGTTTCGCTTTCTGTGGAGCAAAAAATTCGAATTTTAGACAGTCTCAAAAGTGGGAGTCGCAGAAGCGATATTGCAAAATATTATGGTTGTAACCTATCCACAATTTCGCGGATTCTAAAAAAAGAAGAACACACTCGAAGCATTGTTCTTGAAAACAAAAATGTGAAAAGAAAGCGACAAAGGACTGCAAATCATCACATCCTGGATAAAGCAAAACAGTTCGCAATTTCCTTAAATATGGATTTCAATTCCAATCCTGAATGGTTAAACAGATGGAAATCGAGGAACAATATAAAACTAAGCAAAATTTCTGGAGAAAAACAAAGTTCAGACAAGCCAGCAGCAGATAAATGGCTAAAAGATGTTTTACCTGGCATTCTAAGAAATTATCAAGATAAAGACGTTTTTAATGCAGACGAATCCAGTCTTTTTTATAAAGCACTTCCAAATAAAACATATGCTGCTAAAGGTGAAGAAGTAATAGGAGGGAAAAACAGCAAAATGCGTCTTACGTTATTGTTTCTTTCGAATGCTGATGGATCTTTTAAAAGGATTTTCATAATTGGTCGAGCTAAAAGACCTAGATGTTACAGTGGAAAAGAAATTCCTGCCGATTACTTTTCGAACTCGAAGGCATGGATGACAAGTGCTTTGTGGACGGTGATTCTGAAAAATTTTAACGATGAAATGGTAAAAAATAACCGAAGGGTGGTCCTTTTTGTCGACAATACTGCTTGCCATAAATTAGGACCTGGGGTTTCTTTGAGTAATGTGAATATAATTTTTTTGCCAGCCAGACCATCGCTTTTCGAGAGAACATCCCTCCGGCCAACCTCCGAGAAAGTAGAAAAGAAAGTGTGCAAAGTTATTTAGTTAATTGTCTTTTTACTATTCCATGAATTCTTAAAAAGCTCTAAAAGTGTTCTTTTATCCTTATTTTGATTAAAATTGGGCACTGTGATAATTTTACCGTGTAACGGATATCATAACCCCTAAAGTGAGCGAAGCGCATGCTTCTCATCAAGTCCCGGGTGTCGTCCATGGAAAGTCACCCGGAGACGCAACAATGGAATCCAACAGACGCACCAAGCTCTTTAAAAGGCATCCTGAGCATTTCTAAAACGCTAATAACACTATCTTTACAGAAAATGTATATTCCCACGTGGTCGAAACTATAACGGTTTCCACCCCTGAAATGGCATCCAATCCTTCCCAACCGGTCAGCGCTAGCAGCGAAACTGTACATTTGAAAGGAGCTTCTGAAAACCTACAACCATATGAAATTAGGGACCCTACAGCTAAAAGGACGCGTTCACCTAAATCTGATGTTGAAGATGACACTCCCCAGCTTAGTGAATCAACCACAAAGGATGGCTGGACCCTGGTTAAAAAACCTCGTAAAAATTCACACCAGGTACCATCAACAACTCTAACCTTATTGTTATTAATAAATCTAATAAAACTAACCCTCTAGTTTATAACAACTATCAAAATAGTTTTAATTTATTGAGTATAGATAATAATGTAGGTGACTTAAGTAGGAGTCCAACTATCAGTAGGGGGCATGGGAAAATTGACTCGGGCCCAAACCCGAACTTAAATAACAATGGCGATTTCCGAAATTCGAATAAGAGGTTCCAACCTCCTATCATTGTGAAGGACTTAAACACAAAAGTCTGTCTAAACTTCCTAAGGCAGGAAAATGTGGAATTTTATTTAGCCAAAGGGGCTAAAAACATGACCAAGATTTTCGTAAAGAACAAGGAGGATAAGATTAAGATCATGAATAAATTAAAGGAACAACAAGTTTGCGGGCTCACATACTCGGGGAATGGCGAAGAGCCCACTAATCTCCTCATAAAAAGAATTTGCCACTCCTTTGAACCTAGCGATGTTCTAATGGAACTTAGATTAATCTTCCCGAATACTAAATTCTCTAAAATTAAGAGATTTGAGACGTTCAAATCCAAAAAAAAAACAGTATTGATTTGAGTATATTTCTACTCCAGGTAGCTCCTAACGAGGACGTCAGGGATCTACTCAAACTTAAATATCTCGCCTATCAGAAGATTAAGATCGAAAGATTTCTTAGCACTACTCCGACACAATGCTTTAAATGCCAAGCGTTTGGACACAGGGCTAACAATTGTCTTAACGTTTTTCGCTGTGTTAAATGTGATCAGGACCACGAGCCGGGGCAATGCAACACCGTTAAAAGGTTTGGATGAGCCTAAATGCGTAAACTGTGGTGGCTGTCACGTGGCTAGTTACAGAGGTTGCAGCAATTTTAAAAAGTATTTAGCGAACACGAAGGCCAGAAAGGAGGTGCGGACCTCAACTAACGTACTATCTACCACACTCCCGCAGTCTAACCATCTAATAAGCGGAAAATCATACGCGAATGCAGTTAAGGGAGATCAAATACCCTTAGGAGGCCTAAACACTGATGGACTCTCAAGTAAAGAAAACTCTCCGGAAATTAATGCGTTATTAATGAAAATCGAAAAAATTATGTCCATCTTTGTTAAAGAAGTCATGAGCTGCGTAACTTCTCTTGTAAACAAAAATGCATAAAAAAAACATAACATTATTAGAACTTAACGTTCGCTCTATTAGATCCGTACATAGAAGACAGGAGCTTAATAACTTATTAGCCAATAATAACTACCCGGACTTGGTCTTGATCTCAGAAACCAGACTAACTCCAAAATTTAAACCAAATTTAAAAAATATAATATGTTTAGAAACGATGAGGGTGTTGGGGTGGCGATTCTTATAAGGGACCATATTTCGGCCCTTAAAGTTAACTTTGATTTAGGTACACCAGGGGTTTTGGCATCTATTAAATACAAATCCTCCAATAACCTCTTAAAAAATTTAATAATAGGCAGTATCTACATCTCTTCGGCTCTAAAAAAAAATCGGAGATGCTGCACATCATGAACAAAATAAAAGACTCGGCAGTAAAGTCTTTGCATATTTTCGGACAAATTTAAAAAAAAACTTATTTAATATGAAACAAAATTCTCTGGGGAAAATTAAAAGAAATTGCTT
Source organism: Thereva unica (assembly GCA_949987705.1). Taxonomy (NCBI): domain Eukaryota; kingdom Metazoa; phylum Arthropoda; class Insecta; order Diptera; family Therevidae; genus Thereva; species Thereva unica. Next base: position 113,624,770 of record OX465283.1, read on the forward strand.
ATCTACTGTACTATGTATACTCGTCATTATGCGCATGTGTAAAATTTGCAGCTGATCGCTTATATGGAAGTGGGTCAAAATCAAGTTGCAAGATTTGTTTACACTGCACACACATACAAATCTAGGAAATATAGGCTTAATTGCCATTGATATCGGAGAAATCAAATGTAAACAATAAAATTTTTTGATTCTTCGCCCACGTCATGGTGTATTTTTTTATTTAATATACAATAGTTTATACTATACTACACTATATGCCATAAAAAAAATGAAACAAAATTCCCCGAAGGAAATTATAAAAAATAAATTATTATGACGAAAAAAAAGCACCGCGAGCCGAAGAATCGAACCCGCAGCCCCACAGACGAAGGACTTTTCCGTAGCCCTTGCGCCATGGCAGATACTACCGGGGGTTGACTAATATGCTAATAAATCATTTCAGAATGAAGAAAAAGAGAAAAAGAAAACAAAAATGCTGCAACGACCAGGCTCAAAACTTCAACGCTACACGCCGCTGAACCGAGGATCCGACGCTCTACCCGCTCCACCATCGGCCTGCTGCCGGATTTACAACAATAAAGTAATTTGTTCGGTGCCTATGAAATGTTTAGGTTAAACTTATTTTAACAGTTTTTTATGCCTAACTTCGAACTCCTTTATCAGAATTAACTTAACGGGACCACCGTGGGAAACTCCCCCTTCAAATGAACCAAAAAAAAGGCAAAAAAGTCATTGGGTTACAAAGTTATGCGTGAACAGGACTACAAAATACCTACACGTCGAATTGAGTAACCACCTCGTTTTTTGAAGTCGGTTAACAAAAGGTGCGGTAAGCCGAATAATTGTATTTGCATGTGTTGTAGTTGTTGGATTGTTTTCGTGAATCTTCACAATCTCCACTTAATATGTATATTGTCATCCAGTCTGAAGTGTTATTCAACAGAAATAATACCATGAAAAAGCGTAATTAGTGGCTAGTATTCAAAGTATCGACGTTCACACGGAAGGGATTTATTAGAAAAATTAAAACACTTCCTTTTAAAACTTATTAATTTTTATTAATTAACTTTAAGTTTTATTAAAATAACTGTAAAGATAACTACGTACGTAATTGAACACGAAAAGTAGACTGAGCTTCAAAATAATAATGAATTACTTAGGGCGCAAACATTTTACAGTCACGTTGCAATGCCACGTGCTGGGAAGACCTCCGAAGAGATCACTTCCAAGTATTTAAAAAGTGTAACTTAATATGTCGCGACAATGGAGATGCAAGTGTAAGTCGAAATTGTTAACGCGAGCAAAATGAAGTGCAATGATAAGATTAAAAGGGTTTTTCTTGGAAGGTATAAAGATATTATTAACGGGCGCAACATAGTTGCGCGCGTTAATAAGAATTTTCTTTAAAAGATGTTATGACTAGGGCTTGTTTCAGCCGATTCTATAACTCCCCCACCGTTTGACGGAGGCTCCGACGTAGTTATCTTAATGGTGGTCTTTTTCTTACAACAAAATTTAAAAGTATACATATATTGTTACAACAATAAGTAAAAAAATAAATATGGTTTTTATTGGATAATTAATGAATTTTTCAATTTTATTCATATCTATATTGTATTTCTTTTATATTTTTTCTATTATTTTCTATATTTTCTAGATGCAATTTATCAAAAATTAGTTCAAAATTATTTGCTTTTTCTTTAATAAAAACATTATTATTCGGCAAAATTATATTTTCTTTGACTTCGATTTCGAAATTTTTATAAGTTATATTATTAATAATTATTTGGCATTTTTCAAACTTTATTAGGTTGGTACCTTCATTAATCGTTTCAAAATCATTACAATTATGGTTAATTTTAGTTTTCTTTAAATTTTTGGTTATTACAAGACCGCTTCTAATTTCTGTTACTACGGGTTTTTTGAATATTTTTTAAAATTACAATAAGCTTCTTTATGCTTAAATATATTTAAGATACATTGATCGTTAATTTCTTTCAAATTTTTCTTTAAATTTTGAGATACATTAGAACTATATATTAGTTTTTCTTCATCAATCAAAATTTCTTTTACTTCTACATCCAAAGTTTTATTTTGTTTGTTAGGCAAAGGTTCTATTAAAATTTTTGTTAGAGTTTTGGATTCGAACGGTAGGTATCATTATTATAATAATAATTTCTTTTCCGAAAGTGGCTATATTAATTTTGATGTTTGCCAAAACGTCCATATCGGATATCATTGCAAATTCGTCGGCTGTCAATATATTTTTGGACAAGATTCCTAATCTACTAAGTAATATAGTCTGTTCTATGTCGTCGATGTGGTTTCTGAGTAAGGTAATGTCATAGTTGATTTGATAAAGATACTGCATGTAAGTCATTTGGTCTTCAATTAGTTCGACTCTGTTTTCTAAGTTGCTTGTTATATTATCTATGAAATGTTTAATTTGAAGTTGTTGGCTTATAATGTGATTGGTTATGTTTTGAGTTTGTTCAATTAAAACAGAATTAATTTTTACTTGCTTATTATTTTCTGCAATTAGCATTTTGTTGTTTTCCGTAAGGGCATTCAGCTTTTTGTTTATTTCAGCTTCGTCGTTGCTGTCCATTACACCTGTTAGAAGCTTTAAAAGATTTCCTGCACCGTTGATCAGTCCTCGTTTTTTTCTATTATGTGAATGGGGTAGAATGTTGTTGATTTTTGATTTTAGTGCTCTATAGTTGTGAAGAACTGTGTTCAATATTGGTCCTGTTAGGGTGTGTTTGATTAATGGTGATTGTAAACTGTTCCATAAAACTTCCGTTGTTTCTTGGTACATTGTAATATTAATGACATGAATGATTTTTAAATAAGATGTTATAAGATTAACATTTCCTAATTTTATATTTATGTAACCATTGTCATTGTTATTAAGGTCTTGTATATCCATCAGTTGGGCTATGGAGGTTCTTGAAAGGGTAGAGATGATTATGAGAGTTATTATGCAGTATTGGTGCATTGTGGATTTGGTCCTAAAAAAAAGAAAGGGAAGGGTGAGTGAAAATTTAAGAAGTTTGCTGTGTGTCGTTTTGACTACTTTGAGGTGGTTGGTCTGAAATAAGGTTTTTCATTTTGGATTTGTTTTTATTTAAATTATCGTTTGTTTTTAATTTACATCTAACGTTTGATGAGTTTTGAAACTTCCTCTTCTTTCTGACATGGGTTTTGTAGTATTTATGACCAGTTTCCTTGTCTACTACATGGTCATTATCGAGTAATTCGGCATTAATTTTACGGAATTTCGAGTGGTTTTTCCCGCCTCTAATTTCTTTTATATAGTTAGGGCCAGGTTCTAGTTGTGAATCATTTCTATTTTGATTTATTTTATTAATTACTCCAGTTTTCTTTTCTAAAATTTTATCGTAGATTTTTTCGTATTCGTCTTCTTTAACTTTGCCTTGAATGAAATCGAGAGGTTTCTTATGGGTCGAAGAATGTATTGTGTTATTATAATAGCCGTTAATTAGAATGAGCTGCTCTTCAATGGGTAAGGTTTTCTTAGTATGTTTTAGTAATCTTAAATGCTCATTAATTGTGTTGTGGAGCCGTTCTATATCGGCGTTACTATTATGATTTGAATTGGATGTATAGTGGATTTGAATGTTTTTCTCGCCTAAGAATTTTTTCATTAAATTTGATTTCATTCCCAGTTCGTTGTTGGTTATTATTTTTTCAATAGGGCCATACGTACTAATATATTTCATAACTGCTTTTCTAAATTCTGATCCGCTTCGGTTTTCGATTTTAGTGATTAATGCAACTTTACTAAATTTCAATCATGGTTACGAATAAGGTTTTATTTATGGAATAAAATACGTCCATATGGAGGATTTGATTCGGTTTATTAGGTGTTTCGGATAACTGTAATGGTATTTTTAAGGGTTTTCTTTCATATTTTTCTAATATGCAGATTTCGCAATTATTAATAAATTCTGTTATTTTGTGTTTCAAATTTGGGTAATAGAATTCACTTTTGAATTCCTCATAAATTTCATTAATACCGCGGTGATTGTTTTCTAAATGTTTTGATTGGATAAGGTTTTCTATCTCTTTATCGTCGGTAATATTTTTAAGTAGGGTTGTACATCTTCTGATTTTACAATCGGACATATGTTTTGCATAAACGTTGTTAAGTTTTTCAAATATTTCGTCAGATGTAAAGATAGCGTTAGTCAATTTTGGACTAAAGTGATTTTTAATTATTAATATTAAAGTAGGTTCATCAGCAACCTTTAAAGAGATTGTTTTGCAAATATTCTTGAAGATTTTTTGTGTATTTATATTTAAAGAGCCGGATTTAATTTGTTTGATGATAATTTGGTTTTTATATAAATTTAGTGGGGTAACTGTAGTTACAATGATGGAGTGTTTTTCGCTTTTATCTGTATTTGAAACACCTTGGGGATTTTCAATAACTTCGTTTAAGTTTACATCGATCCTGCTAAGAAAATCGGCCACTCTGTTTTCTTGACCTTGTTTGTAAAATATTTCATAATCATATTCTTGGATTTGAAGACGCCAACGCATTAGTTTACTATAATATTTGGTTCTTTAAGATTATTGAGCCACACGAGAGGCTTGTGATCGGTGAAGAGTTTGATTTTTCTTCCAAAAACGTATGGTCGGAACTGTTTCAGGCACCAAACCAGGCTGAGAAGCTCCTTCTCGATCGTCGAATAGTTGATCTCGTGCTCATTTAGGGTGCGCGACACGTACGAAATAGGTTTATCTTCCTGCGATAATACGCCGCCGATGGCATATTGACTTGCATCAGTAGTTATTTGAAATGTTTTTTCAAAGTCGGGGTATATTAATATTGGGGCAGATATTAATTTGTTTTTCAAAGTATTGAAACTGTTTATGCAATTTTTATTATTTGGATCAAGTTTTGCACCTTGTTTTAAAAATATTGTCATGGGTTTGGCTATTTCTGCAAAGTTTTGAATAAATTTCCTATAGTAACCGGCTATGCCGAGGAAGCTTTTTATTTGCGTGGGTGTTTGGGGAATTTTATAGTTTTTAATAACTTCATTTTTCCTTTGGTTGGGCAGAATTCCATGTTCATTGACTACATGTCCGAGAAACTCTACTTCTTTTCTCAGGAAGTGGCATTTGTCTAGTTGGATTTGAAGTTGTGCTTGCTTTAATTTCGAAAATATCTTTCTCAAATTTTTAATATGCTCTATAAGGCCATTAGAGAACACTACTATGTCGTCCATATATGGAATGCATTCTTTACCTATGTTTTCTCTTAAAATGTTATCCATGAGTCGTTGGAAAGTGCTTGGCGCATTTTTTAAGCCAAAGGGCATGCGGCAAAATTCATAGTGCCCATTGTCTACCGAAAAAGCTGTTTTCTCTATGTCAGGAGCGTCCATTTCTATTTGATGGAACCCGGACTTTAAATCGAGAACTGAGAAATAAGTGCTCTTTCCTAACTTATCCAATATTTCTTCGATATTGGGTATTGGGTAGGAATCGCCTATAGTTTTTTCGTTTAGTTTTCTGTAGTCGATTACAAGCCTGTATTTGCGTTCTCCTGACGCGTCGAGTTTATTTGGGACGACCCAAACAGGGCTATTGTAAGGACTTGAGCTGGGACGGATAATTCCATTTTGAAGCATTTCTTCAATTTGCTTTTGAATTTCTAATTTATGGATGTATGGATACCTGTATATTTTGTTTTTTATTGGGATGTTATCTGTGGTATTGATCTTATGTTTGATCTGATTTGTAAACGAGAGAGGTTTTTGTTGGGAAAATATTTCATTGTATTCATATATGAGGTTGGTTAGTTGTGCCTTCTCTTCTTCATTCAAATGTTCAGTGTTAATTTTTGGAAAAACTGTTCATTTGAGACGTTGTTTTCAGAATATTGCTCATTAGATTCGAAATTATTGAATTCTAGGATTTCATCAATTTCGACTGAAGGAAAATTTTCGTCAAAGTTGAAAATTTTTGGTTCGTCACTTGTGTTAAGAATTTTTGCTCTGGCTTTGAAGTTATGTACTTCATAAACACCTTCCAGAATTCTAACAACAGGACTTAATTCTATTTGATTTATTATTACGTCTCCGTTATATTCTTTAACAGGGATTGTGTAAAAATATTCTCCAGGGTCTATTTGGTAAATAGTGTTTTCTGGTTGATGGTTAAAATATAATTTCATTTTAACGTCATTTACAGTGAGCATTTAGGTTTTATAATCAATAATGGCATCGCATTTTATCAAAATGTCATTACCAATAAGGCCATGGTAAGTTTCATGAAAGTCGTAGATATAAAATTCGAATTTTTCTGTTGAATTCATTTTGAATTCTTCGAAAGCAGGTACAGATACGACATCTCTAACAACTGTATCCTTTTTTAAGGATCTCAAAATTTTTGGTTTTATGAATTGGATTTTTGAAACTTCTTTAAATATGTTTGGTAGAACTAGTGAATTTGTAGAGCCACTGTCTACTAAAAATTTATAATTTTGGATTTTTATGTAGGGGAGTTGGTTGGGCCCTTTTCCCGAAAATTTCCCACTTCAATTACTTGTAGGCTATTAGTGTCCATTGGTTCTACTGAGTTATTATTATTGTTTTGAGGGTTTAAAGGTTTGGCAAAATTTCTACTTTGGTTTTGTTGCCAATTATTGTGAGAAAATTGTTGATTGTTGAAATTATTATTATTCGAAGAAAAATTTCGGTTCGCGAAAGTTGTAGGATTATTATTATTATTTCGATTTTGGCTGCCATTGGCATACATCGGATTGTGATTTGTATTATAAAAACTTCTACTTGCGAAATTACTGTAATTAAGTGAATTCCTTGGGTAGTTTCTGTTATTGTTATTGCGATACAGATATTGAGGGTTCGTAGTTGGGTAGTTATTACTGTTACGAAACGAATTTTGAAAGTTACTATTGAAATTTGAATGATTTTGATATTTATTATTGCTTCGGTTATTATTTCTACGATTGTGGCTATGAAAATTATTATTAGAATGATTACTTCTATTGTTATTGGGACTAAAGAATGCATATCCAGATTCATGTAGGATTTGAATCGCTTCTTCTAAGGAAGTAGGACTTCTACATAACAAAATTGATTTGAGTGGTTCTGGCACTTTATTTTTAAACACATTTAAGGCACTATTAATGTTGGCGGTTAAATGTCTATCTAAATTAATTTGGTCATTTTGATACTCTAATTGAGTTTTCATATTTAATCGTCGAAGTATGGCTTTTATATCGTTATAAAATTCTGCTGCATTGCTCTTAAAACTTTGTCCTCTAAGTTCATCAAAAAGCTGATCCATAGATAGCCTATCGCCAAAATTGTTGTAAAGGATTTTTTTGATATCTTCCCAACTTACAGCTTGGTTATTAATATCCATAACTTCACGAGCCTTTCCCGTTAATTTGGATTTAGTAATATCCGAAAATATTCCCTTAGAAAATTCGTCATACTGTACTAGTAATGGAGTAATTCTGTCTATTAACTTTATAAAATTTTGTAGTGTGCCGAATTTTCCATTAAATTCTGGAACTCGTTCTAGATATTTAAGAGGATCAATTGAAAGTACTTTTTGTTCAGTCATGTTGTTGCTGGTGTTTAAATAAAGGAACGAAAGCGCGTCTGTTAAATAATCTATTTCTTCGTTTGGCATGCAAAATTAGTTCACGAAAAGGAAATTTTGATTTTCAGAATTTTACATAAAAAATTTTAATAAATTTTTTTTTGTTTGCACTTCCGTCTATATAATTTATCAAATAAAATATTTTTTTTCTAACTTATAACACAAAAAAAAATTTCTTTTTATAGCTGCTACGACACTTTAATTAATTGGAATTTATTTGCTTATTTAATCACAATCGTATTATTTTTTATATATACATATATATCTTTGTTTAATTAAATTATTATATAATTTTTTAAAAGAATATTTAGTTAAAATTTAAATGACTTACTTAAATAAGACAAAAAAAAAATTGTTTGTAGTTTCTCTAAAGCTGGAAACACCGTTCAAATGTAGTTGGCTGCAAATTGCTTCAATTTCTTTTGTTGATCTTCAGGCCACAATTTCCAGAGTTCTACTTTCCTCGAAAATTTTCTTCGTAAATTTCCTCAATGTTGAAGTGTAGTACAGGTCTTGTTATTTGTGAACGTCGTCGGTTCTAAGTACAAATGTACATATGTACTTATACTGTATCACTTTTATATGCGTACGTGTATATTTAAATATACAATTAGTGGGAAAAATTTTTTCACTTGAAATTATTTTTTTTGTTCTGTGATTTACATTCACGCTTGCTTTCACGATTTCAATTTGATAATCGTTCACTTCGCAGAAAAAAAAAATTCTATATATGTAATAGTTTATTACGTTATTAGTGATTTACGTTCACTTTTTCAAAAAAATTTATTTTTGTAATAACTTTCCACTAATTTACGCATCCTACCGACTGCGCCATTCAAAGTATCGACGTTCACACGGAAGGGATTTATTAGAAAAATTAAAACACTTCCTTTTAAAACTTATTAATTTTTATTAATTAACTTTAAGTTTTATTAAAATAACTGTAAAGATAACTACGTACGTAACCCTTGAACACGAAAAGTAGACTGAGCTTCAAAATAATAATGAATTACTTAGGGCGCAAATATTTTATAGTCACGTTGCAATGCAACGTGCTGGGAAGACCTCCGAAGAGATCACTTCCAAGTATTTAAAAAGTGTAACTTAATATGTCGCGACAATGGAGATGCAAGTGTAAGTCGAAATTGTTAACGCGAGCAAAATGAAGTGCAATGATAAGATTAAAAGGGTTTTTCTTGGAAGGTATAAAGATATTATTAACGGGCGCAACATAGTAGCGCGCGTTAATAAGAATTTTCTTTAAAAGATGTTATGACTAGGGCTTGTTTCAGCCGATTCTATAACTGCTAGTCTCTAGGCACAACATCCCACTAGTTTTATATTTGAATTGGAACTGCATATTTATAAAAGAAAAATTACTTTGAAAATGTTGTATCAGATCTGATACGTTGTTTGGTAATGGGTACTTTTTATTGTAGGCGAAGTAATTATAAGAATATGGCTAGCACAATATATTTGAGTCAGCAGGAATTGGAAGAAATAGTTTTACATCTATCAGAAAGTGAAGATGATATGGACAATGAAGAATGTGACCAAGAAGCAGATATGGACCTACGATTCAGGGATTCTATATTGACCATGCCCGTTTAATTTGATGACGGATTAATAATGGAAAATATATATATATATATATATATATATATATATATATATAGGTATATATATATATATATATATATATATATATATATATATATATATATATATATATATATATATATATGGAGGAAGAAAGCCCAGATAAAGAATTAGGAGAGGGAACATTGGAACAAATACCTTGCAAGACGTCACGAGGAATCCGAAAGAGGCAAAGGAACTGAAAGAGAAGTCTAAAAATATATTATGGAAAAAAAAATTTAATTCTCAATGACTGTGCTACAAATTTCCATGGAGACACAAGTTTACCCCAAGAAATTCAAAATTTGGACACCCCACTACCTTTTTTTAAATATTTTTTTAACGAAGAACTTGTATCAACGATAGTGGAGGAATCTAATATCTTTTCGGTGGAAAAAGATCCCAACAGGCCTGCCAATGTAGATAAACAAGTCCATCAATTTATTGGAATTTGCATATATATGTCTTTGGTACATATGCCTGATGTCAGGAGCTATTGGTCATCCGCACTTGGTTTTGATAAGATCAGGGAAACAATGAGTTATAATAAATTTATCAAAATCAGACAATATCTGCATTTCAACCGTAATGCAAATATGAAACCAAGAGATCATCCAAATCATGATAGGCTACATAAAATCCGGCCTGTTATAAATAAACTTAATGAGAGATTCCAATCTATTCCTCTACAACAATATCTTTGCGTGGATGAACAGTTATGTGCAACAAAGGGAACGCACTATATAAAACAATATTTGCCGGCAAAACCTCACAAATGGGGTTACAAACTTTATATACTCTGTGGAACGGACGGTTTTTCATATAAATTCGAAATCTTTACTGGTGATGAAAACAATCCGAAGTATAGGCGACCAGACGAGCCTGATATGGGATCAAGTTCCAATATAGTAATACGGCTATGTAGAAATATACCGCATAGCCAGAACTACAGAGTATACTTTGAAATTTTTATACGTCAATTCCATTAGCTGTCCATTTGGCAAAATGCGGAATATTTTGCCTAGGAACTATAAGAAGAAACAGGATTCCTAATTGTAAGTTCCTTACTGAAAAAGAAATGGCAAAAGAAAAACGAGGAACTTCTCAAGAATTTGTAACTGATATTGACGGGGTAGAAATATCATCCGTTATTTGGAAAGATAACAAAATAGTTACTCTTTTATCTACCTTCACTGGGGAATTGCCATTATCTACAGTAAAGCGTTTTGATAAGAAGGAGAAGAAAACTATCGACATTTCATGTCCAAACTTAATCAAAGAATATAACCGCCATATGGGTGGTGTAGACTTGCTAGACGGGCTAATACCGGAGACACACTAGCACCCTTAATCCAGATTATGACGTCAAAATGACGTAGACCCATATAAAAGATATGGAAATAAAATGGAGTCTACGTCATTCTGACGTCACAACCCGGATTAAGTGTGCTAGTGTGTCGAGGGTATAATCGGACGATATAAAATTAAAATGCGTAAGAAAAAATGGTATATGAGATTATTTTACCATTTAAATAAATGATATGACAATAATCAATTCCTGGATCTTATACAGAAAAATTAAAATAAGTCATGGAGAAATCTACCTCCCTCTGGCAAAATTTCGTACCGAAATTGCATATTGTTTGTGCAACCTTGGCAAAGCCTCGATATCAACAAGAGGAAGACCAAGCGATTTGCAAAAAGAAATCGAAGCAAAAAGGAAACGCTCGGCAACAGTTGCTTATGTTCCCCCTAAAGATGTTAGACAAGATGGATATAATCATTGGCCAGAACATGATGAAACAAGACTACGCTGCAAGCTACCCGGATGTAAATCATTTTCATTTATCAAATGTGTAAAATGTGGACTACATTTGTGTCTAAACAAAAATAACAATTGTTTCCTACGTTTCCATATTAATTAAAACGCCATATAATATATACCGATACTGCACAATGTAGCATATCTGATACAAATGTATTTTTTTAAATAAATAAAAACCTATTTCTTAAAGAATTTTTTTTATTATTTTTCCCATATTCCTAGACAAAAACTACATTAGAAAATATTTTTTAGGTATTCATTTCAAAAAAAAAAATTGCGCAGTGTAGGGGTGGGAATTTGAAACGTCGTTATGTTTAAAAACAAAAGTTTACTTTCGGGAATATGAAAATTTACTGTATGAAGAAGTTCTTTCACACAAATTTACGGTGGGGCGAATCGCTAACTAATTCCTTGGAGGGCTCATCTGTAAAATAAATAAAAAAGCCAAGGGATATGAAAGGAAAGGGTTATAGCGCCCTGATTCGCTTTCCGGAGAGAGGATGAAATTATAGGCAGAATTACCCGGGAAGAAATAATAAGAAGATTTTGATTACATTAGTAACTTGTATTGATTGGTGTTTAAAAATTGATTAATTTTAGTTTTCGTTGTCAACTGGTTTATCAGTTATTGTTTGAATGGGTAGTCTACAGATTTTTGTAATTGGTCGTTTCAGAATCTTGTCGCGTATTATTGTCACAACGCGAACTAGTCCATCTTTGCCTGGATGGATCTCTGTAATTCGGCCCAATGCCCAATGGCATGGCGGTAGATTGTCTTCATTGAGAAGGATTAATTCTCCTGGTTTCAAATTTGTTTGGATTTTTAACCATTTCGGTCGTTGCTGCAGGCTGTTAAAATATTCGGATTTCCAACGCTTCCAGAAGTTTTGTAGAAGTCTTTGTAGGAGCTGCCATCTATCAAGACGGTTCATTGAGACATCCAGTAATGATGCTTCAGGAATCGTTTTCAAGGATCCTCCAATTAAGAAATGTGCCGGTGGCAATGGAGTAGGATCGCGACTGTCGGAGCTTATCTCGGAAAGTGGCTGCGAATTGAGACACGCCTCAATTTGCGTTAGTATCGTCGAGAATTCTTCGTATGTTAATGTGGTTTTTCCAATGACTCGTTTCAGATGATATTTCGTAGACTTAACGCCTGCTTCCCACAGGCCACCAAAATGAGGAGATGAAGGTGGGATGAAATTAAAAATGACCCCTTCATTTTCGAGAATGGCTCCGATTTCATTGTTCAGCTGATTTTGTTGCTGTTGCTGTTGTTTTTTGAGTAATCGGCTTGCACCCACGAAGTTTGTCCCACAATCACAATACAGCTTAATGCACATTCCTCTTCTGGATGTAAACCTACGAAAAGCAGCAATAAATCCTTCCGCGCTTAGATCGGTTACCAGCTCGAGGTGTAACGCTTTGGTGACCATGCAGACAAAGAATGAAACATATGCGTACCTTTTGGGGTTCCGACCCTTGTGTGTTTTTAATTCGAATGGCCCACAATAATCCACCCCAGTATGGGAGAACGGACGAGACACTTGCAATCTTGGGGCAGGAAGATCGCCCATTAGTTGTGTTTGTGTGGAGGCCCTTTGTCGATAGCAGACTAAACATTTATGGATTATGATAACGAATTGTGTTTCTGGCATTTAACAACCAGTACTTATGGGAGAGAACTTGCAACATAAATTGTGGACCCCCATGCATAGTCTCTCGATGTACTTTATTAATGATTAACGTACTCAAATGGCATTTATCGGGCAGTATTATGGGAAACTTTTCCTGAAATGGTAAGTCGGAGTATCGTAATCTTCCTCCGACTCGCAATATGCCCTCTTCATCAATAAATGGAGACAGTTTCGCTAACCAGCTTTGTCGAAGTACTGTCTTTTGTTGTTGGATTTAATTTATTTCATCATGGAAATGTCTCCTTTGAATTTGTGGACTGTAGATCCATAGGTCGCTGGTTCATATCCGGCTCGAAGGACCATGCTCCCCCCCTTGGCATCGCGAAAGTAGATGTCAACATTGAATGGTCCAGTCTCCAGTGTATCAGATGAAGCCATGACAAAATTAGAACTTGGACTGCTCGTGGTTACATTCGACTTGTTTCCCTTCATCGTAAACTGTTTTCTCGCTTCAGGTTGACCGTTGTAATGAAGCAATGAATGATGGCGACGCTGACATTGTCGACACCTTCCATCACTGGGACAATTTGCCAGTATATGTCCGAACCCGAGACAATTAACCCTGTAGTGCGCAATACCGCCTTTTGACGGGCTAAAGGTAAGTAGCGCTCTAACGTGCCTGTGAAATTTTTCGGCTTAATTGCGTAATCCCGCCTATTTCCGAAAGATGGCTCTACATTTTAACGGCGGTCGCGACGCTGTAGTGTGTTCCAATCGCGAGAAACTTCAGTTCAAAGCAAAATTTACAGCGAAAAGTTGAAATAAATTATTTTTTCATAAACACGATTTTCCGAAATTCAAAAATAATAGTAGTTACCGTCGGATCGCTTTGCAAAAAGAATGAGTAAGTAGCTAAACATGTATTCTATAAATTGGTGACAAGATTTTTGTGATTTGAGTGAATTTTAATAAAATTATTTTGGTTCTGCCGCGGCCGTCAAAAGGCGGGCAAATTCAGTTGAGTGTAAATTTTTTGTATTGCGTCATCTTTGTTTTTTGTGTTTATGCCGTGCATTTTTCGTAGATATTCGCTATTTTCACCCCATTTATCTCTTTTTTATCAGCCATGGCGCATCGCAAGACAAATTTAAAGTTGTCGCAGATGACGGACGATGAAATTAATGAAATGATGGATTCAGTTTCTAGCGCGGAAGACACAGACGGTTACGATGAATTTGACAGCGACAATGATGTAGTCGATCCAACACACATTGTGGCAGACGATTTTCTCAGCAGTAATTGTTTATTGAATTCAACTGATCAAGCAGTTATGGATGGAATAAATGCAAGTGTGAATGTCGAAATTTTAGGTCAAAGTGAGATTGCACCGAATGCAGCTTCATCACCATTACGATCGTCGACTGCTGTGGTCACTGTTGTTCCACCTTCGCCTTCCGCCATTGTTACCATTGATCAACCTTCGACTTCCACCACAGCTACTTCGGCTTCTGATTTGAATGACGAGTATTTCAATACACGATCGAAAAAACGTAAACGTTTGAACGAGACGACTGAATTACGAGAAGAACAAGACGGCCCAAATATTTCGACTACCGGTGAGTACTGTGGTGCACCGAATGAAATGAGGAACGATTCTGTCGAATTCAAAAATTTGCGTTGGAAAAAGGCAAATCTTCAGGTGCATGTAAACGAAGTCATTTTCCGCGGGACGAATGAGATGCCAACTAATTTGTCAGCACAGTCAACGCCATTTGAATGTTTTAAATATTTCGTTACCGATGAATTCCTGCAGGACATGGCTGAACAAATGAATTTATATGCTCGCCAGCATAATATCGAGACTCGATTCGCAACCGATGCGGCGGAGCTTCAGAAATTCATCGGGATTATGATGTTCATGTCTGTGTATCGATATCCAAACGTTCGTTCTTTCTGGGGAAAACATTACTTCGCAGCAATTTTTAAAACTATGACACTGAAGCGATTCGAACAAGTACGCAGATATTTACATTTCAACGATGATTCGGCTATGATTCAGAACGGTCAGCCTGGCTACGATAAATTGCATAAAGTGCGCCCGCTGATCACACACTTCAACGGACGCTTTGGGTCTGTGCCGATGCGTCAACGTCTTTGTGTGGACGAACAAATGTGCTCCACGAAAATGAGTGGCAATCCAACTCGCCAGTATATGCCAGCCAAACCGCACAAATGGGGAACAAAGCTCTTCATGCTGTGCGACCACACAGGCTATTCCTATGCGTTCGAAATTTATTCTGGCGCCGGCGATAATGTAATCCCCGAGAATGCACCCAATCTTGGTGCCTCGTCAAATGTCGTCATTCGTTTGTCTGCCAAAATTCCAGACTATGTCAACCACATTCTTTACTTTGACAATTTTTATACTTCGTTGGGTTTGCTGACATATCTCAGAAGCCGCGGAATATATAGCTTGGGAACCGTGCGTGCGAATCGTGTACCGAACATCAAATTATCGACCGATACCGAATTATCACGGAAGAAAGTTCAGCGAGGATATTCTGAGGAATATGTGGCCACCGCTTTCGGTATCGACATTAGCAGCGTTCTGTGGCAAGACACTAAAGCCGTCCGATTGTTATCGACATATGTTGGCGTCAAACCATTTCTGTCTCGCAAGACACAGCCACCTTCGAAAGCAGTACGATGGGACCAAAAAAGCAAGAAAGAAGTGGAAATCGAATGTCCTTTTATCATCCAGGAATACAATCGACACATGGGCGGTGTTGATCTAATGGACGGGCTTCTTGGACGATATCATATTCGCATGAAAACCAATAAATGGACCAATCGTCTCTTCTTTCACCTGTTAGATGTGGCCATGGTGAATGCGTACATTCTCTATCATCGTTTACAATTACATGATCGCCCAGACTTGATCGCATTGCCAAATTTCCGCTCAGATGCTGCGGATGTAATGTGCCAAATTGGCAAAAGACCGGTGGGTCGCCCAACAGCATCTTACGTTCCGCCGAGGTTGAAAAATAAGGTATACGCCCCACCTGCAGACATTCGTTTCGACGGCTTCAATCACTGGTGCAAGTTTCACGACCGTGCGGGCAAAAAAACTTGTAAACTCCCGGGATGCACATCGGAAACTCAAGCATTTTGCACCAAATGCAACTTGAATCTCTGCAATTCATCCACCAAGTCGGGTTTCATTCAGTTCCATACACGTCGATAATACATATATACACACACTTTTGTTCAATATCTACCTTTTCATTCATGTTCTTTCTTTTTTCGAATCAATAAAAAATTTGTTCTCGTATATCGTCTATTTATTTTTTTCTCCTCTGAATGCGCAACACCGCCAAAAGGCGGATACCATATTTTTACCTGTTTCAGGTGTAAGCTTCACCAAATCGAAAAACGGAGTTCAGATTCGTGTTCAGCGGGCCAAATTTAGTCTAGACTGAATTATTCAGCAAAATCGCTTTCAAGTGCACTAGAGGGTTAATGCACAATCCCTTTGCTTTGACGAATTCTATTTTACGTTGTGTAGAGTACGATAAAAATGTAGGACACTGTCTTATGCCATGAGGCTGTGCACACTGCACACACTGGGCAGGCGAATTGGGTGGTGGTGTGAAATGTTCTTGCATGTGGTCTTCGATGATCTGGTTTCGATGGTTTATTAGCTTTTCCTCCATTCAAGGCAATGGCTTCTAATGTCCGAAACCGTGCTTTCAAAAAGTCCTGTAACACCTTCCATGTTGGTAACTCACTCTGATCACTTGAACTTTGCTCCCACAACTGATGGGTGGACGAAGGAAGTCGTTTCACAACTAGGTGTACTATAAGTGGATCCCAGGTCGAAACATCAATCTTCAAATTGGTGAGAGCTAGCAAACACTCTGTGGTTGTATCCAATATCTGTCGGATGTTGTGAGCTGTCTCTGTTGATAGAATCGGTTGATTAACTAAAATTTCCAATTGAGAATTGACCAGCACTCTTTTGTTGTTGTATCTTTCCTTTAATAATGCCCACGCAGACTCATAATTTTCATCCGTTATTTGCAAATGTCGTATTAGATTTTCTGGTTCTCCTTCCAATAGTAGTTTAAGATATTGCAATTTCTGCACCGGTGCATACCCTCTGTTCTCATGTATCATTGTCTTAAATAGATCATGAAAAGTCGTCCATTTTGTATAATTACCCGTAAACTTATCAATAGCCAATTTCGGAAGTTTTATTGCTGTTGTATTGGTTTCGCGAGGTGAGCTCGCGATCATCGTTGTGGACAGTTTCAGCTGCTCTGATGATTCCGAAGGCGATAATTTCTTTCGGAAGTCTTCCAACATAGCCAGGTTAGAAAAGAAAAATTCCTCCAGGTCGTCATACAACTCTTCCGCGAAATATGGACATTCACTGTATTTGTCAGCCTCTTCTGATTGTTGCAAAATGAGAATTTCCTTATGGTTTTGTTGAAATTCATTGAACAAATCTTCAAATTTGCTCACCCTTTTCTCATAGTAGCTTAGCGTTCGTCTATCCTTAGGCTACTTTCTCGCGTTTAGAATACATTTTTGTAACAACTCCCATTGGGCTAGCTGCTTCTTAATTAGAGACTCCATGTTTTATACGAATGTGAGGATCAGATAGATTTCAGAGTCAATAAACAAATAAACGAAGAGAAGTTTGACAAAAGGTTCAAATATTTTCAGAGATTTCGATAGCAAAATATTCGCAAATGCTTTCAGTCTTTTCTTTTTTATTTATTAACAATAACGAATCTAATTTCAGACTACTACGAGATGCCGACGACGACGATTCACATTTACGCAAATTATGTTGTATATAAGAATAGACTTTCACCTTTTTTATGTAAATATTCAATAGTCAATTTTATGTATATTTCAATATGATAAAAACAAATTTTAATGTTCAATATATTCAATATAAAATAAAACTTCCATTTATATTTGTATTTCCTTTTATATATCTTTTTGTAAAATGTAGTAGAAATTTAGTTTAATGCAATGTTTCGTACTCACGATTTTTATTTACTTATTTTTGTTGATTGCATCTATATGGTCGGGTATTTCACAAGTATGGTAGCTGGCTGAAGTTAATATTGTTGGGATCTTCCTTGCTTGTTGCTTCGATGTTCACATTCATACACTTTCACCACACTTGTTTATATGTTTCACTTATATTTAAATTTAATTTTAGTTTTGATTTTCGTGTATTATAGTTTAGATTTCACACGTTTCCGATTCTGATTTACTACCCGAATACCGATCTAGAATTTCTTATTAGAATTCACAATTTATTTAGTTAATTTTAGGTCTTAGATTTCGAATTGATGGTTAGATTTCACGCGATTTCGATTAATTACCCGATTACCGGTCAATTTTTTTCTTTTTTATGTGGCAGTGCTAAACTCAGGAATCACCCTTTGTACTACCAGTCCGTCATGTCGTTTGTCACTATTAGCGTTTACAAGTTATTTATTTAACTTTAGATTTTAGATTTCGATTTTATTGGGTTTTAATTTAGATTTCATCTGTTTATGATTTCGATTAATTACCCGAATACCGGTTAAGAAGTTCTTATTAGAGTACACAATTTATTTAGTTACTTTAGGTTTTAGATTTCAAGCGTTTATGATTTCGATTAATTACCCGAACACCGATTAATTAATTTCAGTTACAGTTTGTTAAGTTAAGTTTAGGTTTTATATATCGATTTTATTATATGTTAAAGATTCCACCATAAATTTATGTTTTGCGGTTTGCTTATACGATTTCACTTAACTTTTGGGTTGATTTCACTTTAGATATTCACAAAAATTGATTAGATTCCAATTTTAAGTGACCACGATTTCGAATTACCGTTTTAAATTTAGCTTTCGATTTAACGGATTTTAGTTATGTTTTCTTTTATTGTTTTCACTTTAATTATTTGATTGTTAGATTTCCCGGTTTGACTTTCCGTTTTATTAACACCACGTTTTTTATTAAATTTTCACTGTTTTTTATCTCACTTTTCACACTTATCCGGCTCGAAGGACCATGTTTCCGATAGCTGTTTGCTTCGATTTTCTTCTGCTGCAAATTATCTTTTAACAGAAATAAAAAAATAACTGAAAATATTAAAAAAAATTAGAAAAAAGCAATTCTTTATCATGAACGTTACGCCCTCTTGCCCTTGGTTTCGATCCTGGGTCCGAAATTTTACCGCCGCACATACGGGTATTTGTTTAATAAAACCGGACAAAAGTCGAAATCAGAAAGTTAGCCAAAATTCTCATCGAACCTATTTTTCTTCAAGCTAGATAACCGCTCCGTCAAACGGCAGCCATAAACATTCCCCCCACTCTACACCTTCGTGAACGCCTCAATCGGAACTCAGTCGTTGGTGGATGCGCATGCTTTTTGTTCTTAGCACTTTCGATCGTCTTATTAGTTAGTTTTGCCATTGTACTTCCTTGTGGTTGAATCTACAAATCTTTTGAATATGTCAGAAGGAGGTATGTGCTATATTTTGAAATATAAATTGATTTATTTGCTGTTTACATTTTACATTAACAATTGATATGATAGAAGTCATAAATTTGGGTATTTATTTTTACTAAACATTACAGACAACAGTGTTTTTGTTTATGTGTCTGTCTATAATTTATGTGTAAAAATAAGCAATAGTCTATTAGCAATTATATACCAAAGTTAAATCATCCGCTCACTTCCGCCATTTTTTTATTACTTCAAAGTTAATAAGCAAAAAGATTAATTTTCTTCAAGTTAAAATTTGTTTGTGTTTGTCTTATAGATTTTTTGGTAACTGTCAAGCAATTTACCAGAAGAACTTTGTATAACATCCTGAATGACTTCAAAGGAAAGAAAATGGATGAAAAGTTTTCATTATTCGAAGAGAAACTTGTGGAAATAAGTAATTGTCCATGTAATAAAAAAAGGATTTTATCCGTTCTTTGAGGTGTTTTAAGAGCGATTTCAAGAAGAAATGGCTAGATGCCAGTTACAAAGAAGAACGTTTCTTGAAAAGAAATGAATACTGGCTGACATGTTCGATTGAATTGCCTTATTGGTATGAAAACCCTACACGAAAACCAGGACGACCATCGAAAACATTCGAAGAGTTATGTGACCGCAGTAAACGTCGAAAAACTAAAGACCTACGGGAGCAAGTACCTGTCGAGGAGTTGACGTATGCAGCTGCCGTGAGTCAGCGTACTTCGGGAAATAGTGACGCTTCAAAAATAATAAAAGAAATTATAGCTTCACCAACCAGAGCTACGAAAGTTCGCAAAGTGTTTACTACTGCCCATAAACAAACAATTGCGAAAAAACATACACCAGCAGAAGCACTCGCAATCTTTGTTGAAGGCGATTTTACCAGAAGACAGTGGAACCTAATACACGAGGCTAGTAAGAGTATTTTCCCCTGCTATTCCCTCATACAAAGGGCTAAACAAGAGTGTTATCCTAATAAGGAATCTATGTGTGTGACTGAAACATGCTCTGAGATTCGACTTCAAGCATTACTTGACCACACTGCATTACGCTTGCATAAATATCTAGCAGAGGCTGTAGAAACGTGTTCAGAAGAAGAGAAGCAAAATATTGTTTTAATATCTAAATGGGGCTGTGACGGTTCACAACAAACCCAGTAAAAACAAAAATTTCTAAACAGCAGTAACAGTGACGCCAATATTTTTCAAAGCTCACTTGTTCCCTTAAGATTGGTGGTTATTATTGACGGAGAACAAAAGAAAATTATATGGCAAAACCCAGTCCCGTCCTCAGTTAGATTTTGCAGACCCATACGCATACGCTTGTAACGGTCGGTCGGAAAATTTGTTTTGATTGGGGAATTTAGTGTGGGAATCACCCTGTAGGCAAGGGGAAATTTACTGTAAATTACTTGGGATGAAAGGGAAAATTTAAACAGGATAGGCGAGAAAAATAAAAACGGGAGTCACGAAAAATATTTGGGGAGGAAAGTTTTGTTTTGGGAAAAAAGTCAGTCGTTTTTTTTGGAAAAAGAAAGAAAAAATTAATAAAGGAATTTTTTTTAAAAAAGTCGAAGGAAATTATTTGGAAAAAGTTTATCAGGCTTTGGGAAGATTAAATCAATAATTTTGAGAGTGAAGATCAAGTTTTTTTGAGAAGAGGAAGAAGATTGCGGGAGTGACTTTACCAAGAATTTGACGAAAAAGGCAACTTTTTGAGGTAATCGATAAAGTGGGGTTTTGGTGAAGGCAATCATCTTGTCCGCAATTATACTTTGATAATTCGGCAATTTCAAGCGAAGAGTGGCCGGTCGGATTTCGTGAACACATAGTTGACAAGCACTATTTGCGAAATTTTCATTAGTCTTTTCTTTCTTTAAAACATAAAAAAAGAAAAAAGTAAGTCATAAATTCCCCTGGCTGTGGAAAAACTTTCTTGTCTTCTGAAGTTCTATGGTCTCTGTACTGGAGGTCCCCTTAACTGGTAAAATATATTAATTCAGACCAGGCTCTGAAGTGGCTGTGCCTATTTGATCCATGTGTTCCCCTGGAGGACGTTTGGGCCAGCGGCACACGCCTGAAAATTGGGAATTGCCTGGACGAGTATAACTCCTGTTGGCGTCGACAAAGAATCCATTTGACTGTCACTAGCGAAGAGCGACCTACCGGATTTTGAACCAGAGGTGATATAATATTGCAACGCTTGTTATTTAGAGGTAGCAAATCGACATTTTGATTATTTTCTTTATATTTTATTTTTGTGGTTCGATGTATTGTTTTTTTGGTAACTGTTAATATTGAAGTTTTTGAATTGTATGTGACGTATTTACCTTTAAGGGTAGCTAATTTTTTTATTGTTGGTAACATACTAACCATTGTGCAAAGACACCGCTTTGGCCGAAGCGACGTTTTTTTTTGTTGTTTTTTTTGTAAAATTATCGAGTACTTGGTTTTTGGTGCTGTCAATACTCTACTCCACTTTCAGTAATTTTTGCCAAACAAACTCATTGTGATAATCTAGTAAAATATTTGAGGCAGAAAGAACCACTGTATTATATTGTTATATTGAATATTGCTATTAACTCTTTTTGTTCTGGTGTTGATAATAATTGTATTGCAAATAAACCAGAAAATATTAAAGGATTAAAATGATAATTGTCACGTATTAAATTTCTTTGGTGGAATGGTTGGGACGGATGGCTTCCTTTTCAGGGTTGACGCGGCTCGGGCGACGAGCGGAGAATGATGGCGGAATTTAAGTTACATAGTCACAGGTAAGTGGTGAACCAGCCTCGGTAAGTCCCGGCCACACACCCCACGACCCCGCCGGCGAGCTAGATGACTCCGTGTGGCCGGCGTAGGAGTTCCGAATTTGTTTTGTAATTCTTATGTATGGTGTTGGCTCCTTGGCCATTCTCTTCAGGGCTTATGGCTAAGGGGGGTAACACCGCGCATAAGTGGCGCCCAATAAATGGTCGCGCCATTATGCTGGTACATAAATGGCGCCCAACGCAGCTTTTAAAGCCCGTTGACTGTCCTACACGGACCCTGAAGTTAAAATTTTTTTTGGTTTAGTACCACTTGTGCCTTCACGGACAATGTTTGATTTTTTTTTTCGTCTATGGTTCACCACTTTTACCCAGCGCTCGCTGTGGGCTAAGGTAGTACCGCGAGGCCTTAGTCCTTGTCTGTTTTCGAATTTTTTTTCAGCATCCTTGTCTAAATTCTATGTGAATTTTTATTTGTCTTCGCTTTTAGGCCTACCCTTTTTCTCATGCGGTAACTTCTTCGTTTTGGAGTAGCTTCGAGCCATGCTGACCTGCACGGCTTGCTAACAAGCGGTGTTCGCTTGGCTATGCGTGCAGGTGTAGTAGTGGTTCATCCTTGTCCTGTTTCTAGGGTCGGCGACTCTGGTATCAGGCGTGATACCGCCTGCCACTGCGTCGGTCTTGGAACAGGATCATCTTTTAATTTTCCTGGTGGAAGTTGAAGTTGGGGCAAGGGCTTAACCGTCTTTGGTAACAGGCGTGTTAACGCCTGCCACTGCGCCCCTTGTTCCTTCTGAAGGTCCATTCAGATTTTTAAATTCTATTTTTTGTTTTGTCCTGCGTCCATTTTTTTTGTTCGTCTGTTCATCCCAACTGATTGATTTTCCGAAAGGTAGCTCAGTTGTGATTGAACAGCGGATTCCCCAAATTTTTTTATTTTTTGAAGAAGTTTCCCTTTCGTGGCGATGCGATTTTGAGTTCCGTTTCCGTCCTTCGTTTCGGTTCTACCTGAAGCTGGGTCGGCGACCTGGAGGACACTTGGTGATGACTATGCTTCATGGTTTTCACCAACTGGCGTCGAGGCCATCGACATGCGGGAGCCCTGAGGGGAATTGTTGTCCGTCTCAACCATTCCTCGCTTATACTGAATTAAAGCTAATTTTACTCACTCTTATACACTAATCTATATAGACACTCATACACTTTGATTGTTTTACACACTAATCACTGTTGATTCTTTTTCGGGGGTTACACACAATATTATTAACTTCTAGTTGATTTGTTTAATGCAACCTTCTTCTTACTGGTTATCGGTTGTTTTTGTTTTGGTTTTCGTGGGGGATACCTACTACCTCTTATAATTTTTTTTGTCATCCATTTGAATCCGTTTTCGCAACGAATTTTTTTTCGTCGACTCTTCCGGGAGAAGTTTTTGCTTGTGAATTTACATCAATTAATCTTGGGATTAGACTATGGAGCTCAGAAGTGGAAGGACTGCAGGTACCACGTCTGGTGGAGGCAATCTCCCTAACGGAACCGAAGCCGGCCAGGGTGACTCACCAACCTTCCCCAACCCTACTCCTTCGCTGGAGGAGCAAGTTGCCCAGTTGAGGCAGGTTTTAGATACCCTGCTAATGCAGCAGCGACCTGCTGAGGTCCCTATGAACCCTGGGGTACCCAGGGATCAGCAGTCCACCCCGGAGGCTTCCACACCTGCGGTTGGCAGGCTAGATGTTTGGTCTGGGACCCAACATCGCAAGTCTCCGGTTTCCTTCTGGAACCTAAAGTTCTCCGGCGAGGACAAGGTGTTGTCGGCGGAGGAATTTCTGTTCCGGGTGGAGCTGAAGGCTCGCGATGATGGAGTCGGCCCAGCCGAAATTTGCAGGCATTTCTCCTCGCTGTTGTCAGGTCGAGCTACCGACTGGTACTGGTCGCAGTTTCGACGGCATCATCTGGACCCTGATTGGGAAACCATCAAAACACAGTTCATCAGACATTTTCGCGCTAGGGAGTCCGATGAAGAACTGATTCTACAAATGATGGATACTAAACAGTACAATCTTTCCTTCGACGATTTCACTGCTCAGCTGCTGTCGCTACATAACCGCATGGCTCAGCCAATGTCGGAAAGCGGATTATTAGGAATCGTAGTCCGAAATTTGAATTTTACGCTAGGGTCAGCGGTTATAGGGCATAATTTCACCAGCCTTCAACAATTGCGGGAGACTTGCGTTCGCGTGGAACGCTGGCATAAACTGAAAAAGCTAGAGCGTAGGCCCGAGCGAATGGTGCACGAGGTTGAATACTCGTCCCCGTATTCGGCGGACCAAACCCTTCCGGACATGTCTGCGGAAAAAATAGATGAAATGACGGCGCCGCGTCAGTTCCAGAGTAATCCACGACCGCTCCGGTGTTGGAATTGCCAGCAACCGGGCCATCCATTCATGGACTGCCCGTCTGAAACTCGTGGCCTATTTTGCTACAAGTGTGGCAAGCCAGGAGTCGTCACACCAGTGTGCCCCACCTGTCAGGGAAACCGGAGCGGGGGTGCGAGATCGAACGGGAGTCCGCGCCCGAGCTAAGCTCGCCCGTTTTCCCTACCCATTCCTTATCTACACCTGATATGACTGCCATCACCGACTTTACGTCAACTGATGCTCTTCCTGATTTTCCCTCTGAGGAGGTTAAACTTTCATTCCTTTCCCGTTGGAAGAGATATATCTCCGCTCGTTCGCGCATATTTTCGGAGCCACCTTTCGTGGACTCCCTCACTTCCAAGCGCACCCCTCCCCAAATTAGAGTACGAGCTAAGGAGAAGCGACAATGTTTGCAGAAAATTGTTTCTGCCTTCATCTCGGATTCGTCAGATCCTCGTCTGTTTACGAAGGTCCTCGTAGCTAACGAGGAGGTGGTTGGGTTGTTGGACAGTGGTGCCACTGTTAGCTGTCTGGGAAGAGATGCCGAAGCGTTTCTAGCCAATCATCCCGAAGTGACAGTCTACACTTTGCGCTCTGTAGTGCATACTGCTGACGGGGCTCCGCAGAGACTTTGCGGTTATATTCGAGTTCCGATCTCCTTTGGAGGAAGGACCCGTGATATAACCATCTATGTGGTGCCCAGTCTCAGCCAGAGACTGTACCTAGGGATGGATTTTTGGAATCTTTTCGGCCTAGCTCCCCAAATAGTCTGCGAGATAAACGCTCCATCCGTGTCTGCAAAAATGCACGACTTAACGTCCACGCAATGCGAACGGTTGGAACGCGTCAAGGCCAGATTTCCCTCTTTCGATGTCTTCGGACTGGGAAAGACTAACCTGGAGGAACACATCATCGACACTGGTGACTCAGTTCCTATTAAACAGAGGCATTATCCGGTCTCACCCGCTGTACAACAGCTGATGTATGGTGAGTTAGACAGGATGCTGTCGCTGGGGGTGATTGAGCCATCAAATAGTCCCTGGAATTCTCCAGTGGTGTTGGTTCGTAAGCCAGGTAAGGTCCGCCTGTGCCTTGACTCTCGCAAGGTCAATAGTGTCACTGTCAAGGACGCCTACCCTCTTCCCCATATAGATGGTCTACTTGGTCGTCTTCAAGACACCAAGTTCATCACGAGCTTAGACCTGAAGGACGCCTTCTGGCAAATCCCTTTAGAGAAGAAGTCGCGAGAGCGGACAGCTTTCACTGTCCCTGGTCGTCCACTGTACCAGTTCACAGTTATGCCTTTCGGCTTATGCAACGCCCCACAGCGCATGTGTCGCTTGATGGATAAAGCCATCCCGGGCCATTTACGTGAAAACGTTTTTGTTTATCTGGACGACCTGCTCATTGTTTCACCTGACTTTGACTCCCACCTAAAGCTTTTGGACGAAGTGGCCAGCTGTCTCCGTCGTGCTGGGTTAACCATCAATTTATCTAAAAGCAAATTTTGCGTGACTGAAGTCAAGTATCTCGGCTTCATAATTGGTGATGGGACTCTGAAAACCGATCCTAATAAGGTGACGGCCATCATGGACTACCCGACTCCGAAGTCTCATAAGCAGACCCGGAGGTTCTTGGGAATGACCGGATGGTATCAGCGTTTTATACCCAATTATGCTAGCGTGGCTTCTCCAATCACGGATTGTTTGAAGTCTAAATCTTTTAGTTGGACTGATGAGGCCCAGCAGGCGTTCGAGACCTTGAAAAAGCTGATGACGGAAGCTCCTCTTTTAGTCACTCCAGATTTTTCTAAGCCTTTCTATATTCAGTGCGATGCCAGCAGGACTGGTGTAGGTAGTGTGCTTTTTCAAAAGGACCTGGATGGAGGAGAACATCCGATTGCTTATATGTCCAAGAAATTGAACGGAGCACCACGGAACTACACCATTACTGAGCTCGAATGCTACGCAGCCGTGCTGAGTATAAAAAAGTTTAGAGCGTATGTCGAGGGACAGACTTTCACGGTCATTACTGACCATGCAAGTCTGAAATGGCTCATGAGCCAGAAGGAGCTTAACGGTCGTTTAGCCCGGTGGAGTCTTAAGCTTCAGGGGTTCGACTTTACAATCGAACACCGTAAAGGCACCCACAATGTGGTTCCCGATGCCTTGTCACGCATGGATTGCGTTGACGAATTGTCCTTGTGCTTCGACGTGGACTTAAATGCCCCGTCTTTCAAGTCCCCGGAATATCTTCGTCTGGGTGATAGCCTCAGGCAAGCCTCCCCGCAGCTACCAGACCTGCGAGTTGAAGATGGGTACGTTTTCAAGCGTACCTCACCACGTACTGGAAACCCGATTGTTGACGACCTGACATGGAAGTTGTGGATTCCGATGGAATTGACCGCTTCTCTCGTGGAGTCTTCTCATTCGCCACCCCAAGCCTCGCATGGTGGAGTAGGGAAAACCCTAGCCCGATTGCGATGCAAGTACTTTTGGCCAGGTATGGCAAAACAAGTTCGGGAATTCATCGCCAAGTGTGAGGTCTGCAAAACCACCAAAGCCCCCAGTTCAGTACTTCGACCACCTATGGGAAACCCCATGGATGCGTCGAGGCCGTTCCAATTTTTATACGTCGATTTCTTAGGTCCTTATCCCAGGTCGAAGAAAGGCCACACGGCAGTATTTGTTGTATTGGATGCATTCACCAAGTTTGTCTTCCTGCACCCCGTGTCCGCTGAGACCGCGGCGGTGTCCGTCAAGTTTCTCGAGCAAACTATCTTTCATACCTTTGGAGTTCCTGAAACGGTCTTCTCCGACAATGGTCGGCAATTCACCTCCAAAGAGTTTGCTAAATTGTTGACCGACTATGGCGTACAACATGTGCGCACGGCTGTATATTCGCCTCACCCTAACGCTTCCGAGCGGGTGAATAGATCCATCCTAACCGCCATTAGGGCGTACTTAAAGGAGGATCATCGTGAGTGGGATAGACATCTGTCGTCCATTGAATGTGCTCTTCGTAGTACCCACCACGAGGCGATCGGCATGTCCCCGTATCAGGCCCTGTTTGGTAGCCATATGATCCTGCACGGATCAGCATATCCAGTCCTGAAGAAACTGAACGTTTTACAGGAGGGTGACATAGCTTTTCTACCATTGACGGATAAAATGCAGCTGCTTCGTGAGCGGATTGCTGTTAATTTAGCCGCCGCACACGTCAGACATAAAACCCAATACAACTTGCGGTGTCGTGTGGGCAGTTTTCGTCCCGGAGATGAGGTTTACCGGAGAACTTTCTGGGTGAGTAACCGAGCGGGTCGTTTTAGTGCCAAATTGGCACCCCGGTTTCTGAAAGCTCGGATACGTAGAAAAATTGGAACCAGCTTGTACGAGCTGGAGGATTTGGCAGGTAAGAGCATAGGGGTATATCACGCCAAGGACCTACGTCGTTGATTTTCCTCAAGGTTTCCTTATCATCTATTTGTTTTTGGTCAGGCGTAGGTTTCCCTCGGCGAATTAGTTGCCTGTCGTCCTACTGGGGAACTCCATGCAATGTGGGATTGCGTGAGTTGGACTCCAGGGTGCGAGGGGAAACTGGTTCAGGCGAGAATTTCTGAAAGATTAGAGGAGCCGGAAGGGGACAATATGGAATTGCCTTCAGCCGGATCCTTGTCCTTCCAGATATTCTTCCGAGAGAACCTGCAGACTGTCCAACGGTCAACAGGTTTGTATACACTCCTCACACTGTCCTTCCTCTTCGGTCAGTCTGGAGAATATCTCTCAGCAGACAGTTTGACTATCGTTTCACCGGGGGGAGTCAAAGGCAATGTGGTATTGCTGGAGACTGGCCCGGTGGAGCGAAAGCAACCCGGGTTTGTACGAAAGGTTTGGAGACTTGTTGATATCCGTCGGGGGACAATGTGGTATTGTCTTCCGCCTGTTATTCGCAACTCCAAATATTTCTCCGGGAGATTTTTCCAGACTGGCCATCGCAACTTACGGGTGCAAGCATGAACCTAAATTATAGTTAGCTTTTCACTCGTTTCTTATATTACCAACTAGTTCACGTATGCCCGGCTAGCTCACTCGAGCATGAGACTCCTATTCTCAGGTCGTGAGTCGAGACCCACATTGGCGCCAACAAATTAGGTCTTATGGCATAAAAACCGTCCGTTTTTTTCGGCTCCTCACTGCCTCGCGAGTCGGCCTTGTGGACCCGAGGGTATGTAACGGTCGGTCGGAAAATTTGTTTTGATTGGGGAATTTAGTGTGGGAATCACCCTGTAGGCAAGGGGAAATTTACTGTAAATTACTTGGGATGAAAGGGAAAATTTAAACAGGATAGGCGAGAAAAATAAAAACGGGAGTCACGAAAAATATTTGGGGAGGAAAGTTTTGTTTTGGGAAAAAAGTCAGTCGTTTTTTTTGGAAAAAGAAAGAAAAAATTAATAAAGGAATTTTTTTTAAAAAAGTCGAAGGAAATTATTTGGAAAAAGTTTATCAGGCTTTGGGAAGATTAAATCAATAATTTTGAGAGTGAAGATCAAGTTTTTTTGAGAAGAGGAAGAAGATTGCGGGAGTGACTTTACCAAGAATTTGACGAAAAAGGCAACTTTTTGAGGTAATCGATAAAGTGGGGTTTTGGTGAAGGCAATCATCTTGTCCGCAATTATACTTTGATAATTCGGCAATTTCAAGCGAAGAGTGGCCGGTCGGATTTCGTGAACACATAGTTGACAAGCACTATTTGCGAAATTTTCATTAGTCTTTTCTTTCTTTAAAACATAAAAAAAGAAAAAAGTAAGTCATAAATTCCCCTGGCTGTGGAAAAACTTTCTTGTCTTCTGAAGTTCTATGGTCTCTGTACTGGAGGTCCCCTTAACTGGTAAAATATTTTAATTCAGACCAGGCTCTGAAGTGGCTGTGCCTATTTGATCCATGTGTTCCCCTGGAGGACGTTTGGGCCAGCGGCACACGCCTGAAAATTGGGAATTGCCTGGACGAGTATAACTCCTGTTGGCGTCGACAAAGAATCCATTTGACTGTCACTAGCGAAGAGCGACCTACCGGATTTTGAACCAGAGGTGATATAATATTGCAACGCTTGTTATTTAGAGGTAGCAAATCGACATTTTGATTATTTTCTTTATATTTTATTTTTGTGGTTCGATGTATTGTTTTTTTGGTAACTGTTAATATTGAAGTTTTTGAATTGTATGTGACGTATTTACCTTTAAGGGTAGCTAATTTTTTTATTGTTGGTAACATACTAACCATTGTGCAAAGACACCGCTTTGGCCGAAGCGACGTTTTTTTTTGTTGTTTTTTTTGTAAAATTATCGAGTACTTGGTTTTTGGTGCTGTCAATACTCTACTCCACTTTCAGTAATTTTTGCCAAACAAACTCATTGTGATAATCTAGTAAAATATTTGAGGCAGAAAGAACCACTGTATTATATTGTTATATTGAATATTGCTATTAACTCTTTTTGTTCTGGTGTTGATAATAATTGTATTGCAAATAAACCAGAAAATATTAAAGGATTAAAATGATAATTGTCACGTATTAAATTTCTTTGGTGGAATGGTTGGGACGGATGGCTTCCTTTTCAGGGTTGACGCGGCTCGGGCGACGAGCGGAGAATGATGGCGGAATTTAAGTTACATAGTCACAGGTAAGTGGTGAACCAGCCTCGGTAAGTCCCGGCCACACACCCCACGACCCCGCCGGCGAGCTAGATGACTCCGTGTGGCCGGCGTAGGAGTTCCGAATTTGTTTTGTAATTCTTATGTATGGTGTTGGCTCCTTGGCCATTCTCTTCAGGGCTTATGGCTAAGGGGGGTAACACCGCGCATAAGTGGCGCCCAATAAATGGTCGCGC
The DNA here is from genome assembly GCA_949987705.1 of Thereva unica. Lineage (NCBI taxonomy): Eukaryota > Metazoa > Arthropoda > Insecta > Diptera > Therevidae > Thereva > Thereva unica. The sequence continues at coordinate 113,655,140 of OX465283.1, forward strand.
CATTATGCTGGTACACGCTTCATAAATGAATCAAAAAACACAACCAAAGAAGAAATCCTATATATCGAAAACCAAGCCGAACAGCTTAAGGAGAACGAAGTGCCCGGAGTAGGCAAGATAAAGCATAAAATCGTGCTTACAATGATTGATGGCAAAGTCTGCAATGCTGCGACTGATACTGCATCCATAATGAGATGCTATATTTGCGGACAAACTTCAAAAAATTTTAACAAATTAATTCAAAAAGATATCAATATAGAAACACTGAACTATGGAAGTTCAAAATTAAATAAAAGTCACTAATTATTCAGGGAACGCGATTTTCTTCCCCTTTTTTATCGTCTGCAATAACTGATAATATGTATTGTATAATCACTCACCAAGGGCTGCAAATTTCGTGGACGTCTTCCTTCCTTCGTGGGTCAACGGAAAGTGGAAAAAACGGCCAACTCATCCCAATGAGAATTTTTTGGGAAGATCGGGTTGACCTTTTTGTCCTTGTATTTTTCAGGAGACCCTCTCCGGTATCCTGTGCCTATCGGGTTTTTATATTCGAGTGTTTTTGTTTACCTTATTTAAAAATGAAATTTATTTCGGATTCCCTTTAAATCAGGTAAGTAAATCACATTCCCTACATTTACTTAATTTAATTTTAGGTCATCAAGTTAGTATTGAAGAGGCAATTTTTTATACATGTACGAGTATCATCATATAAATAAGGTATGTAGATATTGTTGTTTTTCCTTTAGTTGAATTTTTCTGTAATCCGGTCATTGAACCTTTTTAGGTAGCTCTCCGGAACACTAACAGAATAAAATTTAGATATCTTTTACAAAATCTAATTGCACAGAAAAATTATAATTATTTAGAGCAAAGAAAACACTTTGTAGAGACTTGGTTAAACAAACATCAAATATTTTTTTGTAAAAATGGCCACGCGTAGTCAGGATATTCAAGAATTAAACGCTGCTGAACAGTCCGCCTATATAAGTTATGAAACTGATGAAAATAGATCTAGTCTACTTTTTGATATAGGGTCCGATATTCAAATATTTGAATTGAATGACAACCCAGAGTAGTATGAATATGAGGATTCTGGACCATAGCACTTTCGGTGATCTAGGGTGCTATGAGATTCTGGACCAGAGCACTTTTGGTGAAAAAGCACCACAATTCTGGATCAGAGTATTTTTTTTTCACCTAATGAAGTTGTTGATATGATTCTGACCCCTTCTCTGACCCAGTGCTGATTTGAGTAAAATCAGCCAGAGTAAATTTGATATATGGAATGTGGTTGCTGTGGAGGTTTTTTTTTCTTTTTGATAAGGCGCGAACGTCGCGTTTATGTTACATTTGCTTACGTATGACTTAAAGACAAATAGTGTGAGATTTGAAAGAAGGAAATGATTTTTGATAATGGGATGGTATAAAGGGAGCTGTATGTTAAGTTTAAAAGTGAGAACTTTGGAAAAAATAGAAGAGGTAAGTGTACAGTTTTATATATGTATATACATATTATATTTTACTTACTTAATTTTGTCTCAACTTTTTTTTTTTCAGAAAACATGTCTTTGTATTTTATGGTAACACCACCATCTACTGAAGATGAGATGGATATTGTGCCCACACAAAGGTATAGCTCGTTGGACCACTGCCTGATAACTGGTGCTATTTCCTGGCGCTGCTACAGAGGATATTCAGAAATGAATGGAATGAATAGGTGTGAAATCACCGTGATATCGCCTTTTAGTCTGATATATTTATCCCTAAAAGTATGGTTTAATTCGGCGTACTGGGATGAATGCATATTTAAAGTATTGCTGGATCAGACACTTTGGGATCAGCTGTTCTTTAAGTTGTCTACAAAATTTTGTGGACAGGCTATAGAGCAAATGGTTCTGACTGTTAACGTGTCTATGGCTAACGCCATGAGGAATCATTAAAGGGAAATGAAAGCCGAGTTACAGGAGCATGTTAAGCACCTTCCGCAGGAGTTGCAGAAAAAATTTGTTAACGGAGTAGTGAGCATGCGAGAATTGGAGCTAAGAAATAACTCCTCGGGTGAGATCGAGCAAAGCACAACGGCGGACTTGTTTTTCGACGATGACTATGAGCCGAATGGTAGTTATAAGACTATAACCAAATTCAGTCAAATAAAGGATTTTATATATGAGCACGTTCACGCGAAACCAGCCACCCGTCGCTCGCAGCACGTTTTTTCAGGAGAACGCGCTCTATTCAACTCGCTGATAAGCGATAGAAAATAGCTAGAAAAAAAATGTAAAGACACGAATCGATAGATTTTGACCTGCTCTTTCTGATCTGTTTTTTTTTTTTTTTTTGGAACGAAGTTCCTTAACGCGGCTTGCGGGTAGAGTGAATTGGGATAAATCGTCACGTAAGAAAATGCGATATTTTGTGTATGTATGCGTGCGAGTATCGATCCCAGTAGGCAATTTGTGAATTTATTAAATCAGAATGCAGTGTTTTTCTTTAGAAATTGGAATCAATTTGCACCGATAGCTATAGGAAGAAATGATAATGCAAAGTGTCATGCATGACGAACGTGCACACTTTTTGCTTTGGTCATTATCGAGGATAGATGCTTACGATCATGAAATAGTTATTGTAGCTGTTTATCACCAAATCAAAAGATTGAGGATATTACATTATTTATTCATCGATCCCTGTTAGAATATACTGAGAGAGAATCTAAATTACTATGTTATAAACTTCCACTAATAAGACAAATTTAAAATCTTCACATCCTATTTATCTGACACATTTAATTTGAGTATGAATAATGATCCAGCACAGTACACAACGAAATACTGTACTACAGTTGATGCCGTTTTTTCAAGATTCTTGGACAAAATTGATTCTGAAGTATATGCATCTTATTATAGTTATCATAAGCCAATAATTTCTATGTTACAATTTGGTGATAAAATTTTAAATTTTTTTTTGGAAAGTTTTGGAATGTTAATATTATAATAAATATTTTCCTAAAATATTAAATTAAATTTTTGATTTAATTCGATCCTTTACATTATTTGTTTGAAAAATGGTATAAAGTAAAAATAAATAAAATATACAGATTCTATTTGGAGTTACATTCGCAGTTGTAGAAAAATCGTAAGGAACTTCGTTCCTGACGGGGGTCCCATGACCGCACCTGATTTTTTTTTTAATTTTTAGCGGTGAAAATCAAGTTTTAAGTTCAGGTCAATTTTTCTCAAAGAATGTATTTTTTTTTTATTTTTTTTAGACCAATCGAAAGAGGAACTCATAAACTACATCTCCTCAAATTTACAGAGTGGGAGAGCCAAAGGTGTAGAAATAGGAAGTAAATAAAGACTGCGGCACGTGGTCTTGCGCGCTGCCGCGCAAACGAAGCTGGCTAGTCGCTGCTGGGTGATACCCTTTTCCATAATCGCTGATAATTCAAGGAAGCAAGCTAAAAAAATATTTAAAACACATAAACCTATAGATCGCGCTTAAATACATGTTTTGTTTTTGTTTTTTTTTTTTTCATCTGCTATATCATAAACAGTTGACCAAAAGAGACGCATCGAATTCAGAAGTTTAAGTATATTCTTATTAACACCTGTTGTTGTTATTCTTATCTGTAGATTCGTGACAAGTTTACTCGTATCATATTTACTTTGATTTGCAATTATCGTTTTATTCTGTTCGACAGTAATTTGTATATCACCTCTTGTTGTTTTCGTTTTTTTACTCCAACATAACTTTCAATAAAGGGGTATATTAAATATAACTATAGTTACCATCGCAAGTTTTAAAGAAGTTATTAAAAGTAAAGGTAAGTATTAAGTTATGCAGTGCATAGTCTTTTAAGTACAAGCTTCGGAAGAATCGAGATAAGATGTCCTTTATTTTTGTGTTCGTTATTGCAGGGACCTATAATTATGAGTTTCAAACGTTGTTTTGATCCGTACGAAGATTGTATCAAGCATTCGGCAAATCTGAGGGCTGCACCTGAATCTGTGAGAAATTTTTTTCCCACGCTACCCGAGAGTGCGTACATTTGCGATGTTTGCAGACAACGAATTCTCAATGATGAATTACCGATAAGTGACTACTTTGAAATAGCGAAAAATTTGAAAACAAAAAAACTACGAGATGAGAATATTTCAATGAAAGAAAATCTTTTGCTCAGTAAATTACTGCCTTCATCCTGGAGTGTACGTTAAATCTCAACGTTTTCGAATTCTTCTAGATGGTCGGCCGCTAAAAGTAAGCTTTTAGATGATTCCTCGTTAATCAGAAGTAAACCGCACAATGCATTAACGGAAAAAGAATTAGAATTCGTGAGATTGTTTTACGAAAACGATGATAATATTAGGATAATGCCCGGAATGAAAGACAATATTTGTATTAAACAAAAGAATGGCAGCAAGACATTTGTGCAAAAAAGACTCGTGTTGCATAACTTACCTTTTAGCATTAACATTGCTTATAGCTTCAAAACTATAGGCAATTTGAAGTTATTAGGATTTAGGGTTATGTTATAACATGCGATACAATTTATGTTAAATTGCAAAATAATGCAAGGAAATCATGCCAATTATAATAACAAACGTACCTGTGGCTGATGGATATCGATTTGCACCTGTACTCACAATAACACTCGCGAAAATAGCAAAGAACCGGCGACGGCCGCGAGTCGCGAAAACACAAATCGAGAACTGTCATTCATGTTTTGAAGTGACAGCCAGCTGGTACTTCGCGAAAGTCACCGAATGTAGTGCCATAATTAGCGAAGGGCTTTATTATTTCGCGATAATTTATAAATTTAAATTTATTAATTCATCCCATTAGAGGAAGGGAGAAAGGACATTAAAGGGAGAAGGAATGATTTATCCTCCGATAAAACAACCAACCTTAAATTCAAAGCCAATCTGCATTTCTATTCTGCGTTATCGACGCTTAAGTCTTATAATAATAAATTTAACGATAATAAAAATGAAAATACAAAATGTAAGGCATTAAAAATTAATAGGCAATATCAGCAATTTTTTGATGCATAATAATCCTGTGCTGAATACGGCATTGCATAATTGTGGATTAAATTAAATTTATCGATAAAGTAAGCCCAGCGTATCGACAAACCCACCCAAATTTGTAATAAGGCAGTTCCTCATGAAGATGGCGGTGGGCAACCTATGAAAATATAAAAAGGCGACATCCTTAAGGTTCTTCATTCGTAAGGTTTAAACGCATCAGAAAGGTATGGGAAAAAGTAATGCTAGCTTCCTAGTCATTTTTTCTTGAAATTCCTGACTGACACGGTTCGGGTTAAATGCATGATTTTGGTGGTTTAGGGAAATTTTTTAATTAAGCATAAATATCATAAAATTTAATGAATTTAGTTTGGTGTAAAAAATAAAACAAATTTAAATATAACATAAATGTATTAAATTTTAATGAATTTAGTTTGGTTTAGAAATAAAATAAATTAGTTTTTGGGCTTAAAATATTTAATGGAATTGATATTGAAATATTATGAATTTTAAGTTAAATGAGTCAATTGTATGAATTGTGTAATAGTATTATAATGAATTAACTTCGAAATCAAGAATAAAGAAACGAACTAAGGCTATATGCGTTATTACTAATTGCACCCGCTACATAACCACCATTACAGGATCCGAAATTAGGAATCAGATTAGTTGGATTTTGCACGACTAAACAGTAGCATAAAAGTTGTTGAACATTATTCATAGGAAATTGTCCAAGCTTTCCAATTTTGTAATAAAAAAATATCAATTAGCTACTTTTTTTTGGAGAAAAAGGTGGTTGAAGTTGAAAGAGAAGAAAAAAACAAAATTTTGACTTTGACGACACATAACTCTGGAAGTTGATGGGTTGAAGGCTTAACTTTTACCGTTTCACATAGGCGGGGGTATTCTGCGTAGATTGGGGCCTTATAAAAGAACATCTCTCATAGGGTTACAAAAATACAGGGTGATATGTAAACCTCTACCAAAAAATTTCGAACTGAATTATTTGATATTTGACAGTATCTAAAACTATATCAAAAATTCATTTAGACAGATTAATAGCTAACTAAAAGACGAACATTTAAAAAAAAAACATGAGAACGGAAACTCAAATTTTCGGCCCGTTAGAGTACATTGAATAGAAAAAATAGTATTTTTTGGAAAAAATGAGACTTTTTGTTAAAAATTAAAAAAAAACGAAAATGAAATTTCAAAATCCGGCTAGAGGGATCGATAGGTAAATTCAAGATGAACATTTAAAAAAAAATGTTGTCAATAACTTAAAAATACGACCTCTAGAGTAATTTGGGTGAAATATCAAAAATCCAGCGACTGTGCGACGGGTAGCTGGTTTCGCGTGGACGTGCTCATATAAGCAAAAAAAGGTTTCTAATCAATGAAAAATAAAAAATGTATCAAAAAAAATTTATTTATTTTTTCCATACCGCGTGAATTTGTAGTGGGTTGTTGTGATAAAAAAATTGATCGGAAATAAAAGTTCCACTGTGGGAAAGAAAACTTACGGTTTCTTTAAAATTAATTTTTTGATAATTTTTCAGATTTAGCTTCACATTTCGGTTCTCTTCATACTTTATTGATAACGATGGGCTTTATAAACAGAAAATTTATTGATTGCAGCTCAGTTGCTTTTTAAAACTTTTAATGCTCATTAAGAAGTGAGTTCCTTAGGAGGTTTTTTTTTTTTGAAGTCGCGAGTAAATTTCGAAAATGAGTTTATTTGCAAGAATGACAACATTAAAGAGACACAATAGAGTTGCGCACGCAGATGGTTTTTGTGTGAAAAATGTGGTGAAGTGTTACAAAAATTGTCTAACTTTGAAAAACATAAATGTCAGGTTAATGAAATGAAAGTGAAAAAAACAGAAGAAATTTCAACTAAAGATTTATTGGAAGCAAGCAGCTCCGAACATAATGAAACAAAGTGATGTGAAACATGTGAAGTAGCGGTTAAAATTCAAGAATAGAACTATCACCTTAGAACTAGCGCACATAAAAGGAATTCCTTGCAGCCAGTAAGTAGTAGTAGTAATATCAATAATGTGAAGTGCGTAAAAAGTTTATTCAATGAGAGAATTGAGACATTTGTGGTGGAGAATCCAAATGAATCCTTATTGGATGCGAAAAAGTTGTTTGATTTTATGAAAACCCCAATTTTGGAATTATTATTGGATTCTTTAAATAAGCACGGGTCTTTAAAATTTAATATGGAGTTATTTGGGGAATATATAAAAATGAGCAATAAAGAAGATGAAGAATATGAAATGGTGTCATCGTTAAAGTCTTTCCAGTCTAAAATGACAATAATAGTTGACAGTGAAAGTTTGTGTAAAGCTTATGACACAATGTTAGAAAAAATAATTTCACGGATGGAGGAGTTTCAAGAAAAAGACAGTGGTTGGGCCCTAGTTAGACTTTGTCATGTAGAGGTCAATGTAAATCAATATAAACCTTTAAAAGGCTCTCAATACATTTCACTGCCAGATTACATATCACGTAAGCATGCTTGCGTAAACGTTAAAAACTCTGACATTTATTGCTTTAAATGGGCAATTATCTCGGCACTAATTCCAAGCAGCATTCATAGTGATCGGACATCCTCGTATAACATAAGCGACATTTCTGCCAATAGGATAGTATTGCGAAATGGAATTGCCTTGAATTTTGATCAGTTGGACTTTCCTTTAGAAGTTAATGATATCAAGCATTTTGAAGAAATTAACCCGTTTGTAAGCGTAAATGTGTTTGGATGCGAACAAAGTGGAAGCTTGCACAATATTGTGGGTCCTATTATTGTACCAAGGATGAGAAATCAACCCATATTAATTTGCTGTTAATTCAAAACGACAACGACGAAAGAAGCCACTATGTCTGGATAAAAAATATGTCGAGGTAAAGTATAATTTTAACATGACTTTGTCTTAAAAAATATATGTTTTCTTCTTTTTCTTCTTCTTTTAAAGATTGCTTCGTCAACAAGTGACTTTAAACAAACGTGGAAATTTTGGAATTTTTATGTGTAATAGTTTTCTTCAACATTTTTATAACGAAAGAGCTCTGGATATTCATCGTCAGGAGTGTAATAAAATTGTTACAATGCTGCCATCAGAGGAAAATGCTGAATTGAAATTCTCATCTCATCAGAGGCAAATTCAGGTACCTTTTACTATACACGCAGACTTTGAGTGTATCCTAGAAGATGTTGCTACCTGTGCTCCTGATCCGACTTGTTCTTCAACGAGCGTTGTTCAAAAGCATGTTTCGTGTGCTTTTGGATACCATGTAGAATGTTCTTGTGATAAGAACTTAAATAAATTTAGAATTTACAAAGGTAAAGATTCCGCAGAACAGTTTGTTAAATATTTAGTAGACGATGTAAAATATTTTTATAATGAGTTTATAAGTAAACCGAAACCAATGTTGCCTCTAACAAGGGAAGAGTTGCGTAACTTTTCAGAATCTGAAATATGTCACATTTGTAATAATAAATTAGAATCTGATAGAGTGGCTGATCATTGGCCCTTATTCTGGTTGTCACTTTTGCTGAAAAATGGCGAAGTGGGGGGAAAATGGAATTCTGGTTCTTTAAAAAAGTGACATTTGTCAATCCGAGTGATTTTGGGCGAATTTTGGTTGTCACTGTAGATAGACAAACGGCGAATTCAGAGCGGATTTATCTCACTTGACTTTTGTAAGTGAGGAAAGTTTCTGATATAAGGTCGGAAAATATGGCTGAGATGGATATTGTGCCCACACAAAGGTATAGCTCGTTGGACCACTGCCTGATAACTGGTGCTATTTCCTGGCGCTGCTACAGAGGATATTCAGAAATGAATGGAATGAATAGGTGTGAAATCACCGTGATATCGCCTTTTAGTCTGATATATTTATCCCTAAAAGTATGGTTTAATTCTTCGTACTGGGATGAATGCATATTTAAAGTATTGCTGGATCAGACACTTTGGGATCAGCTGTTCTTTAAGTTGTCTACAAAATTTTGTGGACAGGCTATAGAGCAAATGGTTCTGACTGTTAACGTGTCTATGGCTAACGCCATGAGGAATCATTAAAGGGAAATGAAAGCCGAGTTACAGGAGCATGTTAAGCACCTTCCGCAGGAGTTGCAGAAAAAATTTGTTAACGGAGTAGTGAGCATGCGAGAATTGGAGCTAAGAAATAACTCCTCGGGTGAGATCGAGCAAAGCACAACGGCGGACTTGTTTTTCGACGATGACTATGAGCCGAATGGTAGTTATAAGACTATAACCAAATTCAGTCAAATAAAGGATTTTATATATGAGCACGTTCACGCGAAACCAGCCACCCGTCGCTCGCAGCACGTTTTTTCAGGAGAACGCGCTCTATTCAACTCGCTGATAAGCGATAGAAAATAGCTAGAAAAAAAATGTAAAGACACGAATCGATAGATTTTGACCTGCTCTTTCTGATCTGTTTTTTTTTTTTTTGGAACGAAGTTCCTTAACGCGGCTTGCGGGTAGAGTGAATTGGGATAAATCGTCACGTAAGAAAATGCGATATTTTGTGTATGTATGCGTGCGAGTATCGATCCCAGTAGGCAATTTGTGAATTTATTAAATCAGAATGCAGTGTTTTTCTTTAGAAATTGGAATCAATTTGCACCGATAGCTATAGGAAGAAATGATAATGCAAAGTGTCATGCATGACGAACGTGCACACTTTTTGCTTTGGTCATTATCGAGGATAGATGCTTACGATCATGAAATAGTTATTGTAGCTGTTTATATATCACCAAATCAAAAGATTGAGGATATTACATTATTTATTCATCGATCCCTGTTAGAATATACTGAGAGAGAATCTAAATTACTATGTTATAAACTTCCACTAATAAGACAAATTTAAAATCTTCACATCCTATTTATCTGACACATTTAATTTGAGTATGAATAATGATCCAGCACAGTACACAACGAAATACTGTACTACAGTTGATGCCGTTTTTTCAAGATTCTTGGACAAAATTGATTCTGAAGTATATGCATCTTATTATAGTTATCATAAGCCAATAATTTCTATGTTACAATTTGGTGATAAAATTTTAAATTTTTTTTTGGAAAGTTTTGGAATGTTAATATTATAATAAATATTTTCCTAAAATATTAAATTAAATTTTTGATTTAATTCGATCCTTTACATTATTTGTTTGAAAAATGGTATAAAGTAAAAATAAATAAAATATACAGATTCTATTTGGAGTTACATTCGCAGTTGTAGAAAAATCGTAAGGAACTTCGTTCCTGACGGGGGTCCCATGACCGCACCTGATTTTTTTTTTAATTTTTAGCGGTTGGAGCGGTTGCCCAATCTGGCCTAGTACTCTACTAGCAACAAATTGGGTGATCGTTCCATTTAACAAACCTCGCAAAATAAAGAAAACACTTTCATCACCAAAAGGCAAGTGTGCACGCTAAGCGACACTGTGACCCGGAATCACCATCGGCAGCACCAGCAATTACCTAACAACAGGTAACCGGCAGCATGCTGACGCACACAAGGGCGAAACAATAAAACCATCTGACCAGAGGCGATGACGGCAGTCAGAACGTAGAGCGGTTACGCGGTGTCTTGGACGTGTAGTAAAATAAAATTAAAGCAAGGTCGTAATTATTGTATCGGTTAAAGTAAACACAAAGTAAAGCGTGTAGAAATAAAGTAAAAATAAAATTTATAAATCCTAAACAGTTAGAATCAAATAAAGTGAATTGTTGTCATTAAATTTTTGTAGTTATTTTTTTGTTCTCTTTGTTGACGTTTCATTTTGGTCCTTCGAGCCGGATCCGCGTGTGTGTGAGTGTGAAGGTGCAATATCAAACAGAAGGGAAACACTACGAGGACAACGCTTCATCAAGGAATCAAGGTAGGTGGTTTTTTAGTATTTTTTATTGGCATCCTTTCCCCAATCTTTTTAAATCATACATACGCACGTAAACAAGTTTAATAACTAAGTGTAAAAAATTAAAGTAATTTAACTTAGTGATAGGGCTGGTCTATTCAAACCCGTGAGAAAAAAAAATAAGTTTTTTAGTGGTCCTATTGACGTCTGTTTTCTAGCCCTTAAATTCTCAAAGGGTCTAATATTAAGTAAAGAAAATAGTGCGCGTTTGTACCACATAAATAAGGCCATTGCCCCGCGTCATTCGAGTACAATAAGGTGATTTACATCGTTGACAATCACGCGAGTAACAGTGAAGTCCTTGACAGCGAAAATTCAATTATACATATAATCCGCGCACACAGCAATGGCTAACTCTGACTCAAGTGACATTGTGACATCCCTCATCAAGGAACAAGCAATCGAAGAAGCGGAACTAGTCCGGATAATAACAAACATCAGGAAATCCCCAAGGGACAGGCTCAAGGAAGGCTACCTCATCGAGCGAAGGGCACTGATGGAAAGGCAATGGAACATCATAGAAGGCAATCACCGCAAACTGCTTAAACTATATTCTGAAGAGCATCGTAAGCAAAATTACTTTGCCCAGGATATTTTTAGCAACATGGAAGAACAGTATTGCCAAACCATGGGCATTCTTGCAGACCATCTGTCATCACTGAGGCCTCCACCCGCTCCATCAGCTTCACATCAAGAACCCAGTGCAAATGTTAGTTATGTGCACCATCCGCCTAGACCCGATCCGAGTGACTTACGATTGCCGAGAATAAACATCCCAAGGTTCACAGGAGACTATGTCCTGTGGCCATCATTTCATGATTTGTTCGAAGCCATTGTCGACAAAAACCAACACATAAGTAATGTCCAGAAGTTACATTACTTAAAAACATGCATCAGTGGAGAAGCCGAGCAACTTATACGACATCTTCAACTCACAGATGCAAATTATACTGCAGCATGGAGCATTCTGAAGCGACGCTATCAAAATAACAGAATACTAGTGAATACTCAACTCACTGTATTGACAGGAATGCCCATGCAGCATCAAGAAACAGCCCCAATGCTACGTAAAATGTTGGATAAACTCAACGAGGTATTGGAGGCACTCAAAGGGTTACACATCAATACAGAAACTTGGGATCCAATACTGATTCATATACTGTCTCAGAAATTATGCAAGGAGACAGTCACCCACTGGGAGAATGCACTGAGCTCCCATGACGCCAACTACTTACCAACTACAAAGGAGTTCAAGGAATTCCTAGAGAAGAGATTCCGCACTCTCGAAGCCATAGGGGGAACCAAGCCAACAACACACAAGCAGTCCCTAGGAAAATCAGAACCGGTAAGAATCCATTTAACAAGGGCGACTGAATGCAGCCTATGCCAAAAGGATCACCCTCTTCGGACGTGTGTTCAATTTATTAAAATGAGTGTCAACGACCGAATCGCTTACATCAGGTCACATGGAAGGTGTCTCAATTGTTTAGGTACATCACACTCCATCAGAACCTGCCCAAGTAGGGGCACATGCTTTAAATGCCATAGACGGCACAACACCTTACTACATTTGGAGGAGCTCAGGCATGGCAAGAGTCATCCAGAGCAACCAAGAAACGGAACCACATCCGCTAAGGTCAACTTGGGGACCAGGAACGAAGTTGACAGCAATCAAGCACAAGGTAACCACGAAATAGTTTCATTTCAATGCAAGGGGCAGCAGGGATGTAAACAGGTCAGTAAATCCGTCCTGCTAGCCACAGCACTCATTCAGGTCCACTCTAGTAAGACAGGGACTAAAACACTTAGAGCTCTTATAGACCAAGGTTCAGAGGTCTCATTCATTACTGAAAGAAGCGTCCAGCTTCTACAACTCAATAAAACAAACACTTTCGTGACAGTCTTCGGAATAGAAAACCAGCAGTGTGGGCCAAGCAAACATACAGTCAATTTTAGGCTCAGCTCTCGCTACGCTTGCGATCCCCACATAGATATGAATGCGTTAGTAGTGAGGCAAATTTCAGCGGACCTCCCCACACAGCAAATAGTATCACAAGAGTGGTCACACATCAAGGGTCTCCAATTAGCAGACCCTCAATACTTTGAATCACAGCGCATCGACGTTCTCTTAGGAGCCGATGTCTACCCCGAACTAATTGAAGAAGGACAAATTAAAGGCCCTCCAGGAACACCATTAGCGCAACGTACCATCCTGGGATGGATTTTGTCAGGACCGGTGAAAAGTACCTGTCATAGTCTCAAGGTTGCAACTAGTCTGCACTGTGACATAAAACAGTTGTTACAACAATTCTGGGAATTAGAGGAATTAACCGAAGAAAAACATCTCACTGAAGCCGAAGCTCAATGCGAAGCTCACTTTAAGGCGACACACCGGCGCAGAGAAGATGGTCGATATGAGGTACAACTGCCGTTCAAGTCACATCCAAAACCACCAGCCCTCGGCGACTCGAAAGGAATGGCATTAAGAAGATTTTTTAGTCTAGAGCGAAAACTGGAAGCACATAGCGAATTGAAACAAGAATACGAAAAGTTTATGGCTGAATATCTGGAATTAGGACACATGGAATTAGTGATTCCTGAAAACCACGATACTCACACACTCGGTAAACCATGCTACTTACCACATCATGCAGTGATAAAGGAGCAAAGTTCCACTACAAAGGTAAGAGTGGTATTCGACGCTTCCGCGAAAACCACTAATAATTCATCACTGAACGATCACCTACTAACCGGGCCCACCATCCAGGCAGATCTAGCATCCACCCTGCTGAAATGGAGAACACATGCCATCGCCTTCACTGCTGATGTTGAAAAAATGTACCGGCAGATAAGAGTCGCCCAAAAGGACGCTGATTACCAACGCATACTTTGGAGGAGCGAGACAACGAAACCATTACAAGAATACCGCTTGCTTACCGTTACATACGGAACAGCATCAGCACCATTCTTAGCCGTACGTACCCTTCAACAGATAGCAACCAACGCCGCGTCTCAGTCCGAAAAAGCGGCAAGGATAATTTTAGAAGATTTTTATGTGGATGATCTAATGTCAGGAGCAGATTCAATCCCCGAAGCCCTTCATCTAATAGAAGAGGTACGAAAAATACTCAGAGAATCCGGTCTGCACCTACGAAAATGGACCAGTAATCATAACCAAGCGTTGCGTGACATAGCAATTCAAGACAGGGAATTGAAAGGGCCTCCCGAGGTTAACATCAACACTACTATCAAAACATTAGGGATTCATTGGAACCCCGTCACTGATACATTTCATTTTAAAATCAAGAACAATTCAAGAAAGGTGGAGACTAAGCGAGAACTATTATCAGAAATATCTCTACTTTTTGATCCATTAGGATGGTTAAGCCCAATAGTAATTTCAGCTAAAATACTAATGCAAAAGGTATGGCTTGAAAAAGGCGAATGGGATGAGCTACTACCTCAAGGGCTTAGCGAGACATGGCGTAACTTCAGGAACCAACTTCACATGATCGAGGAACTTACAATTCCACGCTGGTTACAAACACACAAGGATGAAGAATATGAGATACATGGATTCTGTGACGCGTCAAATCTAGCTTATGCCGCTGTACTATACGTAGTCGTTAAGTCTAACGATAAAACAAGATCATCACTACTGACAGCTAAAACTAGAGTAGCGCCAGTCAAGCAGATAAGCCTCCCGAGATTGGAATTATGCGCCGCGTCCCTACTAGCAAAATTAGTACAAAGGACACAACCGATACTTCCAAGCAAGCCAACCCAAATTCATCTTTGGAGTGACTCCACTATAGTACTATCATGGCTACGAGGGCACCCATCAAGATGGAAGACATTTGTCGCAAACCGAGTTAGTGACATCACTAAAAAATGCAGTAGCAGCATTTGGAGACATGTGCCTACAAAGGACAATCCAGCAGATTCCGCAAGCAGAGGAATCTCGGCTCAATCGCTCATAGGCCATACATTGTGGTGGAATGGTCCCACTTGGCTTGTCAAATCCAAGGAGCACTGGCCATCACAAGAACAAGTTCAAGAGACCCAGCTGGAAGCGAAAGGAGCCGTCACCTTAATCACCACCTTGGAAAATGAATTCGTTACCAGACTACTGGAGCACTACTCTTCATGGAGAAAATTAGTTAGAGTCACAGCTTACTGCAACAGATTCATGACCAATTGCAAGGCAAGCACCAAGGTCAAAACGCGAGGTCATTTGAGAATTAACGAATTAAAAAAGGCCAAGAACAATATCATCCAGATACTACAGAAAAAACACTTTATGGAAGAAATTACGGCATTACAGAGTCAAAAACAATTACCTTCTAAAAGCTCAATTCTCAGCCTAAACCCCTTCCTTGACCCTGAGGAAATCCTAAGAGTAGGAGGGCGATTACGGCACGCTCACTTAAGCTACAACGAACGATTTCCGATTATAATTCCAGCTAGAAGCACAGTAACCAACCTGCTAATTGATGATGCCCATAGAATCACTTTACACGGAGGAGCACAATTAGTGACAGCTATGATAAGAAAGGAATTCTGGATAGTAGCGGCCAGAAATCTCATAAGACAGCGAATACATACATGTCTTCCATGCTGGAAACAGAAGGCAGCCACAAGTCAGCAACTGATGGGGGACTTACCAGAGTATCGTATAAAGCCAAGTCATCCATTTACACACACAGGAGTAGACTTTTGCGGTCCCTTGACAATAAGAGAATCCAAATGTAGAGGGAGAGTGCGAACTTCCAAGGGATACATTTGCATCTTTGTCTGCATGGCTATCAAGGCGGTGCATCTCGAAGCAGTAAGCGACATGACTTCAGACGCGTTCATCGCTGCCTTCCGTCGATTCACATCTAGACGCGGCAGAATCAGCCACTTGTACAGTGACTGTGGTACTAACTTTATTGGAGCCAGCAGACGAATGGCACAAATCAACATGCAAAAGGATTGGGGAATATCAGAAGAAGTCTTCGCATCCATCGAGGAAGCCAGCACTGAATGGCACTTCATCCCGCCAGGATCACCGCATTTTGGTGGTATCTGGGAAAGTGGAGTAAAGTCCATAAAACACCACCTGAAAAGAACAACAGGGAATACAATATTGACCTTTGAAGAATTAAACACACTCTTAACGCAAATAGAAGCTTGTCTCAACTCGCGACCATTATGCTCTATAACAAATGATCCGGAAGACTTAGCAGTCTTAACACCAGGACACTTTTTAATCGGTAACGCAATCCTAGCTCCAGCAGATGACTATTTATTAGAACCCAACATCAGGATCACAAGCAGATGGCAAATGCTGCAGCAAATGAATCAAACCTTTTGGAGGCAATGGCAGACAGATTACTTACATCGACTACAACAAAGGCCTAAATGGCTACATAGAACTCCAAACGTAAAGATCGGTGATTTGGTATTAATCAAAGATGAACGACTACCGCCAACAAACTGGGCACTGGGACGAATCATTGAAGTACATCCAGGAAGAGATGGACTGGTCCGAGTTGTAACGATAAGATGCAAGGAAACAACCTTAACACGACCCATAACAAAGGTAAGCGTGCTGCCTATAGAAGACAATGGTCCAATAGTCACCCCAGACTGTAGTATAAGAAAGAACTAAAATCAACCAAATCAAATCAATCATATTCCGTAAATTTAAACAAATAAGTAAGATAAGAAAGTAAGAAACTACATAGAGGATAAGAAAATCATCAAGAAATTAGCCATAAGACTTTAAACTATCATCAATTTCAGGACAACATGTACTACACAAAAGTGGTAATGCTCTCCTTATTAAGACTATGTGCTACAGCAAATGCCATAATCGCCTACGACTGCGGACACGACAGCATAAACATTAGCGCCGTTTCTCTAGTGGAAGTCGCGGAATGTCAATTTGAAGAGACAAAAACTCGACATGAACAGGAAGAAATACAGCTTTTGCAACTAAGCGAAGTTGCAGTGGTCCAGACGTATCAATGCAAAATAAGCATTATACAGTCCATATTCCACTGTGGGATGTTTAGTCATCTATCACTGGTATCAGGTGGATTAAGTACCTTCATCGCAGAAATAAGTCAAGAGGACTGCATGAAGATCCACAAGAGTGGAACCTATCAATTAATTAATGGAAGAATTATTGCTGACATCAAACCAAATAGCAGTTCGACATACTCAGAAACTATTGCCGGAAGCTTAGACAATGATGGCAACTGCCAAGGCATCAGATACAGCAATGGTGGTCATGACTGGGACAAGGTAATTGTCATACAATCAATTACTTTGACCATCACAGATTGCCCCAGCACTGTCCGTCTACACGACAACAAAATTGTCATTCGCAACAACATAATATGCACATATCTCGATGGCCACTGCACTGATCCCGAGAACGGCAGAAGCTTCTGGGACATCATACCAAACACGGCTTGCGAGGAAACAAAATATGATGTATTATGGCAAGGACGAGCAGATAAATTAACGGTTGAAAATTATGACAAGGGAACCAAAGGAGGTAGCGTGGTCTACACTGTAAATACAGAAGAATTCATCTTCGCACTAGAGATAAAGAAAGACATAACGGTATGCCGATTCAAGGGTTTTCAAACGGAGCATCCAAGACTGATCATTGTACCCAAAACATCAAGTGAGTACTTTTTCACAAAGCATCCCACGAACGCAAGGAACCTAGACATATTGACCTATGTGAACTCAAAATTTGTGTACACTGAGAGGCATATGCGAATGCAAATAGAGAAGTTATATATTAACCTGGTAACTCGACGATGTGAGCTAGAAAGAGAGGTCCTGCAGACACAACTTAGTATCGCATCCCATAATCCAGCCGAATTCGCGTTACGCTACATGAAGGAACGAGGCTACACAGCAGTACAACGAGGAGAAATCATATACATAGTCAAATGCCAAGCAGTAGAGGTCGCTATCAGACGAGTTTCTAAATGCTACAATGAACTTCCTATTACCTATTCCAATCAAAGTTTCTTCATGACTCCAAGGACTCATCTGATCCAAGAGTTTGGCACAGAAGTAGCATGTTCACCCCTAATGACGTCAGGATACCACATTTTAGGAGAATGGTACGGACTCAGTCCAGCAATCCATAGAATACGCACACCGAACACGCTAAAACCGTCAAGTACCATCGATTGGAAATACGAAGACTCAGGAGACCTAATGAGAGCAGGTATATACTCCACAGAAGCACTAGAAGACCTTCGAAGACAAGTGATGTACCCGTCGGAGCAACAAGCCATAAACAACATCGTAGCTCAACGACTACTCGGAATCAATGTAGACCACCAGGACGTAGATGTGTTAAACTTATTAACTCCCGGGGCTATACACAGCGCAATGCAGGTCGTCAAGGAACGAGTATGGACATTTCTCATCGACGCAGGACAAATATACTTGGCCATCTTAGGCGCTTACGCCGTCTTCACCATCATCAAGCAGATGTGCAATATGATCATCAACGCTCAGACCATTCACGAGCAGTACGGTTGGAATTGGCGACTCGTGGCGGCATCATGGAGCACACTCACAAATCATCTCACAAGAGGAAACTGGCAACCAAGGCCGCAAGGAGAAACACCGCAGGATCAGGGAAATCTCACAACCATCGCAATTCAAGAGTCAGAAGACCAGAAAGCAAACGAGAATGTATACGCAAGCATACAACACCTCGACACCATGGTACAACGTACTTCACTCTACCCATCCACTTCCCTATCCACCTCAAGCCAATAAAAATCATAAACCACCACCTTCAACAGCCTCAGCACTAAGGCGAGTCGAGGCGCCTCAAAACCTCTAAAGAACACAAGAGTCTACATCTAGCACGGAGGAAATGCCGCTAGATGAACATAACACACTAACCAATTTTCA
The DNA here is from genome assembly GCA_949987705.1 of Thereva unica. Classification (NCBI taxonomy): domain Eukaryota; kingdom Metazoa; phylum Arthropoda; class Insecta; order Diptera; family Therevidae; genus Thereva; species Thereva unica. The sequence continues at coordinate 113,674,055 of OX465283.1, forward strand.
TTCCAGCTACACACTTCAATCTTGAAATCGGAGATTTCAACGGGGGGCAGAATGGAGCGGTTGCCCAATCTGGCCTAGTACTCTACTAGCAACAAATTGGGTGATCGTTCCATTTAACAAACCTCGCAAAATAAAGAAAACACTTTCATCACCAAAAGGCAAGTGTGCACGCTAAGCGACACTGTGACCCGGAATCACCATCGGCAGCACCAGCAATTACCTAACAACAGGTAACCGGCAGCATGCTGACGCACACAAGGGCGAAACAATAAAACCATCTGACCAGAGGCGATGACGGCAGTCAGAACGTAGAGCGGTTACGCGGTGTCTTGGACGTGTAGTAAAATAAAATTAAAGCAAGGTCGTAATTATTGTATCGGTTAAAGTAAACACAAGGTAAAGCGTGTAGAAATAAAGTAAAAATAAAATTTATAAATCCTAAACAGTTAGAATCAAATAAAGTGAATTGTTGTCATTAAATTTTTGTAGTTATTTTTTTGTTCTCTTTGTTGACGTTTCACGGTGAAAATCAAGTTTTAAGTTCAGGTCAATTTTTCTCAAAGAATGTATTTTTTTTTATTTTTTTTAGACCAATCGAAAGAGGAACTCATAAACTACATCTCCTCAAATTTACAGAGTGGGAGAGCCAAAGGTGTAGAAATAGGAAGTAAATAAAGACTGCGGCACGTGGTCTTGCGCGCTGCCGCGCAAACGAAGCTGGCTAGTCGCTGCTGGGTGATACCCTTTTCCATAATCGCTGATAATTCAAGGAAGCAAGCTAAAAAAATATTTAAAACACATAAACCTATAGATCGCGCTTAAATACATGTTTTGTTTTTGTTTTTTTTTTTTCATCTGCTATATCATAAACAGTTGACCAAAAGAGACGCATCGAATTCAGAAGTTTAAGTATATTCTTATTAACACCTGTTGTTGTTATTCTTATCTGTAGATTCGTGACAAGTTTACTCGTATCATATTTACTTTGATTTGCAATTATCGTTTTATTCTGTTCGACAGTAATTTGTATATCACCTCTTGTTGTTTTCGTTTTTTTACTCCAACATAACTTTCAATAAAGGGGTATATTAAATATAACTATAGTTACCATCGCAAGTTTTAAAGAAGTTATTAAAAGTAAAGGTAAGTATTAAGTTATGCAGTGCATAGTCTTTTAAGTACAAGCTTCGGAAGAATCGAGATAAGATGTCCTTTATTTTTGTGTTCGTTATTGCAGGGACCTATAATTATGAGTTTCAAACGTTGTTTTGATCCGTACGAAGATTGTATCAAGCATTCGGCAAATCTGAGGGCTGCACCTGAATCTGTGAGAAATTTTTTTCCCACGCTACCCGAGAGTGCGTACATTTGCGATGTTTGCAGACAACGAATTCTCAATGATGAATTACCGATAAGTGACTACTTTGAAATAGCGAAAAATTTGAAAACAAAAAAACTACGAGATGAGAATATTTCAATGAAAGAAAATCTTTTGCTCAGTAAATTACTGCCTTCATCCTGGAGTGTACGTTAAATCTCAACGTTTTCGAATTCTTCTAGATGGTCGGCCGCTAAAAGTAAGCTTTTAGATGATTCCTCGTTAATCAGAAGTAAACCGCACAATGCATTAACGGAAAAAGAATTAGAATTCGTGAGATTGTTTTACGAAAACGATGATAATATTAGGATAATGCCCGGAATGAAAGACAATATTTGTATTAAACAAAAGAATGGCAGCAAGACATTTGTGCAAAAAAGACTCGTGTTGCATAACTTACCTTTTAGCATTAACATTGCTTATAGCTTCAAAACTATAGGCAATTTGAAGTTATTAGGATTTAGGGTTATGTTATAACATGCGATACAATTTATGTTAAATTGCAAAATAATGCAAGGAAATCATGCCAATTATAATAACAAACGTACCTGTGGCTGATGGATATCGATTTGCACCTGTACTCACAATAACACTCGCGAAAATAGCAAAGAACCGGCGACGGCCGCGAGTCGCGAAAACACAAATCGAGAACTGTCATTCATGTTTTGAAGTGACAGCCAGCTGGTACTTCGCGAAAGTCACCGAATGTAGTGCCATAATTAGCGAAGGGCTTTATTATTTCGCGATAATTTATAAATTTAAATTTATTAATTCATCCCATTAGAGGAAGGGAGAAAGGACATTAAAGGGAGAAGGAATGATTTATCCTCCGATAAAACAACCAACCTTAAATTCAAAGCCAATCTGCATTTCTGCGTTATCGACGCTTAAGTCTTATAATAATAAATTTAACGATAATAAAAATGAAAATACAAAATGTAAGGCATTAAAAATTAATAGGCAATATCAGCAATTTTTTGATGCATAATAATCCTGTGCTGAATACGGCATTGCATAATTGTGGATTAAATTAAATTTATCGATAAAGTAAGCCCAGCGTATCGACAAACCCACCCAAATTTGTAATAAGGCAGTTCCTCATGAAGATGGCGGTGGGCAACCTATGAAAATATAAAAAGGCGACATCCTTAAGGTTCTTCATTCGTAAGGTTTAAACGCATCAGAAAGGTATGGGAAAAAGTAATGCTAGCTTGCTAGTAATTTTTTCTTGAAATTCCTGACTGACACGGTTCGGGTTAAATGCATGATTTTGGTGGTTTAGGGAAATTTTTTAATTAAGCATAAATATCATAAAATTTAATGAATTTAGTTTGGTGTAAAAAATAAAACAAATTTAAATATAACATAAATGTATTAAATTTTAATGAATTTAGTTTGGTTTAGAAATAAAATAAATTAGTTTTTGGGCTTAAAATATTTAATGGAATTGATATTGAAATATTATGAATTTTAAGTTAAATGAGTCAATTGTATGAATTGTGTAATAGTATTATAATGAATTAACTTCGAAATCAAGAATAAAGAAACGAACTAAGGCTATATGCGTTATTACTAATTGCACCCGCTACATAACCACCATTACAGGATCCGAAATTAGGAATCAGATTAGTTGGAGTTTGCACGACTAAACAGTAGCATAAAAGTTGTTGAACATTATTCATAGGAAATTGTCCAAGCTTTCCAATTTTGTAATAAAAAAATATCAATTAGCTACTTTTTTTTGGAGAAAAAGGTGGTTGAAGTTGAAAGAGAAGAAAAAAACAAAATTTTGACTTTGACGACACATAACTCTGGAAGTTGATGGGTTGAAGGCTTAACTTTTACCGTTTCACATAGGCGGGGGTATTCTGCGTAGATTGGGGCCTTATAAAAGAACATCTCTCATAGGGTTACAAAAATACAGGGTGATATGTAAACCTCTACCAAAAAATTTCGAACTGAATTATTTGATATTTGACAGTATCTAAAACTATATCAAAAATTCATTTAGACAGATTAATAGCTAACTAAAAGACGAACATTTAAAAAAAAAACATGAGAACGGAAACTCAAATTTTCGGCCCGTTAGAGTACATTGAATAGAAAAAATAGTATTTTTTGGAAAAAATGAGACTTTTTGTTAAAAATTAAAAAAAAACGAAAATGAAATTTCAAAATCCGGCTAGAGGGATCGATAGGTAAATTCAAGATGAACATTTAAAAAAAAATGTTGTCAATAACTTAAAAATACGACCTCTAGAGTAATTTGGGTGAAATATCAAAAATCCACCGACTGTGCGACGGGTAGCTGGTTTCGCGTGGACGTGCTCATATAAGCAAAAAAAGGTTTCTAATCAATGAAAAATAAAAAATGTATCAAAAAAAAATTATTTATTTTTTCCATACCGCGTGAATTTGTAGTGGGTTGTTGTGATAAAAAAATTGATCGGAAATAAAAGTTCCACTGTGGGAAAGAAAACTTACGGTTTCTTTAAAATTAATTTTTTGATAATTTTTCAGATTTAGCTTCACATTTCGGTTCTCTTCATACTTTATTGATAACGATGGGCTTTATAAACAGAAAATTTATTGATTGCAGCTCAGTTGCTTTTTAAAACTTTTAATGCTCATTAAGAAGTGAGTTCCTTAGGAGGTTTTTTTTTTTTTTTGAAGTCGCGAGTAAATTTCGAAAATGAGTTTATTTGCAAGAATGACAACATTAAAGAGACACAATAGAGTTGCGCACGCAGATGGTTTTTGTGTGAAAAATGTGGTGAAGTGTTACAAAAATTGTCTAACTTTGAAAAACATAAATGTCAGGTTAATGAAATGAAAGTGAAAAAAACAGAAGAAATTTCAACTAAAGATTTATTGGAAGCAAGCAGCTCCGAACATAATGAAACAAAGTGATGTGAAACATGTGAAGTAGCGGTTAAAATTCAAGAATAGAACTATCACCTTAGAACTAGCGCACATAAAAGGAATTCCTTGCAGCCAGTAAGTAGTAGTAGTAATATCAATAATGTGAAGTGCGTAAAAAGTTTATTCAATGAGAGAATTGAGACATTTGTGGTGGAGAATCCAAATGAATCCTTATTGGATGCGAAAAAGTTGTTTGATTTTATGAAAACCCCAATTTTGGAATTATTATTGGATTCTTTAAATAAGCACGGGTCTTTAAAATTTAATATGGAGTTATTTGGGGAATATATAAAAATGAGCAATAAAGAAGATGAAGAATATGAAATGGTGTCATCGTTAAAGTCTTTCCAGTCTAAAATGACAATAATAGTTGACAGTGAAAGTTTGTGTAAAGCTTATGACACAATGTTAGAAAAAATAATTTCACGGATGGAGGAGTTTCAAGAAAAAGACAGTGGTTGGGCCCTAGTTAGACTTTGTCATGTAGAGGTCAATGTAAATCAATATAAACCTTTAAAAGGCTCTCAATACATTTCACTGCCAGATTACATATCACGTAAGCATGCTTGCGTAAACGTTAAAAACTCTGACATTTATTGCTTTAAATGGGCAATTATCTCGGCACTAATTCCAAGCAGCATTCATAGTGATCGGACATCCTCGTATAACATAAGCGACATTTCTGCCAATAGGATAGTATTGCGAAATGGAATTGCCTTGAATTTTGATCAGTTGGACTTTCCTTTAGAAGTTAATGATATCAAGCATTTTGAAGAAATTAACCCGTTTGTAAGCGTAAATGTGTTTGGATGCGAACAAAGTGGAAGCTTGCACAATATTGTGGGTCCTATTATTGTACCAAGGATGAGAAATCAACCCATATTAATTTGCTGTTAATTCAAAACGACAACGACGAAAGAAGCCACTATGTCTGGATAAAAAATATGTCGAGGTAAAGTATAATTTTAACATGACTTTGTCTTAAAAAATATATGTTTTCTTCTTTTTCTTCTTCTTTTAAAGATTGCTTCGTCAACAAGTGACTTTAAACAAACGTGGAAATTTTGGAATTTTTATGTGTAATAGTTTTCTTCAACATTTTTATAACGAAAGAGCTCTGGATATTCATCGTCAGGAGTGTAATAAAATTGTTACAATGCTGCCATCAGAGGAAAATGCTGAATTGAAATTCTCATCTCATCAGAGGCAAATTCAGGTACCTTTTACTATACACGCAGACTTTGAGTGTATCCTAGAAGATGTTGCTACCTGTGCTCCTGATCCGACTTGTTCTTCAACGAGCGTTGTTCAAAAGCATGTTTCGTGTGCTTTTGGATACCATGTAGAATGTTCTTGTGATAAGAACTTAAATAAATTTAGAATTTACAAAGGTAAAGATTCCGCAGAACAGTTTGTTAAATATTTAGTAGACGATGTAAAATATTTTTATAATGAGTTTATAAGTAAACCGAAACCAATGTTGCCTCTAACAAGGGAAGAGTTGCGTAACTTTTCAGAATCTGAAATATGTCACATTTGTAATAATAAATTAGAATCTGATAGAGTGGCTGATCATTGGCCCTTATTCTGGTTGTCACTTTTGCTGAAAAATGGCGAAGTGGGGGGAAAATGGAATTCTGGTTCTTTAAAAAAGTGACATTTGTCAATCCGAGTGATTTTGGGCGAATTTTGGTTGTCACTGTAGATAGACAAACGGCGAATTCAGAGCGGATTTATCTCACTTGACTTTTGTAAGTGAGGAAAGTTTCTGATATAAGGTCGGAAAATATGGCTGACACTGTGTGGACGACGGTGTGAATTTGATAATTCTGGAAAAAAATAATTATAATTATTATAATTACCACGTTAACATAATTGTTATAACTCGTTAAGTGTTCCCCGCTTGATATTAATAACTATAATCTAATTTCCTTTCTTCGGTTTCTTTCCTAAGGGAAGTTACATTGATATAAATTTTGTTGTGAAATCTTTTGGTGCTTTTGTGCTGAGGCTTCGCATTCTACCGCGTGGTAGCATACTTTATTAGTGCTCAGCACGTGCTGATTCTAACCTCAATCTCTTTCTTTGTGTGGATCTCTTTGACTTTTTTGATTATTCATAATAATTAAATAAAGTTTAAATTGAGCTAGCTTAGCAGCTTTAATGTCTGAGGGCGGCGACGAATGTCCCCGTCCCGGCTCCAACAACATAAATATTAACAGCAGCAATAACAAGAAAAGTGTAACTAACATTAATACCAACTTGAAGTCAAATCCTAACCCAAGACTCTTCAACACCAACTCTGAAAACTCTTCTAAAACCATGGAGAGTTCAATGAAATTTCGTAACGCAAATAGGAACGAACTCCGTGACCTAGCCAGGGACAAACTTTTCGTCGAAGAAATTAACAAAAACGTTGAAAATTGGCCAACCGGTAAGATTGCTAAATCTTCTATTAATACTAATGATTCTTTATTTGAGGATCTAAACAGAAATTGTCGCAGGGTACTTAGTCCTAATGTACATCTTGTGTCTCCTACTTTAACCTCTGAAAATGATGACATCTCTAACTCCGATGGATTAATCAACTCTTCTGATAACTCTTCCCATGTACAGGATCCCAAGGTAAGCGAAGTAGGAATTAACTCTGATGTAAATCTTGAGCAAGTCCTCCTCGACGATGACAGCGGTTGGACTCTGGTTAAGCAGAGCCGAAAGTACTCTCACGTGAGAGTTAGCAGTAATAACGATTCCCCACTTACGGACAACAACTTTTCAAATGGATTTTCAATTCTGGGGGAGGATTCTACTACTAGGGACGTCAATTGTTCAAATAACGGCTTCAATTTTAATTTCAATCCTAATGTTAGGAATATAACTTCTCGAAATGTAGATCCTTCCAATGTCACTAATAATAGCTCGCGGTATTTCGCCTTTGGTTCTAATCATAATATTAATAATAATAATGTTAATAATAATAATATTAATAATAATAATATTAATAATGGTAATTCCACTAACAATGTAAATGTTTGCACAGCAAACAAAACTATAAGTATGCCACACGCGTCCGAGTCATTCATGTTGCTGACTCAATAATAAAATATAATTACGATCACCGCAACCACGCAACAAGTCAATAACTTATTGATTAATGTTGCTCTAATTAATAATATAAAAAAAATGATTATGTTGCACAAATGTTAAAATATAAATTAAGCTCTGGAAAATTAAAAAATCAGTTGAGAACGAACAGCAACTCAAGTGTTTTCTTTAACCAAAAAAACTGCTACTAAATTGATTAGGTTGTGCAGTCCTAATCACCCCGTACATACATATAACAGTCCAGCTCATACCAGTGAGCTATACATTGGTCCTTCGAGCCTTTGAAACGAATCACACCTACGCACAACTCGCACCGCGAGTTCAACAGTAAAAAAAACAATAACATTAAGAACCGAATAACCGAGTCTGCAGTACCACGATGGAGTCATTTTCGGAAATAACAGAAGAACAAAAGAAGCTTGGGGAAGCCATGTGCCGGGCCCTCTCAAATATGAAGAAAGACAGCAGTGGGAGGAAAGACAAGAACTATATAGAGAGGAGACTAGCGGAATTTGACAGTTCCTGGGGAAAATTCCAAGAAAACCACGCCTATCTGGAAGGAATGAACAGACCTTCGGAGCCGTATTTTATGCAGAATTTCTACAATCAAGTGAAAGCTAAATACGATGAAGCCAAGGAACTACTGAGGGAGTATCAACAAAAACTGAGCAAGCAGCTGGTCGGGACCGCAGCAAACACCTCAGGAGCAAACTTCAACTTTAAATTAAACGACGACATGGAGGAGAAGTCACTGCGTCTCAAGAAGCAGAGGGTCAAAATGAGCAACATTAGGAGACTACTTGCTGAGGTAGCAGAGAGAGGCCAAGCGAAAACCAAGACGTACTGCGAATTTAAAATCAAGCAGTTAACAACGCAATGGGACGCTATACAAGAATTATTGCACGAGGAAATCATGACGTTTACCGAAGAGGAAGAGCTGTCGCATAAGTACTTCAAGGAGGAGCAATATGAAACTCTTGAAGAAGCTTACCAAGAAACCATGATAGAACTACAAGATGTGATAGAAGAAAAAAGTCAGAAAGAGGATGAGGCAAAGACGAAACTACCACAAATAAAAATTCCAAACTTTGACGGTGACTATAAGGCCTGGAAATATTTTGAAAATATATTCTGTAGATTAATCCACAACAACAAACGTTTAGGTAATGCTGAGAAAATGCATTACTTGCAAACGTCACTAAGTGGTGAGGCGCACAAACTTATCCAACACCTGGCAAGCAGCGAATCCAGTTATGAAGCAGCATGGAGCCTAGTAACAAGCAGATTTAATAATAAACGGAAAATATTCTCCACATTTTCCGATGCAATTCTGGATCAACCAACGTTAATCATCGATTCTGCCAAAGCAATAAAACAATTGCATGACCAAATAAAAGAATGCCTACATGGAATCAACAGCCTACAACTGGAAACCCCACCCTGGGAACCCTTTATTGCACATATTATACGAAGAAAGATGGATCCAGAGACCTATAAAGCGTACGAGCAATCATTGAGCGATCCACGAGAGATACCACAATTAGAAGACATACTGAAGTTCTTGGAAACTAGATTCCAAGCACTAGAAGTAATTGCAGAGCCTAGGAAGAAAACTGAAAGCAGCCGCACCATAAACCATGGACAATCACGAAATAACTACCAAATAAAGAATTATTACACTAGTACCACAAAGTGCCGATACTGTAATGGACAGCACAGTATATACGTATGTCAAAAATTCAGAGTTCTAAAACTAGCAGAGAAGCTCAACTTCGTCCGGCAGAGTAAAACATGTCCCAACTGTTTGAACCATGGAACGAACGATCCCTGCCACAGTCAAAGTCGATGCAACGTCTGTAAGCAGCAACACCATACACTAATTCACCAAGAGGCAAAAAATCCAACAGCAAAACAAGAAGATGTACCGAGAGTAATGTCATCACACATTGCTACATCTCAACGCACAATTGAGTCACACGTTGCAAGGAAATCTTGCAATGTAATACTGGCAACAGCACTAGTACGAGCCAAGACCGTAAGAAACACCTATGAGTATCTGAGAGCATTGGTAGATCCCGGATCCCAAGTCACCTTCATAACCGAAAATTCGGCGCAAGCACTAGGAGTTCCAAGAATGAAAATATATTCAGAGATTTCAGGAATACACGAGAGCAACGCTGGGACATCTCACAGCAAAATTCTAGTAGAACTCATTCCTCGATTTCCATCCAACTTTAAACTGCAGGGTGAAGCTCTAATACTTCCATCGCTGACGAGCGACCAACCACAAAAATATATCGTTAGCGAAGATCTTACCAATTGGAGTAATCTCATTCTTGCAGACCCTACATACGATACCCCGGGACCAGTTGACATGATATTGGGAGCAGACGTATTTGGAGACATCCTAATGAACAGAATTAGAAAAAAGAAATGTGGAACGTTAGCTCAAAAAACTGAATTTGGCTGGATATTGTCTGGACCAATCGAACAGAAAGAAGTAACCAGGAAAATCACATCCATGATTTCACGGGTAGATATCGACTCACAGCTTCGAAAGTTTTGGGAAATGGAAGAAACAGTAATGAGTTCACCTATGTCAGAGGAAAACAGAACGTGTGAAGAACAATTTGATCGAACAGTTAAACGAAATCCCAATGGCACGTATACAATACAAATTCCGTTCAAGCAGACAGAGGGGTTAGGAGAATCAAAACCAGTTGCAATAGCACGACTATATCAAATGGAAAAGCGGTTCTCAAAAAGCAAAACGTTGCGGGATGAATACAACAAATTTATGAAAGAATACTTACAACTGGGACATATGGTACTCATTGATCCCAAAGAACTTCAGTGCAATACACGTAACATATACTACATGCCTCATCAAGCAGTCATCAAAGAAGAAAGCACGACTACCAAACTAAGAGTAGTTTTCGACGCCTCTACCAAAACAAGCACCAAGCTAAGCCTAAACGATTTAATGCACTGTGGCCCCAGACTACAACACGACCTACAGGACATTCTACTAAGATGGAGAAAGCATCAATATGTATTTAGTGCCGACATTGAGAAGATGTACAGGCAAATAAGGGTCTCACAGGAACATCAAGACTACCAACGAATTGTATGGCGATTTTCAACAGGAGATAGCATTCAAGAATTTAAACTCACAACCGTGACATACGGAACAAAATCAGCACCTTACCTAGCTATAAAAACATTGCAAAAATTAGCACGCGATGAAGAAGAAAATCATCCAGAAGCAGCAAAAATAATTCTCAATGATTTTTACGTGGACGACATGATGTCTGGAACGTCTTCAATTCAGGAAGCAAAGTGGTTACAAAGTGAGCTGATCCAAACGTTAAAAGAAGGAGGGTTCAACCTAAGAAAATGGAGAAGCAACCACAGTGAACTAATTGATAAATCTACCAACAGAACTTAGGGATCAAGGCTCCATTGAAATAAAAGATGACGAGGCCGTAAAATCCTTGGGTATATACTGGACACCAGCAGCAGACAAATTCCACTTTAGGGTAAAATTGAATGCAACACCAGAAGTACCTACTAAACGGACAATCTTATCAGAAATTGCTAGACTATTTGATCCACTCGGGTGGTTGGCACCTATAACAGTGAGAGCCAAAGTGTTAATTCAAGAATTATGGGCAAAAGGATACAACTGGGATCAAACACTGGAAGAAGAGCTAGCTGCTCGATGGATGAACATCAGGAATGAACTACGAAAACTTGAAGAAATTAACATACCACGTTGGATACAGTATACACCCGCATGCAAAACAGTTGAACTACATGGATTCTGCGATGCATCCGAAAAAGCTTATGGAGCAACCGTATACAGTAAAACTACGTCAGAATCGGAGCAAGTACATATAACACTACTTGTAGCGAAGACTAAGGTAGCACCACTAAATAAAATCACGTTACCAAGATTAGAACTTTGCGGAGCAGTCTTATTATCTAAACTACTACGTCGAACAAAACAAGCATTGGATATTAAGAATGTAAAGGAATACGCCTGGACAGATTCGATGATAACATTAGCATGGATCCATGGAAAATCAGATAAATGGGAAACCTTCATTTCAAACCGAGTGTCAGAAATTCACAGAAATCTGGAGTCTACAAGTTGGCGTCACGTGCGTTCCGAAGACAACCCTGCTGATCTAGCGTCGAGAGGAGCCACTCCACAATACCTAAAGAATGCAGAGCTTTGGTGGACTGGTCCATCGTGGCTAAAGATGACTGAAGATAAATGGCCAACACAAAAAATTAACACAAATACTACAAGAGGAATTAAGTTAAATAAGGTAGTAGTGGTCCATGTAACTCAAAATGATGAAGGTTTCGAGCTACTTAGCCGTTTTTCATCATTTAAGAAACTTACACGTGTGCTGGCTTACTGCAAAAGATTCATCGCGAAATGCAGGAAGGAGATAATAAACAGCACAGATTTATCAGTAAAGGAATTAGATAAAGCGCACCAACAACTTCTACAGATGACACAAAAAACGGAGTTCGCTGCAGAATTAAAACAGCTGGAAGCAAAGAAACCACTTAACACAAAAAGTTCAATTCTTTCCTTAAATCCATTTTTGGACGAAAATGGCGTACTAAGAGTGGGTGGAAGAATCCAAAATTCTCGTATTCCGTATAATGAAAAACATCCCGTCATAATACCTCACAAACACCACATAGCTAAACTATTGATACTTGAAGCTCATGTGGCGACAAGCAACTCGTTTATGTTTATTCGCCTTCGCGTTAAAATATTTCTTTAGAGTATAGTCACAGTTATAGTGTAGCGCATTTTCGTACGAATATATGAAGTTCACTTTAAGTTAAATAAACATTGTATATGAATTGAAGATCGTGTTATTTACTGATTTAAACAATTAATTAAATAATTAAGTACATAGAGTACACTCATGCAGCGACACTACATGGAGGAAATGAAGTCACACATGCTTTTATTAGAAGAAGATACTTCATAATCAATGGGAAAAGCAAAATACGACAAGTATTGAACAAATGCATTACTTGCTGCAGGCACAAAGGACAAACAGTGACACAAATTATGGGTGAACTCCCAGCTCCACGAGTAACACCAGCGAAACCGTTTTCGCACACCGGACTAGATTATGCAGGGCCTATTCAGATAAGAATGTCCAAAGGGAGAGGAAACAAATCCCACAAGGGCTACATAGCAGTCTTTGTGTGTCTAGCTACAAAGGCCATTCACATCGAAGCGGTAACAGACATGACCTCGGAGGCATTCGTAGCAGCATTTAGAAGATTCACATCAAGAAGGGGCCTTGTTTCAAACATATACAGTGATAATGGAACAACGTTCGTAGGAGCACAAAAAATACTGGATAAGGATCTGCGCCATGCCATCAGAAACTTAACCACAGTAGTGGGAAGCCTGGCGACCGAAGGTGTACAATGGCATTTTATTCCGCCGGCAGCTCCTCACTTCGGATGAATTTGGGAGGCTGGAGTCAAATCCATCAAATCCCACTTGAAAAAGGTAATAGGCTGCACTACGCTAACATTCGAGGAAATGTCGACGCTACTGTGCCAAATCGAAGCCTGTTGAAATTCACGCCCATTATACCCACTACCGAGCGACCCTAGCTCGATCCTTACTCTAACACCTGGACATTTCTTGGTTGGGCAAGAATTAGTAGGACTACCAGGACCAACCATAGACAATAACATTACCACATTGAGCCGCTGGAAACAAGTGCAGAAGATGACGCAAGACTTCTGGAAGGTGTGGCAAAGTGAATATCTATCACGACTCCAACAAAGAACAAAATGGAAATCAGGAGCAAGGCTGATCGAAGTTGGGCAAATTGTTCTCGTAAAAGATGAAAACTGCGCTCCAACGAGATGGCCACTAGCCCGAATAATCGAGACACATCCAGGCAAAGATGGAGTTGTACGAGTGGTAACTCTACGGGTCAAAGAAAACTCCACAATAAAGCGTCCAGTAACAAAAATATGTGTGTTACCTGTTGAAGATGACAACTTGACGAATGCAGAGCATACTACATCAACAGAGCTGAAAACGTGTGCTGGTACACATGTCACTGTAACAAGTAATTCTCAAACTGGCACAGAGAGTCACCTGCATGCGGACAAGAAGACGTCACATAAATCAGCAACTACCTGGAACATGGCTAAATTGGTTTTAACTACACTCGTTATATTAAGCTCGACCCAACCGGGACATACACACTACACAATAAAATACCCACAACCTGGGCTGTTTATCGAACAAATTGGACACGCCAAACTAAAGAGAGGTACTATCAAGGTCGAGGTACTCATCCCAATCAACACAACAGCAGACACTAGTAGAGTAAATAATATAATAACCAAGATGGAACAGACCTGCAGTGAGGCAAAACGGTTTGAAGACAACACGCATTGCCGCACTCTACTTGAACATTTATTAGAACGAAAATCAACAATCTTAAATGAGATTGAAGCAATAAACCAAAGGCGGAAGCGGAGAAATAAAAGAGGGCTTGTTGGACATCTATTGCAAGCCATCTTTGGAGTAAACGATGAGGTTTACACTGACATTGAACACCTTCAGCATAATCAAGATATGTTGAGACAAGCGGCCAATCATCAAGCAAATATATTGGTATCTACAATGACAAGGATAAATGACACAGAAGTCCGCATGGGTAGACAATTCGATCTGGTCACAAACAAACTGAACAGAGTAATCTCCGAGGTAAACAAGATTGAAGGATGGTATGACAAGATTGACAGTAATATGGTCAGCACACAAATACTAGCAGCGTACCAGATTGCCAAAGATATCTTGGAAGACCTAAAACAGCACTACATAAAAATTCTACAAGCAGGCTATGGTAAAGGAAATATTATGGACTTCATAACTCCAAGCAAATTGGCAGAAATAACAGATCAAGCAGCAAGCAAAATGCCATCTAATCTAAGAATCATTCCAGAACCAGGGAAGGATATGGAAATATACATAGCCGATTCAGATGTTAAGGTTTTTGGATTTCTGCATATAACGGATGCCGACACCTTTAATATGATTAAAGCAACCCCAATTCCTCAGCGCATAAATAACAATACATATGTCACACCACAAATTGTAAGCGAAGCCGAATCGTGCTGAAAAGCCCCATGCACGAAAATTATTTTAAGCCCTGTCCGCCACTCTGAGCTGGCAAGACAGCCCATCACCGCTGCTGGAAACATGTTGAGTCGTCAGTGCATGACAACACATCGTAAAAGATATAATTAGTTAACCGCGAGACAAGTTGAAAGACGGTCATGCCTGGCCCTAGGACTCAGGATGGAGTCCAGCGAGGGGTGCGGTGATGGGTTCGTCGAATAAGTGTCGGGAATATTAAGAAGCGTTTATAGGTCAGAAGTGGGATAGTGCCCGTGCCTACGAGAAAACGCAAAAAAAAACGCGCGCAACTAAGGGAAATCGTGTGTGTAGCTGTGTTGAGTTTCTTTTCTTAGAAGGGTCTTCCAATGTGGATCGATTCACAAGACGGGGAACGAGTTAAACCTAATTGCGTCTTTATATTTTTTTTGTGAGGGCGCATCAATACGGATACTCAACCGTCTGAATTTTTCCATGGTTGGCTCTGTGGTGGGGAAAACTCGAAAATTCATGCGCACAACAGCATGAGAAGGGGAAGATGATGAAAAATTTTTCTGGGATATTTCCTTATATGGTTATGGGAAGTTTTTTAATGAGAAAAGGGTTTTTATTTTTTGGAATATATCCTTATATGGGCAAAATAATTTTCATAAAAGAGGAAAAAGTTTTTATCTGGGTTTAGATGTTAAAGTCGCGTTGCCAAAGACGGATGGAAATACGGGTGTTTAGAAATTAATCAAGTTCGAAAAGTATTAATTTAAAAGTAATTACGGTATAGTGATAAAGTAGTGACATAGTTAATTAATAAAGCTTGAAAAGTATTAATTTAAAAGTAGTTACGGTATAGTGATAAAGTAGTGACATAGTTAATTAATAAAGCTTGAAAAGTTAATTGCTACATGTGACAAAGTGAAGTTAACAAAACGTGAAAGGTATAAACGTGACAAAGAGTGAGGTTTAAAAAAGGGTAAGGCAGAAAGCCTGGAGGTCGGTAAGCGATTTTTATTTTTTTTTCCCTTTATTACGAATATATTTGAAGACGGGAGAAAAATTATTAAATAAGCTGCGAACTAAAAAATAAATTGTGATGTCAGGCAGAACGGTTAATAAGCGCGGTGCTAAGAGGGCTTCCTCAACGTCGGTATCGGTTGAAACCGAATCTAATCGGGCTCCAAATGAGATTCAGCCTATTGTTAGAATGGGAGCCGAAGAAGTTCGTAACTTAATCCCTGAATTTAAACCTGGAAGCCCCCAGAGTCTGAGTGCTGGTCAATGGACAGAACATGTAGACCGACTTCGACAAATGTATAATTGGGATGATCGTTCTACGATATTATATGCGACTATTCGACTTAGAGATGCGGCCCAATTTTGGTTACAAACTAGGCAGGGTGTTGTTGACGACTGGGATCATTTTAAGAAAGATCTTGTGTTAGGATTTCCGGGCGTGTTAGATGAGGCATCCATTCATTCTAAGCTTCTGAGCAGAAAGCGAAAGGCTTCTGAACCAATCGAAAACTATTTTTATGAAGTGTCGGCATTAGCGAAATCGATTAGACTTAGCAACGAGACGACGACTAACTATCTCATCTCAGGGATTGTTGATAAGGACCTCAAAAATATATTAATGTCTACTACATACGAAAACCCGGTTGATCTGTTAAGGAAAATTAAACTGTACGAAAGCTTCAAACATAGTCAGCCTAGGTGTGATGAACCTTCGATTCCCTTGGCCGAAGCACATAAACCATATGGTTGGCCTCGACCGTGGAAACGTTCAGCAAATTTCCACGCAGGAAAGGAAAACTTAAGGATGGACCGGTCTGAGCATCAATGTGGGAAACAGGGACACAGGGCCAATATGTGCCATAAGCACAGTGCATCTGGAGTAGATTTGAATAGAACTAAGAAAGTATGGATGTTAAAGGCGGTAAATAGTGAGCTCTACAAAAATATAAAGGTCGATGGTGAATTGATACGGGCATTCGTAGATCTGGGAAGCGACTGGTCCACGATAAGAATCAGTGATTGCGAAGCCAAAGGCTGGAATATAGAGAAAGGCGTCGTGACATTGAAGGGGTTTGCTGGTGGAGTGTGCAAGAGTTTGGGCCGGATAACAAAAGTTGTCGAAATCGAAGAGATACGAGCATTGACTGAAATGTCCGTAGTGGCAGACAATGTGCAAGAGGTTCCCATTATTCTTGGCCAGAATTTTACCAATCGGCCTGGAATAAAAATAATAAAGAGTTTTGGCTGTTTAGAGATCTTGAAGGACGATCATCATAATTCGGCTGAGCCAGAGGCGGTAACCAACCAGGAAAGCGTTCTGACACAAATGAAGATATCTAAAAAACCTATTTTCACGGAGGATCTGGATATCGGGGAAGCTGGATCAACCGAAATAAACTGTCGGCTCTTGGAATTAATCAATAATTATCGAGACTGTTTCGCTAGTAATATGAGTGAATTGGGCAAGACGACTCTTGTGGAAATGCATATTGCGTTAAAAGAAAATACGACGGTAAGATATAAGCCTTATAGAATCCCGTACCATCAACAGGAGGTATTGAAGGAAGCTATAGACGACTTGTTGAAGAATGATATCATCGAAAAATCACAGTCCGAGTACGCAAGCCCAACCTTGCTAGTGAAGAAAAAGGACGGGACATACCGGATGTGTGTAGATTATCGTCGCTTGGATGCAATTACAGTAAAAGAATACTACCCAACCCCAAATATCGAAGAGTCCCTTAATAAGCTAAACGGAGCAAAAGTCTTCATATCCTTGGATTTGAGTAGTGGATATTATCAGATTCCAATTCATCCGGATTCGAAGTCGTACACGGCGTTTGTAACACCTGAAGGACACTACAATTTTAAGAGAATGCCTTTTGGCCTCGCTAACTCACCCGCAGTCTTTATGAGACTAATGAATCACTTAGCTGAAAAGGTAAACGATAAGAAAATGCTGGTGTATATGGATGATTGGCTCCTTTTTGCGTCAACAGTGGACGAAGTTTTCGAACTCTTAAGGAAGGTTCTAGAAGTAATCAGGGAAACAAATTTAACATTAAACCTTAAGAAATGTTCCTTTTTCAACAAAGAGATAACATTCCTTGGATACAAGATTGCTCCAGAAGGAATACGCCCGGGTAGTATCAAATCCGAAGTTATTAGGCAATATCCAATTCCTAAGAATATTAAAGAAGTTAGGCAGTTTTTAGGTTTAACCGGATACTTCAGGCGTTTCATCGCTGACTACGCTCGCCTAGCAGGACCATTAAACGACTTACTTAAAAAGGATGTTGAATTTTGTTGGGAAGAACGTCAGCAACTATCATTCGAAGAATTGAAGAAACAATTATCAGGCAGTCCTGTCCTAGTAATATACGACCCTAACGCCGCACACGAGTTACACACGGATGCTTGTTCGAGAGGTCTCGCCGGCATTCTACTTCAAATCGATGAGGATGGTAAGAAAAACCCTATTACCTACTTCAGTCGAGCGACTACAGCCGCAGAACAAAAGTATCACAGCTACGAGCTAGAAGCATTGGCCGTCGTTGATAGTTTGGAAAGGTTTAAGTATTACCTTTTAGGCAAGCACTTCAAAATATTCACCGATTGCGCTTCTCTGAAAACAACCCAAGCTAAAAAGGACCTGGTTCCCCGAATAGCGAGATGGTGGCTTAAGATCCAACAATATGACTTTGAGTTAGAGTATCGAGCGGGAGTGCGGATGGCACATGTAGACGCCCTGAGTCGAGTCGCTTCAAATATGCCAGTAGAGCAGCACGAGAGCACAGTTGAACATGATATCATGGTAGTGTCATTGCCACAGTCTGATTGGGTAGTGATGTTACAACAAAAGGACGCGGAACTTCAGACTATAATGGAAATATTGGAGGATAGGAAACATAAACAATTTAAACAGATGACTAAGAATTACGAAATCAAGAAAAATAAGTTATTCTACAAATCGCCAGATGGACTCAGATTCGTAGTTCCAAAGAATATCAAGTGGCAAATCGTCAAAACATCACACGACGAATTAGGCCACCCGGGGTTGGAACGTACGCTATTACATATTCGGAAAACGTACTGGTTCTCCAACATGAAAGGCTTCGTCAAGAAATATATCGACCATTGCTTGCAATGCGCTTACAATAAAAGGGGAAACGACGAGACTCACTTTCAACTAAACACCTTCGAAACAGAGCCAATTCCTTTTAACGTACTTCATATAGATCATCTAGGTCCATATCCAAAAAGCAGCAAGGGAAATGTCCATCTGATCGGCATAATAGATGCCTTCACTAAGTTTGTCATCTTGCGGCCAGTAAAGAGTACTGCTACCAATTATGTAGTAAAAGTCCTAGAGGACCTTTCCCAGTTTTTCGGATCACCTTCTAAAATTATATCCGACAGAGGCTCCGCTTTCACATCTAACTCATTCCGGCAATATTGCGAAGAAAATGGGATAGTACATCAAAAAACAGCGGTACAGACACCACGTGCTAATGGGCAAATTGAACGCTATTTCAGGACCATTTCGGCATCGATTGCCGCCACTACAACTCTAAGTAATGGCCGAGACTGGGACGCTAGATTGGCTGACATACAATGGGGTCTTAACTGTCTTCCACATAGAGTGACTGGAGCTACGCCACAAAAGCTGTTCTTAGGATACAGTCCTAAAAGAAATCTGAAGAACCAACTTACGGCTGCGCTACATAATGATGTCGACAAAGAAGACGAAGACATTACCCTAGACGAATTAAGACGAAGAGCGGCGGAAAGAATTAATCAACAACGAGAAAGACAGGCGGAAAACGTTAACTCCAAACGGCGGCCACCGCGTTCTTATGCAGTTGGAGATTTGGTGCTTATAAAGAGCGAAAACGCTGCAACCGGGCAGCCTAGGAAACATCTACCGAAATTTAAAGGACCATACACCGTTGAAAAATTGTTAGGGAAGGATCGGTATCTACTTAAGGACCCCCCTGGTATACAGATTACATCCAAACCATTCACTTCAATTTATGCAGCAGATCGAATGAAACCTTGGGGTAACCTTGAGGAACTTGAACTAGGTGAAGAGTTTCGATCAGAAAGCGGCGACGAAAATAACTAGAAGGCATAAGGAGTCTAGAGTGAAAACAATTGAAGTTTGGGCTAGGACAGCAAAGTGTACGGACGTGTGCTGTTCCGGTCCCCGAAAAACGCGCGGAATATTTTCACTGTGAACTGTGATAAACAAAAAAAGTGTGGAAAAATTAAAACTAAAAATCGTGCACAAAAAAAACACACACAATAAAAAAACAGTGACAAAAAAAACAAAAAAACGAGCGCAGTCTAACGCGAAGGCCCATAACCCTTCACTAGACTCAACGACCGACCGGACCGACGAACGGCACAAGTAAGTACCCTTGCTTCCTACCCTCTCTCGCATCTCGGTCCTGCAGGTGCCGCGGCTAAAATCTGTCGGTCGATGAAATTTGCCCCGTCTCAAAAGGCATAACACTTTGACGAGGACAAGTTTTATTGACTCAGATGGTTGCGGCAAATGTAATGCCGGGAAATATCCCCGAGAAAGGGGCGATTGAAACCGCGCAACCGAAGTCCCGTTACAGGTCATGCTTTGTTATTGACTTTTGTAACATTCGTGGACTTCATGCGAATTTCTATTTTGTTGAGTGCCACTTATCTAATTATAAACCCCCAATCTTCGCACTGAGTGAAACCCAAATATCGCCCGATAATGACTTAGGTTATTACCAGGTGTCGGGGTACACTTTAGTGCACAATCTCTCCCCCCATAGGGGTACTGCCATCTATGTTAGGGATGACGTGGCTTATTACAAAATATTTTCAAGCACGACTTCAGATTTTAATTATCTTTGGATTAAAATCATTTTCAAAAGCCACGTCATATTCTTCTGCCTCCTATACAGAAGTCCTAACATAAGTAACGAAGCCTCCATTTCATCATTTGATACTATTTCCGGACAAATCTCGGGATTTTTGTCGTCCAATCCTGAGTGTGAAATTATCGTTGCGGGTGATTTCAATGTTCATAACGCAAACTGGCTGACTTACTCAAATGGCACCAGTGTTTCTGGCAAGGACGTCGAGCTCTTTGCAGACACCAATAATTTACATCAAATTGTGGATCTTCCCACGAGAGTCCCTGATGTTGCCGGTCAAGGAAACTATCTCCTTGATCTTTTTCTCACTTCCCATCCAGAGCGATACTCCGTCGAAGTTGATTCACCTCTCGGCAATTCGGACCACTGCTTAATTAGCGCTAGCTTCCCATTCGAATTTCCCACCCCTCCCAAACCAGTTAGGAGAACTGTATGGCATTATGGGAAGGCCAATTGGCTGGGGCTAATTAATTTTTTCCAAGCTACTGACTGGAATCAGTGTTTCCGAACCAAAAACGTCAACTCTGCCACTATCCGTATCACTAGAATCATACAGGCAGGAATGCATTTGTACATTCCTCATTCTACTAAATCTGTGAAGGCTAGGCCCAACAGATGGTTTAATCAGGAGTGTATGAATGCAATCAGAAATAAAGAAGCCGCCTTTCGAGCTTACAAGAGCTCCCCTAGTGAATCGCTCCGTGTAGAGTATATAAAACTAAGAAATTCCTGTAAAGTCACCATCAGGAATGTCAAAAATTCATTTGACAACAAGTTGAGAAGTAAACTCTTTAATGCAACCTCTGGTAGCAAAAACTTCTGGTCCTTGGTAAGTTCCATAAAGAAGAATTTCACTGCATCTACAACTCCTTCATTCATTCACGATAAGAAGGTGATAACAGACAGAAAAGCCAAGGCCGATTTATTAGCATCTCTGTTTGCTTCAAATTCTTCCCTACCCGAAATTGATGCGCTACCCCCAGTTCTCGAGCACAATGCTCACTTAATGGACAGGGTTTTCTTCAGGACTCGCGAGGTGTACAGGTGCCTCAAGGAGCTCGATGTCAACAAATCCACTGTACCCGATAATATACCCCCTATCGTCTTAAAACAATGCGCGTCACCTTTGGCTAAACCTCTGCGCAAACTTTTTGCCCTATCATACTCCTCCGGAGTTTACCCAGACTCTTGGAAACTTGCCCATGTTCAGCCAATTCCGAAAAAAGGTGAAGCCAGCGACCCCTTAAACTACCGCCCAATAGCAATTACTTCTATTCTCTCCAAAACAATGGAGAAGATAATCAACAAAAAACTTATGGGATATCTAGAATCCAACCTGCTCATAAACGACAGACAATATGGCTTCCGCCAGAAAAGATCCACTGGCGATCTTTTAGTCTGTCTTACAGAACACCTCAGCCGTAGTCTGCATGGATCCGGCGAGTCTAGTCTGGTTGCTCTAGATATCTCCAAGGCTTTCGATAGAGTTTGGCACTCAGCCCTGTTAGCCAAACTCAAAGCTATTGGAGTCGATTCACTTCTACAGAAGTGGATCAAGAATTTCCTTTTCGGTCGTTCAATCAAAGTAGTATTGGATGGCGTCAAATCCGCATCCCACCCGATCTCGGCGGGGGTCCCCCAGGGGTCAATCTTATCGCCGGCCCTATTCCTTATCTTTATAAATGACCTTCTTTCAATCCCCTCCAACCCACTTCTCAGCTTCGCTGACGACGGTACTTTACGGTACTCGTACAGCTTCGATACAAGGCAGACTCATGCCAGATCCTGTCTTGATGATCGCGAACGTATGTCCAACTCTATTAATAACGACATTGTACTCATTCTAGAGTGGGGAAAGAAGAATCGTGTTGAATTCAACCCCGCCAAAACCAAGTACTGTCTTATCTCTAAAAAGAAGTTCAACACCCCTCCACCCTTGAAAGTGAATGAAGTTCAACTATTGGCCGAACCATCCTTACACATCTTAGGCGTGACATTAGCCAAAGACTTGCGATGGAATGACCACATATTCCAAATCGCCAAACAAGGATCTCAGTGCTTGGGATTTCTTAAGAGGTGTAAGTTCCTCCTCCAGCCATCGGCCCGTGCTGTTATTTATAAATCCTACATTCGGCCTCTCCTCGAATACAACTCCCTCGTTTGGGGCGGCGCTCCAATAACCACCTTGGCATGGTTAGATAAGGTCCAAAAAAAGGCCCTTAAATTAATTGATGACGATACCGCTTGCTCCACCATCGACCCCCTCAGCCACCGTAGGAATGTAGCAGCACTGACAAAATTTTATCGCTACTATCATAGTGACTGTTCCTCCGAGCTAAACGCTCTCCTGCCTCCACGGCATTCTTATACCCGCAACACCAGATTAGCCCACTCGTCTCATTCCCTCCACCTGCAACTCCCCCTTTCACGCACTCAACAAGATATGAATTCGTTTGTTAATAGAACAACTCGGCTGTGGAATAATCTCTCGCAGTCAGTATTTCCGAGCTCCTACAACATCCAAGAGTTCAAACGCAGGGTTCATCACCACCTTCTTCAATTCCCTCCCGTTCCTTTATAACCCCTCCATCCCCCTCCCCGTACTAAGCTTACTGCTAGACATTGCACCATGACGTGACAAATGACATGACGGACTAGTAGTACAAAGGGTGATTCCTGAGCTTAGCACTGCCACATAAAAAAAAAAAAAAAAAAAAATACTGTTCTGTTATTTTTTTATGGCCTCACTTATAAATAAATGAATGTATGAAAATAAAGTACACA
This sequence comes from Thereva unica, assembly GCA_949987705.1. NCBI lineage: Eukaryota > Metazoa > Arthropoda > Insecta > Diptera > Therevidae > Thereva > Thereva unica. The sequence goes on from OX465283.1 coordinate 113,697,357, forward strand.
AATAATTAAACAAAAAAGAAAATAAAGCCTGTAGTATATGGTAACCCCTCCCTATTCCCATAGTTTCCAGGAACACAAGTACAGGTAAGAATGATGAGACAAAATATAAATATTCGAGTGAGAAAGATGGGACAACTGAAGGGTATCCAGGTAACGGATTGATTCCTGATCACATTACGCCCTGGTACGCTAGCAGCTTGTTGGTAGAGATATTTAAGGAAGTTTGATTGCAGGTTGAATGCTAAGTTGTTGTAAAGAATGAATGTGACGTCACGTGAATGATAAAGTACTTTGGTCACTGAGGTCAGTGACTTGCAGGATGGCCGAGCTGTAAGCGAAGCCGAATCGTGCTGAAAAGCCCCATGCACGAAAATTATTTTAAGCCCTGTCCGCCACTCTGAGCTGGCAAGACAGCCCATCACCGCTGCTGGAAACATCTTGAGTCGTCAGTGCATGACAACACATCGTAAAAGATATAATTAGTTAACCGCGAGACAAGTTGAAAGACGGTCATGCCTGGCCCTAGGACTCAGGATGGAGTCCAGCGAGGGGTGCGGTGATGGGTTCGTCGAATAAGTGTCGGGAATATTAAGAAGCGTTTATAAAATATCATCAGCAATCCTGGCGATAGAGTACAATAATCAAAAATATTTCGAAATCACCGAAGAAGAAATGAGAAATTGCGTTTCTTTAGAAAAATACTCCAAATTGTGCACACCCGCAGTTGTTAGTGACTTAGTGAAAAATCCAAATTGTATCATCGATGAAATATACCAACGACACAATAGGCAGGAGTGCCCATTAAAGCAACTGAAAATCCACTCCGTCATATGGAAACATCTTTTTTTGGCGAACACCTGGTTATTTATCGCAGATCCACCAACAACGGCCGCAATTAAATGTAACGGACAACGGGAAGATGTTACTTTGCATGGCGTCGGAATTCTGCAGACAACTCAGGACTGTGTGATTGAAACAACGAAAAATATACTTTTCTCTGAAGTTCGTAACAAAGTCATTATTCAATCAACATTTCTAAAGCCAATGAATTTCAACATAACTGGGATATTCAACCCTACCGGGCTAGATAGCAAACCAGTAATGTTAGACCCGATACTAAAAACATCCGACACATTCAGCAGCATCATCCACGATCCAACTGGCTTACAAGTTCAGTCATCAACATGGAAAACTATCGGACACCATACCGCCACAACAGCAGGATCTGTCCTACTCACCATAGCGATCATCGCAGGTATATGGAAATGTCGACCGACCCGTTGGAGCCTGAAACAACACCATGTAACCACTGGCGATCTACCAGAGAGCATCCACAGCTCATCCGGCGTACAACAATCGACAGAACATCTAGGACCTAACCCAGCCCCGCGAGCCACGACCTCGGCTGGGCAAAATGTTTGCACAGCAAACAAAACTATAAGTATGCCACACGCGTCCGAGTCATTCATGTTGCTGACTCAATAATAAAATATAATTACGATCTGAATCTGGGCTTCGCGTCTGACAGCCTTGTGCATGTCAACGAAAGCCTGACTTCAAAAAATAATGACATATTCCACACGGCGCGAAGGCTTCAAAAACAGAATCTGGTCGCTTCGGTCTTTACTCGTCGAGGTTATGTTCACGTTCAGGTGGAGAAAAATAAGCAGCCACGAATATTCAAATCAGCTCTTGATTTGAACGAAGCCATCAATGCAACTTTAACTCCAGGCTCACATTAGAGAAATTGGGGCAATCCGCTTTTATTTGTGGAGCAACGTTTGCATGCTAAATAAAATTTAGGTACTTATTTTTAAATCATCTTTCTTTTTTTTCTTCTACTAGCTTTTCTTGTTTATTTTTGAACTTATATTTTTATTTATTTACTTTACTTATTTTTTCCTTTTATTAATTATGTATTTTTATTTGTATTTTTATGTACTGTTGCATTCCAATGTATAGAAATCAGTTAGACACTTCTTTCCTTCCACCAATCATTCTCATGAATACGTTCTTACCCTACCAACTTCGAGTCAAAAATCTAGGTGTCCATCTGAACTCACAGTTAACCTGCTGTGATCAGGTGTCCCATACCCTATCTAAAGTATATGGTATTTTGCGGCGCCTGTGGCTGTACGCTTCCGTTCTGCCCCTAGGAACTCGTTCAAAGTTAATTAAAACTCTAATTTTACCGCACTTCACGTACGCTAGCTTGATCTTTCCTTCTCTCGACGCATCATGCCGTGATAAACTCAATGTAGGCTTCAATGACTGTACTAGGTTTGTTTACAATCTTCGCAGATCTGACCATATAAGTCAATATCGTACTTCCGTTCTGGGGTGCACACTTGAAGTGTACTATTCGATCAAGGCAATGACATTCATTTATAAACTCTTGCACTCCGACCGTCCATCATACCTCCATGAATATCTTCGATTTGGTCGTACGACTAGAAGAATACTATTTATCCTTCCTAGATTCTCCCACTTAGTTGCGCAGAGATCTTTTTTTGTTCATTGTACCCAGTTATGGAACAGTTTACCCGCCGATATACAGAATGCGGGGTCATTGAATGTGTTCAGGAAACGTATCTTCAGCCACTTTACTAGTTAACAATATTCCTTCAGCTCATTTAATTTAATTTTTTTTTTTTGCACTTATATTAGTTTGTTTTTCATTCTCCCTTACTTTTATACATTTCACAATTGTTTCGTTTTGTTTTAATTTGTTTAAATTGCCATATTCATTCTTAAGTACATACGCTTTTAGCGGTAAAAGATAATGTAATCTTGATGTACTAAATTAAATTAAAATAAATATAAAATATAAATATAAATATCACCGCAACCACGCAACAAGTCAATAACTTATTGATTAATGTTGCTCTAATTAATAATATAAAAAAAATGATTATGTTGCACAAATGTTAAAATATAAATTAAGCTCTGGAAAATTAAAAAATCAGTTGAGAACGAACAGCAACTCAAGTGTTTTCTTTAACCAAAAAACTGCTACTAAATTGATTAGGTTGTGCAGTCCTAATCACCCCGTACATACATATAACAGTCCAGCTCATACCAGTGAGCTATACAGTAAAGAAAACTCAAAAGGGCTACTGCCCTCCTATTATTGTGTAAGATGTCAGTGTCCGGCACTTAAGGGGGCACATGGGTTTCAGCTTTTCAAAAAATCGATTTTTTTTTGATTTTTTTATTCGATTGTACAACTCTTCAAGAATATTTCCTGAAAATTTTAAGTCGATCAGAGTTAAATTGTAGGAGCTAGAGCAATTCGAATGTTCCCTCCTTTACTGCACCGCCGAGAGCGCTCCTGGAATACTGGCGCAGTCGCGCAACTTTTTCTTTCTGTCTCTCTCTCTCTCTCTTTACTTTCACTTCTTGGATGGTAAGTATGGGTTAGTATTGTATTAGGCTTGAAAACGCTAAGTAATTTCGAGGTTATACACGTGCAAAATAATTTTTTAGCCGAGTCTTTTCTTTCTTTTTTCAATATGAAAAAATCCAAAACTTCTCGAAAGAGTCGAATAGAAAGTAATGAAAGAAAAGATAGATCTACTAAAAGAAAGCAATCATATAATCCTAAAACGGCAGAAATAGATGATGCATCTTTTTCAAGTGCTTCAGCAAAAAAGCTAAAATATAACGACGAGAAATGTGTGCCGGAGGACGCTACTTTGCAGTATTGCATTTTAAACTTTTTCCTCGTTTTTTCAACGTTGTCTACATTCGTTAAGTGTTCTAAGATAATAAAAGAAAATGGACAGGACAAAGTGTGTAATGGTGCAGTTACTTTTAAACAAAGTGCTAAGTCTGGTCTTGGTTTTAAAATTATCGTTGAGTGTGAGAATTGTTATCCGAGATATATTGAATCGTGTCACAAAGTTGGGCGAACATTTGAAATAAATCGCCGATTTATTTTCATTATGAGACTATTGGGCTTAGGTCTTGCTGGATGTGACAAATTTTGTGGCTTTGTGGTGGCTTTTGATTCCGCGGCCAAAGAAGAACGACAATTAACTTGTAGTGAAAATGAAGTTGAGGATGTAGCAGATGTAAGTGTATCTGGCGATGGTAGTTGGAGAAAACGTGGATTTTCATCGCTGGTGTCTCGTCTTTGATTGGGTTTTACTCCGGAAAAGTCATCGATGTATTTGTAAAAAGCTCGTACTGTAAGTTATGTGAGTCTTGGAAGCACAAACTGAATACAGCTGAATTCGAAGAGTGGCACGAAATGCATATTGAAAGCAACGAATGTACGGCCAATCACCAAGGAGCAGCGGGAAATATGGAAGTTGCAGCTATTATTACGATGTTTCAACGCTCAGTTGAAAAATACGGCCTAAGATACGTAAATTATATCGGAGACGGAGATTCGAAGACCTACTCTGGCATTCTCAAATCAAAACCGTATGGAGAAAACTTTAGTATCAATAAAAAAGAATGCATTGGGCATGTCCAGGAGAGGATGGGGAGCAGATTGCGAAATTTAGTGGAAAAAACTGTGGAAGAAAAAAAAATCAAAGGTAAAACGATTCAACAAAAAATTTTATCTGGAAAAGGAAATTTAACAAGCAAATTGATTGACAAGCTAACTATTTATTATGGACTCGCTATCAGGAGGAACTGTGATTCAGTACAGAAAATGAGAGATGCCATATGGGCAACTTTTTATCACTATAGTTCCACGGATAAAAATCCTCACCATGAAAAATGCCCAAGCGGCGTCGACTCATGGTGCGCGTGGCAGCGCGCTTTAGCCACTGGTGAAATATCATCATTCAAACATGATTATAATGCCTTACCTAACAATGTTTTGGCTGCAATAAAGCCAATTTATGAAGAACTTAGCCAGGACGGGCTTTTACAGCGATGCGTTGGCGGTTTTACGCAAAATAACAACGAAAGTTTTAATCAATTGGTTTGGAAAATAACACCGAAAGTTCTCTCTTCTGGTTGTAAAATCGTTGAAATTGCTGCTAATGTAGCTGGATGTGTTTTTAACGAAGGAATGTCAGGTATTCTACTGTTAATGCATGGTATGGACATAGATCTTGGGCGAAATAGCCATGATTATGCGCGTAAGCAGGATGAACGTCGTATATTACATGCTGAGCGGAAAGCCGATCATTCGACGCGCGACGCTAGAATTCGTCTAAGGCAGGAACAAAAAGACTTTTTGGATGTTGCTACTGCAGCAGGATCTTTGCTGTATGGTCCTGGAATTGACGATTCTATGTAAGTTTGAAAAAAAAAAAATTTCATCATTTTATAACAGCTCAAAACTTCAAACGCGTTTTTCTCGAAATGCACTTTTCAACATCGGTGGACACGATATCTCAAGATCTAAATAACCGATCTTAATAAAATTTTGTGTACTTCTTTGTAATAACATTTTATAGTCCGTGGAAGAAGGAATTTTTATATTGTCGACTACAAAAAATTTTACAGATGAAAATATAGCAACATTTTCACCGAAAAAAAAAAAAATTTTACTACAGTATCTGCAAAAAATTCAATTTTCATTTTTTTTTTGTTTCCTTCGTCCAAGGACGATATTTACTCATATACTAAAAGTAGATTTTTTTTTTCCAGATGAAGCGCAGTCACGAGAAATTTTGTCCACCGCAAACCACCTTTTTTCCGCGGTGTCTTCAAAAACTGGCTATAACTGCCGTATTTTGAAAAATTTTTTGCTCAAAATTTTATAGAAAGTAGTTCAAAAGTTACATATTATATACTAAAAACTATGAACAATAAAATGCATCCCTTATCATAAAAAAAAAATCGTGAAAAAAAGCTTTTTTTCGGCCTCTGAAACCCATGTGCCCCCTTAACCAAGATGATCTTTACTATATTCCCTAACTGTGACTTTCGGTTGTCCCAGACTCGGGGGTGGCGCTTGCAAGGTCTCCTTCCGGGAACGTGAGCATCAGGTCCAATTCTTTAAAAAACTTAAAGACAGAGACATTCCGTCCCATACCTACTCACACCCTGATGATAGGTTTGAAACATTTATAATTCGTGGTATTCATCCTGATTTTCTCCCTGAGGAGATCTTAAATGATCTTGCGATAAAATTCCCTTCTCTTGTAGTTTCCAGTGTTAAAAGATACGAAACCCCTCATTCACGTAGAAATAATATAACTCTTAACCTTTTCTCAATTCAATTTCCTCCTAAAACTGATACTAATAAGGTCTTCTCTATCAATACTATTCTTCACCAGCGTGTCTCCTGGGAGAGAATCAAAAATAAAAATACAACTCAATTGAGAAACTGTCAGCTTCATGGTCATGCGGCGTCCAATTGTAACCGCCAGTACAGATGTGTCAAATGTAATGGCACTCTTCCTCCCCCCGGACTAATTGCCCCCGTACTAATAATCGGGACGGTGAACCCTTCTGTGTTAACTGCCAAGCTTTTGGTCACCCTGCCAACTTTGGTGGATGTCCGGTCTTTGTCCGTCCTAAGGAGCTAAGGGATAAGTTACGCTTAAATCAGCGTACCCAATCTAATTATAGGTCTGATCAAAACCAATTTCCCTCTTTAGGTAAAAAAAATATTTCTCCTTCAAATCAATACAGGTTTCAAAATCAAAATCAATCTCAAAATCAATACCAGTCTTATGCCGATTGCTTCAAAGATAATTCTCCTAACCTTCAGCCTGGTTCTGATGAGATTTCTGATTTTCTTTATCCGGAAAAACTGTTCGGAGCCTCTGCTTCCACTATTATGGATAAAATTCGTTAATATCTTCCTAACTATCGGGCTGCCAGGAGTTTGGACGAGAAGAGGATTGCGGTGCTTGGGTTCTATTTTGATATCTGTCCCGATGTCAAATAGGTCTTTTAGTTGCGCGTCCTTAAACGTTAGCTCCCTGGTATCTGTTGCCCGTAGATTTTCACTCCGTGATCTTATTGCCTCTCACAATTTTGACTTTTTTTGTCTTCAAGAAACTCACTTACATGATAAAGCTAAGCTTTCAATTAGTAATTACAAGTTATATCGAAATAATAATTTCCAAGGCACTGCCCTATTATGTAGAAATACTTTTGTTTCTCGTCAAATTCCTCTTTCTCTCCCCGTCTCTAATGTTGCTGTTGAAGTCTCTTGGAAGCGGGAAAAAGGCAAGTTAAACAAATTTAAGTAATTTTATTTAAAAATAAAATGATTATTGTGTCTTTTAGCGTGAAAATTACTACAAAAAACAATTTGTAGCTTTAATAGACTTGATGGTGAAGAATGCTGTAACGGTCGGCATGCCCGAGGGCTCTAATCTCCTTTCAGTACACCCCTCCATAAATTAAATAAATAAGCCCTGTCCCAGAAGCGCTCGGAAAAAAATTCGTTACAAATTGCCACAATTTATCATTGCTAGGCAATGGACATAGCCCCGACGAACTTTAAAGAATCCCTCGTTTTACACCCTGTAATCCCATCTATTTTCCCTTATTGGGCTCGTCTTTGAATAATTCTTATCCACTGTTTTATTGCCCACGCAACACCTTCCCCATGGACGCCTCGAACGGCGTCATATCCCTTGACCAATGGGAGCACGGCATCTGGCTATTTTCCAGAAAAAACGCGCTTCACTTAGGTTGATTGGTATGCGTGAGCAATTCATTCTTTCATTCCATTATGATTATTCTTGATTCTCCCTTTTGGGCAACAAAAGTTAGACCAAAAGAAGTCAATGGAAATGGAAAAATTGCTCGGTATAACCGCGGTTTTTGTGCGAGACCCTGTGTTCAGGGGGAAAAAAGAGGTTTTGGACAATAGGCGTGGATGGATGGCATTCTGGTTCTAGTTAGTCAGCGAGGCAGTCGCAACTGTAACAATTCCCTTTCTTTGTGAACCAAAAAAAAACGAAAAGTTAATTATTAGTTCCGTGATAGAGTATAAGTTCCTCTAAAGTAGAGTGGAACAGTTCTTTTTGGGTGTCTAGTTTTCCAAATGTTTTCGGGAAAAATTTAATTTTTGTTATAATTTCAACAATAATTTCGATCTACACAACATGTCTTTCTTACAAGAAGACGTTTAGAAAAAAGAAAAAGGTTTAACTCAACGGAACCAACAAGTAGAGTACCACGATGAGCACACAGCGAGTACAGCGAGTTTTACTCCGCAAAATACAGAAACGGAGAATTCAATGTAATTTATGCATCTCAAAAGAAAAATTATAGTCGGCATATTTTTTTTGTGGCAGGAAAAAGAAAGGAATTACGAACGTTAGTATATATATATTGTATATAAAATAAAACAAAAAAAAATTTTTTTTAAGAACTTTTTTAAAAAAAAAGGAAAAAAAGAAATACACGCAAGAAAAAAAGAGTTTTTTGTACTTGGTGTTTGTACTTAACTTTTAGCCAGTACTGTGTATTAGTTATTGTGTTGTAATCTATAATTTTTTTCATAACACTTAAGTGCTATTAATATTATCTATATATATAAAAATGAATCTTTATTTTGTATGTAATCGATGTTTGCAAAATTGGCTGTATGAAATGACTGATTGGGTGTTGTTTGTGTTAGAAGACCTCAATAGCAAGGTTTATGTATATAGTTTTCATGATTATGTCTGTTAGTATTTTTGTAATAGCGGTTGAAACAAAATTGTCAATGTCTCTATTGGAAATTTTTTCTACGCATTAAATTGATATGATTTGTATGTGAAACCGGTTTGTTTTATTAAATAAAATAAAAAAAAAGTTAAATCCTTCCTAAAAAACGATTGCAGCAGCGAAAGTGGTGTCGAGTTGTAAAAGCATTAAAGAAAACGTAACAGTAATAATGTTGGGGTGCGTGTACATGTTACACTCATTGGGTTGGCGTACATTGGTCAATACTTAAACTTGGTTAACCGGTTTGTTGTCATGCTCTCGGGGTACGTGGGTATTGCTTCAACAAGATTAATTTATTATCCTTAGATAAGATATCAACGTGTATGCGCGAGAAATGTTTCTTTATCTATAAGGCGTTTGTGCATGTGTTAGTTGTGACGCAAAAATTTTTTTGTTGAACAAAGTACAACACTTCCTTCTCTTCCTTTTGATACAATTTGGAATTTATTTAATAGTTTTCAACAAAAGCTTATGTGAAAAAGAACAAAAAAAATCTGAAAGTTAGTGCAGCCGGGACGTCACTTTAACAATTTCCAAACGAACGTTGGGAAATCGCTATAAACGTAGATGTATTGCGTGTGGGGAAGCATATGTCCATAAATATGATCGTCCAGGTTTGTTCATAACTTTTACAAAGAAATACTCAAAGCGGTATCCAAGAGCACTGATTTCTGAAAATGTTATCCGGAGCGATGGCTACCCGTTCTATCGTCATCGTACGACTGAGGTAAATGACAATTAGATAACTTAGAAGGTTAATGGTCAGGATTTTTAAGTTGACAGTCGTTAGGTCGTACCCTATTCGCCATTATTTTCCAAGACGCTCAAGGCTCACATAAATGTTGAATTTTGCAATTCCGTCAACTCAATCAAATACATATTCAAATAGGTCACGAAACGGAGTGACATGGCTGCTTTTAGTGCTGCTAATGCAAATACCATCGACGAAATAACACAATATTTAATGGGACCTTATATTAACAGTAATGGAGCGATGCTGGGGGAAGAGCCGAAATACCAGTATTTTCCAAATTGATGGGTGCAGCGATGCGCACCGGGTTCAGCTAGTAACCTATAAAATTTTCTATTATGTAATCTACGAATTTTTTTCTATTATTATAACATAAATTTTTTTATAACCTATAAGTGCTATTATTATATATCCTATAAATTTTTCTATTATTACAACCTCTAAATTTTTTTATATAACACATAAGTGCTATTAATATTATAACCTATAAATTTTTCTATTATGTAATCTACGAATTTTTTTATTATTATAACATAAATTTTTTTTAACCCATAAGTGCTATTAATATTATAACCTATAAATTTTTCTATTATATAATCTACGAGTTTTTTTCTATTATTATAACACAATTTTTTTATATAACATATAAGTGCTATTATTATATAACCGATAATTTTTTTTTACATGTAAGTGTTATTAGTAAATAACCTATAATTTTATTGTTATTATATAATCTATAAGCTTCTTTATTATAACCTACAAACCGGAATTACTTTGTATGACCTATAAAGTTGTGTACTTATTATGTCGCTGTGGATAATGCGATAAAAATGTTTTAGTTGTAACAGAATAACAAAAAAACAAATTATAATTGAAGGTCACAAATATGTAAACAAAAAAAATTAAAAAAGAGAAAATTTGCTTAGTTGATGGTTTCCTTCGCTGTACCTCGTATTGTGTGGTCGTATTTTTTTCTTATGGTAATCATGTAAGTCTATAAGAGGACGCAGGTGCGTGGTGACCGGAGGGGAGGCTGTGGGCCCCGCGCAATATGTAAGTACCAGTATTATCTAGATTTCCATTTTCAGCATTTCCTCCCTGACTGCATCCTTTCGCATGGCTGCGACACTGAACCCCCCTTTTAGCTCTCTCGATGGCCCCGGTCCCTTTATCGCCCTTGATGTAGCTAGAATTTTTTTTGGCTAGTTCATATCGGCACGTAATTTTTAGTTTGTTCAAACTGTCACCCCCTTTTCCTTGTCTCCATGCACCACGAACGCCCCCCCATCCGGCGAGCTAGCTAGTGCATCGCTAGACGTGCCCAAGCCAGGTGTAGTGGAGGCAGACAAGTTTTTTTCGGCGATATCCCTTCCTTTGGACCTCGTCCAGCCACACTTTTGGCCTTTAGTGACCCCTTCCTCCTTCCTTCTTTTTTTTGTAAAATGTTTACGGCCCCTTGTGGCAATGGTATCCTTTCTTACTATTTTTCGAGCGCAAGCTCAAACAACCTCCCGACAGTTACAGTTATAATACGGTGTAAGCTTGATGGTTTAATATCCAAATTTCTAGAACAATCGAGGCCTACCTATTTTTTATATACGAGTAGTATAAGAATAGACATAAATATATAATTTATTTTTGTGGGTTTACTTCATTAATAATAATAAATAACGCAAAAACAAAAAAATTACTGATTTTCCCATCAAAAAAAATCTGGTCACTTTAATGTTAGCACCGTTGAGGTTAGGTGATACGCGAAATTTTCTTTTGTCGTGCAACAACTGTCGATTTAAGGCATTTTTGTACTGCAGGGAATCTTAAACTGCGCTAAGATAGCAAAGTCGCTAATTAGTCTACTAGAGAAGGGTGCTACATTCGAGGGGATGCGTATTCCTATAAAGCGGTCTAAAATACGATAAAGCGAGTTCTAAAATACTGATTACAGCACCTATTCAGGCCTGACCAGAGTTTGCTAACTTTATTGTAACCACCAACGAGGGGCTTGAGCCCGGAAAGTCGATATCACAAAAACAATATCACAATCATATAATTTCTTAACTTAGATTTAAAATTACAAGAAAGAAAGATTTAATCAAAATAAATAACAGTGCCACTTAACTTCTGTATTATCCACGGCGCAGAGCTCCACCGACGATCCTTCTTTCCTCTCGTGCTGCTGATAGCGTAATTTTACTTTTTAAACTTTTCTTCACTTTAAGTCTTCACTTATTCAAAATCACTGCTAAAAATTGACTAACTGACCGCTCCAGGGGCCCGATTGTTATTGCTAAATGCCCACTATATTAAAGATTCCAATTCAATATTATTAACTAATTATATTTTTAGTTTTTAGATCATAAATTAGATTCTGGGCTTGCATTTTCCACCTTCAGAAATATTTGAGGCTCGGGCTCGCCTAAATTTTATTTTTTTATGTGAAAGAGTGCAGGCTCAGGGAAAGCCCCTTTTTACTGTCGACGATCTATTTTTTTTCGTATAGAGTGCAATGTCCAACAGCAGCTCTAGTCGGTTAGTAGTGAAGAGAGAGAGAGAAGTGAAGGAAGGAGCAGCCACAACCAAACCGCGATATTTTTATTCCACCTACTCCCAACCATTACCCTGGCGACTCTGGCATCGGGGCATCGAGAAACAACTCGTTGGAGTGTTGTGCCTCCTGAGACGAGTTGAATCTCATCAACCAACCGATGACATGCGAATGGTGGAGCGGAGAAGGGCTAGAGAAGGCTATGACAGCAGGAATCAGGAATGTAAAGAAGGAAGAAGTAAAAAAGAAAGTTAGGTAAGTGGGGAAAGTGGGAAAGGAGAAGGACCATGGTGCTGCCGGGATTCGAACTTGGGACCTCTGGGATGGTAGCCAGATGCTTTACTCCCTAGACTATCTGGGCTGCAAGGTGCGACTTGACAGCCCTTGGCCACATTTTCAAAATTTCTGAAGTGGATGATTATATTTTAAAACACCATCGTTGGAGCCCACCCTGTGTGCTGGCCGAGTCATTCCGTGTTTTGGTTTCATTGAAGATATAAAGTTTTAGAAAGATACGGGCACCAACTCTTGAAGAAGTTAGGATTGTCGGAAAAGTTGTGCGCCGCGATTACAATAATTATATAGAACAAAAATGTGCAGTGTACTTATATGTACATATCCTAATATAAAAAAATACTGCAGTACAAGTAGGCTTTAATATATGTACATAAATAGAATTGTGACAGTTATGGTCATAGTGAACATGTTGAAGAGTTGGCAATATTGCCCTTCATATGGTTGAAATGCCTTTTGTTTAAATTGACGACACTCTTCTCTAGAGCTAGTGCCGGTGCCTTATTGAAGTTTTTAAGAAAAGAAATTGTCAGTTTTGTGCTTTTATGCTAAAATAAAGTTACTTTTATAACGTTAAAATAGTTTTTTTAACAAACGGGTTATTGACCCAGAACGTGATTGTTACTTAGTCAGCAAAGCCAGTCAGGTGTCTGAAAACAACAAATTTAACCAGTTAAAAATGTATTCTATTAAGTCTCGTCTAGAATCCCTAAAAGAAGATGCGTCTGGTCAAGTAAACTACGTCTCGTTGTGGTTCAAGTTGGACCTAACCCTAAAATCATCGCCATCCTATTCACGATTCCTAAAATCTTCGAAAAGCTCGTACATGACCAGATTGAACGTCTTATAGATCCTAACATTAATGAGCAGCAACACGGTTTCAGCAAAGGGCGTTCGACCACCTTAAATCTTATGATTCTTCTCTCTGAACTTCTATGTGGTATGGAGAACGGTCATTAAATTGATGCCGTCTACACGGACTTCAGCAAGGCCTTTGATCGTATGGACCACCATATTTTAATTACTGTGCTATTCAATTTTGGAATTATCGGCCCTGCCCTGAAATGGATATAATAATATTGTTCAAGAACCTGATATTTGATGTTGAAGATTCTTCATAATTAAAAACATTATGATACGCATGCATTTTTATCATGCACAATTGCATGATCCTCAGGTGCATTTCTTATCTCGAAATGTATTATCTCTGTTTAAATGCACTGTCACAAGTTTCAAAACGTCAAATTTGGAAATAGTGACAATGTCAGCAGTTTGTAAACGTAAAGAGTAGGTATTAGTTGAGCAACGAACGCATCCAAAAATTTGTGAATGCCGAGACATAACCTAATTCCGATTTGTCATTTGCAGAACCATTCTACTTAATTTTTCATTAAAATTTAGATAAAAAATGGAATCTTCTCGGTAAGTTTGAACGATTTTATGTTTTTATTTTAATTAAAATAATAATAATGTTTTAGGCAATGGACTTTCGAAAGAAAGAAATTATTGTTGGATTGTCGCCTGAAAGATGAAAACGAATTTAATCTGTTTTGTGGCAACAAGTCCTAAACAACGTTAAACAAATTGAAAGTGATTTCCCATTTAATAAAGACGAAATTTATCGGAAATATTTAAACCTAATGGTAACATACAAGAGAATAAAAAAACGTAGTTCATCATCTGGAGAAGCTGCTACGTCCTGGGAATTTTTCGATATAATGGATGAAGTGTATGGAACAAAGAGTTTTATTGTCACTCCTAAAAAAAATGTGGAATCGTCGCTTGTGGAAATAGATATTTTTGATGATTCTTCTGGTTTGCAGCCGGAACCTTAACCTACACCAATTAAAGAACCATCTAAAAAAAATCCCAATGTTAATGAAGTATTATCATTCCTGAAATCAGAATCTGAAGAAGACAAGAAGATTATGAAGCAATTAATAGATCTAGAAAAAGAAAAATTAAAGGCTGAAAAAGAACGCATCGAGGAGGTTAAGGAATTAAAAGACTTATTAAAATCATTGATAAACTAAATCCTTTATAAAGGTTATATTGTTGAAAATACATACGCAAATATATGTAGCGGTCCCGATGAGTCAAACAGTCAGTGCTTTTTCTACCGCCTCGGAGAACGTATCGTACCCTTTTAAAAGTTTATAAAAAATTGAATTAAATAAGTTGAAAATTGAGTTAACGATTTTTAATTATTATTGTTAAAGTACTTTTATTTCATGGTGCCGAAACCCGGGACGGGAACATAAAAACGTGCCTACCGTGGTAATTAATATATATAACGGATAACGTGTGAATACAGTTTGCAACGTGTAGAAAGTGAAGTGAAAAGCCGCATGTTCATGATGGAAGTTCAATATCGATCAGCTATAAGAGGCCAATTAACGAAAAGGGTAAAAGAAGTTAATGACTATTTAGAAAATCTGTCTTCATCGACGGATTCAGAGGACCAGGTTCTTGAAACGCTTAAAACGCAACGCTGTCGTATTCAGAACCTACACGAAACTTTGAAACAAGCAGATATAGATGTACGTCCTCATATAGAAGAGAAAAACTACGAAACGGAGTTTAGTTCTCAGATAGAATATACCGAAAAGGCTATAACCGCTATTGCGCGGATTGAACATCGGCTAAATACGCTGCAATACACTTCTACAGCTAGGAATGCGATAAACGACCCACCATCAATACGGCAGCCTATGAGTAACGAACGGCCGGCAACGTCCGCCTTAAAGCTTCCAAGGCTAGAGTTAAAAACTTTTAATGGGGACTTCACCAAGTGGCTGCCCTTTTGGGAGCAGTTTAAAACAGCTGTACATTTAAATCCTGCCTTGGATGAATGCACCAAATTCAACTTTCTACAAAGTGTTATAACAGGCCGGGCTGCAGACACAATAGCCGGACTTACACCAACAGAAGCATGCTATAGCGAAGCCATAGCAATGTTGAGAGAAGAGTATGGCGCTCCCGACCGAATCATAGACAAGTATTTGCAACAGTTGATGTCTATTAAGGCTGTAAAATCTCGAACGGACGCGATCGGTTTACGAAATTTGTACAGCTCCGTCACTGCAGCTATGAGATCACTTAATTCTCTCAAAGTTCCACCTTCACAGTACATGATGATGCTAAAATCCATCATCATACGAGCATTACCGGAAGAGTTGCGGGTGGAATATTACAGGGCAGAAGCGCAAGTGGGAAACAACCGTCATGGATTACACGCTTCCAACGAACCGAACGACGATATAGGCGCTCATCATACAACACTGTTGGATACATCAACCCATACAATCGAGTGCGACCCTGTTATAAAACGTATCTTGAACTTTATTAAAGTTGAAGCTGAAGCACTGGAAAAGGCCACTGTTACACTTCCAAGTGAAAAAAAGATCACGTCGAATCGTCATCATCAAGCCACAGCCACAGGCTTGTTTACTGTATCCCAGAATTCAACAAATTGTTTCTTTTGTCAGTCACGATCTCACACCACTGCAAATTGCGATTCTTCTAATATTACAATTGCGAAACGAAAAGAGAAGTTAAAGTCAGTCGGTAGATGTTTCAGATGTACGCAGCCAAATCATTCGTCGCGATATTGCAAAAATAAGTTTATACGGTGCAAAAAATGTAACGGACGGCATGCAACAGCAGTGTGTGATCCCAACTACGACGGCAAAGTACGAAACGGTAGCACTGCAGAAGGATCAAGTGGTGGTGGTGCGGTGTCAAAAACAAACGGCGTGAGTCTTTTGGCGCCTGTAAGTGATCAAGTTTTCTTACAAACGGGGTATGGAATTGTAAACAAATCCGTGATTCGATTTATTCTCGACAGTGCGAGTACGAAAACATATATATGTGAGCGCGTTTCGAGAATCTTGAAATTACCGGTGGTCGGTACTGTTTCGTTGAATATTATTCCGTTCGGTTGTTCTGAGATTCCCCCGGATAAAGTTTATAATTGTGTTGAAGTAAAGTTAAAAGGTCAATACAATAATAAATATTTTACCTTTAAAGCTGTGGAAGTACCCGAAATCTGTATAGACGTCTTAACGGCCCCTAACCCAGAGTTTCGCGGAACCTTAAATCTTCAGTTGGCTGATGCTAGACCAAACCATTTAGATTTCATTCCTGGAATGAGCTTATTAATTGGAGGAGATTATTATCAGAGTGTTTTGGTTGGTGAAAGGAAAAAAATCACTGAACGTCTGACAGCTGTAAACACTTACTTTGGCTGGACTCTTCACGGGCCTGCGGCAGCAAATATGGTAAATAAATCATCAGGGAAGGAGACCGTAATGTCGGTAAATTCTTTAAACTTTAATATAGACAATTTTTGGAAGCTGGAAACAATAGGCATTTATAACGAAACTCAAACAACGAATGATGACTTTTTTCATAAATTTGTAGATCAGTCAATTAAACAAAATAAGAAACGCTATGAAGTCTCACTTCCTTGGAAAACAAAGGACAGCAAATTAGATGACAATTTTGCCGGAGCCAGTGCACGCATGCGCTTACTAACACAACGACTAGCCAGGAACGAACAAAAGCTGATTGAATATGACAACCAGATCTGGGAATTAATCAATTTAGGAATAGCAGAAGTTGCCAATAAACCAATTAGTGATCGCATCTATTATTTGCCGCATCAAGCAGTGTATCGGAATGACAAAACAACAACGCGTGTGAGAATCGTGTTTGATGCATCCTCTCACGCACCCGATGAAGGCTCCTTAAATGATCATTTACATCAAGGCCCAAATTTGCTACCAGATCTTTTAGGCATACTTCTGGATTTCCGCATCGGTCAAATTGGCATCGTTGCTGACATCGAAAAGGCCTTCATGCAAATCAGCATCATTCCTGAAGATCGCGACGCGCATCGTTTCCTGTGGTACGCAGAACCATTAAGATCATTAACGAAGATTCCGCCAATACAACATTTCAGGTTCACCAGGGTAACCTTCGGAGTAAATTGTAGCCCCTTTTTATTAAATTCTGTTATAAAAAAACATTTGAATATTCATAATGATCAATTCCAGAAGACTACCGAGATCCTGGCTAAGCATCTTTATGTAGACGATCTGGTTACCAGCGTTAATTCACGTCATGAGGCAATAACTTTGTACAAAGAAGCTAAAATTATTATGGCAAAGGCCTCGATGAATCTGAGGAAATGGAATTCCAGCTGCGGCGAAATGAGAGAAATATTCAGGCAGGAACGAGACAACGAAAATACAACTCCCACACAGAAGGTTCTAGGATGCACCTGGTGTAGTTTAACGGATGAATTGCAAGTTGACCTAGGGCCTGCAATAAACTTCATCAACGCACCTCTAACATGTACTAAACGAGTGGTACTGCAAACGATGGCACGCATCTATGATCCTTTAGGGTTGCTTGGCCCGTTCGTCGTGAGAATGAAGGTACTTATGCAAACAATATGGAAATTGAAACCGGAATGGGACGAAGTACTACCTGGAGGCATCTTCAAGGAGTGGCAGCAATGGTGCACGGAGTTGCTAGACCTAAAGGAATACTACATACCGCGCTGTGTCTTTGCGATTTCAGCAAACGAAACTGATGACGTACAACTACATCTCTTCTGTGACGCAAGCCCTAAGGCATATGGAGTCGTCGCGATTATTCGGATGAAGCTGGCAAATGGAGAGATATCATCCAACACATTATGCGCCAAGCACAGAGTAGCGCCCTTAAACGGAAATAACACCAACGAACTTTCGCTGCCCAAATTGG
This sequence comes from Thereva unica, assembly GCA_949987705.1. NCBI lineage: Eukaryota > Metazoa > Arthropoda > Insecta > Diptera > Therevidae > Thereva > Thereva unica. The sequence goes on from OX465283.1 coordinate 113,715,359, forward strand.
AATTAACCGCTGCCCTACTTGCAAGTCGGTTGAAGTCTTTCATATGTAATAAAACGTCTTTCACATTCAACTCATTTTGTTTTTGGAGCGATTCAAAAATCACTCTCTGCTGGATTAAGGGTAGTTCCAAAAGATGGAAACAGTTTATTTGTAACAGAGTTAACGAGATTAAACTCCATTCCACGAGCAACGATTGGAGATATTGCCCAGGAAACGAGAATCCAGCTGACCTTCTAACACGCGGTATTTCCGCAAACAAACTGATGAATTCCGAGACTTGGAGGTTTGGTCCTTCTTGGTTAAGGCAATCTGAAAATCTTTGGCCAGCTGAAAGTCAGCTCGAAAATGTATCATTGGTAAATATATCCTTATCCGATAATAATTTTGAGGTGTTTCAACCTATATTAAACATAGAGAATTTCAGTAATTTTACTCGACTTTTAAGAATTACAGCCTATGCTTTCCGGTTTATTCACAACAGTAAAGAAAAGGATTTGAAAATCAGTGGAGACTTAACCGTCAGCGAGCTACAAACTGCTCAAAATTATCTAATCATTAGCGAGCAGCAACAATACTTTCCAAGCGAAATTGGATCGCTTAAACGAGGTAACGCTGTAGGTCGTCATTCCAAATTATTAAAACTCTGCCCGCTTCTTGATGCCCTTGGAATACTACGGCTAGGAGGGAGGCTTCAGGAAATTAACGACGAGACAGACCTCGCTCATCCTATTATTTTACCGAAAGAATCACATCTCAGTCTGCTTTACACTAGATATGCGCATAATAATACACTACACGGAGGGATCAACGTCGCCTTGACTTTTATAAGGAAAAATTTCTGGATTTTGAAGGCTCGTCAACTAGTTAAAACGGTAATAAACAGGTGCGTAGTATGCAAACGACTCTTTAGCAAACCAGCTTCACAACCCTTCGCTCCGATTCCCAGAGACAGGTTACAGACAGCACGCGTATTCGAAACGACTGGAGTTGATTTTGCCGGACCAATGTTCGTAAAACGTAAAGAAATGAGTAAGCCAGACAAAGTGTATCTAATGCTCTTTACTTGCGCAGTCATCCGCGCTGTACATATTGAGCTTGTTCCTGATTTAACTACTGAGTGTTGTATTAACGCTATTCGTCGATTTATCGCAAGGAGAGGACATCCGAAAATCATATACTCGGACAACGCGAAAACCTTTAAGAGAGTTGACTACGAAATTCAACGTCTTTACAAACAAATTGCTGTCAACGAAATCACATCTTTTGCCGCCAACCACGGTATCCAGTGGAAATTCATTGTTGAAAGAGCGCCATGGTGGGGAGGATGGTGGGAAAGACTAATACGAACAACAAAAAACTCACTTAAAGCAACGATTGGAAGAAAGATGTTAACCTATGAGCAGCTCCAAACAAGTTTGGTTGAGGTAGAAGCCGTCATCAATTCTCGGCCACTCACATATGTATCTGAAGAATTGCCGGAACTGAAGCCACTTTCTCCGTCCGATTTTCTAAGTGGAACTGCATCTACTCTTTTGCGCAACGCTGAAGAAATCGTCCAATTAAGTAGAGACGATATAATAGATATTTGGAAGCAGCGTCAAAGGAACTTAAATGTATTTTGGAAGCGTTTTGTGTCTGAATATTTGCATCAATTGAGATCTGCACATCAAACGCCTTACGGTAAATCCTCAAAGCTTAACATTAACGATATACGAGGTGTGGCTATTAAATAACGAGACTGCCGCTGCTACAGAAGAAGTGCGCATGCGCCAAACGCCAGCAACCAACAGCTGTTATCGTGAAACCTTCTCTTTCGAATGTAGTGCCTCTCGCTTCTGTAAACAAATCAGTACAGCCGTAGCCTTCGTTCGCATTAGAGTTGTTTTTTTGTTTCGCCGGAAAAATGTTAAGTGTAACAGTAGAGCAACGCATTGTCGCAACACATTCCGCATTGTCTGTTAAGAGGTTTCTAGCCAAATTCAGCATCCCAATGTTAGACCATCCGCCTTATTCGCCGGATCTTACGCCGTGCGACATCTATCTGTTGAAATCTGCATTAAAATTAGATTTGAGTCTGTTGAAGCTGTGAAAGAGAAAGCGGCACGCGTCCTGGAGGAGCTGACAGAAAAAGACTTCCAGCACTGTTTCGAACAATGGAAGATTCGCATGGAGCGTTGTAGGAATAGAGGAGGGGTGTATATTGAAGGTGATAACAAGTAAAAATGTATGAAATAAAAATAAAATGTTTTACAGCGTCAGTCTCGTTATTTAATAGCCACACCTCGTAGTTCTTATTTCAGAGATAAATATACCGAGATTACTTTGGAAGTTAGGCAGAATCGTCAATCTATATCCCGGCAGAGACGGTAAAGTTCGAGCTTGCGAGTTGTTACTTGCAAATGGAAAAACCCTACGAAGACCTATCCAAGTTCTTTATCCTCTTGAAATCCAGTGATCTGGCCGGGGAGGATGTTGAAAATACATACGCAAATATATGTAGCGGTCCCGATGAGTCAAACAGTCAGTGCTTTTTCTACCGCCTCGGAGAACGTATCGTACCCTTTTAAAAGTTTATAAAAAATTGAATTAAATAAGTTGAAAATTGAGTTAACGATTTTTAATTATTATTGTTAAAGTACTTTTATTTCATATATGAATAGTTTTTGTTTTGTTTATAATGAAGCTAATATAAAAGAGTTGAATTAAAAGTGTTATTGACCTTTAGATTTTTTGTTTTCTTTATAATTGAAACTGAGGTTATTAGAAATGAATTAAACAATTTTTTTATTATTTTAAAAAATCCAGGTACTTTCGGTATTGCTCTTGTTTGGTGTTTCCTGTACAACTGTAAAATAATGGCACTTTTCAGCTTCTTGCGAGCCTTATTTCTTTTGTGCATAATTTTAGCTAAAGATCGGTCATTATGAGTCAATGTTAAATCCAATAAATTATTGAATAACACTGAAAGTAATAAACGATTCATTGTTTAAACTCTCGTGTACTAATATACGTTCTAAAACCAGTTCCAAACGTCAAAGTGACAACTTATACAATTGCGATACAATGTTTACACTTGGTCCTAGATTCGTATCATTACCGTATTAATACACATATTTTGATGTTTCGAAACTCATCCTATCTTAGTAAAACTCAGGTCGCCAAATTTCAAGGATTTTTATCTAAAGAAATCGAAGTAACTTCCGGTGTCCCCCAGGGAAGTCATCTTGGTCCGCTCTTGTTCAATATCTTTATCTCCGATCGGTCTCACAAATTAAATAATATATCACATCTCTTTTATGCAGACGACTTGAAAATATATAGCGATATAAGGTCCAACACCGATGTATCATTCCTTCAGACGAAACATAATGCATTGCAAGACTGGTGCAACACTAATAAGTTGCAACTTAACACTAGTAAATGCCATGCAATAACCTTCTTTCGGAAAAAAGTGCGCAGCTGCAGCAATCTTATCTTGACAACACATTAAACGGACAGGCCCAAAGTTTTGGATCTTTTACCACTGTCATGCAGGAGGAAAATGCTTATAAGGCATGGTAAGGCATGAGACCTTGGACATTCTAAACGGCGATCTCAAGGTGAAGTTCTTGTCGGACAGGGTCATATTCAGTGATGTTGGACGCACAAGGGACACGAGAATAATTAAGGAATACACTCATCGCACCGAGTACACAAGGAACGAGCCCATTAATAGATGTTGCATGGTCTTCAATGATCATAATCAATGCCTTACCCGTCCCACTAACAAACTGTCCTACAAAAGGAAATTAAAACTAATGTTGAAACTCGAAATTCCCTTCATATCTGTTTATCTGTGGGGAGTCTCGGCTGAACCAGCTCGGTGTGCGGGCGTGCGCTGCCGTCAGCCGCTGAACCTCGCATTTATTTAAACGCTCAACAATTAAAACAAAACAAAAAAATTAAATAAAATAATAAATAAATAAATAAATTAAAATATTAATAAAATTAATAACATCCATAAACCTGTGCAAATAAGAAAACAAAAAAAAAAACATTTTTCCGTGTGTGTTCAAATGTGTGCAAATTAGTTTCAGTGTCATCAACAGCATTCCAACAATAACAACAGTGATTTAGACGGACAGACTGTACAAGTAAGCTTTTTTTTCTACTCTTTCCCCACACCCCGCTCTCGGCCTCGTCGGCGTCGTAGCCACTATCGGTTGCTGATGGAATTCTCCTTGCTTTAGGAGGCATAACACTCCAGCAAGGCGCATTCCGTTTGCCTCGATGACTGCGACGCCGGCTTCGCCGACCTCAACTGAGGACTGTAACCTTGCGTTTGCGAAGCAGCGATTTTCTATCGCCTTCGCCAACATCCGTGGGCTACAATCGAATTTCGACTCTGTGTCGTGCCATCTATTATAATAGATTAGATTAGATTAGATTAGATTAGATAATTATCTAATTCACCCCATATCTTCGCGCTAAGTGAGACCCAAATCTTACCTAATGATGTCTTAGATCATTACGAGGTTTCCGGGTACTCATTAGTGCATAATCTCTCCCCCCATAGGGGAGTTGCCATATATATTAGGAAAGACGTAGCTTTTCAGAAGGTGTACAACAGTACATCGCCTGACTTTAACCACCTCGGCCTCAAAATTTTACTTCATAAGCACGTCATTTTCTTCTGTTTTCTATACAGGAGCCCTAATATAAATAATGAAGCCTCTTCCTTAGCATTTGACGCTATCTCTGAACGTATCTCCGAATTCTTATCCTTATACCCGGAGTGCGAAATCATTGTTGCGGGTGATTTCAACGTTCACAACACAAATCGGCTGAATTATCCAAATGGCACCAATGTTTCTGGCCGGGATGCCGAGCTCTTTGCAGAGACTAATAATCTTCACCAATTGGTTAAGTGCCCTACACGAGTTCCTGACGCTGTAGATCAAGGGGCCCATCTCCTTGATCTTTTTCTCACCTCCCACCCTACGCGGTACTCCGTCGAAGTTCATTCACCTCTAGGCAGCTCAGACCACTGCCTGGTCAGCGCAAGCTTCCCATACCAATCATCCGTCTCAACCATACCAGCCCCTAGAAGAACTGTGTGGCATTATGGGAAAGCCAATTGGTTGGGGCTTATTCGCTTCTTCCAAGCCGCTGACTGGGACCTGTGTTTTGTGAATCGCGATGCAAACTTTTCCGCTCTCTGCATCTCAAAAATCATATTGGCAGGAATGCGTTTATTCATTCCCCATTCTACCAAATCCATTAAGCCAAGGCCGCATGGATGGTTTAATCAAGAATGTATGAACGCGATTAAAGCCAAAGAAACCGCCTATAGAGAGTTCAGGCATTCCCTGAGCGAATCATCCCGACGTGAGTACATCAGGTTGAGAAATGTCTGCAAAACCACCATCAAGCAAACCAAAGCCTCCTTCGATGACAGGTTAAGAAACAAACTTATTAAAACCTCTGTTGGCAGTAAAAACTTCTGGTCCTTGGTAACCTCCATCAGGAAAAATTTCAACACGTCGTCGTCTCCTCCCTTCATTCACGATGGGAAGGTATTAACAGAAAGCAAATCCAAGGCTGATTACTCGCATCTCTGTTTGCCTCCAATTCTTCCTTGCCTGATACTGATTGGGGCCTCATGAATCAAGTTGAATTCAACGCACAGAAAACAAAATACTGTCTCTTCTCTATGAAAACGCGCTCCCCAATCCCTCCCATTAAAGTGGACAGTCTAGAACTGATGGCTGAACCATCCCTCAATATCCTGGGCATAACTTTAACTGAAGATCTGCGATGGAGTAATCACATATTCCAAATCGCTAAACAAGCATCTCAATGCTTGGGATTCCTTAAAAGATGCAAATTCCTCCTTCCGCCGTCGGCCAGGGCTATAATATACAAATTCTACATTCGGCCCCGCCTCGAATTCAACTCATATCTCTGGGCAGGGGCACCGAGTACCACCTTAGCGTGGCTGGACAAGGTGCAGAAGCGCGCTCTCCAACTCATTGGCGACGACGTCATTTGCTCCAAAATTGATTCACTAAGTCACCGCAGGAATGTAGCAGCTCTGGTAAAATTCTACCGCATCTACCATAACGACTGTTCCACCGAAATATAAGTTAATAAAACATTTGGTTATTTTGTTTAAAAAAAATATTTTTTAGCTCAAGAGAGCGTCTTTCTTTATTGAAAGTTAAATTACAATTAATTTCTTAAATCTAATAAACTTAAAAGCTACTCTAGTTCATTTCTGCATTCACACGCCGGTGTCCATTATCCAGACGCGCGATCAGCAATTTTTGGTAAAGTTGGAGTTTCCTGTGGGAACTGCGTTGGCTCCTCGTGTTTCCGGTGGGAACGTTGTTAACTCTTCCCCTCTTAAATGCGGATGTCCTCATCTGCTACATGTTGGATTTATGAACTTGTGGTTTACTGAAGAATGATGGTATTAACGTTGAGTAAGTTACTGTAGGTAAGGATTCTGCGGCTGTTTGATGAGTATCGTCTCGCTTATCGAAGATGACTTCCGTTTTCCTGACAGTTAGTAGTTTTGGAACAGTGATGATTATCAGGAGCAATATTGTTACGGCAGTCAGTCCATAGTTGTACCATTTCTCGATTTGATTTTCATTTTTCAGAAGCTGGATCTGGTTGGTGTTGTTGACATGGAGTTCCTTCATCATTTCCAGTGATAGGAGTTCTCTGTATTGGTTTTCCTTGGGCATTGGTTGTAATATTGCAGGTAGAATTTTGAGATGAGTAACCTCGTTGGATGTAAATGTTTGGCTATTGACTGTAATGGTAGCGTTGCTGAATTTGATCAGAAATGTGCCGCTTAGGTTGTAGGGGATGTTGTTGATGTTGACTGGTCTTTGGAAATCGTTTATTAATAGGATGCTGGAGGAGATTTCTTCTAGCGTGGGTATCTGATGACCATTGGTTTTGTTGCATAATGAACTAGAACTTAGTAACAGTTTGGGAATACATGATGAATTACTTATACCTATCAAATTATTTTGATTACATATGGAAAGACTACTATAAGTTTTACATTCTTTCGTTATTGAGAGTAATTTATTTTCGGCTTTCAAAATTACATTTTCTTTAAAATCTAAAATTATATTATTCCTTTTAACAGGTTTAATTTTTATTTTGTCATAGATTTCTTTAGTGGTAATAGGAATGTTAACTATATAGAGTAAAGACGATTTGTTACTTACAATTTTTACGCTAGCAAATTCTAAAGCTTCTTCTACAGAAATATAAGGAATTCTTTCTTTATCTAAAATTTTGGTAGCCAAATCTAATTCTTTATGAGATAGCATCATGGTGTTTACTACGCCTGATTTTGCAAAATTTATAGCATATTTTAAGTTTATTAATTCTTCTTTAACTAACCTAATTTTGTATTGCATATTATATGCGTATTCATTCCTCAGTTTATTGTTTGATTTAAAAAGAGTTTCTATACTATTTGTAATTCTGGTAATGTTGTTTAGCCTATCGTTTAGCAATTTGTTTATTACTACCTGTCTATTATTGTTTTCCAGTACGTCATTCATCTTCGCCTTTATTGTTAAAAAATCTTCATGGTCGGGCGTGCCCGCGATCCATTTCCATGCGGACCCGATAAAGTCTAAAGATCGTTTACTTTTTTTTGGTTTTATGTTATCCAACAGTTCTTGAATTTGCAACAATTCATGGTGAATATATGGGAACATTGGATCGTCCTTAAATGTATCATGATCAAGTGCGGTCGTAATGTCAGCTGTTAAGTTGTCGTACAGTCTTAGGTCGATGTCATGTATTATTTTAAAGTTTCCAGTTTGTATCTTGGCTTGTCCTTGGTTTATTGTAATTATTTGGGAATTTGAATAATCGAGGATTTGGACTTCGCAGTTTGCTATTGAGATGATAAGGCTGCAATGGAGAATTAATTACGAATATTACTTTTGTGCACTGTTTTACCAGATTCTGTAATAACGGTACTATTTCTATTTTCCTTAACTATTTCCTTAACGTAACGAACAGTTAGTTTAGTTCCTATTCTTTTATTATGTTTTACGAATATAGTTTCGCCTGCGTTATAATTTTTTAGGGGTTTTCGTTTTTTATTGTGCTGCTTTATATCATACTGTTGTTTTTGTTTTAATTTTTCTATATTATCTGCTCTGGTTTTCTCGAAGTCTTCCGGGCTTATTCTTGGTGAACGACCAAAGAAAAGTTCGACGGGTTTCTTTCGAGTAACTGAGTGTATTGTGTCATTGTACTCATGGGTTGCCCTTTCGAGCAATTCTTCGAATGAACGCGAGGTTCCTTCGGCTTTCAGACACCTCATGATTTCAATCAGGGTGGAATGGAACCTTTCGATCTGTCCATTCACTTCGCTTTTGTAAGGTGGGACTTTGAATACAAGTATGGCTAATTCGTCTTCCATCATTGACATTAAGGATAACGATATGAAGGATTTCTCATTATCCAGAATAACAATTTCAGGGACTGTATAAAAGAAGAGTATGTCTCTCAAAGGGCCACGGATATCTTCTACTGAGCGTGATTTGATTAAAATCGTTTTTGCATATTTGGTGAATTTGTCCACTGCTGTTAGGGCTATGTGACCTTCGGCATGGAGTATATCGATATGAATTATGTGACCTGGATAATTCGGAATTGGGGTTGGATTTATAAAGGTTTTATTTGGATGTCTATCATATTTATTCTCCTTGCAAAACGAACAGTTTTTTAGTAGTCTTTTAATTTTGAAACTCATTCTAGGAAAGTAAAAATTCTGTAGTAATTGTTGGCGGTTTTCTTCTGCGTTTCTATGTGCTCTACGATGTGTTATTAATATTTTTTCATCTTGTTCTTCCTCGTTCGGTATATCTTCAACGATAGTCTGGGTATATCTGATCTTGTAATTTCTAAAATGTACGGGGTATATTTCTTGTATTAAACCCATAATTCTTTCATTCGTTAGGAGTCCATTAATTGTGTGTGGGTTTAGATATCTTTTGAAAATTTGTATAATATCTTGCTGTGTGTAAGTTGGTTTGATAAAGGTATGGCGAGTATAGTGGTCAAATGGGTTTTGCAGTTGGTAAGAGTCTTCTTCTCCGAGTTTAAGTATAATTTGGTTGCGAAATACGTTAATGGGCGATTCCACGGTGGGTATTAGGTTTTGAGAGGAACTTTCGTCGCTATGCTGTGTGGCGGTCATCGAATTTATTTCTGGTACTGGTGGGAGTCTAGAAAGGCTATCGGCAACTATGTTGGTTCTTCCGGGTTTGTATCTCAATTCGTAATTGTATTCCTCGAGTATGGCCTTCCACCTTTTCATTTTTGCATTGGTATTTTTATTACTGAGTGCGTATGTTAAAGGTTGGTGATCTGTATAGATTATGACCTTTCTAGAACCGTAGAGGTAATTTCTTAAGGAATTGAGGGCCCATATGATGGCAAGCATTTCCTTCTCGTTGGTTGCGTAATTTTCTTCAGTTTGGCTGAGAGTTCGAGAAAGAAAAGTTATGGGTTTGTTTTCCTGCATTAGCACAGCGCCTATTGCTTGATTTGAGGCGTCGGTAATGAGTTCAAAAGTCTTGTTAAAATCGGGATGAGTAAGAAGGAGGTCTGTCGATACTAAGGCACTTTTAATCTTTTTAAATGCTTCCACTGCTTCTGGTGTTAGCGTGATCAATTTATTTTTTGAAAGGTTTTTGGACACTCGTCCGTCTTCCCCTCTTAAAAGGGATGTCAGGGGCTTTGCAATTTTGGCATAGTCGCAAATGAATCTGCGGTAGTACCCTGACATACCAAGAAATGATCTGAGGTCCTTCAATGTTTTGGGTGGAGGCAGGTTTGTTATTGCTTCTACCTTTTTTGGATTTGTTTTAATTCCATCAGTGGAAACTAAGAACCCTAGAAATTCTACTTCTTTTTTTAAAAAATCAGACTTGTCTAATTGGATTTTCATATTTGCCTTTTCCAATGTTTCAAAAATAATTTTGAGGTTTTTGAAATGCTCATGAAGATCCTTTGCGAAAATGACTATATTGTTGTAAAGCACCCATGTCAGCATATTACTTCTTGCTAAATTCCAGTCAACAATTGCTACTTGCTAAATTCCTTACTTCTACAATTTCATTAACCTTTCTTTAAAGTCACGTATGCTTTCCTGCAATTATGCTGACTTACACGTTAATATCAGGTTACATCCTGTTTTCCACCGGTTGAACTCTATTTTCTTAAATCCCAACAGACACTCCAGTTTGATTTATCAAAGTGCTCGGGTCTTCGCGTAATTATTTTGATCAACTAAAAACAAAGGTTTAATAAAGTTAATTGTTTCAAAGAAAAGAAAGAATTTATTTTTTAACATCCCGATCAACCTCAACATATTTTGGTGTCAGGTGTGGGGTGAATGTTAATTAATTTGTTGAGTTTTCGGTTGGTTGTGCGCACATACGCGTAAGAAAAAAGAGGTGTTAAGAAAATTTTCAAGAGAAGCGAATATATATAAACCGCAGCCGCTGGAGTCACAATTTTCAACATCATTTTCAATAAAAACAAAATTTATATCATCGTCCGGAGTGCAGCGCAGTACAGATATTATCAACAAACATCTGGTGTAAAGAGTAAAGACGGGTACGACATTGCATTTTTATCGTGTAAGCAAATATCATATTTCATTTGTATCTAAAAATTTGAAAAATTTAATTACTTAGATTCCATTAGCATATGAATTTACAATTTAAAATTGATATAATTGACCTTACTTAATCCACTATAATATATACAGTAAGATTTCTTTTGATTTTTGATAGGAAATATATAAATAAAATAAATAAATAAAATTATTAAACAAAACTATTAAATAAAAATATATACATAAGTGAAAGTGAATTAAAATATGTGTGATGGTTCTTGTGTGAAAAAAAATCCCTCTATGAATGCAGAAAATCAAAATCCGTCAAATTATAAAATATTCGAGTATCTGTGCTAAACACTGTCAGGCACTTTAAAGAGTTAAAACATTTATTAAAAAAAAAAAAAAAAAAAAAATTTTTTTTGCCTCTATTTTATTCATTTTTGCAATTTGCTTCTGCATTGAGTGTGGAAAACCCTTTGAAAAAAGGCTCTCTAGTGGTGTTTACCGTTACATTTCGATATCTACTAGTGTTTTATGTCCCAAGTGTCCAGTGCCAACAATTCTGGTGCGGAAAGTGCTGCTGCGCCGTTAGAAACTGTCGATCCAATAGATATGGCACCTAAATTTGATAAAGATTTCGCCCTCAAATTCATCCCAGAATTCGATGGGAATCGAGAAAATTTGCACCGATTTATCAATTGTTGTGACGTGGTAAACGATTCTTTTAGTGGAGTAGATTCAGATCTATTTTTAAACATAATTATATGCAAATTGACTGGTGCCGCCTACAGCATCGTAAAATATAAACCGGTAGAAAGCTGGGATGAGTTGAAAAGTATCTTGCAAGACCAATTTCTTGAGCGGCGGACCTTAGCGCAAATTCAAACCGAATTAGTTAACTGCAAACAAAATTATTCCGAGAATGTGCGAACCTTTGGCAATAAAATAGAAAAACTTCTAGCTGATCTAAATGATGCGTGCATTGTCGCAGAAGGAAAAGATTCTGCTAACATAGTCCAAAGCCTCAACGGCAAAACCGCTTTGAAGGCCTTTGTAGATGGCCTACAAAATCCTATTAGGCTAATAATCAAAGCCAGCCGGTTCGATAAATTGTCTGATGCAGTCGAAGCCGCAGTGGAGGAGGAAAAAACTTCATTAAGACAGAAAACCTTTCCCAAACACATGCCTCTTTCCTCTAAATGTTCCTTCTGTCATAAAACGGGTCACACTACTGCAAATTGTTTCTTAAAATCGAATTCATCTCTCCCTAGTTTCCAAAGTTCGAATAAACCAATAATAAAAACAGAACCGCATTCAAGTCCACATAAAATTAACGTCTTAATTTGTAGTTACTGTAAAAATCGTGGACATCACATAAAGGAATGTCGAAAAAGAGCGTATAATGAAAATAAAAAGAGCGCTAACCCTCGTGAAGGCGCGTCGGGAAACGCAGCAAGCTCAGGCGCGAGCGGAGGTGCGACCAGAGCAACCAATTTGAAATAAAAGTTGTCGAAAAAGCCTCCAAATTTTTTAAAAATCAAAATTTTTACCAAATTCTTGACTCATCTAAACAACAAAGGAGCAACTCTAATTCAAAAAATCGTACTGGTGTGAGCCTTAATACAATTTCCAATTTCTTCCCATATCATATTCCTAAATCATATACAAGTCACACCAATAGTTTTCCTAATAACAAATCAAATTATAAGTATGATGAAAATGCTCCTGTGAAAAATCTGCAAAAAGTTAAAACAACCGTTAATTATGAGCCATACTCTCCAAATGTTAAAAACGTATACAACATAAGACTAGGCAAAGATAGGAAGTACGTTAATGTGACTTCTGAGTCGGTGTTTAGCAACGGCACAAATCTTCTTGTTGATAGTGGGAGCGAAGTATGTATTTTAAAGGTAGACAAATTGAACGACGATCAACTTGTATACACGGGCTCTAAATCACATTTGAGAGGTATCAGTGATGATTTAAAAGAAACTTTGGGTATAAGTTACATTAACTTCCAATTTAGTGGCATCAATATAACGAACTTGTTTCACATTGTTCCAAAAAATTTTCCAATTTCAAATGATGGCATAATAGGAGACGATTTCCTGGAAAAATTCAAAGCAAAAATCGATTATGGCTCAAAATCTCTTTCTATATCGTCGGGCCTTAAGTCAGCCACACTAAAACTTAACTTTAAACCTAACCTTCCTACCATTACTATTCCAGCCAGATCGGAAATCGTTGTCCCCATTTCAACCGATCTACAAGACGATTGTATATGCCTTTCTAAAGAACTAAAAAACGGTCTAATTATCTCAAATAGTATTTCGACTCCGAAGGATAACACATGTACTATATCTGTTGTAAATCCAAGCGAAAATGACCTACAATTAGAGACGAGTGAAGTCGATGTTTACGACTTGTCAGACTACCAAGTTTGTAGCGTATTTTCGGAAGCAGATCATATTTTCGACTACGATCGCATTACTAAGCTTCAAAATGAAACAAGAACTTCGCATATGACGCGGGAACAACGCGAGTCAATTTTAGAGTTATGTACGGAGTACAACGATCTCTTCTTTTTTAAAGATGATAAATTAACGTACACTAAAGCCGTACAGCACCATATCTCGACTCCAGGTGCAAAACCTATTCATGTTCGACCTTACCGTCTGCCAGAGAGCCAGAAAACGGAGGTGAACACACAAGTAGAACAAATGCTCAAAGATAATGTAATAACTGAATCAAACAGTCCCTGGAATTTTCCCTTAATAGTTGTCCCAAAGAAGCCAGATGCAAACGGCAATAAACGCTGGCGTGTTGTTGTTGACTTTAGAAAACTAAATGAAGTCACCATCGGTGATGCGTACCCCTTACCGAATATCACCGAAATTTTGGACCAGTTAAGTAATTCAAAATTCTTTTCCACTCTCGATCTGGCAAATGGCTTCCACCAGATTGAAGTCCATCCTGAAGATAGAGCTAAGACAGCCTTCTCAACTCCCCTAGGGCACTACGAATATAAACGTATGCCCTATGGCTTAAAGGGAGCTCCTGCCACATTTCAACGTTTAATGAATAACGTCCTTGCAGGGCTCCAATCAACTAAGATTTTCGTATACATGGATGATATAGTGATCTATGCAAAAACTCTGGAAGAGCATAATAATAAACTAAGGGAAGTATTCGAAAGGCTGCGCGCACATAATTTAAAGCTGCAACCAGAAAAATGCGAGTTTATAAGGAATGAGCTTACATATCTTGGACATATAATAAGCGAAAACGGTGTGCGTCCAGATCCTTCCAAAGTAGAAAGCGTAAAAAACTTTCCGGTTCCTCAAAACCCAAAAGACATTAAATCATTCCTGGGCCTAGCTGGTTACTACAGGCGTTTTATTAAAGATTTCGCCAAAATTTCCCAACCGCTTACAAGCCTGTTGAAAAGGAATGCTAATTTCAACTGGACGGCAAGATGTACAGAATCTTTCAACCTTCTAAAAGAAGCCCTCATTAGCCCTCCTTTATTACAATATCCGGACTTCAACAAGGATTTCATACTGACGACTGATGCCAGCTCTTACACTTTAGGAGCGATACTTTCACAAGGAAGCGTCGGTTCCGACTTACCCATCGCATATGCCTCTAAAACCCTGGGTAAGAGTGAAATGAATTATTCTACCATCGATAAAGAACTTCTGGCTATCGTGTGGGCAGTTAAGCATTTCCGTCCGTACCTTTTCGGTAGAAAATTTAAAATATACACGGACCACAAACCCCTAATGTATCTTAATTCTTGTAAAGATCCAAGTTCGCGCTTACTGAGATGGAAGCTGAAGTTAGAGGAATTTGATTTCGAGATAATTCATAAAAAGGGGTCTACTAATACAAACGCTGATTGTCTAAGCCGTATTCACAAAATGACATTAAGATCCTGTAAGTCCAAGAAATCCGAAAATGCAAGCCAAACAAGTTAAAATACCGCCAATATCACAGAAGATCATGATGCAGAAGAAAAGGGAAAATCGCCTCAAACGTCTTCCTATGACGATTTCATCAAATCTCTCGACAATCGTGTTTTACTAAATCATAATGTCCATGACAGTGACATAAAACTACCCTCCGATAAACATACTGTGGGAATATTTCTTAACAAAGAATTAATTTTAGATACCGAGACTGAAGGTTTTGTCAATGAAACAACTCATGCCGAGCTAAAGCTCAAAAACGCAGAGGAAAACAGCATTATACCTGTCAAAAGAGATGGTTACTACATTATTTATATAATCCTTAATTCTACGGTGAGGAAGACACAATACCAAGATCTTTACGAAGCCCTCCTTTTATTAAAGGAATTTCTCAAGTCCCACAGCATCTCAAAAATTTACTTACCAAATCTTTGCAAATCTATTCTTTACAAACATTTGAAACTCCATCATGTCCGAGCTATGATAAGGTACATTTTTCAAGACACTACTATCGAATTAACACTATGCCACAACAATTACAATTCAAATTTAAGCAAGGAACAAATTTCTGAAATCTTAAAAGAATTCCATTCCAGTCCTGTTGGAGGACACAACGGTGTAAATAGAACATACAAGCGAATCAAACTCTACCACAAATGGAAAAACATGTATCGTGACATTAAGCGCTTTATAACAAAATGTGACGAATGTAAGAAAAACAAGGTTACTCGTTATACTCGTGAACCGATGGTTATTACTACCACTGCAACAGAACCGTTCGAGAAAATATCCATAGACATTGTTGGGCCATACCTTACCACTAAAAATGGCAATAAATACCTTGTTACTATAATTGATGATCTCACTAAATTTACTGATGCTATCCCTATTCCAAATCAGGAAGCGGTAACAATAGCTGAGAAACTAGTAACTGAATTCATTCTTCGTTTTGGAACCCCTCAACAAATCCTCTCTGATCAGGGTCAAAATTTTGTAGGGAAAGTTTTCAAAGAAATGTGCAAGCTCCTTAAAATCAATAAAATCCAAACGAGTGCTTATAGACCTCAGTCAAATGGGTCTTGTGAACGTAGTCACAGGAATTTCATAGAGTACCTTAGGTGTTTTATAAACCGTTCTCAAGATGATTGGGATACGTGGATAAGATATGCAGTATTTGTTAGCAATACCACTCCAAACACTTCTACCGGATACACTCCTTTCGAACTCATTTATGGCAAAAAGGCAGAACTTCCTACTATCTTCTCAAAACCTCCTAAAATATCCTATAACTATAATGATTACACTAGCGAACTAAAATTGCGTCTTCAGCACGCTAACCGCATAGCTAGAGAGAGTATACTTAAAGCAAAAGAGGCTAGCAAAACATTATACGATAAACAAACTAATCCCTCCTATTTTAAAGAAAATGATTTAGTTCTCCTTAAAGACGAATCTTCTCGAAAAGGCCAATGCAAAAAACTTTCACCAATATGGTTAGGTCCATACAAAGTTGTAGGAACAAACGGGGTTAATACTAAAGTCCTAATAAAAAACAAACAAGTGACTGTACATAATAATCGTCTTATCCCATATCTATCTTCTTCTTAACTAAAAAGATTATCATTTACAGGTGATCGTAATCGCAACTATGTGTACACGTATATGTATCCTTCTATTAGCTTCGAGCCTTTGTGCTAAATACAGTGGTGGCGTAGAACAATACGAGGTACGGCCGCTTGAGGGCAAAAGTGGATTTAGCTATGAACACATTGGATTCTTAAATATTTTTAATGATAAGTGGAGACTATTGATACATACTGATCTTCATGATGTCAGATCACAATACAAGCAGGTAATAGCTATCTCGACCAGACTTATAGATACGTGCGAAACCCTTTCTAAGAGAAACATAAGCACTAAGGAGTGCCCATTCTTCCTACCGCAAGTGAAACAAACTGTAGTAAATATACAAGTCCAGAATAATTTGATTAGCAACGTTCTTGGGTCCAAGGCAGACTTTATACAAAAACGAGGCCTAGTCAATGCTGTAGGAAATATAGCAAAGGTATTATTCGGAACATTGGATAACAACGATGCTAAATTTTATGATGACCAAATCGAAATACTAAGTTCAAACCAAGAACATGTTCAGAATCTGATAAATGACCAAACCTTGATATGTGAATCAATCATCGACCATTTTAATGATACAGTTCAGTATATAAATACTCTCGAAAATAAAATTGCTAAAGCAACACATAAATTAAATCAATTGACAACCATAGTTAACACAACCACTTATATGCAAGAGCAAATTCTTACAATTAATGAACTATTTACTTCTTTTGTTATGATCACAAGCCAATACTCGCAAACTCAATCTCATATCGTTGATATATTAACAGCTGCTTCTAGAGGTATTTTACACCCATATGTAATTAGTGGTAAGGATATAATTAAACAACTTTTAAGAATTCAAAATTTAGTCCCTAATGGGTTATACTTGCCTGTTAAAGCTGACATTACTAACATAGAAATGTTTTATAGATTAATTGAATCTCATATATATTATAGCAATAATAAACTAAATCTTTTACTTATTGTACCATTGATTGGTTCTACAGAATTTAATATGTTTAAGCTAACGAGTATACCAATGTTATTACGCAATGAAATCTATGCAATAGTCGTACCCGAGAAGCCATTTATCGGCATAGATTCTATAAAACAACACTATATGCTCTACGACCACAACGATTTAAGGAACTGCCGAAGCATCCAGAACAACAAATTCATTTGTGAACAAACTCTGCCAATATCCATTTCGCATATAAACAGCGCATGTGAGCGAAGCCTTCTTGATCCAGTCCTCACTCTGCCGAAGTCATGCGAGTTAAGAGTAATTCATCTCCCGAATTCGCTCTACCTACAATTAGCGAAACCAAATACCTGGATATTTGTAACCCCAAAAATGGAGGAAATATTTATCAAATGCCGCACTACACCATCTACAACTAAATTACATGGTACCGGGATTCTGAAAATAGGAGAAGGATGTGAAGCTCGTTCCACATTGCATATTCTCAGCTCTAAAACTGATTTTAACAGCAACGTGTCGCTGAATTACTTTTCTAGTATAAATGTTCCCATTGAAATGATCAAGCTTACCATAGATAAGTACTTAGATTTTAATGATATTGACTTAAGACAGAATGTTAATTTAAGTTCTATTAATCTAGCAAAAGATCTAGAAAAACTAAGCTTCAGGGTAAAAGATTTAAAACAAAAGAATATTTCATTAAAGTCAGTTAAAAGTCATTCTTTCCATTTATATTCCTTAAGTTTTATTGTTATATTAATAGTTTTGATTGTATTAATTTATATTGTCGCAAAAAAGCTACTAAAACTTAAAATGATTACGAAAAGACCCGAAGTTAATGAAAACATGAAAGAGATAGAAATTCCTAAAGATAAAGGAGATGACCTAAATGGAGAAAGTTCGGCCACTCATGAAAATTACACCAATCCCAGGTATAATTTTCAACCTTAAGAGGGGGCGTGTTGTAAAGCACCCATGTCAGCATATTACTTCTTGCTAAATTCCAGTCAACAATTGCTACTTGCTAAATTCCTTACTTCTACAATTTCATTAACCTTTCTTTAAAGTCACGTATGCTTTCCTGCAATTATGCTGACTTACACGTTAATATCAGGTTACATCCTGTTTTCCACCGGTTGAACTCTATTTTCTTAAATCCCAACAGACACTCCAGTTTGATTTATCAAAGTGCTCGGGTCTTCGCGTAATTATTTTGATCAACTAAAAACAAAGGTTTAATAAAGTTAATTGTTTCAAAGAAAAGAAAGAATTTATTTTTTAACATCCCGATCAACCTCAACAATATCGTCGATATAAACATAGCAGCGTACACCAATATGTTCCCTAAGAATGTCATCTAAAGTTCTTTGAAATATAGAAGACGCATTCTTAAGGCCAAATAGGAGTCGCGTAAATTCGAACTTTCCATTGTTGACAGATACTACTGTAACAGCATAATGGCGCGATCTAAATAGTGGGCGCCACTTATGCGAGGTGTTACCCCCTTAGCCAAAAGCCCGGAAGAGCATGGCCAAGGAGCCAACACCATACATAAGAAATAAAAAGAAAATCCGGAACTCCTACGCCGGCCACACGGAGTTGTCTAGCTCGCCGGAGGGGTCGTGGGGTGTGTGGCCGGGGCTTACCGAGGCTGGTTCACCACTCACCTGTGACTATGTAACTTGAATTCCGCCATCATCCTTTTCCGATCATCGTCTGCGACGCGTCACACCCTGAAAAGGAAGTCATCCGTCCCAACCATTCCCATCAAACCGTGTTCCGACATCGGCTTAGTCATTCTATTATACAACGACAGCAGTTGAGCAGAAAAGTCATCAAACGAAAGCGTGTGTTGCTTGGTATCCATCATATGGAGGATCAGTTCCTCATCGGACTCTCGCGTTCGGAAATAACTTATAATCTGAAGTTTAATCGTCGCCCAATCAGGATCTACGAATTGTCGTCGAAACTGGGACCAGTACCAATCGGTAGCTCGTCCCGACAACATCGAGGAGAAATGTCGGCAGACTTCCGATAGTTCGACCCCATCATCGCGAGCCCTCAGTTCTACCCTGAACAGAAATTCCTCCGCCGACAACAACTTGTCCTCGCCGGAGAACTTTAAATTCCAGTACGTAACCGGAGACTTGCGATGTTGGGTCCCAGGCAAAAAATCTAACCTGCCGACAGCAGGTGTGGAAGCCTCCGGGGTGGACTGCTGATCCCTGGGTAACCCAGGGTTCATAGGAACCTCAGCAGGTCGCTGCTGAGATAACAAGGTGTCTAGAACTTGTCGCAACTGGGCGACTTGCTCCTCAAGCGAGGGAGTAGGATTGGGGAAGGTTGGTGAGTCCCCCTGGCCGGCTTCGGTTCCGTTAGGGAGATTGCCTCCACCCGAAGTGGTACCTGCAGTCCTCCCACTTCTAAGCTCCATAATTTAACCCCACGATATAATCACAACCCAATAAGAAACTATCCTCGAGATCGAGCTACAAGGAAGTACACTAAAAATAGATAACGAAGGATATGAAAAATTATTGCCCACAGCAAGAGTAATCCCCGAACACGAACTCGCGGTTATACTCACAACCAGTTTATGCCAATAAATATCTACAATAGTAGCAACCAACGATATACGTTCTTCTACCCAACCCGCACAGAAGGTTCGAAGAAGGAAAGGACAAAAAAAATTTGTGTGAAAATAGATTCAAATAGAACAGCCAATAAAATCAACAGCAATTAGTATAACAACAAATGCCTAATAACAAATCAAATAAATATTGAAATTATGTGAGTATACCTCAAAAAAACACAACCAACGCTGATTAGTGAATAGCGATAAAACAGCCAAAGTGTATTAGTGCCTATATATGGTAGTGTAGGTGAGGTGATTATGTGCTTTAATTCAGTATAAGCGAGGAATGGTTGAGACGGATAACAATTCCCCTCAGGACTCCCGCATGTCGATGTCCTCGATGGCAGTTGGTGAAAACTATGAAGCATAGTCATCACCAAGTGTCATCAAGGTCGCCGACACAGCTTCAGGTCCGCACCGAAAGAAGGACGGAACCGGAACTCAAAATCGCATCGCCACGAAAGGGAAACTTCTTCAAAAATAAAAAAATTTGGGGAATCCGCTGTTCAACCACAACTGAGCTACCTTTCGGAAAATCAATCAGTTGGGAGGAACAGACGAAAAAAAACTCAGGATATAAACAAAAAAATAGAATTTAAAAAGCCGGATGGACCTTCAGAAGGAACAAGGGGCGCAGTGGCAGGCGTTAACACGCCTGTTACCAAAGACGGTTAAGCCCTTGTCCCAACTTCAACTTCCACCAGGAAAATTAAAAGATGATCCTGTTCAAGGACCGACGCAGTGGCAGGCGGTATCACGCCTGATACCAGAGTCGCCGACCCTAGAAACAGGACAGGGATGAACCCCTACTACACCTGCACGCATAGCCAAGCGACCACTCGCTTGTTAGCAAGCCGTGCAGGTCAGCATGGTTCGAAGCTACTCCAAAAAGAAGAAGTTACCGCTGAATAGAACGGGTAGGCCTAAAAGCGAAGACAAATAAAAATTCACCTAGAATTTGGACACAGATGCTGAAAAAAAAAAATCGACAAGACAGACAAGGACTAAGGCTTCGCGGTACTGCCTTAGCCCACAGCGAGCGCTGGGTAAAAGTGGTGAACCATAAACAAAAAAATCAAACGTTGTCCGTGAAGGCACAAGTGGTACTAAACCAAAAAAAAATTTAATCTCAGGGTCCGTGTAGGACAGTCAACGGGCTTTAAAAGCTGCGTTGGGCGCCATTTATGTACCAGCATAATGGCGCGATCTAAATAGTGGGCGCCACTTATGCGAGGTGTTACCCCCTTAGCCAAAAGCCCGGAAGAGCATGGCCAAGGAGCCAACACCATACATAAGAAATAAAAAGAAAATCCGGAACTCCTACGCCGGCCACACGGAGTTGTCTAGCTCGCCGGAGGGGTCGTGGGGTGTGTGGCCGGGGCTTACCGAGGCTGGTTCACCACTCACCTGTGACTATGTAACTTGAATTCCGCCATCATCCTTTTC
This sequence comes from Thereva unica, assembly GCA_949987705.1. Classification (NCBI taxonomy): domain Eukaryota; kingdom Metazoa; phylum Arthropoda; class Insecta; order Diptera; family Therevidae; genus Thereva; species Thereva unica. The sequence continues at coordinate 113,736,658 of OX465283.1, forward strand.
CGATCATCGTCTGCGACGCGTCACACCCTGAAAAGGAAGTCATCCGTCCCAACCATTCCCAAGAAAAAATCTAACAACTTGAGTTCATTCTTAATAACTTAAAAATTGTTTTCTTTTATTTCAGACACATTAACAAAATACTAGAAACACCAATAGGTAACATCAATATTCAATGGGACACGATTCGAACAATGTCATCATAGCTCAATACATTTACAGTTTCAACATAAAAACATTCACAATTTCCCCGGTAGGGATACTTCCGTATGCTAACTGATTTGCAAAACGTCTCGTATTGGTACCAATTTCGCTTCGTTTTACTCACAAGTGGTATCAACAAATATCGTGTCCAATTATAATTACGAATAAGTTATTGGAAAACAACCAGAAAATTATTTTGCAAATAAAAAAAATTTAAGCCAATATTTTATAATAAAATTGGAACAAATAAAAAGGAAATTTCGGTTAAATTATTACATAACAATTGTACGGGAACAGTGAAAGAACAACAATTTATAAAGTATTTGCTTAATACCGTTAAAATTATTATTTGAGTAATAAAGTTAAAGTTAATAAATGAAGGTAAAAATTTGTGTTATTTTATTTATTTGTATTGTGTAAATCTATATATGTGTGTATAGCTATTTTAGATATCTTTCTTTTCTTTTGAAACCCAAATTTACTACCACCTTTCCCAATATATTGCAAAAGTAATATACAAAGTAAATGCCATACCGAAAAATCAATACTTCCTTGTTCCTTCTTAAGTTGGCACGATACCTTTATCGCCCTTAGTCCAATCAAATTAGGCCGACTTCACCATCTATATCCGTACTTGAAAAGTGTTCACCAGGCGCAACGCTTCATGACCGAATCTGCCACCAGGCAATTCATTAATAGTACACTGCCGTAAAACACCTCGGTGACCACTAGTGAAATGAAGCCGCAATGCATGTGCCTCTTCTTCTTTTCCTACACCAAGCCAATTGACCAAAAATGTGAATCAACACGGCAGCCAATCACTTCCGTGTTAATGTGACGAAATTCTTGTACTCTCTTGAGAAACGCCGATGATCTCAGGTTGACCAACAGACGTGGAATCCAAGGTACACCAGAATAGCACCACCCAAATATTCTCCTTCGAAATTTGCTGCTAGATGAGCAATGACCGCCTTGCTACACATACGATGAAAGCCTTTTTCGTCTGCACGCTGCAAATCGCCAGGAAATGAGAAGCAGGATTCCTTGTCGCTGGTTTCTTGACCCCTTCTGGTTGGTTTTTTTGGAAGACTTCTTGGTAGCTTCTTGATTACCATCAGGTTGGGAGCGAACACGGTAGCCGCCACTATTTACTCCGTCATGCAAAAAAGCCAATTGCAAAAAAACCGATTGAAAAAAAACTGAATCTCCTGACTGATTGCAAAAATATTAGCAAATCATTCCAAAAAAACTCTACGAGCTGACTCACACTAACTGAACTCCCAAATTTTTCTTTTTTCCCTGACTAACTCAATTATTTTTTTGTTCTCGCCTACCTCTTTTTAAATTTTTCCTTTTCCTCAAAAGTGATTTACAATAAATTTCCCATTGCCTACAAGGTGATTTCCCAACTAAATTTCCCCCCCCAAATAACTAATAATTCCGACCGTTACACTACGTTTATAAGCGGAGTTTCACTCCCGGATCTTCAATCCAAAGTAAAACTCCCGATGCGTTTATAAGCAATGGGAGTGTAAATCCAAAATACTTTCTGGTTTGAGATGACAGCTCCAAGCTCAAATTCAAAATCATAGCAAAGACATATATAAACCCAATGTTTAATTTAATTTATTTAAAAATATCAATAAACAAAAAAAAAACTATTGTAGCAAAATAAAACACCCAGCTTCTTCTTTACAAAGTTTTTCCCCTTCGGAAAAAATTCTCACTCCCAGTCAGCGTTTATAAGCACAACATAAACCGGGATCGAAGTTTCACTCCAGCTTATTCTTCGGGAGCGAAAATCCAAGTTCTGGATTTTCACTCCCGGTTTATAAGCGGTGTTTCACTCCGGATCGAAACTTCCATCCGGAGGGAAACTCCGCTTATAAACGTAGTAAGAAAATGCTGTTTTTTCAATGTCTTTTTCTTTCAGAGGGATCTGGTGAAAGCCACTTTTTAAGTCTATTATTGAAAACCAGCTATTTTTGCCAAGATTCGCTAATACTTCAGATATATCGGGAATGGGGTATTTATCGGGGATTGTTATAGAATTCAATTTGCGATAATCTATTACGAGTCTGAATTTTTTTTCTCCGGATGCGTCCATTTTTTTAGGCACAACCCACACTGGAGGGTTGTACGGTGATTTCGATGGACGGATAATTCCATCCTCTAACAATTTTTTTATTTGCGTGTCTACCTCATTTTTTAGTGCCATCGGGTATGGATATAATTAGGAATATACTTGGCTGTCCGTTGTGGTACGAATTTCTCCCTTAACAACTGAAGTGTAGGTGAGTTTTTCGTCAGGTTCCGAGAACAAATTTGGATAATTTTTTATTATTTGGTGTAATTGATTTGCTTGCTCCTCAGACATATGGTTAGTTCTGACATTTATGGAGTTTACATTCGCTGATATGCTGTTTCAATGGGATTTTGATTCCGGGATCGATTATCATGTAATCATATTTGGTGTAGATTTCAGCATTCAGTTGTTTAAGTGTGTCGTAACCTATAATTCCGCTAAACGAGATGAGGGTAGGAAGAATGAAAAATTTTATTTTACCGGTTCCGGTTCCAAAAATATCAACTAAAGTGTGGTGAGTGATCCTGACGCTTCCTCCTACCGATTTTGCGTAGAATGGTCTTTCATTGAGAATAGGATATTTTACTAGATGGGGTTGAACGTAATTTTTATTTGAGCCTGTGTCGATTAGAATTTTTAATGTTTCTCCGTTCTTCATCACTTTCTCGACATACGGTATAAAGCCTGGTATGCTGCTGAAAATTTCTAGGTCGAAAACAGAATAGGTCATTAAAGCTAGAGAAAATTTGACAGTAGGTCGAAAACAGAGAGACAGTGTATGACTGAGTTGTTTATAGGAATAAATTGGAAAAGATTGTATCAAATGGATGTGAAGAGGAGGTAAATATATTATTTATTTATTTTTAAGTGAAGTACATTATATGGTAATTATTTATTTTGCATGAAATGTTCAGAACCACAACACTAATAGCATTGGGAGCAAGTGTGGTCCTCATTGCTCAATTATTGAAAAAAAATAAAAAAAACAAAAAGAAGACCTGAATTTCGGGTGAATTCTAATTTATTGGAAAGAAATCTGAAAGGAAGATTTGCAACCGACGTAAGTATGCATTAAATAGCATTATATCATTCATTATTATATGTATTTCTAGTTCGATGATATGGTTAACTTCAGAAAAGCCTTCACTGAAAACTTCCACATGGGCACTGAATATTTTAATTCCCTGTATAAACTTCTGGAACCACATTTACTACCGAAAAGAAACAGTAGGCCTCATGATACCATATCACCGAAGCAAAAATTGGCTATCGTTTTGGAGTAAGTAGAAAGAAGTTAATTTTTGTGATCAAATTGACATAGTATTTTGTTTTGAAGATACTTAGCTTCAGGGGATTTGCAGAGGCACACCGCGTCATGCTATCGAATCAGCAAACAGCACTTCGGAAGTATAATCGACCAGGTTTGTGACGCAATATGTGCTGTGATGAAGCCAACTATGGCGAAATTGAACAAAAAGTCGTTTGTGGAAATCGCTAATGACTTCAATGCAATTTGGAATTTTCCCAATTGCATTGGAGCCATTGACGGTAAACATGTAGCCATAAAAGCTCCTCCGAAATCTGGAAGCATGTTCTTCAACTACAAGGTAATGTAAATATAAGTAAGAAATTACTTGTGTGATGATCGCCTTTTTTGCAGTTATTCCATTCTATAGTCATAATGGCAGTATGTGACGCAAGTTACCGTTTCACATACCTGGATATTGGCGCATACGGCAGTGAGGGTGATGCAAACGTATTTAGTGCATCCAAATTTGGACAGGATGTCATCAACGACGGTCAGGATTTTCCACCGAATTCCACTGTCAACGGAGTGGAGCTGCCTTTTTTCTATGTGGCAGACGATGCTTTTCCTTTGTGTAAAAGGATTTTGAAGCCCTTCACAGAAAGGAATAAAAATAAAAACTTAAAAGAGGAAGATATCATTTTCAACTACCGACTAAGTCGGGCTCGGCGTTGCATCGAGAATGCGTTTGGAATTATGTGTGCCAAATGGCAGTGTTTAAGACGGGCTATGCTCTGTGGCCCAGATAGAGCTCAAAAAATAACATCAGCCTGTTGCTTGCTCCACAATTATTGTATTAGCAATAGAAACCTCAACTATTTCCCGCCCTCGTACGCTGACCGACTGGATGACCAAGGAAATTTCTTTGGAGGAGAATGGAGAAAAGTAATATCTAACAACAAAGAAAGTCTTTACCACGCGTCCATTCCTTCATGGCGTGGTAGGAGCACTGATGTTGGAAAATTTGTGAGAGAAAAAATCAAAGAATATGTAACTTCTTCTATTGGAGCTGTTCCGTGGCAAAGGGAAGCAGCTTTTATAGAAAAAAGTAAAAAAAGCAAGTACACTGAGTAAATGTAATGAAATATTTATTAATAGTAATAAAATAAATGATATGAAAAGGCTCTTAAATTGAATTATTTTTGTTTTCGTGCTCTTTTATTTTTCGATATAGCATTGAATATATTTCGAAGCAAACGTCTTCAACAACTGGCTCCGGCAACTTCTGCATAAGTCTGTCGAAGTTTGCTAAAACCACTTGTCGAACCAGTGGCTGCTCAGGCGGAGGAGGTGCATCTAACGAATTATTTATTAACTGTCCTACAGATTCAGCCAACTTCTCCACTGCACTTTCGTCCCTATGAGAGCCCATCGAGGATACCCGAGAAGTAGTCTGGAAGGGACAGCGGTTAAAAAAGTTTTGTAGATGTACATCGTCATACAGATATATTTTTGAAGTGTTTTACTTACATACGCATAATTTGATTTATTTGCCTTTCTCGGCTCCGGATGACTCCCATCGGATGATGTTGTGTAGGTTCTCCTCTTTTGGGCAATGTCGGGAAGGAAATCCAAATCTTTTGAGAATTCCCACTCGGTTAGTTCTTCTTCTGACATATTTGGCTCTTCCGGGTGGACTCCTCCTTCACTGCCTGATTTTGTTTTGGTTCCTTTAACCTTTCTATATCGGTGCCTCTGTCGAAGCGAAGTCCATGCTTGCTTGCAGTCCGTAGCTGTAAAACAACATCTCAATAATTGAATTTTCACATTTTCATTAATAAATCACTTGGTTTATTCATTGCGCTTCCAATCTCCGTCCAAGCCCGCTGTACAGCGGGTGCGACACAATGTAAGTTATTTGAGAGGTCCCAAATAAGCGGACGTTTTCTCACTTCCATCGCCAATTTTTTAATTTCTTCCGGAGTGAAATTATCGGTCCTGCAATTCATTCTTCTTTTTTTGTTTGAATCCGCGACCGATGAAACCTCGACCGTATTTCCGACGTCAGGGGTGGTAGCACGTAAGTTGTTTCAATCGACCTCTCCATACAAAAAGTTTGAATTTTTGTATGAAGAGGTCGATTGAAACAACTTTCGTGCTACCACCCCAGTTTTCCTTTTTTTTCTTGGTCCTGGGCATTGCTCCGGTGTTAAAACTAAATTTTCTTCTGGTCCCTCCTCCAAATATTCTAATTCCTCTCCCTCCCAATATTCGATTTCGAATCTATTCATGACTTCCTAAAATAACAGTTTTATGAAATTATAATTCAATAAAATTATGAACAGCAATTCTTACTACAGAAATTCAAAAACCCACACTTCTAAAAACAGCATAAAAATACGTCCTTCTTCGGTTGTTGACGCTTGTTTCTGACCAAATGTCAAAATTTCTCAAGCAATTATATGCCGAGGTATTTAAAAGCTCGAGAAATTTCAAGTTTTTAAGCAAAGCGCCATCTATCATCTATTTTTCAGTGCTTTACCGGGAAATTTTCAGCTGCGTACCGCAAAAGTTCCTGGTCGGAAATAGTGTTTTCGACCCAGTACTCAACCTGTTTTCAACCTTTTTTTTACATTGTTTTTAGATAGAGACGCAGATTTCGACCTAGGAATTTTCAGCAGCATACCAGGCTTAATGAAGAACTGTTTAACTTAAAAAATGAATGTCTGTAAGATATTCGGGGGGATCATAGTCAATTTTGTCTGCATGGTCAATGTAATCAATTAAGGTTTGCTCATAATTTGAATCATTGCGTAAAATTTCTTCCATGTAATTATTTAATTCTACATTATTGGTTTCAGTTGCATCATCGATAAACTGTTCATTATTAGTTTGCTGTTCCGTATTAAATATTCGTTGTTGTTTGTTTGGGTAGGCTACACGCGAGTTTAGAGACAGATTTCTCTTCTGGACAAATGGTGGACCTTGTGGTCTATTTTGATAATTGATTGCTCGAGATTGCATCGAGGAATCCACGTCCATAGGTTCTGGACGAGGTGAGGGTTTTATTGGTGGCAATCAAGAATTGTTTTGGAACGGTTTTTGTTGCTGCTGTGGGAAATGAGGGCGTTGGGGTGATCCTCGTTGTTGATTGAGAAGCTCGGGATAAAAATGCCTTCGAGGTGCAGGTATTGGGGTCATGTCATTTGGATGAAAAAATTTTCTTCTAGGCGGTACTGGGGGTGGTTGAGGCATATATCTATTTTTAGTTTGGTTGTGGTTTGCGTACTGTGTTCGAAAGTTCACATTTTCGAGTTTCAAACAAAGATGAAGGGCTTGAGGCAGATCTCTAGGTTCTTTTATACTTAATAATCGCGGAAGGTCTCCTTTCAGTCCTCTGACGAAAGTGTCTAAAGCTTTATCTCTGTAAGTTTGTGTGAGATTATTCATACTTTCTGTACCTATTTCCATGGATGACAACTTGTTTAGAATCAAAGATAGGTGTTGATAGACTAATTGATAGAATTCTGAGACTGAATGATTTCCCTGTACGAGAGTGGTCATTTGGTACTCTAAGGTACCGAGGTCACGCTTATCAGCATAGTGTAACGTAAGACATTTAGAGATTTTACTCCAATTAAGGGGTGTATTGTACGACTCCAGGACAACGTCGGCTTGTCCTGTAATTTTGTTCCTAATTACACTGAGAATACCGTAGTATTTAGGGGAACCTTGAAGAGGTTTATAAAGATCTAAGATACGTTCTACGCTTTTGCGCCATGAGCTGAATTCTCCAGCTTGTCCCGAAAATTCCCGTAAACTTTTAACAACGTCCGGTATTTTGTCCATCGAGGAAAGGTTTGTGAGTTGTGTTGGTTCAATAGTTTGGTCAACGTCATTGTTTATATCAGATTCTGGGTGCAGTAGAGAATTTATAATTGCTCGTCCTTCTCGTCTCAACGCGTCAACTACCAGTCGGCATACCAAGTTTTCGATCATTTGAGTGTTTATAGGAGATTGGGATTCAAGAACTGGTGGTTCAGTTGCGTTACTGTTGGTTGCCATTATTTTAATAAATTTAGGACCTTAAAGGCGAAGATGTTAACGAGTGACTTAATTTTCGTTTATTTATCCTTTTGTATTTAAATGTTTCTTTGAAACTTTTATTATAGTTTGGGAGCCGATACCAAATAAAAAATTTGACAATAATAAAAATTAATATTCGAATTCTTAAGGAAAAAAAATTTTTTTCTAATGTATTCTCGTTATGATTCACTTTTTTTTCACTTTTTAATTGTTTCTTTTGGTTCAGTTGAAAATATTTTTAATAATAATAATTACTTTAATATAGTCGTATTATTTTTTATAATGATAATGTTTTAATTAAAATATTTCGATATTGGCACAATGAAAATAACTATTTTAATTTAATCTTGTTATATTTTTTGCTTTATTTTTCTTCACTTTGATATTTGTTTGGATAATTAAAATTGATTGATATTGAAGCTTATTAATCTTTTTTATTTAGTTCATAAAACTTCTAATGTATTTTTTTTTTTTTTTAAATGAAAAACTTAAGGACTTACATAATAATTATTATTCTAATTTCCATTGTAGTTCTATGTGTAGGACCTCTGTGAAGTGGTGCTGGTCAAGGCGGCTGTTGTCTTCCTTTCCTTCGGCGGTAGTTCAACTCCTTTTTGCTCTGCAAGCTACTTAGGGGCCTCGTTTCCTTAACACTTACACAACACTTTTTTGTTAATATCGTGTTTGCACAATTCTCTTCTTTTACTGCACTTGGTTATCGTGCGGTGGTTGGTTGAAGGAATTTAAAAACTTTGTTTCGTTTCACTAGTTTTGGTTATTCTAGTCACTGCGGGATAAAACTCAGTTTCTGTTTTCACTAGTATTTGGTTAAACTAGATACTGCAGTAAACAAATCGATTCGCGAACTCGTTTTATTAAATTAAACTTTTAACTTTGCGTTTTTAATTCGCGTCGAATTTGCCGAAACTTTTTCGATATTAACTACAACTCAACAGGGTCCCTGCTCGGGCGCCAGTTAATAAAACATTTGGTTATTTTGTTTAAAAAAAATATTTTTTAGCTCAAGAGAGCGTCTTTCTTTATTGAAAGTTAAATTACAATTAATTTCTTAAATCTAATAAACTTAAAAGCTACTCTAGTTCATTTCTGCATTCACACGCCGGTGTCCATTATCCAGACGCGCGATCAGCAATTTTTGGTAAAGTTGGAGTTTCCTGTGGGAACTGCGTTGGCTCCTCGTGTTTCCGGTGGGAACGTTGTTAACTTATATAATCTCCTGCCTTCACGGCGATGTTTTTCTCGCAACACAAGACTTGCCCATTCGGCTCATCCTCACTATCTACAGCCCTTATTTTCGCGCACACACCAGTTTAGTAATTCGTTCTTTTCGAGAACAACTCGACTGTGGAATAACCTTCCACAGTCAGTTTTCCCAAACTCATATAACACCCAAGAGTTTAAACGCACGGTTCATTCCACCTCCTCATGTACCCCCCAGACTCCCTTTAATCTGTTTTATTCTTTCTCTATCCTTCGAGCTAAGCTTACTACCAGACACCTGACGTTGACGTGTAAGACATGACGGACTGGTAGTACAAAGGGTGACACCTGAGCTTAGACTTTCACATAAAAAAAATCCTAGTTTGTAAATTAAAGACTATAGTAGTCAATACCTGTACCTGACTAGCACGATAATTTTATAATTAATTTAATTTTGTATTACTTAAATGTAAGTGTGCCTTGCTCGACAAATAAATAAATAAAATCAATGTTTTCTATTGCAACAGGTGTGAAAGTAAAACCAGAAGTACCTGAAAACAATGAAGCAGTAAAGGATTAGGCCAAAAAGGACCATTTTTGTTGGCCTGAATGTAATCAGTGCCATTGCTTGTGCAATAGCACAGCAAATGCTCATCAAATTGGAAACTCTATACGGCAAGAAATCTGATTTAACTGTCGAAGGCTTACAGAGAGACAGTTCTTTAGTTACAAATACGATGACAATAAGTCAGATATTAAAAATTGCATGACAATAGAATGTGCTTTAGCTGACTTACTCAAATGGAACCAGTGCTTCTAGCAAGGATGTCGAGCTCTTTGCAGACACCAATAATTTATGTACATCAAATTGTGGATCATCCCACAAGAGTTCCTGATGTTGCTGATCAAGGAACCGATCTCCTTGATCTTTTCCTTACTTCTCATCAAGCGCGGTACTCCGTTACAGTTGATTCACTTCTCAGCAATTCGGACCACTGCTTAGTTAGCGCTAGCTTCCCATTCAAATTTCCCACCCCTCCCAAATCAGTTAGAACTGTATGGAATTATGTGAAGGCCAATTGGCTGGGGCTTATTAATTTTTTCCAATTTACTGACTGAAACCTGTATTTCCGAAACAAAAACGTCAACTCTATCGCTATCCGTATTTCTAGGATCATACAGGCAGGAATGCATTTGTTCATTCCTTATTCTGCTAAATCTGTGAAGGCTAGGCCTAACAGATGGTTTAATCGGGAGGGTATGAATGTAATTAGAACTAAAGAAGCCGCCTTTCGAGATTACATCGACTTCCCGAGTGAATCGTTCCGTGTAGAGTATATAAAACTAAGAAATTCTTGTAAAGGAAGCATCAGGAATGTCAAAAATTCAACTTCTGGTCAACAACATTCAACTTCTGGTCCATGGATCAAGAAGAATTCCACTACATCCACAACTAGTTCATTCATCCACGACAAGACGGTGATAACAGACAGCAAATCCAAACCCGATTTATTAGCATCTCTCTTCGCTTCAAATTCTTCTCTACTCGAAACCCTGTTACCCCTGTTTCCGAGCACTACGCCCAATACAACGGACAGGATTTTCTTCAGGACTCACCAGGTGTACATGTGCCTCAAGAAGCTTGATACAAACAAATCCACTGGACCCGATAACATACCCGCTATCGTCTTAAAACAATGCGCCTCACTTTTGACTAAACCTATGTGTTAACTTTTTGCCCTATGATACTTCTCCGGAGTTTATACAGACTCATTGAAACTTGCCCATGTCCGGCCTTACCGAAAAAAGGTGACTCCAGCCTTTTCTCCAACTAACGCCCAATAGCAATTACTTCCATTCTCTCCAAAACCATGGAGACGGAACCAACAAGAAACTTATGGGATATCTAGAATCCAACCAACTTATCAACGACAAACAATACGGCTTCCTAAAAAAAGATCCACTGGTGATCTTTTGTTTTGCCTTATAGAAATTCTCAACCGAAGTTTGCATAGATCTGGCGAATTTAGTTTGGTTGCTATGGGTATCACCAAGGCTTTTGATAGATTATGGTACTCAGCCTTGTTAGCTAAACTCAAAGTTATTGGAGTCGACTCAATTCCACAGAAGTCGATCGAGAGTTTCCTTTCCGGCCGTTCAATTAATGTAGTATTGGATGGCGTCAAATCTGAATCTCACAAAATCTCTACGAAGGTCCCCCAGGTATCAATTTTATCACCGGCTCTATTTCTGATCTTTATAAATGACCTACTTTCAATCCCCTCTAATCTACTTCTCAACTTCACAGCTTCGATACAAGACAGACTCATGCCAGATGTCTTGATGATCTTTAACTAATGTCCAACTTGATAACGACATTGAACTCATTATTATTATTATTATTATTTATTTATTAGCATATAGTACACAAGACATTAGTCTTATGATTGTACTTATAAAAATTGTACTTATAAACTTATAAAAAAAAAACAAAGTTAAAAACAGAGTTACAGCTATAAAAACCAAAACAAAGATACAAATTTTTGAAATTACTTAACAAAATAAGAAATATTAAAACAAAATAAAATTAAAATTAAAATGAAGTGAAATTGTGTTCGAATTCTAATTTGCTATTCGGCCAACCAAGTATTCGATGAGACACCTTTTGAAAACGCTGCTCGATTCCGTCATTTGTATGCTAGCAGGAAGAGAATTCCATAGTTGAGCGACGCAAACAAAGTAAGAACGTTGTCCTGACAAGAGTCCAAAACGCGGAATAAGTACATTGAGGTTTCTAGGTGATTGAGACAACTGAATAAATTCAGAAAGGTAAGATGGTTTACGTCCACGTAGAATATCATGAAAGAATTTTAATAGCCTAAAGTGCATGTAGACATGAAAAGGACAACCTAGGACGTTAGATGAATAAGGTGAAATGTGATCATGCCTACGAAGATTATATATAAAGCGAACGCAATCGTTGAAAGCCACAGTAAGTTTCCTACCACAAGAAGCGTCCAGAGATGGAAATACAACGTGGCCGTGCATTAGAAGAGGCAAGACTAGAGATTTAACTAATCTCAATCGGAGGACACAATTTAACAAGTTACCGTGCACCCGCAGCTTCCTTAAGACTCCATAAACTTTGCCCAGTATTCCTTGTATATGGTCGCAACAGGTCATTCTGTCATTTAGAATAACCCCAAGGTTTTTTACTTTGTGCACACGTCCAATGTGAGTGTGGCCCAGGGAAACATGTGGAAGGTCAAGGTCAGAGATATGGGAGTTGGAAAAAACTATAAACTGGGACTTAGCAGGGTTGAGAATCAAGAGATTAGAAGAAGACCAGTCATAGATGTTTTGCAGGTCTGCGTTTAATTTACTTAATCCAAACTCAAGCTTATCTTTAGGCATTGTGAGATAGAGCTGTACGTCGTCAGCGTACATATGAATATTAGAGTTCGTGACAACCGCTGGAAGATCATTAATGAATAAACTAAATAGAAGCGGGCCAAGTATCGACCCTTGGGGAACACCATCTAATAACTTAGCAGGAGAAGAAATAGAGTTTAGTAGTTTAACCTGTTGCGAGCGATTGGTTAAGAAACTATGCAAAAGCTTAAGAGCGGATGACGAAAAGCCAAAGCGAGCGAGCTTCACTAGAAGTAAGGAGTGGTTAACTTTATCAAAAGCTTTTGAAAAATCTAATAAAGCGAGCAAACATACGTCGCGATCATTTAGAGAGTGCCTTATATCAGTGGTAATTTTAAGAAGTGCCGTATCACAGCTATGAGATTTACGAAAGCCAGATTGGAAAGCATGAATCACCTGACTTCGTTCACAAAATTCGAGGATTTGAAGTGCAATTAGCTTTTCAAGCACCTTGGCGAGAAATGGGAGGATGCTGATAGGTCGAAAGTCCGCGGGACATGTCGGGGTTGCACATTTAGCAATCGGCAAGACAAACGCATGTTTCCAGGAATTGGGAAACTTGGATAGGGTAAGGCAGGAATTAAATAGATGAACTAGAGCAGGCAGGATATAAGGCATAAGCACTTTAAGGAATCTAGGCGGGATATTATCACTACCAGTAGCGTTCGATTTAATTGAGTATACTGCACTAATAACTTCAGTCGAATCCACACATCGGAAACTAAAATCATCCCTTAGAGCAGGAGGGAGTATAGCTGGCTGATTTGGGTAATGGTTGCCAGAGAAGTAAGTGTTTAAGCTTTCTCCGTCAAAGTCAGGAGCAGTTGTGTCATTTTTGCAGTGGACACTTAACTTTCGTAAATTTCTCCACAAAGTATTAGATGGTAGAGATGGATCAAGCTTACGCGAGTAAAAGTTGCGCTTGGCTTCTCTGATTTTGGTTGTGACTAAATTGCGAATACGTTTGTACGAGTTTCTAGCACTTGGGCTTTTTGTAGAGAAGTATCTTTGGTAAAGATATTCCCTCTCGGCGATTAAGGATTTCAACTCCGAACTAAACCAAGGTTTGGACTTATCAGTAAAAGTTTTGCAGCAGATAGGAACAAACTCCTCGTGCAGTTGGGAGATCAGTTCCTCAAGGTGTGCGGTTTTATCATTCACATCAGTGAGAGTAAAAATATTCGCCCAGGGTAGAGATACACATCTAAGTTTAAGGTTGTTATGATCAATATTAGCATAATCACGGAAAAGTATGGTTTTAGGGGGCTTCGGGTCTACTGGGATATTACAGCAACAAAACAATAAATCATGGTCCAAGAAACTTGGAGCAGATATTTGGTTCTGAAAGCTGATCAGGTTCGGGTCACTAACGAGGAAAACATCAAGAAGTGAAGGATGCATCGTATTATAATAAGTGGGGAGATCATTCATTACATTTAACCCGAATTTATGCATAGAGTAGAGGAATAACTGTTGTTGATTGCTCGACCTCAATAAGTTGACATTGAAGTCACCACCGACCAGAATATTGGCATATGTGCGGGATAAATTAGCCAAGACTACCTCAAATTCGAGAAAATTTTCATTATTAAAATTCCCAGGGGGGCAGTAAACACAGATAAGCAGGGTTTTAACGAGGTTACACAGAACTTCAACACATAAGAATTCCATCCCGGGAGAAGAAGAAAAACCTACAATCTTAGATTTAATATTGTCACTCAGATAGATAGCCACACCACCACCAGTGCGGATTCGTCTATCATTGCGGACTAACTTATAACCACTGAGAGAAACTAGCGAAGAAGGTATGGAATCATTTAACCATGTTTCGCTAACGAAAATCGCATGAACGCCGGTATTAAGGAACATTTCACCAAATTCATCAACTTTATTTCTTATGCTACGGGCATTGATAGAAACCACTTTAAATCCTCTACTCCTGGAACTGAAAATTTTGACAAGAGTTCTTACCCTGTTTTCGCCACTGAAATTCACAGACATAAAGATATCAAAACTGGAATCATCAAGCGTAGACAAAAAGGCAATGCAGTTACGAAATAGCTTAGACCAACACGCAATTTAGAAATCGAACACGATAAGAGATATATACAAAACATAACAAAGATAAAAAAACAAAATAAAATAAAATTAAGATAAAATTAAGAAGTTAAATTAAAAATTGAAATAATGATTGAAATTAAAAATAGAAATTTAAAATAGAAATAAAGATAGAAACAATAAAAAAAAAGAAAAGCAAAAAAGAATAAATCGTACGAAAACAAAATAAAATAATTTAACATTAAACACTTGAACCTCTATGCTCCAGGGTATCCACCGACGGACATTCTAATTCGCTGAAGTCTCGCACAATCATTTCCCGACTATCGCTCTTTTTTTTTATGCGCACTAGTCCATCTTTCGTAGCAACAGCATGCAGCAGTCCCATTCTGTTTAAGTTTAAGGCCTCACGCAGCAGAAAATTGTTATATTGGGTGAGACTCTCGTTCACATAAACGGGAGAGTCTGCAGTATAGCCATCCAGCTCACATAAAGGAAATTTCGCTTTCCTATGTATTTTCAAGGCGCGCATGAAAGCCTTGGCTTCACGCTGGCCCGAAAATTTAACTATAATAGCGCTGGAGGCGCCATTTCGCAAACGGAACGCATCAATGAGCGGAGAGAGCTGGTGGTTAACTTTGTTAGCTATGTTATGGATAATATTTATAAGGTTTTCTTGCGGTTTAGCTGGTACTCCACGAATGATCACATCACTGAGCCGCTCAAAACGCTTTGCGTCTTCCAGGCCCAGCTTCATGGTAACCAACAGCTTACGGTGATCCTCCACGCAGTCGATTAGTGCAGCAGATTTGTCCCCGACAGAGGTAACAGTCGACTGCAACTCTTTGACGTCGGTGTTGATTTTGCTCAAC
This sequence comes from Thereva unica, assembly GCA_949987705.1. NCBI lineage: Eukaryota > Metazoa > Arthropoda > Insecta > Diptera > Therevidae > Thereva > Thereva unica. The sequence continues at coordinate 113,751,860 of OX465283.1, forward strand.
TCCGCTTGGTGTTGTGTGGAGGTAACATGCAGCCCATCAGTAAGTTGTTGCTCCAATGAATCTAGGCGGAGTTGGAGAGCACAGAATCCTTCTAGATGCTCAGAGATGCGCATCTCCATTTTCTCGAATTTACCGGCCAGATCGTCCAGTTTAGCTGTGAAACGCGATTCCAAGGCTGCAAGCTGCTCCGCAAGAGAGGTACCAACGGCATTGTTGTCAGTCTCTGAGGGAGATCGACCACTTCTTGTACAAATGGGTGACGAATTTGGCACCAGCAACTTTTTAAGTTTGCCACTCGCGTTTTTGGTTTTATCGGACATTCCTCCTCCTTGTTATTTTAGTGTCTTAACGGCAAGTGAAAAGATTGAAACAGCAGCCGGCGAGAAAAAAGCAAATAATTAATTTTCAAACACGGAATAGATTCGGTTAAAACTTCGGAGCACTCAGCAAACGTGTTATTCACAGAAGAACATTACTCGAACTGTGAACTGTGTTCTAGAGTGTTGAAGCGGGAATCGTGTTGGATTCAACCCCACCAAAACCAACTACTGTCTTATTAAAAAAAAGATCAACACCTCTCCATCCTTGAGAGTGAGTAAAGTTGAATTAACGGCCGATCCCTCTCTACAGATCTTAGGCGTGACATTAGTCAAAGACTTGCAATGGAATGACCACATATTCCAAATCGCCAAACAAGCATCCCCGTGCTTGGGATTTCTTAAGAGGTGCAAGTTTCTCCTCCAGGCATCGGCCCGTGCTGTTATTTATAAATCCTACATTTATAGAGAAAATGTAGTTAACGTGGCTACAAAAAGCCACAATAAGCAATCAGCTCCACCGCGGAGAACATAAAGGAGTCACCAATACTCTAAGGGGATGAAACAAGATTATTTCTGGGCAGGAATGCGTAAAGACGTTAAAGGTCCCCATGAAAATAACAAGTGAGAGATCAAGATCTTTCCAAAGGGTTTTCTTGGACATCGTTGTTCCGCTACCAACCAGTTATTTAAACAGGCGATACAAAAAACTCGAAGAACACAAGTTCCGGCAAGATCAAGGGGACAGCGATCAAGTCATTTTTTGCTCAACGATTGAATCGGTTTAGTCGCCACGGTTCCTAAAATATACAAAACATATAAGTTAACACCACGAGCCAGCAAAATCAGCATTTTAAGTAAACCAACAATAATTCGACCATCCACGAGCCAGCAAAATCATCATATTAAGTAAACCGACAATAATTCGATCATCCAACAATAATATCGGAATGCTGACACCGCATCTAGGGAATGCACGCGCCGTTTCCAAAGTAGGCTAGAATTTAAGCCAAAAGAATAAATTATAATATTCTTAAGGCCCAATTACAATGACCGGATCTACGCGGATTGAAATGTCAAAAGAACGCATCAGAACGGATAGGAAACTGCATTGATTACAATGAACGGATCAGTTCGCATTTAAACGTCAAAGTTTTTATATCCACTCTTTGCCTTGTTGTACAGTACTTCGTAATCTTTCATCTCTGCGATTAACTGCTCGTCCGAAAACATTTTTAAAAACATAACAAACCAAACAAAATAAAACCTTAAACATTCACAGCTTTTGTTTACAAAAATTTTGACAGCTCAATCCGGCGATTTCTAAACCAAACTAAAACGAATCCGGCACAGATGCGATCAAATGCGTTTGAATCCGTTCATTGTAATCGGTTAAATGGAAAACGCATTCTTGGAAAACCACTTTGACAGTTCAATCCGATTCTGTTCCGCTCTAATCCGGTCATTGTAATTGGGCCTTTAGTGTCAGTTGTAACTCAAACCTCAAAGAATACAGTTGTTAAATAAAAAATAAAAAATAAATAAAAAATTATTAACTTATACAAAACAATATAGTAATTTAACAGTGAACAATTGCAGTAATTATTTCATTATGATTATGGGATAAACCCCATAAATGGTGATAAACCCCATAGGCCTCACTGTCGGTTCATCTGTACATTAGATTTGACATTGTGGGCTTCCTACATATTCGCGGATCTTCTTTGGTTCCTAAGAAAACCAAAGTCTAATAAGACCTGCTTGCGGCTCCTATCAGCTCAGTGTGTGAACTGGAGAATGCGGCGACGTAGCATAGGGATGGGCAGATCTCTTCCTAAAGGCGCGTTCTCACGATTCAAGTTTAGTTGAACGACTATGGTTGCCCGACAAAACTTGAATAAAATCTGTAGTGAGAACCTAAACCTGATCAACTATTTAGTTGATCAACAAAAGTTTGACTCAGTCAAACTTTCGTCCATGGAGGCTATACAAGGAGATATAACTCTTATGGGGAAAATAACCGAAAATTGATGCGTAGCAGAAACTAAACTTTTAGTTCATTTTTGGCCACAGATATCGCCTAAAGCTGACGTGCCCCACATGAAGTTAGCTGAATTTGACCCATTTCGACGATTTCTTCAAAATTGTCAGCCGAAATGCAAAAATCATTGGGAAGTAATAAAAATTCATTGGAAAATCCATAAAATGGTTAAATACGAAAAAGCAGAAGCTGATTTTTCAAGTTAGGCGTATAGATAAAATATTTTAATAGTTAACGAACTTGGCCATGAGCCGGATGAATATAATCCGCCATGTTTTTTGGGGTACATGTGACTGTGGCGCCCTCATTAATCAAACGAAAAGTGACAACACGGAGTTATATCTCCTTGTATAGTCTCCCTGCTTTCGTCGTTCAAGTCCGCCATTCCCTTTCAAGAATTGTGTTATGACAAGTGTTTTGAGGTTAGTATTTTTTTATCGTATGGCAAAATAATTATTTTTATATGATTTATTTTGTGTCTTGTCCAGATTAAAATGCAAACGGAGTAACTAGAATACAGCAAACGAAAGGGAAATAGAAAGTTTTGTGTCTTCAGATATATTTTGAAAGTTTTTTGTAGCTCCAAGTGTTTTGAGGTTAGTATTTTTTTTATCGTATGGCAAAATAATTAGTTTTATATGATTTATTTTGTGTCTTGTCCAGATTAAAATGCAAACGGAGTAACTAGAATTCAGCAAACGAAAGGGAAATAGAAAGTTTTGTGTCTTCAGATATATTTTGATAGTTTGTTCCTAATTCACTTGTATTGTTCTTTACTTTTTTGTTTACCTTACTTACTTTAATAAAATCTTCTAAAACATCGTATATTGCCGTACATACTTCCAGCAAAAAATTTGAAATTGTGTTTTTAGGTACTCGATATACGGAAGCCAGCGTTGAAAATGAATCTCCTGTTGCTAAGTATCGCAGAGTTACTTGCAGTTTTAATTTTGGTGAAATTGCTTGTCGCATAACTGTGTCCTGTTTTTTCAACCGATTCTGAACTTTCAATAGCAGATCGTCAAATTTTTCTTGAGACATTCTTAAATGATTCCTTCTTTATCCTCTAATGCCAGTTCCTTCAGCAAGGTTTCTGATGCTCCCAATCGATTTATTCTCAATATCCATTCCCTCACCCAAAACCATCGTTTCTTACGAACTTTCATCTGAAGCAGTACTCTTTTTAGTTCGTTTAGTAAAACAACAGCAATTTCGCGCACAACTGCTTTCACCATTTTTATGACAACTTGAAATGAAATGGCAGACTTGAACGATAAAGTTTGACAGGTGTGAACGAAAACTGCTTCAATTCATATTCAACTTTTGTTGATCAACTATAATCGTTCAGGTAAACTTGAATCGTGAGAACGCGCCTTAACATGACAGCAGCACAGTTTGTTCTTTTCAGTCGTCACGTAAAGTGCCCTGGTGGAACGACAGGTTAGCTGCAATGTGTAGAGATGTTAGGAGATTGTTCAATAGGCCAAAACACACGGGGCATTGGAATTAATATATGGTCCGGAGCCAGTTTCTACAATTGGTATAGAAAGTTGGTAACGAGCTGCATGCAAAGATGGAACTTTTTGATCATCCGTAGGCAGACTAATTTGGTGATTGGGCTACAGGGTTCCGCAGCCAGGAGAGATTATAACTATACAACAGAGAACTCTCAGATTTCTTGTGGCATTAATAATAGGACACGCATATTTTTGGAATCATCTAAAAAGAATGAGAGCTCTTTTGGATGACGCTTATGGACTGTGCCTGTAGGAGCACGAGACGTAAACTTCCAATTCAATTTCAGAACATTAATTGAAACTATTTATTAAGTTTTGTAATGCAAATCAATTCCTCTATCCTTTTGCTGTGCGAAATTATCTATTATAATATCATAATTTTCATCAACACTGAGGAGATTTTTTAATAATTTCTTTTCGATAGATAAAAGTGCTAAGCTACTAAAACGATCCTCCCCAATAGAATTTCTTAAATAAATTTTAGTCCTCTTAAGGGTTGAAAAACTACTACGTTCGGCTGATGCACTTGTTATCGGAATTGTCAAAGTTAATTGAATTAATTTAAAAAATTCTGGGAAGCAGCTTTGCAACTTATTTTTTATAAAATATTCATTCAAATCTTTAAAACTCTTATTCCCCATGTCTTCATCAGAAAAGAGAACTGATATTTCAGTACGCAAAAAACCGAAATCGAAAATATTTGGATAAACTTCTTTTAAATTGTTTAGTAAGGGTGTGGGGAAATCTTTGGAAAAATCGGAATAGGAGGATGTGTCAAGGAGTTGCAGAAAAATTAACTGCCGAATACTCTGGAATCGTACAGTTAGTTCCTGAGATAAATTATCGATTATATCATAAAAAAGTTGCCTAAAATTACTTTCAACATCTACTTCTACTACGTCTATAGAAAATCTTGGTTTTTTCCGCTTGTTTCGCAAAACACAAACTTCATTTGTTTGGCTAAAATATAATTCAAACTGAGATCGCATTTCTTGCAATTTTATTTCAAATTCAGTAATTTTTTTAATACAATAAGTGATATCGCTTGATTTTGTTTGAAAAATATAGAAAATCTGATCACTAAAGGGGAAAATTGAAGAAAATACATTTAACAGAAAATTGAACTGAAAGTCTGTAAGAACAGATAATAAGCCATGTGCTGCATTAATAGTTTCACTATCCCAAGAGCCACTATCAACAATACTATAAAAAAATTCCTCTAAGGCAGCCTTATTTTCAAGTATAGTTAGCACAAGCCTACCATTATAATTCCATCTTGCAGGGGCACCTTTAGGGTGCTTCTTTCTAACTATTTCATCAAAAGCGAAGCTTCGTTTCATAGACTGGCTGAAGAATTTTGAAAATCCTGATAAAGAAGAAAAGAATAAACGGCACTCTTTAATTTTTGTAAGATAGAGGTTAAGCCTATGAGCAAACCAGTGAATAAAAACTGCATTGGGACAAGTGTCTCTTATCATCTTTTGTAAGCCAGATAATTCTCCAGACATTACTGATGCACCATCGTAGCTCTGTGAAATTAACTTCTCTTGAAGGTTGAACTCACTCACGATTTCAACTACATGACCGTGTAAGAATGCAGTCGACCTATCTTCTGAAATATCCCGAAAACCCAAAAAACTTTCGTGAATAACCCCATGTTTATCTACATATCTTAAAATTGTAGAAAGCTGCGATTTCACAGAGATATCTGCAGTTTCATCCAAAATAATTGAAACAAATGAAGCGTTTTCAATTTCTTTTTTAATAGAATCTAAGATTATATAAGAAATTGACGAAATTAAATCATTTTGGACATCAGTCGATAATATTGAAGATGTTTCGCAATCATCTAAATGACTTTTTAACTCGGGATTGTACTTTGCTAGTAACGCAATAGTTTCAATGTAATTCCCTCTATAATCAGAATTAACACTTTCATCATGACCCCGAAATGACAATTCTTGAGATCCTAGGTGCGAAACAACATCAATAAGGCATCGAAGAATTCCTCTGTTTTTCTTAACTTGCTCATTGTGTGCTTGAATGCTGCGTGAACGTTGACTATCAAGCATTAGTTCTGTTCGTGGTAAATTACTGAATTTTTTAAAAGCTAATATGCAGCGTAAATGGTCCTGAGATAATTTCGCGTGCCTCTTAATAGCTTTGTGGAGATTGTTTAAATCCGAAAATCCTTGATTTCTCCACACGTTGTTCTCATATGAAAACAACAAACACGGCCAACAATAAAGTTTGTTAGTGAATTTACAACCTGTTAACCATTCAATGTCATCATATATTTTACATGAGAAATGTCTGGTGAAATTATTTTTTGTGGATGGTTGACTTAAAGAAATAAAGGATTTTGGACGGCCGTTATCTATAATTTTCCTTTTCTCTTCGAAAGACCTAGATGCAAAAGATTGCCTCAGGAGTTCCTCAATAATGCATGCACAGCTATTCTCTTCACCCATATTGAAATTCTAATATTTTTTTTTTTTAAATAAAACCAATGCAAATTCAGCAAAAAAAAATTCTTACTCAAATTAAACCTTAAAAAAAAAACAATTCGATTCAAACAATTCAAACTACACGCAAAAACAAACAGGAGATTTCACTTTTCACAAACAAAATGTGATATCACAAAATATCTGCAATGCAATATTCAAAAACACGCTAACAACAAGATATTTCACTTTTCCCAACAAACAAAATTTTATAGCACGAAATTCCGGCAATGCAATATTAATATCACAACTTAAAAATCGTTCAATTAAATTTAATTATTAAATTTTTTAAAGCCGCACTTCTCATAAATACTTGCACTTTAAAATGCCATGCAGTATCTAATTCTGAAATATCTTGTGCATACCTACCTCACCGCATGCATCATGAACTCGGCGAGACAAAGCCGGATACTCTCTCTTCGATAAAACATGCAGAACAGAAAAGGAAAGAGAATTTAATCACCCAGCGGGAAAACTAGCGAGGGGTTACTCAGGTAACCCAAGAATTCATTAATGATTTGTGTAACCGCTTACATGGTAATTGAAAAATTCTACTGCAAATTTAGTAAAATGGAGGTCTTTACATTGTAATGGCTAGGTAAGCGACTAGGTAATGGCTTGTGAAATACTTTCGTTGGAAATGTGATGTGCTTTTATTATTCTTTGTCTTGTCGAAGCCTCTCTTCTTGAGTTTATTCCGTCCTCAAAATTCGGTGTGGATCGTGGCCAAGTGCAGTCAAAAAGATATCTTGCTAGTAAAATTCTCACCAAATGTAGCAGAAATACAATGGTAATTTTGGATAGTAATGTTTTTAATGCTAAAAAGGGTAGCCAGAAATTTATTCTGCGTGCCTTCCATGGTAATCTATGTATTCACTTAATACACTTCACCTCTGAAATAAGTCCTCGTCTGTAAGGCCTACAGTAAATACTTACCGCCCTAGGACATCCCTATGTAAAAGTAAGCTATTATTTCATCGGAAAAGTAATGGGTCCATCTCATTACCTCCTCGCTTACCTAGCCATTACATTTCCCGCTGGGCAGCTGTCAACAAGAAAGTAAGCACCAACACATCAATTTATCCCCATATGAAATCATTACCGCACCAGCGTGTATAGAAATGTTGCGTTCCCACTCTGACTGCTTGATATCGCCATTTGATGGATTTGTGCATATAGCTGTTCGCCTTTATAATAAAATAATAAAATAATAAAAAACACAATGGAAGCTACAAAGTTATCAGCTTATATTTAACACACACACCACGTCACTCAGAACAGAATGCCGGCAAACGAAACGAAGAAAACAAAGAGAATATGGTGGGTGGATACAGAAAATTTTTCTATCTTCCACTGTATGTATACACATACTATTTCTGCACACCGTGTTTACTTGTGATAAGTCATATCCCCAGTGTTGCCAGTTTGGCCAAATAGGCTACCTGTTTTACCGATGGGGGATTGAACTTTCATTGGCTACAGACCGTCAATTAGGCTACTCTCATGTTTTATCATAAATAAAAAAAAATCTTTTATCAGGATTAAAAAAAAAATAACAAAATTTTTCTAAATCAATCATATGAAAACATTCACTGCAGCCCTTGGCATGTAAACACATGCATATGTGATTACGTTCCTATGAATTCTTAACGATGGGTGCCTGTGCCTTCCATTTAGGCACAGTTTGTGTCGGACACAGTGAGTGGAATGGGGTTGATACACGACCGCCAACGAATTATCATTCTCACAGTGTCATTCGTTTGAAGGGGAAGGAGTAATGAAGTTTCAATTGAGCGAGTCTAGCTGCTATGTATTTTGTTGTATGGAATGAAACATTAAACCTTAGTTAAATTCACTCTTTATTTAAAATATTAATTGGAGTTTGATGGTAGTTTAAATCGGAATGTTTCTGATGACTTCTGTACTTCGACTGACTGCAGTGATAAGCGGAACTTATCACTCGATGTATAATATTGGTTGTAGTGCGATTCTTGCCGATGAGATACGTTGTACTCAACACCTTTCCCCATGCGAAGAAAACGAAGTGTAGGTCAGCCGGTCTGGTTGCTTACGAACACGCGTAAGGTAAGCTTATAAGCTAGAAACAGATTGCAAAGTTCATCAGCGTTCATCAGCGCTGAGAAATGTCAAAATGAATGCAATACACACAAACTAATGACGGTGAACATATTGCGCGCTTATTAGAGTTGATAAGTGCTGGAATCGGTTCTATTTCTATTCTGATCAACGTTTTCCGGCGTTTTTTGACATTTGACATTAGTTTTATTTTATGCATGCCAGTTCGCGAAATAATCTAAATTTGATTTATATTGGTGCATTAAATATTAAATTCTCTTTTGAGTTTTAGTTTTTCTGAGTGTGCGAGATGAGCTTTAGTGAAATAAATTTTACAGAACAATTAATAGAATCTGTGAAAAATGAAAAATGTTTGTATGACAAGAGATGCGAGGCATACAAAAACACAATTTTAAAAGCAAAATTGGGGAAGGAAATAGGAGATAAATTAGGTGTATCTGGTATGTAATTAAAATAAATGATATTACCATTTGATCCTTAATCAATGTTTATTTATACTTGTAATTTAAGATGAGGTATGTCAGAAAAAATGGAAAGTGGTGAGGGACCGCTATACGCGAGAACTAAAAAAATTGAATTTGCCTTCAGGAAGTGCTGCTAATCCATGCAACGAATGGGAATTGATGACAAATCTAACTTTTTTATCTGATGTGCCTACAAATGCCAAGTTCAAAATAATATTTTATCGTACTTCAGAAATCTTTTAATGAAATTTTTTGCAGATTTCGTGGAAATAGCGATTTCCTTAAAGAAAGAAATAAAAATGATGATAGTGGATCGACTGATATATTTTCCGAAGAAACGGGAGACATCTCTTTAATTGAAACAGAGAGTGCTGAAGTCCCCCCTAAACGAAAAAAAAGGAACAGAAAATTAGATAACCCTGATTATATTGAACAAAGATTCGATTCAATATTGTCTACTTTTGAAAATGGCGAAAATAAAATCGAAGAAGAAGGGGTAAACAAAATGTTTAGTAAGACAATTGGCAAACTTCTGGATGAGTTGCCAGAAGGAGCACAGGAAGATGCAAGATCGCACATACTAACGTATTTAACAAATTTAAAAAAAAAAATACCTTCTATGAACCAGTGATTAATCGGTCCTTAATATTTTGTGTATTGAAATTTATAATTAATTTTTTTTAATTGTTGATTTTTTAAGTATTGATAGCCCAATTCTACACGAGCGTCGAAACGTCGTTTGTGGAGAAGAGGGTGACGGAGGAAGATGGAGTTCCACCTCCTCTCTCACCCTCTTCCCCATAAACTTACGTTTGTGTGTTCGAATTGTTCGTCCGCTCATGTAGAACCACCCATAGTGCCGCTCATGTAGAACCACCCATAGTGCTTAAATAATATATTTTTATTTTGGAATATTGAATTTCATCCTTTGTTTATTAAAAAATAAGTCTGAAGTATGGTGCTTGAAAACTATATGTTATACATTTAATGTGTAATTTGATACTGAAAGTTATTTTAAGTTTTGATTATTGAATTTTTGTTTTGTTTAATAAAAACTGAGCCTGAATTGTGGTGCCTGAAAACAAAATGTAATATACATATGTGATATAAAATAAAAGGCTGAATAAAATAATATACTGTGTATTTCATTACATATTATTATATTTTATTAAACTGAAATGGGACGGATCCCTCATTTATGAAATAGCGTGCCAGTCCATCTCTTAAATCATATGCTTCCCTGCTTGGGCGATTGGATGCGCTGGAATTAAATTCTCCAAAAGTGTCTATTCCGGCCTCTGTTCTCCAGATTCCTGGTTGCCATTCTTGGTCCGGATTTTCCCAATCTACGAAGCCTTCTGGATAGTACTAAGTAGTAACTTCTTGGGATAGGTTCTAATTAAGTTTTATAAAATTATACAATGCGATGCACGCTAAAACAATTTTTTTTGCATTATCAGGGATATAATTTAATGTATTTCTAAGAACTTTCCAACGAGCGACGAGTATCCCAAAACTATTTTCAATAGTTCTGCGTGCTCGGGATAGCCTATAATTGAATATAGCTCGTTCTGTGCTTAAATCCTTTCCCGGGTATGGTCGCATTAAATTTCTTCTAAGAGGGAATGCAGCATCCCCGACAAAATAATATGGGAACATTCCATTTGTTTTTGGCAAAGGACTAACTTGAGGGATTGGCAGCCGACCTTCTAAAAACTACGACCCGAATTCACAATTCCTCAAAATACCTACGAAAATTATACACATTAGTTACATAAATGATATTCAATTTATAAATGCACTTTGGCTGCCAAAACTTCCCACATCAACATGCGTAAAACAATAATTGGCATCACAAATTGCCATTAAGACTATGCTGAAATTTTTTTGTTATTTAAAGTACTGTGATCCGGATTTTGGCGGGCATGTTATATTGATGTGTTTTCCATCGAGGGCCCCTATGCAATGTGGCATATTCCATAGTCGATCAAAGTCTTCTGCTATTTGCTTGTAATCCCCGAGGGAGGGATTGCTTACATACTTGTAGAAGGGACCAAGAACTTCCCAGATAAGTTCACATGTTTCAAGAATTATTTCCCGCGCAGTACTATTTCCCATTTTAAAGCTCCACGCTAAGTACTGAATCGACACCCCTTGGGAAAGGTATCTAAATTAAATTAAGATTATATTAATTTAATTTTTTTCAAATGCACGGTTATACTCGTATTTACTTACGTTAAAGTTAATGCTAGCCGACATTCAGAAGAAATTGTTGGCCTAGGCGAGTTCTTAGAAACATAATTCGTCATCAGAGCAACAAATAATTCATATTGCTTTCGACATCCTAGTATTTTTAAAAAATGCTTGTGGGTCAATTTCCTCCATCCTTAGGAATGTTACGACAAAATATACATTGTTATATCTCGACAAATTTATCTCCCGTACCCAACACAATTTTGACCCACTTCCTTTTTGTAATTATAGTAAAAGCTTCCGGTGTTTACAGGACACTTTATTCGTATATGTTTTCCATCTTAGACCAGTGCAGATACGCTTTTGAAAAGCCAAAAACTAGAAAAATTCTTAGCAGTATATACAAGAAGGTGGGAAAATTTAGGATAAATGCTACTTAAACAAGGAAAAATCGAGAGCACCGCAGCAGATGACCGGAAAGGGGGCGGGGGAGCCAAAATGTGAGTTTTAGGGGGTTAAACGTGTTTTTTTGCGATTTCTGAGAAAAGTAGACCTCCTATCGAAAAACGTTAAATGTAAACGTTGTAGATAATTAAAAGATCTAGAGCTTTTGTTCAAACCATCAGTATCATTGTTTATCAGTAATGAAATACCTCTAAAAGATATTCCACTCGCCAAAAATCTGTGAATTAAATGTAATTTTTTGAAAATAATAACTAAAGTATTTATTTTCAGTTGCCGAGTTAAAAAAAAAGTGGAGAAACCTGTGAGACACATTTAGAAAAGAGCTGAATAAAACCCAAAAATGTAAATCCGGGGATGCGGCTAGAGCACGGTCTATTTCAAAGTGCCGGTATTTTCAGCAGATGTTGTTTCTTAAAGACAATTTTAAACGCGGAAAACTGGAGGGGAATTTGTTAACTGAATCTGAAGAAAACGACATTGAATAGAACGTGGAATGTCACGACGATAATAATTCTCAAGATTTGATTTCAACAAAAAACGTTACTGAAACTGAAATTCAGGAGCCCCTCCAGTGAGCCAGAATGAAAAGTATGCTTTTAAGAAAATTTTAAAAACGAAAAAACGTAAATCGACAAATCTTGACGAAAAATAATTCCAGATTGAAGAAAAGAAGTGGCAAATAATGCAACAGAACAGTGAAAACAGATTGGACAGTGACTATCAATTTCTGATTAGTTTACTACGTTATCTGAGAAAAGTACCGGAAAATAGAAAACTACTTGTACGAACAAAATTACAACAGAAAAAAAAACTAAAAACTCCACATCTGATACGAATTCTCTACTAAACTATTTTTCAAAATATAATAATGCAGAATAAATAAAAATATTACACACAATATCTATTAATTTCTAATAAATGCTTTGAAAGAATTTATTTTACTATTCCTACTTTGTATCCACTTACATACCTTAAAGTTAACGATAATCGTTCAGAGGGTGAAATTGTTTCTCTAAAATTCGAGAATTTTTCAATTGATTGACTGAACTCAAAATATATTCGTATGTATTCAAACGCGGGATCATTCTTTAAATCAGAATGTTAGGCTGCTCGCACACTGCATCAGAATTTGTACGAATTTGTGCGAATTCCGATGAAATAGCATACAATTTCATCAGAATTCGCACAAAATCGTACAAATTCTGATGCAGTGTGCGAGCAGCCTTAAGTGATGAAACTCCCAATTTATTTCGTTTAGCAAACACCTCACAGACCCACTTCCTTTTTCTGAAAGATCTTTTTAGATAACAGTTTTCTAGTAAAAACATATTTTCTTCTATCATCTCTTCCATTATCGCAAAAATTACTAAAAAGAAAAGCAATACTGAATTGCGTGACTTCTGATGCAGTGTGAGAAGGACAATTGCGATTTCTGACGGCATATCTTCGTCAGAATTCGTACGAACAAAATTCGCATGAATTCTGATGCAGTTTGCGAGCAGCCTTAAAGCGAAAAGTGGTGATTGAAAAGTAAGTTAAAAAGCGGTAAATAGATTTTTAATTTAGCGTAAATAAGCGGTAATAGAATATTAAATTTAAGTGATTATAGTGAACTTTAAAAATTGTGTTTGTTATTGAATTGTGTTTTGTTTTCAATAAATAAGTTTTTCTGTGGATAATTAAAAATTGTATTCCTTAATTAATCCTAGCAGTAAAAAACGTAACAATATTTTCTCGCTAGAGTCATCCATTAGTCATCCATGTTCCGCAAATAAGTAATAAAAATAACAAATTTTCGACTTTGAATCGTATGAAAGTTGTGTTTAAAAGAAGAGGGAATTTTCAACAACATGTACGTACTGATGTACTGTTGATGTACTGTTGGTAATAACACGCTTGCTTGATGCTCCGTTTTTTATCCGAGTTTACTCCGTGTAAAATTAATTAACCTTCACTGTTTGTTTCTCGCCGGCTGGTATTTTCATTTGTATTTTCAAATTAAAAAAGTTGTTGGTGACAAATCCATCACCCATTTTAACGAGAAGTGCTCGGTCTCGATCTGTGAGTGACAACAATGCCGCTGATAGCTCTCTAGCGGAACTGCTGGCTGCCTTAGAGTCCCGTTTTACTGCTAAACTGGCCAGCAAATTTGAAAAAACTGAGATGCGTATCTCTGAACACCTGGAAGGACTTAGTGCTCTCCAACTACGCCTAGATGCGATTTACTGAAGGGCTCCATGCCGACTCAGCACAACACCAAGCAGAGATGAGTAAAATCTGTTCTGATGTCGAGGAATTACAGCTGACTGTTACTGCTGTCGGTAACAAGCCCTCTGAAATAATTGACTGCATGGAGAATCATCGGAATGTGCTGGCTAATACCAAATTGCGCCTGGATGACGTCAATCGTGTTGAGAGGCTTAGTGATGTCATCATCCGAAGAGTACCCGCTAAACCTCAGGAGAATCTCCTGAATGCAGGGCCGGATTTATATATTGCGGGGCCCCAAGTACAACCTCGTGATGGGGCCCCCCAACAATGACTACCGTATTTACGTTTAGTTTTACATTTATTGTTTTGGTCGCAAAGCTATGACGGTTGTATATTTGATTCGCTAAAGAATATTATGAAAACATTATGGCTAAACAATTTGTTTACTTCCCTTTTATCTAAAGACGAACCAAACAAAATATAAGAGACGCGGGACCCCTGAGGGTAGGGGCCTCAAGCAATTGCTTGTTTTGCTTGTTGGTAAATCCGGCACTGCCTGAATGTGGTCCAAAATATAGCAATCAAAGTTAACCACCAGCTCTCCGCCTTCGTCGATGGCTACCGACTGCGAAAGGACGCTTCCAGTCCAATTATTGTAAAATTTTCTGGCCAGCGTGAAGCTAAGGCTTTCATGCATGCTCTAAAGGCCCAATTACAATGACTGGATCTACTCGGATTGAAATGTCAAAAGAACGCATTAGAACGGATAGGAAACTGCACTGATTACAATGAACGGATCAGTTCGCATTTAAACGTCAAAGTTTTTATATCCACTCTTTGCCTTGTTGTACAGAACTTCGTAATCTTTCACCTCTGCTATTAACTGCTCGTCCGAAAACATTTTTAAAAACATAACAAACCAAAAAAAATAAAACCTTAAACATTCACAGCTTTTGTTTACCAAAATTTTGACAGCTCAATCCGGCGATTTCTAAACAAACTAAATCGAATCCGGCACAGATGCGATCAAATGCGTTTGAATCCGTTCATTGTAATCGGTTAAATGGAAAACGCATGCTTGGAAAACCACTTTGACAGTTCAATCCGATTCTGTTCCGCTCTAATCCGGTCATTGTAATTGGGCCTTAAAAGTGCATAGAAAACTTAAATTTCCGTTATGCGAACTGGAGCCAGTTCACGCAATTCGACGTCGACTGAAAACGACGCGTTAAATGTCGTTTTGGGTTCACGCAAGTCGACGTTTTATGTTTGTCGTTTTAAAAGTGTCGTTAATCTTCTCGACGCCAGATTTGGCGTCGAATTCATTTATTGTTGTATTAAAAACGAGTTGTGGTGCCAATTAGACCACAGCAGAAATAATTTTACACAAAACTTTTTACAGTTCTGAACGAGCAAAATGCAATAGAAAAAGAAAAACTATTAGTTGAAAAATAACAATTATAACTACTCCAAGAAGAGTTAGATGTACAAAAATAAATTCAGAGTTGAGATTTTCCAATATTATTATGAATTTGTTTAATTGATTAATTTAATTACTCACATTATTGAAGTTTTAGTATTATTTGCAACTTGTCCCCATTGTGGATAATGTGAAAAGTTCATCGGTTTCTTTGGATTTTGCATACCTTTAGGAGAAATTATTTTGGGAAAACGACATTCGACACGTCGACTTACGTGAACCCAAATTCAACGTCGTAGAAATTAATGTCGTTTTCATGAAGCGTCGATGTCGACGTCGAGTGTCGAATTGCGTGAACTGGCCCCTGGTTGGCTGCACTGCTGACACTCTAGTTTTTGTGAACGAGAGTCTCACGCAGGGCAATAATCGTCTGTTGCGAGAGGCCTTGAAACTGCGTAGAATGGGGCTGCTGCATTCTGTTTTAGGAAGGATGGACTCATGCGCATTAAAAAAAAGAGTGATGCTCGGGAAATAATAGTGCGAGATTTATCTGACCTGGAATGCCCGTCTGTCGATACCTTGGAGCCTTGAGGTGCTAGCGTTTAATGATTTTTTTTTTCTTATTTTGATATATTTTGTTTTTGAGAATTTTTATTTAATTTTTTGTTTTCTCTCTCGTAATTTTGATTTTGAGCTTGTTTTCGTTTAATTCTCTATATACTTCATATTTTCTTCTTTTTGCTATATTTACATTTATTACAATAAACAATAAACAATTTTATAGACGAAAGCTGTTCGCCCTATGCCCTATTTTCAGAAGCATTTTTAACATTACTCTCCCAACTTATATTAAAATGTGAGAAAGACAAATTGTAGCCCCTAGCCAATACTTTCAGGAATCGTTTTGCGAATCGGGCCACTCTGCTAATATTGGCGCAATATGTAAGTTTAGAGGGTCTATATACTGCAATTATGCAGAAACTATACACGCGATAAATTTCAGCTCTCGGTAATTTTAAGTATATGTACCAGGCTATCATGTCCCAAAAAATCATCCAATAATATTGCAAATTAACAGAGGCATGAGAAGGGAATTTTAAGGGGTTTTCCAGCTGTTCTCATCGAAAAATTGTCCGATCGGGGTCTCGGGGATTTTGTAGGTTTATACAAATGTCCTGTGGAGGGTAACATGATTCATCCAGTACGTTTTATTGTATACGCAAAAAACGAATAAGTACCCATTTTTGTTGCTAATTATTGTTTAAACAATTCCACATGAGAAAATTTTGGCTGGTTTTTTGGTTTTAGTAATCTGTGGAATACCCCTGAAGTAGTATAGCAAACTATTTCGCCCACCTTGTTCGTATTGATCTGTGCTTGCAGATGCAATTGTTGTTACACGCCTGTGCTCCTGAATTTGCTCACGATACCAATTGTTTTTTTCTATTAAAAAGTTATGCAGGATGCAGCAGCATTGGACGATCCGTTTCACTTTTAACGGATCCAGTTGAATTGTGGTTTGAAGCACACGGAATCTGCTGGATAATATCCCAAAGGCACGTTCAATACACTGCCTTCCATGACTCAAACGCAAGTTTAAAATTTCCTTGTATTGCTCTGGTGAGTTGTACGGGTACGGCTTCATCAAGTGTTTATGTAATGCAAAGGCATCGTCTGCAAATTGTTTCCCAAGTTTTGCATCCGGAGGAAAGAAATGCTCAGATTTACGGATTACTTCCATCAAATCTGATCTATTTAAAACAACTCCATCGGTAAGGCGGGCATTGCATCCAATGTTGACAAAGGTGAATGTACAATCTGCGTCAGCCATCGCAAGCAAAACAATACTGTTGAATCCTTTGAAGTTGTAGTATATCGCTCCACTTTTTTTAGGTGCTTTGAATGCGATATGTTTCCCATCTAGGGCTCCAAGGCAGTATGGAAACTACCACCGAAGTAAAAACTTGTCCGCAATTTCTATCCATTCTTTTTGCGTGGCTGGAAACTAATTAAAAACTTCATTTAAAATAGTCTTACATATGTTTCTTACTTTTTCAGAATACTACTATGTATAAAGAAGACTTCCTTTAGTAAGAGGCTACAAATGCATTTAATATGGCAGAAAATATTACACAACAACCGGCAGCCAGACTACCACAAACAAAAGAGGAGATCTTTTGTTATTATCTTTGTGCTGAACTAAAAAAAAGTTCAGTTAGAAGATAATTATGAAGATGTCACGTGGAAGATTTTGGAAACCGTTCGTGATGCTGTAAAAAAGGATAAAGCCGATCGGAACAACAATGTGGATGTAGCCGGAAACAGTTCATTTTTGAAAACCTTTCGTTATGCTGTAAAGAAGGATGCAGCCGAACGGAACAATTCCAATTCATTAAATGAATATGAAGAAAGCTCTCCCAAAAAAATGGTTGGGAATAAGGTTGAAATCCTTAGAGTCGACGTATTGAGAAATACTTTCAGTACACCGGATTTATTCAATACTACAACGTGGTCTGACTGTGATGTGGAGTATACGTCAACTCCAACGAATGATAGCTCTTCTATTCCACATGAGGTGGACTACCTTCAATCCGATAAGGATGATGTTTTTGATGAAAACGCTAACTTTGGATAATAATATAAGCAAACACATTGTTGGGATTAATTATTTTTCCTATGTAAACTAGGCTTGAGTCTAGTGTGAGTATGCTTTACAAGTAATAAGAAGAAGAACTGTCATGAAACTATTCACTCTGTTAATAAAAGAAGTCTGTCATAAAACTATTTTTCATGTTAATAAAAGTAAAAGGTTTTGTAAAAATCAGTTTGTAATAAAAAGTAAAAAACAGTTTATAATAATAAAAAGTGGGAGATAATAATAAAAAAGTTTTGTTTTTACATTTGACCTCATTCATGCATAAATAACATCATAACACACTCACACATGTACGTTAAATTTAAATAAAAGTTAGTCTATTTATTATAATTTGTATTATTAAAGCGGAAAATGTCCATTCATAAGTATAAATGCAGAGGTACCTAGTGGCGTATCGGTTGAAGTGAAGAGTCTCGATATTATTTTTATTAATTAGTACCTTTGTTGGTATATTTGAATTTCGTGATGATGAGAGTTACACCAATAGAATGAAGATTACATCAAAAATAATATTACAAATATCTAGGCAGCAAAATAACTGAAAACTATGTATAAACTCACTTTCAAATAGGTTTTCTGCATGTTTCTATAAATAGCTTCACACACTATAATCACATGTCTATGCGCGCTTACTGCTGAGCTTACTGCAGTAAGCTCGACACGTGTCGCATCCACCATAAACTTCGATTATTTAAATATTGTTGATGGAAGTGAAGTTTGTCCAATTAATGAATGACCAACAAAAAATAGCAGATTGGAAGCTCAAGGATCAAGATGCGCTAAGTGAAAATGTTCTAGCTGTTGAGACTTCCATTGCATTCATTATTATTTATTTAAAAACCTCAAAAGGAGTTTGGGAATACCTAAAAGATCCGAATGAAAAGAGTGCTGTTAGGAAAAAACTTACACACTTCCGAAGATTAGTCAACTTGAAAATGAAACCAAGTCAATCAACTGAAAGAATTAAGCACTAATTTTATTGATGAAGATCTGCTTGTGGTTATTTTACTTGATACTCAACAACCACAATAATTATGATAATACAGTTGCCCATAAAACTATAAATTATTCACGATACAATCCAAGGCGATTTAAAAACAATAATACATAATCAATCTAAAAATCCAAGAAAATTTTCAATCAGTTGTAACAAGTGAACATTAGGGTGACCGTAAGAAATCGATGTCGGAATTTTATCAACGGGAACCCCACAAAATGATCACCCTTTGCAGATTTTTAGATAGCCAAAGTTTTAGCACGATTGGAGCACGTTAAACCGTGCCGCTACTCGCTCAAAGTTGGCAAAATCTCCATTTTTTTGCTGAACGGCGGAGTTTCAGAGTCATATCTCCAGAACAGTCCATTCTACACCCACGGGTAATGTCTTAAATTAAAGGTAATTTTGTTCTACATAATTTATATTTATACATATTTATCGTTACTTGTCGTCAAAAGGAGCTATAACAGCCTTTGTCGCCAAAAACGTGATCTGGTACCTCTAGGAACCAGACGAAAATGTGAAAAATCATTTAACCCCAAATGAAATTGCGAACATTGCTGATGATTTCAAGACAAAATTAACGGAATGCCAAACCAGAGACGACTATAAAGAGCTATTACAGTTGGTTATGGTGTTGTTTGGAGCCCTCGACGGTAATGAATTTGGATTTAGAGCACCAGGTGTTATTCATCACGCTAGGTGGATGGCTAAGGCTATTTACTGTTTGAAAATATTCCTTTTCCCCGGACAATTCAAGATGAGTAACGAGGAACACATTTCTTTGGGTGCTATTTGTATTTTTCTCGTCAAAGTATACTGCAAAGCTTGGTTCAATGCCCCCAGAGCTCATCTGGCTCCCAAACAAGACCTGGATTTTTGCAAAGTTTTTTTTGACAACCAAGAGACTGACAAGGATATCTCTGAGAAAGCTCTAGCAAAATTTTCTAACCATTTATGGTATTTGAATGCCGAATTAGTAGCTCTTGCGTTCTTTGATCCAACAATATTACCAATGAAGAAAAATCAAAAATGGCAAACAAACTGCTTGAGAGCTCCGAGATTGAGTCACAACATTCTAGAGTTGTAAATCCAAAGCTTCAAAAACAACAATTGAAACAATTAGTTGAAGCAGGATTGTCCAATTTAATTACTAAGGAGACAATGAATTTCTTTGAGCGTTTTCATATCAACACAGATTTTCTCAAAGATCCTCCCAGTACCTGGCCTGAAAATGCTCATTTCAAAGAAGGATACAGGATCGTCCAATCATTGAAGGTTGTAAATGATATGGCCGAACGAGGAGTCAAATTAATAACTGATTTCAATAATCTTCTGACCAAAGATGAGGATCAAAAGCAATATGTTCTTCAACTAGTCAGCAAGTGCCGACAGCTGTATCCTGATGTCTCCAAATCCACTTTAAGCAAAGCTCTAGAATAGATCATTATATGTATATTTAACTTCTTAGAGAACCTATTTTTCATTTTCCTCAATAAATTATGCACTTACTTAAATATAAGAGTTTTCTTTAAATAAACATTAAAGTACTAAAATAAAGATTAGTCATCAAAAATAATATTCGAAGTTTGTTCCTAGAGGTACACGTTTTTGGTGACAAAGGCTGTTATAGCTCCTTTTGGCGACAAGTAACGGTAAATATATATGAATAAAAACTATGTAGAACAGTATTACCTTTAATTTAAGACATTACCCGTGGGTGTAGAATGGACTGTTCTGGAGATATGACTCTGAAACTCCGCCGTTCAGCAAAAAAATGGAGATTTTGCCAACTTTGTGCGAGTAGCGGCACGGTTTAACGTGCTCCAATCGTGCTAAAATTTTGGCTATCTTAAAATCTGCAAAGGCTGATCATTTTGTGGGGTTCCCGTTGGCAAAATTTCACTAAAAAAATTCTCCCTTATCACTACGGTCACCCTAGTGAACATGCTATAACTTGCACTAAAATCAGTCCTCAGTCAACTGAAGAAACCAAAATCGTTAAACATAGGAACAATCAAATGGTCAAAATATATTTAATAAAAAGCTTTTGAAACCAATAGTAAGTATATCAGCAACACAAACAAATTGGTGAAGAATGTGAATATACCATGGAAGTAGAAAATAAAACTTATACATTTCAAGATGGTAAATCATTAAAGGAATTAAAATTAAGCAAGAATTGTATAGTTAGGAATATTCGTAAAATGGTTAATAAACATGATGGAGAATTTATAGAATTAGAAAACATTATACCTTTAAACAATGTAAAGCAAAGAAAATTAAATAGCAGTTGCGACGAAAAGAAACATTATCATGTTCAGAAACTGCACCATTCAGATTGACAATAGAAAATATAACAGTAAAATAAATAAATTCATTGATAGATTCGCAATTCCAAACAACAAAAATGTAATCTTTGTAAAAGATAAAATAACTTTTGAAGAAATTATATTCAAACAAGAAGAAAATTTAAAGACTATAAAAGAATACCATAAATATGTTAATAATGGGTTAGGAACCTTTTCATCTATAATAACCATAGCTATCGTCGTTACATTTTTAAAATTTTGGTATTGTAAGCAAAAGAAAGTTAAAGCTAGTATAATAATTAATAAGATTCAGGTGAATCAAAAGACTAATGGCTGAGGAGTTATACAGTATAACAGGCGTAAATGCAGCACGGCTAAATGCAAAATGCTGGTAAATGGACAAAAATTGTAATACCGTGTGATTTTTGTGTATTTTCCATGTATATAAACACTCTTAAGAGAAACACGGATAATTACATTGCTCGTCTAAATGCAACCACATTCAAAGACATAAAAATCGAAAGTAGTTATACCCTAAAGGTGTGTGGCAGCATTACCCATCTTATGATTCACAGTTAACATTTGTAAGATATTTATAAGTTCACAACTGTCGGTAGAAAATATGTTCTTTAGAGTTTATAATTCACATGTATCTTTTGTGTAGCATGGTTATATACCATGAAAGATTTAGACTTAGGTATCTTCTTCCATATCAAGTTATAATAAAACATTGTATTTTCCTGGAATTAAATAAATAAACAAATTTTCTTATTATAAATAAATAATTCTTATTAAAACTATAAAAATATTAATAGACTTCACAGTGGTGACCCCGAGAAGAACAAACCAACATCCATGGCTACCAATCAAGAGGAACAACACGAAGAACAGGAGGAAACCTTAGCACACGGACCAAACTGCAAGATTACGGGAGTAGCAGTGCGAATACCACCCTTTTGGAAAAAGAACCCGGACTTATGGTTCCATCAGCTGGAGGCCCAATTTATAATAAGCGGCATCACGGCCGACAGCACCAAATATTATACCTTAGTGGCAAACTTGAATCCGGACATCCTCGCAGAAGAACGAGACGTCATCAGCAATCCGCCAGCAGTGGAGAGGTACGCAACATTAAAGCAACGTCTGTTGTCATCCTTTCGGGAATCCGAACAAAGACGACTTCAACAGCTTTTAGGCGACATCTCTATGGATGGAAGAAGACCAACACAGCTACTCAACCAATTAAGGGAACTTGCAGAAAACAGCATATCCTCCGAACTCTTTGGATGCAGCGACTGCCTTCGCAAATCCAAGCCATTTTAGCCAGCAATTCCAACCAGGATGTCAAAGCACTAGCAGAGATGGCTGACAAAATCGCAGAGGTTTCAAACAGCCCTGAAATAGCATCAGCTTCAACATCGACACCGATATCCGCAGTTGCAGAACTCAGGCAGCAGATATCCGTCCTGGAGAAACGGATAAACCAGCTGAAACTCCACAGCCGTCGCAGCCCCTCAAGACGACGCAGCCCTGGTCAGCTTAGAAGTAGAAGCAGGCAATCCCGGAACACAATGTGCTGGTATCACAAGAAGTTTGGCAAATCAGCCAAACGTTGCCAGCAGCCATGCAGTTACCAGGAAAACTAAGCGGTGGACAACAACCGGCGACTATCCAGTCCACAGCTCGCATAAGTCGCCTATATCTTACGGAGAAACACACAAAACAGAGATTTCTCATAGATACCGGAGCAGAAGTTTCGGTAATCCCACCAACACCAACAGAAAGACGAAAACAACCTACAACACGAATTCTCTACGCAGCCAATGGGACATCAATTCCAACATGGAGAGAAGCTTATACATCTCAACTTGGGCCTACGCAGAACATTCACTTGGCCATTTATCATCGCCCGAGTCAATGAACCAATAAATTGGTTCAGATTTCCTGGGACAATTCGATTTATTAGTCGATACAAAGCGCAATCGATTAATCGACAATACAACAAAATTGCATACAAATGGTGCAACTGTTACTTGTTCCAGTAGTGCTGGAAGCATAAGCACTATCGACCCAAACTCATCTCAATACGGCTTAGTAAAGGAGTATATAGATATCACAAGACCCTGTACTACCACAATCATCAAACACAAAGTGACGCATCACATTCAAACAAAGGGACCCCCTTTGTTTTCTAAGCCTAGGAGACTGTCGCCCGAGCAATTGAAAATTGCTAGGCAGGAGTTCCAGTATATGCTCAACCAAGGCATCTGCAGACCATCAAGTAGCAGTTGGTCGAGTCCTCTCCACATGGTCAAGAAGAAAAACGGGGACTGGCGACCGTGTGGAGACTACAGAAGGTTAAGTGCAGTCACGGTCCCTGACCGCTATCCGATTCCAGACATACAGGATTTCGCCCAGCAGCTAGAATGAAAAGAAGTTTTCAGCACCATAGATCTAACTCGTGCGTATCATCAGATCCCAGTGGAACCAAGCGACATTCCAAAAACAGCCATTACAACACCATTTGGACTCTTTGAGTTCACAAAGATGACCTTCGGTTTGTGCAACGCTGCGCAAACATTTCAAAGATTTGTCCATGAAATCACAAGAGGTTTAGATTTCTGTTTCCCGTACATTGATGATTTCCTCGTCGCTTCCAAATCAATTGCTGAACACCGGGAACATTTAAAAAAATTGTTTCAACGCTTTAGAGAATATGGTATCACCATTAGGTAATCCAAGTAAGAGCAACTTTGAGTCTTCATCAGTGAGTTTCCTGGGGTACCTAATATCAAAAGAGGGAACCAGGCCACTCCCTTCTAAGGTGGAAGCTATTAACGCTTTCAAGAGGCCAGCTACCATATGTGAGCTCCGCAGATTTCTGGGTATGGTCAACTTTTATAGACGATTTATACCCAAAGCTGCAGCAATCCAAGCACCACTTCACGCTTGTTGTACTAGCAACAAAAAAAAAACGATAGAACACCAATACAATGGACAACGGATCTCATTACCGCATTTGAACAGTGCAAAGAGGCACTAGCAAAGTCAACGTTACTTGCACATCCAGCAGCACAAGCACCATTGACACTAATGGTAGATGCATCAGATATGGCTATAGGCGCAGTTGTCCAACAACAGACATCAGCAGGATGGCAGCCTCTGGGATTCTTCTCTCAGAAACTATCACCAGCGCAAACCAAATACAGTACCTACGATAGAGAGCTCCTTAGTGCTTATGCAGCAGTAAAATACTTCCAACACCTACTTGAAGGACGACAGTTCGTTCTGTACACGGACCATAAACCGCTAATATTTGCCTTTCAGCAAAAACACGAGAAGTCTTCACCACAACAACTCAGGCACCTAAACTACATAGGACAGTTCACAACTGATATTCGTCACATTTCTGGGAAAAGTAATCTTGTAGCAGACACGCTCTCAAGAGTTACCACTATATCTCTACCATCACCCATTAGTTACGACGACTTAGCAAAGGAGGAACAAAATGATAAAGAACTACAAGACCTTCTCAAATCTACAACATCGCTGCAATTGAAGCAGTTAACACTACCGAATTACACCCAGCGAATATTTTGTGGCGTCTCCACAGGAAAGGTTCGCCCATACATACCAGCACCGCAACGTCAACAAGTTTTCAATACTATACACAACTTCTCACATCCTGGAGCAAAAAGGACAACAAAGTTACTAACAGAAAGATTCATCTGGCCAAGTATCAAAAAAGACAGCCGCAACTGGTCGAGAGCCTGTATCAGTTGTCAAAAAAGCAAGATACATCGGCACACGAAAACCCCAATCGCTGATTTTCCACTTACAGAAGGTCGATTTCAGAGCGTACATATGGACATCGTAGGACCCCTACCTTATTCTAATGGTTTCACCTACGTACTAACATGTATAGACCGCTTCACACGATGGCCGGAAGCAATCCCCATAAGTGACATCACCGCTGAAACAGTGGCAGAAGCCTTATTATCTGGCTGGATTTCCAGATTCGGTGTCCCTAAGGAAATCATTACCGATCAAGGACGTCAGTTTGAGTCAATTTTATTCAACGAATTGGCAAAACTCCTTGGCATTAACAGGAATCGGACAACGCCCTATCATCCTCAGGCTAATGGCATGATAGAACGTTTTCATAGAACGCTTAAAGCAGCCCTAAAATGTCACAACGCTCAACAGTGGACTGAGAAGCTCCCAATTGTTCTACTTGGACTACGATCCTGCATACACGAAGACATCAAAACAACCCCAGCAGAATTAGTATATGGTACAACGCTGAAGCTGCCGGGAGACCTCATAGCAACAACGAATAATATGGAAAATCCAGAGAAGTTTGCACAAACTCTTCGCAATTTCATGCAGAGCTTACCGCCAGTCCACCCACCAAGGCATGGTGCACCTAAAGTTTTTATTCATAAAAGCTTAGCAGACAGTACACACGTTTTTGTTCGCAACGATGCAGTAAAACGACCGTTACAACAGCCTTTCAACGGCCCTTTCTCAATTATATCAAGGACACCCAAACATTTTACACTGTTAATCAACGGAAAAAACAAAACCATATCAATAGACAGATTGAAACCAGCAATCTTATTAAATCAGGAACAACCAACTTTACCACCATCAGAATCTACAACATCTTCGGATGAACTAAAAACCAAATTAGGAAGGCGAGTCAAAATTCCAATAAAGTATCGCTGACACTAGAGGGGGAGTAATGTGGCAGCATTACCCATCTTATGATTCACAGTTAACATTTGTAAGATATTTATAAGTTCACAACTGTCAGTAGAAAATATGTTCTTTAGAGTTTATAATTCACATGTATCTTTCGTGTAGCATGGTTATATACCATGAAAGATTTAGACTTAAGTATCTTCTTCCATATCAAGTTATAATAAAACATTGTATTTTCCTGGAATTAAATAAATAAACAAATTTTCTTATTATAAATAAATAATTCTTATTAAAAGAATATAGGGTCAGAATTTCTCAAACGGATCACCTGAAATTGATGAAAATTCATTTTCTCTTGAAGTAGACTTTTTTCGATAGTGTTTACCATTCGTAAGGTAAATCCAAACCGAATTCGTTAAAAAAAATTTTTTGGTGGTTTTATTAACAACTAAAGATTTTCATCATTTTTTTTTTTTTTAATTAATTGCGGGTGATCCAATTTTTCGATTTTTTTTTTTGCGGCAATTGAATCATCATTTAACATAGATTTATCATGATTTTTTCCGATCCGAAAACTCGCATTTTTATAGAATATATTCATATTTGTTTATAACAAATTTATAAACAAATGTGTTCTCCACCGTATTTTGACTAGAAAAAAAAACCACATATACTTTCTTCAATTCTCTTTAATATTCCGTTGAAAAAAAAAATGGATCGCATTTTGGAAAAGGGTAATTCGGGGAAAATCATAGTCGCGCTCATTCTCGTGAAAACGCAGTTTTTGGCAGCTTTTAGTCGCTGTCGTTTCGGAACTGTAGTGTTCATAAGAGTTTTTAAAAATCGAAATGCCTCGAGCAAATTTATGTTGCAATCCTTTTAGAAAAAAAGGTCATAATTGTGTGTACAAAAATTTGAAATTAGTCTCAGATAATTGGAGTGAAGTGCACAAGAATTTGATTGGAAAATTTGTGTGCGATTCATGCAGGAGATTGATTCTCCAGTCCAATAATTCCAAGTCAATCGACGTTCGTTGTGATAATTCCGTGCCCCCCATTGATAATGAAAAAGAAAGTTACACAAGTACACAAGAACAATTTACAAACGAATTTTTGAGTGACGATGAGGTGGATTCTGATTTTAGAATAGGTGTTGAAGTGAAAAGTGTCAAATTATCTACTACTAAAAAAAGCACTGCCGATCATAACGATCCACAAAATCAAGTTTTTATTAATGATTTCAAAATTGCACTCTCCAAAGCCATTTCAAAATATGAGAAAATTATGTTGTTAACGACTTTGCCGAAGAATTGGAGTGTGCGAAAAATACAAAAAGAGTTTCAAGTATCTCGCCGAATTGTTTCAAATGCGAAAAAAATCAGACAAACTAGTGGTTATGGGGCGACTCCCAATAGAAAGTGTGGTCGGCCATTGTCTGATAGTATAATTGAAGAAGTGACCACTTTTTACACGTCAGATGAATGGAGCCGCCTTATGCCGGGCAGGAAAGATTACATAACGATTTTTAAAAACGGTGTTAGAGAGACGGTTCAGAAAAGACTATTATTGCTGAATATTAATGAATTGCACGCGAAGTTCATTGAGAATACCCCCGAAATCAAAATCAGTTTGTCCACGTTCACAAAACTCCGTCCTAGATTTTGTTTGCCCGTCGGGGCAAAAGGAACCCACAACGTTTGTGTCTGCCACATTCACCAAAATATGAGGCTTAAGTTTATTGGAATGAATGAGGAATTCAAAAAAATTGGAGTAAATTCTGAGCATTCTATTCGTGACATTTGCGAACTTATGGTTTGCAAATATTCAACAACAGCTTGTTTTCTTATGGAGTGTAAATATTGTCCTGATGTGAAACCAATACTGGACAAATTCGCTGGTTTATTCAGTGATCATATCATTGAAAATGTGACTTACAAATCCTGGAAAACCACAGACAGGTAATTGACATTGCCTTTCGGTATAAAAATTGTTCCTTTTTCTAGTAAAATTGTAAACTGTAAAAATGTTTTGTAAAAAAAAATATAACTTAATTTCCTTCCTGGAATAACAATTGCTTTCTCTTTTTTCCCAGAGGCGAGTTATCTACTTGTACACAATCAGTCGACAATTTCCTCAAAGATTTAAAAACAGAATTACAACTCTTTTTGCAACATGACCACACAGCAAAATCACAGACAGCTTTTTTCAGTCATGCGAAGAAAACTATCAAAAAGGGAGAGTTCGTCGTATGTCTCGATTTCGCAGAAAATTTTTCGTTTGTGATTCAAGATGCCGTTCAAGCCCACCATTGGTCCAATAAGCAAGTTACCCTTCACCCGTACGTGATTTATTATAAACACGGTGACGAAGTTAACCATCACAGTTTTGTAATTGTATCTGAATGCCACAAACATGATTCCGTAGCTGTAAATTTATTCAACAGAAAAATGATTCAATTTTTGATTGATATTCATGGAAAAAACAGTATTAAGAAGTTAATTTTTTTCTCTGACGGTGCAGCAGCACAGTATAAAAACAAATCAAATTTTATAAATATGACTTATCTCCAAAAAGAAATCGAGGCAGAAGTGCAGTGGCATTTTTTTGCCACAGCACACGGCAAAGGGGTATGTGACGGAATCGGTGGCACTGTCAAACGGAACGCTTATCGCGCAAGTTTACAGAGGCCGATTAATTCCCAAATTACGACACCCATTGATTTTTTTGACTGGGCCAAGGGTTTTTTCAAAAATATCTCTTTTGATTTTTGCACAACTACAGAACATGAAGCCGAACGGGAGAAATTGCAACCTCGTTTTTCGAAAGCCACTGCGATCAAATGTACTCGAAAATATCATTCTTTTCAACCAGCCGCCGAACCAAAGTACATTCTTTGTAAAAGAATTTCAACGATACAAAACACTGAAAAACACAAAATTGAAATTTAAATATGTTTGTATAAAAATTAGTCGTCGCTGAAAGTCCCTATTCACTGGGATTCGTTCAAAAATGAATAATTCTCGCAAAAAGTACCTGTTGTGTGAAAAATTGAAATAAGCTAAAGTCAAGAATATATGATACTTTTATACGCTTACAAATTCGATTATTTATTTACCCAAGAAATCCTTCTAACATAGCGACAAACATGTGCGCGGTGATGAATAAATACATACGCGCGAAAGAACGCCGTAACTTTGGCATCTCGCGCGACTATGATTTTCCCCGAATTACCCTTTTCCAAAATGCGATCCATTTTTTTTTTCAACGGAATATTAAAGAGAATTGAAGAAAGTATATGTGGTTTTTTTTTCTAGTCAAAATACGGTGGAGAACACATTTGTTTATAAATTTGTTATAAACAAATATGAATATATTCTATAAAAATGCGAGTTTTCGGATCGGAAAAAATCATGATAAATCTATGTTAAATGATGATTCAATTGCCGCAAAAAAAAAATCGAAAAATTGGATCACCCGCAATTAATTAAAAAAAAAAAAAATGATGAAAATCTTTAGTTGTTAATAAAACCACCAAAAAATTTTTTTTAACGAATTCGGTTTGGATTTACCTTACGAATGGTAAACACTATCGAAAAAAGTCTACTTCAAGAGAAAATGAATTTTCATCAATTTCAGGTGATCCGTTTGAGAAATTCTGACCCTATAACAATAAAAATATTAATAAACTTCACAGGTGTAAAAGCACGTTTAAAGTTTTAATAAATGTATGTACAACGCGGCTGTCATTCATTTCACAGAATAGTTTTTTTGCTCATTTTTTAATCGACTTCATTATTTTGACACTTTGGCGGCTCAATTTTTCAGAGGCGGGTTTTGTTGGCGGTTCTTTGTGCTTAGTAGTTTTTAAAGGAACCTCAAAATATACATATGATAGTATATACGTAAGCCTTTCAAATTTAATAATTATTAATATTAATTTTAGATTAAGATGAATAACTTTAACCATTCAGCAAAAGTTAGAGATGGAATTAAGGGAGGCAAAACACGAAAAGAACTCTCCAAAAAATTTCGGGTTAATTTATCTACAATTTCAAGGGAAGCGCAGAGTGAACAAAAATACAGAGATTTTTCTTATAAAAATGGCAACGTAAAATGTAAACGATTTAGAAAGGACTGGTATGATAATAATGCTGTTTTTGTATGGTTCAAAAAACAAATGAGATAAAAAATGCAATAATAAATGGATGGATAAATGATATGCGAAAAAAAAACAAAATGCACAAATGCTTAATATAGATTTTGAACCAAATGCTGGCCGGCTGCTGAAAACTAAAAGAAAATGTTGGCTTTTATTAATTGTGTGGTGAAAAAAAACGACGCAGATTTTGAGGATAGTACCGAGTGGACGAATTTAATTGTACCAGATATAATAAAAGATTTCACACCTTCTCAAATTTATAATGCAGACAAGACTGGCTTATATTATAAAGCCTTAGCTACTGGAACTTTTGCAGAACAAGACGATAAAGCGAGCGGTTGTGAGCTTCAAAAAGCTCGACTCACATTATTGTGCATATGCAATTGGAAAGGTTCAGATAAGCATATATATACCATAGCAAAATAAAAAAAAACTGGCGATTTGCGAGGAAAGGTCATACCAGTAACTTACTATAACCAAAAGAAAGCCTGGATACTTCCAAACAGACCTGTCATGCATAAATTACACTGCGTTACAAATGAAAAAAAAATTGAGTACCCTCTTAACTGCTAGCTGGAATAAATAGGTAATGAGTCATAGATTAAATGTTCCAAGCATATATGGTATCCATCACGTCTAGTTTTCGAGGTAGGTGGTCTAGTTACGAAGTACGGATTTTATTAGATTTCTTTTAAATAGTTCATTTGTTAGGGGTTTTGACCTCTAACTAAATGTTAACTCACGAACGATAGAACACCAATACAATGGACAACGGATCTCATTACCGCATTTGAACAGTGCAAAGAGGCACTAGCAAAGTCAACGTTACTTGCACATCCAGCAGCACAAGCACCATTGACACTAATGGTAGATGCATCAGATATGGCTATAGGCGCAGTTGTCCAACAACAGACATCAGCAGGATGGCAGCCTCTGGGATTCTTCTCTCAGAAACTATCACCAGCGCAAACCAAATACAGTACCTACGATAGAGAGCTCCTTAGTGCTTATGCAGCAGTAAAATACTTCCAACACCTACTTGAAGGACGACAGTTCGTTCTGTACACGGACCATAAACCGCTAATATTTGCCTTTCAGCAAAAACACGAGAAGTCTTCACCACAACAACTCAGGCACCTAAACTACATAGGACAGTTCACAACTGATATTCGTCACATTTCTGGGAAAAGTAATCTTGTAGCAGACACGCTCTCAAGAGTTACCACTATATCTCTACCATCACCCATTAGTTACGACGACTTAGCAAAGGAGGAACAAAATGATAAAGAACTACAAGACCTTCTCAAATCTACAACATCGCTGCAATTGAAGCAGTTAACACTACCGAATTACACCCAGCGAATATTTTGTGGCGTCTCCACAGGAAAGGTTCGCCCATACATACCAGCACCGCAACGTCAACAAGTTTTCAATACTATACACAACTTCTCACATCCTGGAGCAAAAAGGACAACAAAGTTACTAACAGAAAGATTCATCTGGCCAAGTATCAAAAAAGACAGCCGCAACTGGTCGAGAGCCTGTATCAGTTGTCAAAAAAGCAAGATACATCGGCACACGAAAACCCCAATCGCTGATTTTCCACTTACAGAAGGTCGATTTCAGAGCGTACATATGGACATCGTAGGACCCCTACCTTATTCTAATGGTTTCACCTACGTACTAACATGTATAGACCGCTTCACACGATGGCCGGAAGCAATCCCCATAAGTGACATCACCGCTGAAACAGTGGCAGAAGCCTTATTATCTGGCTGGATTTCCAGATTCGGTGTCCCTAAGGAAATCATTACCGATCAAGGACGTCAGTTTGAGTCAATTTTATTCAACGAATTGGCAAAACTCCTTGGCATTAACAGGAATCGGACAACGCCCTATCATCCTCAGGCTAATGGCATGATAGAACGTTTTCATAGAACGCTTAAAGCAGCCCTAAAATGTCACAACGCTCAACAGTGGACTGAGAAGCTCCCAATTGTTCTACTTGGACTACGATCCTGCATACACGAAGACATCAAAACAACCCCAGCAGAATTAGTATATGGTACAACGCTGAAGCTGCCGGGAGACCTCATAGCAACAACGAATAATATGGAAAATCCAGAGAAGTTTGCACAAACTCTTCGCAATTTCATGCAGAGCTTACCGCCAGTCCACCCACCAAGGCATGGTGCACCTAAAGTTTTTATTCATAAAAGCTTAGCAGACAGTACACACGTTTTTGTTCGCAACGATGCAGTAAAACGACCGTTACAACAGCCTTTCAACGGCCCTTTCTCAATTATATCAAGGACACCCAAACATTTTACACTGTTAATCAACGGAAAAAACAAAACCATATCAATAGACAGATTGAAACCAGCAATCTTATTAAATCAGGAACAACCAACTTTACCACCATCAGAATCTACAACATCTTCGGATGAACTAAAAACCAAATTAGGAAGGCGAGTCAAAATTCCAATAAAGTATCGCTGACACTAGAGGGGGAGTAATGTGGCAGCATTACCCATCTTATGATTCACAGTTAACATTTGTAAGATATTTATAAGTTCACAACTGTCAGTAGAAAATATGTTCTTTAGAGTTTATAATTCACATGTATCTTTCGTGTAGCATGGTTATATACCATGAAAGATTTAGACTTAAGTATCTTCTTCCATATCAAGTTATAATAAAACATTGTATTTTCCTGGAATTAAATAAATAAACAAATTTTCTTATTATAAATAAATAATTCTTATTAAAAGAATATAGGGTCAGAATTTCTCAAACGGATCACCTGAAATTGATGAAAATTCATTTTCTCTTGAAGTAGACTTTTTTCGATAGTGTTTACCATTCGTAAGGTAAATCCAAACCGAATTCGTTAAAAAAAATTTTTTGGTGGTTTTATTAACAACTAAAGATTTTCATCATTTTTTTTTTTTTTAATTAATTGCGGGTGATCCAATTTTTCGATTTTTTTTTTTGCGGCAATTGAATCATCATTTAACATAGATTTATCATGATTTTTTCCGATCCGAAAACTCGCATTTTTATAGAATATATTCATATTTGTTTATAACAAATTTATAAACAAATGTGTTCTCCACCGTATTTTGACTAGAAAAAAAAACCACATATACTTTCTTCAATTCTCTTTAATATTCCGTTGAAAAAAAAAATGGATCGCATTTTGGAAAAGGGTAATTCGGGGAAAATCATAGTCGCGCTCATTCTCGTGAAAACGCAGTTTTTGGCAGCTTTTAGTCGCTGTCGTTTCGGAACTGTAGTGTTCATAAGAGTTTTTAAAAATCGAAATGCCTCGAGCAAATTTATGTTGCAATCCTTTTAGAAAAAAAGGTCATAATTGTGTGTACAAAAATTTGAAATTAGTCTCAGATAATTGGAGTGAAGTGCACAAGAATTTGATTGGAAAATTTGTGTGCGATTCATGCAGGAGATTGATTCTCCAGTCCAATAATTCCAAGTCAATCGACGTTCGTTGTGATAATTCCGTGCCCCCCATTGATAATGAAAAAGAAAGTTACACAAGTACACAAGAACAATTTACAAACGAATTTTTGAGTGACGATGAGGTGGATTCTGATTTTAGAATAGGTGTTGAAGTGAAAAGTGTCAAATTATCTACTACTAAAAAAAGCACTGCCGATCATAACGATCCACAAAATCAAGTTTTTATTAATGATTTCAAAATTGCACTCTCCAAAGCCATTTCAAAATATGAGAAAATTATGTTGTTAACGACTTTGCCGAAGAATTGGAGTGTGCGAAAAATACAAAAAGAGTTTCAAGTATCTCGCCGAATTGTTTCAAATGCGAAAAAAATCAGACAAACTAGTGGTTATGGGGCGACTCCCAATAGAAAGTGTGGTCGGCCATTGTCTGATAGTATAATTGAAGAAGTGACCACTTTTTACACGTCAGATGAATGGAGCCGCCTTATGCCGGGCAGGAAAGATTACATAACGATTTTTAAAAACGGTGTTAGAGAGACGGTTCAGAAAAGACTATTATTGCTGAATATTAATGAATTGCACGCGAAGTTCATTGAGAATACCCCCGAAATCAAAATCAGTTTGTCCACGTTCACAAAACTCCGTCCTAGATTTTGTTTGCCCGTCGGGGCAAAAGGAACCCACAACGTTTGTGTCTGCCACATTCACCAAAATATGAGGCTTAAGTTTATTGGAATGAATGAGGAATTCAAAAAAATTGGAGTAAATTCTGAGCATTCTATTCGTGACATTTGCGAACTTATGGTTTGCAAATATTCAACAACAGCTTGTTTTCTTATGGAGTGTAAATATTGTCCTGATGTGAAACCAATACTGGACAAATTCGCTGGTTTATTCAGTGATCATATCATTGAAAATGTGACTTACAAATCCTGGAAAACCACAGACAGGTAATTGACATTGCCTTTCGGTATAAAAATTGTTCCTTTTTCTAGTAAAATTGTAAACTGTAAAAATGTTTTGTAAAAAAAAATATAACTTAATTTCCTTCCTGGAATAACAATTGCTTTCTCTTTTTTCCCAGAGGCGAGTTATCTACTTGTACACAATCAGTCGACAATTTCCTCAAAGATTTAAAAACAGAATTACAACTCTTTTTGCAACATGACCACACAGCAAAATCACAGACAGCTTTTTTCAGTCATGCGAAGAAAACTATCAAAAAGGGAGAGTTCGTCGTATGTCTCGATTTCGCAGAAAATTTTTCGTTTGTGATTCAAGATGCCGTTCAAGCCCACCATTGGTCCAATAAGCAAGTTACCCTTCACCCGTACGTGATTTATTATAAACACGGTGACGAAGTTAACCATCACAGTTTTGTAATTGTATCTGAATGCCACAAACATGATTCCGTAGCTGTAAATTTATTCAACAGAAAAATGATTCAATTTTTGATTGATATTCATGGAAAAAACAGTATTAAGAAGTTAATTTTTTTCTCTGACGGTGCAGCAGCACAGTATAAAAACAAATCAAATTTTATAAATATGACTTATCTCCAAAAAGAAATCGAGGCAGAAGTGCAGTGGCATTTTTTTGCCACAGCACACGGCAAAGGGGTATGTGACGGAATCGGTGGCACTGTCAAACGGAACGCTTATCGCGCAAGTTTACAGAGGCCGATTAATTCCCAAATTACGACACCCATTGATTTTTTTGACTGGGCCAAGGGTTTTTTCAAAAATATCTCTTTTGATTTTTGCACAACTACAGAACATGAAGCCGAACGGGAGAAATTGCAACCTCGTTTTTCGAAAGCCACTGCGATCAAATGTACTCGAAAATATCATTCTTTTCAACCAGCCGCCGAACCAAAGTACATTCTTTGTAAAAGAATTTCAACGATACAAAACACTGAAAAACACAAAATTGAAATTTAAATATGTTTGTATAAAAATTAGTCGTCGCTGAAAGTCCCTATTCACTGGGATTCGTTCAAAAATGAATAATTCTCGCAAAAAGTACCTGTTGTGTGAAAAATTGAAATAAGCTAAAGTCAAGAATATATGATACTTTTATACGCTTACAAATTCGATTATTTATTTACCCAAGAAATCCTTCTAACATAGCGACAAACATGTGCGCGGTGATGAATAAATACATACGCGCGAAAGAACGCCGTAACTTTGGCATCTCGCGCGACTATGATTTTCCCCGAATTACCCTTTTCCAAAATGCGATCCATTTTTTTTTTCAACGGAATATTAAAGAGAATTGAAGAAAGTATATGTGGTTTTTTTTTCTAGTCAAAATACGGTGGAGAACACATTTGTTTATAAATTTGTTATAAACAAATATGAATATATTCTATAAAAATGCGAGTTTTCGGATCGGAAAAAATCATGATAAATCTATGTTAAATGATGATTCAATTGCCGCAAAAAAAAAATCGAAAAATTGGATCACCCGCAATTAATTAAAAAAAAAAAAAATGATGAAAATCTTTAGTTGTTAATAAAACCACCAAAAAATTTTTTTTAACGAATTCGGTTTGGATTTACCTTACGAATGGTAAACACTATCGAAAAAAGTCTACTTCAAGAGAAAATGAATTTTCATCAATTTCAGGTGATCCGTTTGAGAAATTCTGACCCTATAACAATAAAAATATTAATAAACTTCACAGGTGTAAAAGCACGTTTAAAGTTTTAATAAATGTATGTACAACGCGGCTGTCATTCATTTCACAGAATAGTTTTTTTGCTCATTTTTTAATCGACTTCATTATTTTGACACTTTGGCGGCTCAATTTTTCAGAGGCGGGTTTTGTTGGCGGTTCTTTGTGCTTAGTAGTTTTTAAAGGAACCTCAAAATATACATATGATAGTATATACGTAAGCCTTTCAAATTTAATAATTATTAATATTAATTTTAGATTAAGATGAATAACTTTAACCATTCAGCAAAAGTTAGAGATGGAATTAAGGGAGGCAAAACACGAAAAGAACTCTCCAAAAAATTTCGGGTTAATTTATCTACAATTTCAAGGGAAGCGCAGAGTGAACAAAAATACAGAGATTTTTCTTATAAAAATGGCAACGTAAAATGTAAACGATTTAGAAAGGACTGGTATGATAATAATGCTGTTTTTGTATGGTTCAAAAAACAAATGAGATAAAAAATGCAATAATAAATGGATGGATAAATGATATGCGAAAAAAAAACAAAATGCACAAATGCTTAATATAGATTTTGAACCAA
This sequence comes from Thereva unica, assembly GCA_949987705.1. Lineage (NCBI taxonomy): Eukaryota > Metazoa > Arthropoda > Insecta > Diptera > Therevidae > Thereva > Thereva unica. The sequence goes on from OX465283.1 coordinate 113,788,659, forward strand.
ATGCTGGCCGGCTGCTGAAAACTAAAAGAAAATGTTGGCTTTTATTAATTGTGTGGTGAAAAAAAACGACGCAGATTTTGAGGATAGTACCGAGTGGACGAATTTAATTGTACCAGATATAATAAAAGATTTCACACCTTCTCAAATTTATAATGCAGACAAGACTGGCTTATATTATAAAGCCTTAGCTACTGGAACTTTTGCAGAACAAGACGATAAAGCGAGCGGTTGTGAGCTTCAAAAAGCTCGACTCACATTATTGTGCATATGCAATTGGAAAGGTTCAGATAAGCATATATATACCATAGCAAAATAAAAAAAAACTGGCGATTTGCGAGGAAAGGTCATACCAGTAACTTACTATAACCAAAAGAAAGCCTGGATACTTCCAAACAGACCTGTCATGCATAAATTACACTGCGTTACAAATGAAAAAAAAATTGAGTACCCTCTTAACTGCTAGCTGGAATAAATAGGTAATGAGTCATAGATTAAATGTTCCAAGCATATATGGTATCCATCACGTCTAGTTTTCGAGGTAGGTGGTCTAGTTACGAAGTACGGATTTTATTAGATTTCTTTTAAATAGTTCATTTGTTAGGGGTTTTGACCTCTAACTAAATGTTAACTCACGAAATTTTTTTTAAAAAAATAGTTTTTAGTGAGTAAAATATGTTAAAAAAAACTTTCGTCAAATTGGTTGTACGCTACCCCTAAAATAACCCCATAAAAACAGAAAATTCTGTTTTTCGCTAATATCTCCTAAACGGCAGGTCCTACCACAAAATATTATTTACAAAGTTTGTAGATCATGCGATTATCTACAAAAAATGGTATAATACATTTTCCCGTATGAATGACCGTTCATGAGATATCGCCGTTTTAAAGATTTGAGATACTCATGTCCCCCTAATTGGCAACTTGTATAGGTAATCAGATGTTCGCTATATCCTCTGTTGGACCACGTGGCTAATATTTTCAGGGGTGATTCCTGGTTAGTTTTGGAGAAAAAAATTGTTCTAGAGAAGGGGCTATCCCCACTATCCACTAAGATACAGGGTATTTACGAAAACAAAAAAAAATATTTTTTTAATATTTACTTAAACTTGAATAACTCCTAGACTAAGTATCGTAGAGCAACAGAAGCTTGAGTGACTCCGTTTAAAAGATATGCAATTAAAAACTGTGATCAAAATCGCAATATTTTTCGTTTTTTTTAGAAAAATTCCAATATTTTAGCATTTTGGTCATATTTTGAACATAAATATCGTGTAAACGGAGTCACCCAAGATTCTGTTCTTAATATCATATAAAAGAATGCACAATTACCTAAAAGACGAACCCAATTACGTTGCTCTGAATGATAGTTATTTTAATAGCTACCCTGTAGATTTAAAATTAATATTTTTTCCTTATTGGCAGAAACTAAACTGAAGAAGAAGTGGAAGTATTTAAGAGACCAGTTTGCTGTGGAGTATGGAAAAATTCCAGCATCACTCTCAGGAGATCCGGGAGGTACAAATGACAACACTAAATGGCCTTATTTTCAGTCTTTACTGTTTCTTAAAGACATTGTAAAGCCTAGGAAATCAACTAGCAATTTGAAAAACGCGTCCATTTCCAGAGATGTAATAGAGCTTGCATATGAGGATAATGATATTCAATCGACAGCGAGTACGAATTCTCAGGAATCTCCAAGAGCTTCGACACAGTCTCCCCCTTTGCTATTGGAACAGGAAGGCGACCTACCTATACCTGCAAACCCAACACCGCAATCTTTTTTGCAACCAAGTAGGAAGAGACGTACGCCAACAAATAGCTACAATGAGACCTTGCTAGATATAGAAAAACAGAAATTACAATTTCTGCAGGAACAATCGAAGCAGAGACGAGAAAGTAATGAAGAAGATGAACACCTTCTCTTTTTTAAAAGTTTCTTGCCACATGTTAGAAGAATACCACATGATCGATTATTATCATTTAGAAACCGTGTGCAAGAAACAGTGGAACAGTTTGCATATCCCTCATCATGGACATCTCCTTGCACTTCTGTAACTTTACAAGTGGACAGTCCTCAAAACAACTCTCCTCAGGAATATCCAAACTTGCAGAAAGATCCCCAAACTTCAGGGTACCAAGAAATGGATAGGGGACAGTCAAAGCAAATTCCGGATGAAGAATCTTATTCAGAATGCATATTAATGAATGTTGTAAACAATTAAAATAAAATTTTGTTTCATAGTTAGTTAGTTTTTGACTCAATTGTTTCAGGTTCAAGAAAATATTATTCGTAGTATGATAAGATTAAGGCGTCAGAAAAATGCAGGATCGTAGGGGAACAAATTTCCTTATACTCAGTGTGGATTATATCGACTGAAGATGGCTCTGCAAATGTAATCATCTCAAGCCACAATCTCATATAATAATAAATAGAACTTTACGTACAGGTAAGTTCGTTGGATCGGTATATTGTTATGCACAATAAAACAATAATTAACTTACTTGATAGTCAAAACAAGTCTCTCTTCTGGTAAAATAGGCTGGCGATGCCACTACCACTTCCACTTTATTTAGTATATAATTGAAAGTTTCTAACGTCATTCTGGTATATTGGAAAAATTTATCTTTGTCTTTCTTTAGCTGTATAAACAAATGATGATATTCGCCATGTAGTTTTCGATCCTTATTTATAGCATGGATACTTGTAATTTTATTTTTTAATACCTACATATTAAGGCCGAATTTTCAAAAAGAAATAATTCATCATCTGATGAGCTAGACATGGTGGCTGGTAATTTTGCCTGCTTTTACATGCGTTAGTTATGGCCATGAACCGGCGCAGGTCAGCGCCGATCAACGCAGGCATACGCGAGCAGGAAATCTGAAAACAGGTACCTGCTTTCTTTGTGTCTTCACCCTTAGACGTGCCGTAACTTGTACTACAGTAGTTTTGATATAATAAAGTATTTAAATGCGGTTAAAAGAGCTCAAGGAGGTTTTGGAAAAGTCAACGGCATCCACTAAAGCAAATCATGTGTCCAGCTTAACAGACCACGAGGATGAAAAACAATAGCCAATGAAGAACAATTAGTAAAAAACAACGAAAAAAAAAGTTCGCAAGAACAATAGCAACAAGGGAAGCATCATTCCAATACATAATATAATTTAGTATAAATTTGTTTGTAATAAAAATATTGTTTTTTAGAGTTAAGCATAGCGCCCAATGATACCGTCAACGGCTTCATCCAACGCCACCATCAGAAATGTACAAATACATTTCCTGTAATCTTGCACGACTTCGCTCAATAAGAACGCCAACGTCGTCGTGATGAAAAATAGAATCTTTCCTCATTTTGAAGTTGCTGTGACTGGACTACGTCCAATATTTCCCATGAGCTTTCCAACGAGAGAATTTGACAACTGAAAAACTTCACTTTTTTCAGTGAATGGTGGCAGTGGCAAAATTACGAAAAGTTAAGGATATTTGATTTAAAACGCGGATATTTAAATATTATATAGATGGACGAGAAATTAATAGACTCGTACTACACTAAAAACAAAGACATGGGAGGAGATTTCAAAAAAGCTAAATATGTCAGGTAAAATTACATACAAATGCATAAACAAATTTATTGTACATTCTTTGAATTTTTTTGTTCCGATTTCAGATGAAACAGCCAGGAAAAGATGGATTTCATTACGAGACCAATATTTCCGAGAGGTTAGGAGAAGGCAAGGAAGCTCGGAAGATAAAGTGAAGTTTAAACACTTCGACCGCTTGAATTTCCTTAGGGATTATTATGCACCTAGATCGTATGTATAATTCTTTTTATTATTTGTTTTACGTTAATAGTTTCTATTTATTTGCATTGCAGAATGCATTCTAGCTTCAAACCAACTGATAGTGCAGAAGAAATTTTTATCGAAGAATGCTATTCACCTGATATTCTAGAGGATGATATTGATACCATCGACAAAAGCTTTGATATATGTACTAGTAACAGCACATTGGAGAAAGAAATTCCGAAAGAAATGTCAGAAATGGATAAATTTTTGGCTTCCGTTACTAAAACTGTGGAGCAATCTGATTCGATATCCCATTTCTTTAAGTACGCGGAAAAATTAATGCGTGAAGCGAATATTGACTTCGACCGTAGGATACAAGTACAAAACGGAATAATGGAAGTTATTACTAAGGCAATGAATAAATAACTATATTCCTCTAAAATTGATAAATGTCAAAAATAGACAAATTTTTCCACATTTTCAAGTATGGGGAAAAATTAGTGTGTGAAGACAATCTTGGTTACAATGACCATAGGATGCAACTACAAAATGAAATAATGGAAGTAGTACCTTAACCAATGAATTAATGGAAATATGTTTTCAAAACCTTTATTATTTAAAAAAAAATTATTTTCGAATTACTCTTTTTTTATAAAATCTCTGAAATTGAAGTGAAAAAAGAAATTACTAAAGCTATGAATAGCTGAAGATATGTTATGAATATTTTTACGATTTTACGTTGCTTTCTAATAACTTTCTTTCTGTGGATCTCTGAAGAACGAAGAAGTATGGATATGATTTACTGAAATTGCAGATTTATTTTGTTGAAGACCCCAAAGAATGCACAAGTGCTGGGACAAGCTCAACAAACTAAACATTACTGGAAGAAATTATAAACTTTTAATTTTAACTGTTTTTATTGTTTTTATGTTATTAAAGTTATATTTATTTATTTTCAAATAAGTTTTTTGCCAGGATATCTCTTAAATTATAGCTTCGGCGGTTGGTCTGTTATATAGTGAACCCGTTTGAGTTGATTCTAATCGTGTAATGCCGGTTCTCCATCCGCCTTCGATAAATATCCCTGATTCCTCCCTATCTTGAAAATCTGCTGGGCAATAGTTTCCATTTTTGCTCACCATCATGTAATTATGGAGCACTGTAACTGCTTTGATAATGATATCTACATTTTCGGGAGCTGCGTAAATATCATTCAAAACGATTTGCCATCGTTTTGCCATGATTCCAAATGTATTTTCAATTGATATTCTGGCAGAAGATCCGTGGTTGAAATACATTTGTTTTGCGTCAAGGTTTTTCCCCGGGTATGGTCGCATAAGGCCGCGTGCACATTGAACGGCGTTGAGCGGAGAGCGTTGAGCGATGAGCGTTGAGCGATGAGCGTTAGGCGGAAATGTGTGCACATTGGTTTGCCGCAGTTTTCGGGTTATGTAGAGAGTAGTCTGTTACAAAATGTTGTCAAAGGCGGCAAGGCGAGTTCTTTTACTGGAAAATTCACATTTAAAAAGGCTTATGTTACGAAGGCAAAAAAAAAGGTTAGCCATAAGTAAAATAAATAAAAGCCGATTGACAATGGGAGAGTTTTATACATTGTATGCAGATCTCCGTCAAAATCCAAAGAAATTTGCTGATTTTTTACGAATGTCTATAGCAACTTTTGACTTTATTCTTTCTAAAGTGAAACATCGTTTGCAAACGAAAAAAACAAATTTTAAAGTGCCGATTCCTCCTGAAGAAAGACTTTATATAACACTTCGGTAAGTGATATTTCTTTCAAATTATCCCTTATTGCTTATAATTTTATACTGTTCATATCGTTAGCAAATAAGAAAATGAAATTCTGAAATTCTGGTTTGTATTTAACTTTATTTTATTCATCATAATTGAAAGTATAAACAGCATGAATATTCTCACTTGAGGTTTCATGATGTAACGGAACGGTGTTATCTGCCTCTTGAGACATTGCCTTCTTTTTCAAAGTCTCCAAAACAATATTTTGAATTTTTCCCCGCAATTCTAAATTTTCCAATGGGGTTAATTTCTCCATGTATGGAATTAAACTCATAAAAAAATGATAGTCTGGTTTGCTTGTTAATTCATTGTCCCTTTGTTGTTCCTTGCGACAAAGATCCAGCTTTTCTCGTTCCATTTCCAGGTACAGGATATCTAAGTCTTTATCAGACTTTCTTTTGGAACTTGCGGCTGCCCCGCTAGATGAAGATCGCTTTGTCAAGTGGGAAGAGCTACAGGGATTTGATTGGGATAGTGAAGGAGAAGGAACATGTGGATTTTCTGAAGAAAATAAACTTGTGAAGCTTTCTTCTGTAAAAACTTCATTATCTCCTTCTTCGGTTTCTTCTACCGCGCCGGTAGAAAGTGGCAAATTTCCTGACATTGTTCCCGGTTGTATCACATCTCTGACAAAACTCATACTATCCAAGAAAGGCCATTTAGATTTATAATTTATATTTGCTGCTCCCGATTTTGGCTTTGGAAATTTTTGTAGCTCTTGACGATATTTGTCTTTTAAATTCTTCCATTTTGTTTTAAGAATATTGCCTGGAATATAAATTGGAATAATTTTATTTATAACACGTTCTCTCCTTCAGATATTTGTCTGCCGGAAATTCATTTAGAAATCTATCGACAACATTTCGAATTGGAGCAAGTACAACCGCTAAAGTTATACACGAAACTTGCAACATTTTATGGGAAGAATTAGTTGAAGATTTTATGCCCATCCCAAGTCAAGAAAGACTGAAAAATATAGCACTCGACTACTACACACGATGGAAATTCCCAAATTGCATTGGTTCGATTGATGGGAAGCACTGCCAAGTAAAATGTCCTCCAAGAAGTGGCTCTAGTTTCTTTAATTATCTGAAATATTACTCCATTGTTTTACAAGCAGTGGCGGATGCTGACAAAAAATTTATTACTATTGAAGTAGGAGCTAGAGGAAAACAAAGCGACGGAGGGACATTCGCATCGTCAAATCTGTTTAAATTACTTGAAAGGCAACAGTTTAATTTGCCACCTAACCGCCTGTTACCTGGAACCAATATCGAAGCGCCACATGTTTTGATAGGGGATGAAGCATACCCTCTTAAACCATACCTGTTAAGACCATATCCTTCGAGAAACCTAAATAATATAAAAGAAAATTTTAATAACCGTTTATCAACGGCTAGAAAATGCATTGAGTGTGCATTTGGAATTTTACGAGCTAAATGGCGAATTTTGGGAAAAGATATTGAAGTTTGTCCAGAAAAGGCAATAGTTATAATAAAATGTGCCTGCTTATTGCATAACGTGGTAAGAGAAATGGATGGCGATAGTGATCTACAATATTCTCAACAAATAAAGCATTATTACTCCGCAAATTTAATTTCGACTGAAGAGGGTCAAGGACACGGCGGATTTTGTAACTCAGCAAGGGCTGCCGAAAATATTCGAAATCAATTTGCAAACTACTTTTTGCATTTTTGATCAGTTGTGAAAATTTAAATGGAGCTAATTTAATATATTTAAATACAAATAACAAACGCTACATATTGTCCAATTATTACCTGCGTAACCCATCTGGCTACCTATTTCCTCCCACAATTTATTTGTTAGTTCTTTTTTTTTGTAGTTCGGATGACGGTCATTCCATAAGCATTCCTTACATTGCACTTCTGCAATTAAAATTTCGCGTTCTGAAATGGATAATTTTATTTTTTCTGCCATATTTTAAGTCTGACCTTGCTTCAAGTAAATAAATTCACCAACTAAAGTCACCGCTGCCGCTCACAATCAAGATTGTTTGAGCGGCGAAAACACCGCTTAGCGCTAACGCTCAACGCTCGCCGCTCATCGCGGCGCAGTGTGAACACTTTTGATCATTTACGTATGTTGCGTGGTGTTTACGCGCCGCTCATCGCTCATCGCTCTCCGCTCACAGCTCATCGCTGTTCAATGTGCACGCGGCCTAAGTTTACTCTTCAGCGGAAATTCAGCGTCGCCAACCAGGTAGTACGGGAATGAAATATTACTGTTAGGTAATAAATTTTCTTTCGGAATTTGTAGAGTATTGTTTAATAATTGCTGACCCAAAATACTCTCTTTAAAAATGCCACCGTCACTCTGACTCCCATATGCTCCAATGTCAACATGAGTAAACCTGTTTTGGGAATCGCACGTAGCTAGTAAAACTATACTGAACCTTTCTGAAATTATATATGAATTTATAAGTATATCTATGTATAACGTTGAAAACGTCATTTATACTTTTGTAATTGAAAAATTGTGATCCACTTTTGCGTGGACATACTATATTTATACATACTATATTTGTTTGTTTTATGAGTAAAGAAATGTATATTAGCATCAATATAAAAAAAATAGCGTTTAGCAGGACCTATAGAATTTATCTGAAATATTCTTCCACTCTTCTTCGTTTGGAAACGATAAATACACTTTTGATAGCTCATCCCATAGAGCAATGCATGTTTCGTATACAATTCTTCGGAATGTATTCTCCCCAATTAAAAAATTTGTGCAATACATCAGCCTTGGACTACCATGAGTTAGGTAGGTACCTATAACATAATGCAGTATATTAAATCACAAACAACAGGAAATAAGTTTTGCTTTACTTATATAATTGTCACAAGCAATCTTAATTCTGGGGGTAGTGGTTCTCTAATTGAAAACTTTTCTATACGATTTCGTACTAACTTTAACAATTTGTAAAATAAGCTAACATCCATCCTAGTGTATTTGAAAAATTTTTCCGCATCTTCTTTTATTATTGGCCAAGTTGTTAAAAGAAGCCGTGAGTTGGCCTTTGCTGGTACATTTTGTGTACCCAATAACGCCTCTTATTTCATTTTTTCTCACGTTCTTCTCTTCTTTTTAAAACTAAAGCTAGACCAATTAATTGCTCGCTAGATAAAACACTGAAATCCATTTTATAAATGATTAAAAACTTTTCTCAAGTTGGCGTTGCAGAAATTCTACCGGCTGTGATGGATTCATTGGGCGAAAATGTCCGTCATGACGTTACTGGAAAATTTTGATGGTGATGTTGACGGTATCATTGGGCGCTATGCTTTAAACATAATATAATAGTCAGGATACACATAACAAGTTAGAATCATTAAGAAAAGAAGGAAATAATAAAAAGGCTGGTGAGTAAAAAAAAAATTTTTTTTTGGTTTGCGTGTCAAAGGAAGAAAATGTTTTGCGTGCGCCATCAAAGAATAAGGAATTGAATAGGAAACATTAGAAGCAATAACGAATGAATTTATTTTTCAATTTCGCTAGTTCGTTTTTTGGCCAGTACTAATGATAAGTTCCGTATATTTTGAATTCGTTGGACACAAGTAGATATGCCCAAGTATGCTAAAGCATAAATAGAACCTTTTTGATTGGAATGGAAATTTGTTATACTCACATTAATTATCACTAACCGTTATTGGTAGTCGTTATCCGTTACTTGGTAAAGCAATGTGGAAAGTTTCTCTTTGGTGTTGTTAAAATCCAAAATGTTTAAGATTTAACGTCTAACAATGGTCTTAAAAAACAAAAAAAAAAACTCAAGCTTGACCAACGTTGGAGACTTAAGTGCTACTGAGAATACCCCTCTTGGTGCATGCGGTTGTGAAAACGATGACAGCGTTAGTTCTTCAGAGCCTGGCTAACGCGAACGTTGTTTAAGATTTATAATCTCTTTGATAATAATGTTTAAAAATAATTATTTATAATAACCCAGTTTCTAATAATTATTGTTTTCAATAATTTATATCTTGAGCTGAGGTATAGAATATAAATATTTTATATAATACAAAACCCAAAATGTTCATAAATAAAGTAAATTGTGAAATTTTATTGTCATTGAATTGTGAAATTTGTTTGTGTTTTGTTGTGTGCAGCTCTATTGGCGGTGAACTTCACGAAATTCATCAGCTTAGCTTGTTAAAATCCAAAATGTTTAACGAAATAATGTGGAGACTAAATATTATGTTGGTAGTATGTAAATTTGTTTGTGTTTTGTTGTATTTAATTTGTTTCATGATTTTTGTTTTTTCCTCTTTATTTTGTAAACCAGTGAGAAGGCAACTTCCGTTTACTAGTGAAGAAGTAAGATGTTGGATTGAACATGGGCCATCCACATGTCAAAATTCGACTGGACCATTTTAAAGTGTCGGTATAAAAACGAATCAACATCGAGATATTTGTAACGGTCGGCATGCCCGAGGGATCAAATTTTCGTTCAGTACACCCCTCAATAAACTAAAGTAATAAGCCCTGTCCCAGAAGCCGCTCAGAAAAATTCGTTACTAATTGCCGCAATTTATTATTGCTAGGCAATGGACATAACCCCAACGAACTTTAAAGAATCCCTCGTTTACACCCTGTAATCCCATCTATTTCCCCTCATTGGGCTCTTCTTTAAATAATTCTTATCCACTGTTTTATTGCCCACGCAACACCTTTCCCCATGGACGCCTCGAACGGCGTCATGTCCCTTGACCAATGGGAGCACGGCATCTGGGCATTTTCCAGAAAAGACGCGCTTCACTTAGTTTATTTGGTATGTGTAGGATAGGGGAATGGAATGAGACCATTATCCACCTCTTCCATCCCAAACTAATTATTCCGCAATTCGTCTATGCTCGCGCCAACGCATTACCCAAAAAAGGCAAATTTCAAAAAAATCACGCAAAGGAAGCCATGACCTTTTCTTGGTGTGCGACCCTGCGGTCGGGGGGGGGGGAGGGAACAAAAAGCTTTGGACGAGATGGGTGGCATCTTGGCAGTCGGATCTAGACAGTGAATGGGAGCGGCAGAATAATAGAAGTGTCGTCGATAATTCTCGATCTTCGAGGCAGGAAACAAATTAAAATTTTTTTTTGTGCAAATCATCAAAGATTCAGTGACTACATAGTTAGTAAAGTCGGTTTTGTTCGATTCGATTCGATGACTTATTATTTCCCCCTTTAAATAAAACGCAGAAATGGGTTTTATAGCTAGAATTATAAATTAGTTGAGTGATTTTACGTGTCGTGCAACTGTGCGGTTATGGCTGCCGAACGAGGAAGGAGGGTGCCACATTTTCTACCAAGAAAAATGGTTCGCGGCCATCCTTATTAATTTGATTGAAAGAAAAGTGTCTAGATTCTCAGGCAGCGGGTGTGGTGCACCGGGTCGAGATTAATGTATGTATAGTTCAGAGTGCTTAATAAGAATACGCTTGATAGTCGAATAAAAATTATTGTGGCCTCGTTTGCATCCCGTATTAGTTTTTTTCTTTCCAAGGATTCGACCTATGATACCTTTGAGAGGTAACTCAGTGTCGCTAAACTTGCGGTACCACGATTTCCTTTTACTGCTCCCATAAGCATGGCAATTTTTTTCTTAATTAAAAACAGTGAAAGTTCCGCGTTCCGGGAAACTAACTTGGAGATACATGCGTGTACAAAAAGGAAACGGCACCTCTCAAGCTTTAACGCTACAGCAGGTGATTTAGTTAGGTAGGAGAAAATAATCTTCACCACAACAGGTAATTCGACCATATATGAACAAATAAAAATAAAAAGGTAATTCGTTTTTTTGGAATATGATTTTTTTTATAAAAAAGAAAAGAGAACCGTTTTAATAAAATCGTAGTTGAAAGAGTTTTGTGCACACAAACTGTTTACGGTATATCACATATTATATAAACACAACCAAAAACCTGCGATAAGTTTTTTTATAAAAAAAAGAAAAAAAAACCAAAAAAAAGGAGAGAACATAAAATTAACGACTTTTTATTAAAACAAAGAAACGCAACAAAATCAGTTTTAGGGAATGTCGTCGTTTAAAACTGGAATTATTAAATATGGATCAGATAAGAAAATTGATGTATACATAACTAGGGTTTATATTAAATGAAAAACCAATCAAGCCTATCCAAGAAAGTGTATGTACAGTACTTTTCAAAATTATTTGTGCAGAGTAAAATTTACAGAAAAGCGTCAGTAGAACCCTAATATCGGTACTTAAAACACAAGTTATTTGTTGAATTTTTTTTCTTTTGTTTTCTTGGAAGTATTTACAACAAATTAACATTAAAAACCAAATAACAATTTCACTTCCTCATTGAAAAAAAAAAAAAAAACGATAAAATTTAGATTATTTGTGCATAACAAAAATTGAAAAAAAGACATTATAAATTAAATTAAAATTATTATTTACATTGTTTTACTTTCTAAACACTTTGTAGTCTATTAATAGGTTGTATGACCACCCTTCGCCTCAATGACTTCTTGCAGCCGCCTTGGAACTGAGTCAATTAATTTTCGACAAGTTTCGACTTCAAATTGACTCCAAGCTTGGATGACCTATTTCCAGGTGTCGTCCTTGGTCCTAGTGAAATTTTGAGGTATTTTCGATTTTGTAATGTGCCATACATTTTCAATTACATTCAAATCAGGACTCTGTGGAGGCCAGTCTATGACTTCTTGTCCAACTCCGTTTAAGAAGTTCTTAATAAGCTTGCTTGTATGGATAGGGGCGTTATCCTGCTGGAGGATGAAATCTGGGCCTTTAGTTTATCCCCAGCAATGAAACCACACTTGTTCAAAACGTCCAAGTACACGTTAGATGTTACTTTCTCGGGAAGTAACATTAGAGGCCCGATACCATTGTAGGATATGCATCCCCAAACCATCACTTTTCCTCCGTTAGAATGACGTTTTTGTATTATTTGTTTTTTTGTTCCTGAATTTGAACGGTACTTTTTTTTCGCGTATGTACCATCCAAGGAGAATGCCGACTCGTCTGTCCACAAAATTTTTCTCCAATATTCAGCAGTTTTGTGTTGGAATTTTAAAGCAAATTCAAGCGTAAATAATATGAACTCAAAATTATTAAAATAGGATGAAGAAAAAGATTAGTGACTCATATTTCAGGGAATTATGTTGATGATCGCAAAATGTACCATTTAGCATATTCAGTAAACCGCCTCTCGTTCGGTCACGAAGGACAAGCAGCAGTGGTGGAAGTGGTTTGTAGTTGGTGGAACTAACTGTTTAAATTTCGTCTTCCACGATTCACACGCTTTAAGTGTTTAGAAGCTAAACATTAGGGTTTACAGTAATACCAACATAATACTGTTGAATTTTGTATATACATTTTGTGGACAAACGAGTCAGCATTTTCCTTGGATGGTACATAAGGGGAAAAAAGTGTCCCGTTCAATTTCAGGAAATAAAAATCAAATTATCAAAAAGCGACGTTCAATGAAATCGGACCTCTATTGATTCTTCCTGAGAAAGAAACATCCAATACGTACTTGGAGGTTATAAACGGTTTTTGTAAGAGGTTTTTTCACTGCTGGTAATAATCTAATAGGTCCAGGTGTCTTCCTTCATCAGAATAAAGCACCAATTCATACTAGCAGGCTCATTAAGACTTTCTTAAATGGAGTTAGACAAGAAATTATAGACTGGCCCCGCCGAGTTCTGACTTGAATGTTATTGAAAATCTATGGCACATCACGAAATATAAAATACTCTAAAATTTCAAGAGAACCAAATGCTGTTATCGAAGTTTGAAACCAAATCGACGTTGAAACATGCAGAAAATTAATTGACTCAGTTCCAGGACGACTGCAATTGGTCATTGAGGAGAGAGGGGGGTCGTACATCTCATTAAAAGATCACAAGGTATTTACAAAGTGAAACAATGTAAATAATAATTTTAATTTAATTTATAATGGTTTTTTCTTTAATTTTTGTTATGCACAAATAATTTTGAAACGGAAAAACGCTTGCACAAATAATTTTGAAATCTAAATTTTATCGTTTTTTTTTTTCAATGAAGAAGTGAAATTGTTATTTGGTTTTTAATGTTAATTTGTTGTAAATACTTCCAAGAATACAAAAGAAAAAAAATTCAACAAATAACTTGTGTTTTAAGTACCGATATTAGGGTTCTACTGACGCTTTTCTGTAAATTTTACTCTGCACAAATAATTTTGAAAAGTACTGTATGTATGTAGAAAAAACGAATTTATAAAAAAAAACCTTTGTAAACTAGTTTTAAATTGTTTTGTATCTCCCGAGCATTAAGAGATTAGTCATTCACGATGTAATAAACCCAACACAAATAAAATAGAAAATTTTATAAAATAATATTGAATTAAGTACGTTAAGTGTCAACTTTTAGAAGAGCGGTCTAAAAAAAGTAATCCCAGTTAACCAAATGGAGCTTGGTGTTTATCATATTCGGAAAGTCGTATGCAGCCCGGTTCAATCTATTAGTACTGTATTCTTTTTTATTTGCAAAAAAAAAATATATAAATATAATCTATGTTGTTTATTTAATCACTATATACATATAAAATATTAACAAAATTTGCTTAAAACTAGGTTATAAGCAAGAAAAAAAATATTCTTATTTCATAAATGTTGCGTGATTAAAGACCGCTCTATAGTTTCCTGTGTAAAACAAATGTTTTTTTTTTGTAAAATAACGGTTGCATAATATACATACAAAAACAATTGAACCAAAAAGCCATGTGCTAATTAGTAAAGAAATATTATAATTTTAAGTTTATTTAAACTTTGTTGTTTGTTAAGGTAAACTCAGAAGGTTTTTAGTTTCCTTTTTTTTTTCAATGCGCTATGTAATTTCAATTTATTTTTGAATTATATACCTACCAAACCTTATTTCTTGTGATGCTTTCTTATTATTCCTTGTTGCTTGTCGACTATTGCCATGATTATGTAGACTAAAGGAGGGGAAAAGGGAGGACATGGTGAGCGATGGGGAGGCTGAGTGTCTCGCCCAACAAGTAAGTACCAGTAGTGTTTAGATTTCTTTTTATTTCAGCATTTCTTCCTCGGCTTCATCCGCCCGCATGGCTACGGCAACTTAGTTACCCCCTTTTAATAAAAAAAATTAAAAAAAGTGAATGAAAGAGTGATTTGTATTTATACTGTAAATATATGAAAACTAGTACATTTTTACTTTAACTTCAAGTTTGTTAACTCATAGTTGATGAAAATGAAAATTTTGTACTGGCACTTTACGGTCACAGTTCTGGCATCTCTTAATGGCCATTTGACTAATTGACCATTAACACTAATTGAGCTTTTAAGCAAATAGTGACACACAGCGAGGCCAGTTAGTGAAAATCAGCTGGTGAATTGTCATATTTGGCTACAGCATGGAAAATAGGAAGGAAAGTTTACAATTACTTTTGTACTATTATTTAAAAAAGAGAAATATATTCTTAAAGAGGAAAATATATTTAATTAAAAGACTGTAGTAATCTTTGTGTGCACTTCTTCTGCCGAGTGACTTTTTAATTCGGTTGCTATTGCAGCATATATATATGTGCATTTCTGCGATTTCTTCGTAAATCATAGACATTTTCTTCCCACAATGCCAAGAGCATTGCTTCATCTTCCTCGTTCCAGTTACTGCGCTTTCTTTTGGACATGGTAACTATAAACTTTTAAAATTTTAATACACATTGGAAATCAAACCTCTTTTGACAATTCCGAACTGTCAGAATTGCTACGATATTTCATGTAATCTAGTACATTTTAAAACGTTTACATGCTAATGGTCAAAATAATATGGCCATTAAGCTTAATGGTTAATTAAGCATTAATGATCAAAATTTTGATTGTTAAGCTTAATGGTGATTTGACATACAGCCACTTAATGGCCATTTAGTGCTAATTGGCCATTAAGAGATGCTGTGTGTCGAAGGTATAATGGTCAAAATAATATGGCCATTAAGCTTAATGGTGAATTAAGCATTAATGATCAAAATTTTGATTGTTAAGCTTAATGGTGATTTGACATACAGCAACTTAATGGCCATTTAGTGCTAATTGGCCATTAAGAGATGCTGTGTGTCGAAGGTATAATGGTCAAAATAATATGGCCATTAAGCTTAATGGTTAATTAAGCATTAATGATCAAAATTTTGATTGTTAAGCTTAATGGTGATTTGACATACAGCAACTTAATGGCCATTTAGTGCTAATTGGCCATTAAGAGATGCTGTGTGTCGAAGGTATAATGGTCAAAATAATATGGCCATTAAGCTTAATGGTTAATTAAGCATTAATGATCAAAATTTTGATTGTTAAGCTTAATGGTGATTTGACATACAGCCACTTAATGGTTTACTGACAGTTTAACCGGAGATTGTGAAAACGGCCTTTATGCTGTTATGGCAGTTACTTTTTTTGGAGATGAATTTTAGACTTTTTAGCAACTTTAGACAGAGACAAAAATTCTTTAAGGAAATTCCGCGTGAGTGCGAAGTAGTAGCAATATGACAAAAATTGAAGCTAATCTGCACGAAAAAGTTCAACTAACTCGAAAAGTGCCAGAAAAAGTATGAACTTTTCATACTTTTTCGGGATCTCCATCTTAATTTTTGACATTTCAGACTTCACTAACATCTATCACTGCTGTTTGTACTTCGTGGTTAATTCAGTGAAATTAAAAAGGAAACTTTTAATATGTGTGATTATAATAATTTTATGTTATTGTTAGATTTAAAAAAGGAATTATTAAATATCAGTGCACATTTAGTATGTTTTGAAATGAGAAGATATAGAAAAAAAAATTCTGCAAAGTGGCTCCTACGACGTGAAAGCGAAGGGTTTGCGTATTAAATTATCAAGAGAATTATTGGATGAGGATACAAAATTATTCAAAACTGTATTAAGAATGACTCCAGTACAGTTTGAATATATTTTAAAACTGATTATTCCTCGCATTCAAAAGAAAGACACAACATTTAGAAATGCTATTACTCCTGCTGAACGATTACAAGTAACCCTGACTTATTTGGCAACGGGTAAATCCTATGTCAATAGAAGAACAAATTAATTTCATTAAAACCTTTGAACGGTTTCAGGCACCACTCAATCGTTTTTACAAGTCCAATTTCGAATCCAGCAGTCTACAATTTCAAAAGTTATAAGAGAAAGAGTCTCAGCACTCTTTGCAGTTTTGAAGGACATATATTTAAAGTTTCCGCAAAATGAAGGCGATTGGTTGAAAATTTCGCAGGAATTTTATGACCTATGGGGATTTCCGCATTGCATAGGTGCAATTGATGGTATAAATAAAAAAAAATCAAACTTGTACTAATTTTAATTATTTTTGAAGGGAAGCATTGTAAAATTAAACCAATGAAATCTTTTGGATCAAATTATTTTTGCTACAAGGGATTCCATTCGTTCATCTTAATGGCAATTGCTGATGCACGATATAGATTCAATCATGTAGATGTTAGAGTCAACGGCAGAATTGGGGATGCATGTTTGTGGCTAAATTCTGATTTAAAACATGCAATTGAAGCTGGAAATGTTAAGATACCTCCTCCAGCAAATCTTCCAAAAACATCAGTGAAAACTCCTTACACACTAATTTCGGATGACGCGTTTCCGTTGAAACATTACAATATGAAGCCATATTCACATACACCATTAACAGAAAATGAAATTAGATTTAATTACATGCTATCCAGAAACCGTAAAGTAGTTGAAAATACTTTTGGTATTCTCGCCAATCGATTCCAAGTTTTATTTACACCCATTTTCCGTGAACCGTACGAAGCAATGAAAATTGTGCTTGCAGCCGTTTGTCTCCATAACTTTCTACGAACAGAAAGCATCAAGACTCAGATTGATCAAGACATACTTGCAGAACAGGAGGTTGATTCAACAGTAGCCAGAAATTACGATGACTACATACTTCATAGGACCTCAGCTCAGGGAAGAAATAAAAGAAGCGCAATGGAGATCCGGGATTATTTCGAAACTTTCAAGAGCGAATTAAATTTAAATATGTAAATTTTAATTAAAAACAATAAAATGGAGGTTAATGAATTTATTTTATTTTTTATTTTTTCCATTGTTGCATAAATTTATTTTGTGTAGGATTTTTTTTTCAATTGTTACATGAAATACAGTGCAGTACGCAAAATCCGTATTCGTACACCCTCCTTCTAACGTGAAAAGTCATTTTCGATGTAAAAGTAATACCAAATTTGGTATTACTTTTGCAGCTAAAGGCGCTTTTCCCTTTAGAAGGAGGGTGTACGAATACGGATTTTGCGTACTGCATTTTATTTCTGATATCTTTTTAGTTGTTCTTCTAGTAATTCATATATGATATTTGATATTTGCATTTTTGCTTTTAGCTGTAAATCAGGGTCCAATTTGTCCATTTCCCGCTGTATGTACGATCTGAACAACTCTTCTGGATGAACCTGCTGTCTACTTAAAATTGAGTCTATCGTCTCTGATGATTGTAAACATTTTTCCAAGATCTTATTTGGCGCTAGCCCGCGACAAGGCCTCTTTTTTTGGGATGATCTGTTTTTAATTTCTTGGGTAGTGTAGAGCTGGGAGATGATGTTTGTGGCGACGGGATGCTGACACAGTCTGCCGGCTCATCCAAAAAAGGTGCACACTGTAAAGTAACATCTTCTAAAATTACTACTTTCGATGACGTTGCAGGCTCAGGTTCAGATTGATGTGGATTTTTTTTTTTTGCCGTACCTCGCCGTCTGTATCTTGCGTTACGCCCTAAAACATTAAAGGAAAATTTAGGAAGGAACTTTTGTACTATGTATTACATATCGCAAAACTTTTCTGTGTTAAATTATTTATTGACGGCAGCGGCTCAAATCGTGAATCTAAAAATGATAATTGCGACGCAAATTTCCATTTGGTATCATCCTCCACGGCTTCGACATTGTCAGTTCCAACCCCACTTTTTGTTTATAATTTGAATAATAAGTTCTTAAGTTGTTCCATTTCTTTAACATCTCCGCTGTATACAAATGATAAAATCGTTTATATAAAAACATTTACCGTAAAAACTCACCGTAGCACACATTTTCTGAAAAATGGCCATTAAAGCGTTTCAAAATTTCCATCCATTTGATATTTTTGGCACCTTTGTTTTTATATTTTATACTCGCTGGATTCCAGAGCTCTTCATTTTTATAAACTTCATTTACTAAAAAGTCAACATAACTTGGTTTCCAAATAAATTTTTCTTCTTTTATATAAGGTATTTTAAAAATTAAAAGTTGTGAAATTGAAACTGCACGAAAATACAAAGCCATCCACTTGCTCACACCATGACGTCCTTGTCTATTCATACTTAAAAAGTATACGATAAAAAAAGTAAGTGTCATAACAGCATTAGGGAACTTGAAGTTAAAGTAGAAATGTACTAGTTTTCATATATTTACAGTACATCAAATGTCAAAAGTGTTCCTTTTCATTAAAATACACTTGTAAAGTACAAAAATGTCAACGCCAATGTGAAACTTTCAGTTAAATTAGTTAACCAGAAGAAATTCGTCCGGTTAAATTAACTTCCAGTTGTAAATTAACTGACAGATTGACTCTAACTAGAGATTGTGAAACGGCATTTTTAACTAACTGTTGGTTATTGTTGCAGTTAAAGTTTAACCGGAGATTGTGAAAACGGCCCTAAGGCACTTATCACTGGTTATCCACGCGCGATTTTATGCACTTTAATGATTATTTAATACTTATACTTTACAATTTTAACAAATTTTTATTCCCGCCGACGTGCTGTTAGATTTGGGCATAACAAACATTTTGTTATCGGTAGTGAACTAAAATAGTTAACGCTTTGATTGCGGAGTACTTAGCGGACACGTTAGGTGTTATGTTCGCGATCTTAGATAAGGTGCCAGAACCCAATTATATTTCAGATGAAAGACCAGAAGCATTGATATATTCGTCTAGTTGTGATGTTTCATAATTTCCACCGCTGACACAAAGTATTAAGGAAGATTTTAAGAGATGCGACCCCAAAAAGTTATTGTTTTTGTTTCAAAAGTAAGTAAACTTAGTTTATTTCATATTTGATTAGATAATATTTCTTGTATTTATTCAAGCTCATATTTCTCACTTGCCGCAAAACAAGACAAACTAACTAAGAAATAAAAGATCGTCGTGAAATTATAAAGCAACGTAAGTATATTAGGAAGAAAGAAAGAACAGTGGTTTCGCGAAAGTTACAGAAGGTGTACAAAATTTATCAACCAGCAACATCACAGTTGAATTACAAGCTAATGAATAAGAAAAGGAATAAGAAATTCATCATGTCTTTATTGAATTTGCACGTATTTTTATGAAAAAGGAACCTAAACATGATACTAGAAATGAAAAGTAATTAGTCTTATTATTTTGACCAGAGATTAAAATTTTAATATTTTTAGTTTATCTGAATCTCCACATATAACTGAAGTAGCTTATTGGGAATTTGTATATGTTGAAAGTTTAGATGAAATACCGTCTGGAAATATAGTTGGTAATTATCTCCTATACTCCAAAGTAAACCGTTATTCTAAAAGTTAGTGAATGCTAGTAGCTATTGAATGATGTACCTTGCGATAAGCAATGGCATTTAGAACTTGCTTTGCAAGTGACCCAATTGCTTGGACAGATGAATGTAAATTCAAATGAAGTACACCCAACTCTCTTTTTACACGATTTATTATTACACGAATTCGATTTAACACGGTTTAAAAAAAAAATTCCTGTTCAAAAATGTGTTTTTTAAAAATTTTTTTGTCTGCATTTTTTGTCCGCAAGTAGTAGGCCTCGCAATAGAGAATATATTTCGGGGAATACCCCCTTATTATTATTTTATTGACTACGCAATATGAAAATGCAATTCGGGAAGTTTTCTTTTATTGCTGTGTAGTGGACTTTATGTTAGGCTTGCAAGTAGATACATTTAATAAAATTGGAAGCGTTTTGTTAAAAAAGTGTTTTGCAACGTTAGATAAAAGAAAGACATTAAACACGGAAAGAAGGTAAGCTGTTTGTAACGTAGTTATTCATATTTTTATAATATTATTAATTCTCTCAGAAAAATGTCGGAATCTGTAAAACAAAAACGGAAAGCGATATCTTTAGAAACGAAAATTAAAATTTTGGATCGCATTCGAAATGGGGAAGGTTCAACGTCTTTAGGCAGAATTTTCGGTTTCAATGAAGCAACAATCAGAACAATTAAGAAAAATGAAACTGCAATTAGGAAATCTGTAGTTTCTGGAAGAAAAGCGTCTGCTAAATTTTCATCTTACACTAGAGATAATATTAAAGAAAAAATGGAAAAAGCACCGATAATATGGATAGAGGAAAATATCCAAAAAAGAATCCCAGTAGACGGAAACACCATTAGGCAAAAAGCATTAAGAATTTACAAACATATAAAGGAACAAGAACCTTCTACATCGAACGAATCAACTCAAGAAAAGAGCTTTTTTGCAAGCTCAGGATGGCTAACGCGTTTCATCAAAAGGCATTCACTTCATAACATAAAAATGAAGGGTGAAACAGCGTCTGCAGATGAAAAGGCTGCTAAGGAATTTCCTCCGAAACTAAAAAAAATAATTTCTGATGGTGGATATGTTCCAGACCAGGTATTTAATGCGGACGAAACTGGTCTTTTTTGGAAGAAAATGCCGAACAGAACATATGTGGCCAAATCGCAAAAGAATGTTGGTGGTTTTAAAGCACAAAAAGATAGAGTTACATTTTTATTGTGCTCCAATGCTTCAGGAGACCGGATGCTGAAGCCCCTTCTAGTCAATCGCGCAGTCAAACCTCGAGCAATGAAAGGTGTCGATTTTGATAAATTACCGGTTTATTGGATGGCGAACAAAAAAGCTGATATTTCTACAGAATGGTTCAATAAATGTTTTGTCCCAGAAACTAGAAGATATATGAATGAAAAAGGCCTGGAATTCAAAGTTCTTCTGTTTATAGATAATGCACCTGGTCATCCAGAGTTGAAACATGATAATGTACAAGTTTTATTTCTGCCACCAAATACGACATCCCTTATTCAACCGCTGGACCAGGGAATTATCGGCACATTTAAAACTTACTACATCAAGCGAACATTCCAACATATTTTGGAAGCAATGGATAAAGATAAAACTCTTACGGTAATTTCTTCCTGGAAAAAGTTTTCTATCAAGGATTGCGTAACACATGCTGCTCTAGCAATAGCTCAATTACGACCATCAACGTTAAATGCATGTTGGAGAGCGATTTGGCCAGAATGTGTTAAAAGTAACAATTATGTGGCTCCAAACACGAATGAGTATCCCTCTATAATCACTATGGCATACAGCGTTGGTGGGGAGGGTTTTGATGACTTGAGTCCTGACGACATTGATGAACTCCTAGTTGATCAAGTTCTTAGCGACGATGAGATAATACAGGCTGCATTAGAGAATGCTGAATCTACTGAAAGGAGTGACTGTGATGATAATGAACCAGAGCAACTTACTACAAATGTACTTCATGAAGCACTTCAACTGGCAAGCAAATTAGGAAGCCTTCTAATTACAAATGATCCTAATGTCGAAAGATCTACACAGTTCAACCGTGATCTGACATTGTGTATGGCTCCTAATAAAGAATTACACAAAGAGATGTCAAAAGCTAAATCTAAACAGTTCATAACAGATTTTTTTGTTGCCAAATCAGCACGACACATCGAACCAGTAAGAGAAAAATCTACTACTGCTGAAGATATCCCGGACACCATTCACAATATTTCCAGTGATGATATGATGAATATTTCCAGTGATGATCAATCTACCATGCACAGACGAACGCGTCTTATGATTCAAAATCATGCTAGCGAATAAAGTTATTGTTTATTCCAGCTTGCGCCTTCGTTGGTTATAAATTCTATATTCTTTGATTTTTGTTGATTTTTAATTTATTTTATTTTTAGTTTAAGTTTAATTAAATTGAATGAACTAAATTTTATGTTTTATGAACGAATAAAATGTGTTTAAACTTTTAATATTACTACATATAGTTGTTTTTTTAACCTTTTATTTCTGTCATTTTAGCAGGTTTCAGGGATATGAAACCAACAACATATTATTCATACACCATTTTTTTACACGGTTTTTTTTACACGTTTTTTTCTGGAACGTATCTACCGTGTAAAAAGAGAGTTGGGTGTACTTATATATTTTAAAAAGGGTGCAAGTTGACGTAATTATATTCCTTTCCAGGGAAAATTTTATAATTTCTTAGCAGTTTTCAAATAAGTGCATTAGATATATCACAAAAGTCGAAGCTACAAGCGTGAAAAAAGCTAATCTAACAAGAACCTAACGGTTGCAGCAATAACACGAAGTGTTATTTATTAATGTGGTAATTCACACAAGCCATACTTATAGCTCGTAAGACCGGTTTTATAGAAGAGGGAGGGAAGGGAAAGGAAGAACTTAACGAAACATTTTTCACGCAAAATGAAACGCGTGAAAACTACCGCATGCATACTCTATTTCTTTTCACCTTTATCTTCTTCTTTTTGAGACCTACCTTTTGTCAATGAAATTTGTTGATTATTCGTTTTTTGATCATCAACCAGAGAACATACAGTGAGTGAATGATTAAAGTGTGTAAAAAAGGATTACGAAATTAAAATAAATAAATTATTGTGATTTTTAAAATAATAAATTAGACACTAGCGAATTATTGTTGAATTTATAAAGTGCACAATCTTAAAATTCAAAATTATTTATAAAAATATAAAGTGTAGCTTTTTTTAAAAATGGCTGATAACAATTGGTCAAAAGAAGAAACGAGACTTTTAATTTCACTATACAGACAAAGTGAATGTTTATATAACACACGCCACCACATTTATTTGAAAAAAAAAAAAAAATAAAAGGAATGAAGAACTTATTAAAATACAAATAGAGATGAAACTGTTGAAGCCGAACGTTACGATCCAATGCATCAAAAACAAAATAAGGACCATCACTAATCAAGTGTCAAAGGAGCGCCAGAAAATTAATAAATCTATGCGAAGCGGTGCAGGAACTGAAGACATTTATAAGCCAACACTTTGGTGTTTTAATGAATTGGAATTCCTATTCCATTTAAATGATGAAAAAATTGGAGAATCTAATATTGATGTTTTTAAAGTGAATTTTTCCTGAAATTTATATTTTGAGATATTCTAAACAATATGAAATTATCTTTGTAGGAGAATGAAGACGCTACAGGGGAAGAAGTTGAAGATGCAATAGAAGCAGAGGAAACCCAAATTTCTGTGAGTGATATTCTTTTATTTCTATTTATTTATTAATAGTTTAAATTTTTTGAAATGTTTTATGGAAAATAGTTTTTTCTATATTTTTTTAACATCATTTCTTTTCTATAATGTTTCAGAAAAAAATAAAGACAAATGCAGTAGTGACAGAATTAAAAGAAACCGCACAGAAATCATTAAATATGATTTCTCAATTTTGTCAAAATAAAGCGACAAAACCATGCAGACAAGCAGCATTTTGCGAACTTCTATGCCAAAAAATGGCGGTAATTAAAATGTCAGAAACGTTGGATTACTTGGAAGTTGACATATTAAACCTTGTCTATAAAGCAATAAAGGAAGAGTCGCAACAAATGCAATTATTGAGCCCACAACCATATTGCGATTGGAGGGATGTTCCATCCACATCATCCACGCCGATAAGTTTTACTCGTGGAATTCCATCATCTTCCAGGACATCTAGTTTAAGCAGTATCTACACTTCTTCACCGTTGGACTATGCCCAATTTGAAATGCCGCTACAAAATGCGAAGGAGAACATTATAATCCATAATGTTCAAGTTGTTAAAAAGCCAGATGGGGAAGGCATTCTTAATAAGACTTTAATTAAAGATGATAAAAAAATTGATATTTTAGCATTAGCCACACAAGATTTGTTTGAAAATGAATAAAATATTTTTTTAGAAACATAATATTTTTTATTATTGCTAATTTTTTTTAGTTGGTAAATGAGATACAAAAATAAAATTTAAATTTTTCCTTCATTTGCGAAATATTCAGCAAACCCTTCTCTGATTTGTTCGCTTGGCCTTCCACTCCGCAACTCGTCATTGTTTGTTGGTTCTTCTGTTGTTGAATGAGATACAAGAGAAGGTGTAGGGAAGCAATTCTCAGTATACCAACAGCTATTAATGATAAGAAAATTATGGAGTACGCAGCACGCCTGAATAATTTTCTTTGCCTTCTCCTCGGTGAGATTAATTCCTTTTTGCAATATGTGGAATCTATTGGATAAAATTCCAAAAGCTCTTTCTACATTTTGCCTGGCACGGCTTAATCTGTAGTTAAAAATAATTTTTTTCGGGTCCATTGTCGTTTGCGGACATGGGGTCATTAAATTGACCATCAAATGAAACGCGTTGTCGCCAACGACGACATAGGAAACGTTTCTATTATGTCCAATTATGCTTGGTGGAGGAAAATACCTTTCGCTGTTTTGCAGTACTTGCATTAAGTCTGATCTGCTTAGAACTTCTCCATCGCTAATCCTCCCTTACAGCCAATATCCACAAAAATAAATTTAGCGTTTGCATCGGCCATAGCTAAAAGTATTACACTCTTGAAGCCCTTATAATTGTAGAAAATTTGCGCGTTGTTCTTTTTTGGTTTGAATGCAACATGTTTTCCATCAAGCGCACCTAAGCATAGCGGGAATTGCCAACGATATTCAAAATCATTGGCAATTTCCATCCACTTTTCTTTTGTATCTGGAAACTTAAAAAAATATTGTTATTCATTTCAAAACTAATTAATAATGCTATAACTAAATACCTTCAAATATAGTTGTCTTCCATTTCGATAAATAGATTCGCAACATTGATTATCTATAAGTAGATACGTAACCTTGTTTGCGGGCTTTGGACATAGATGGCCTTACTTACACTGATTTCAAAAATCCATGTTAAAACTGAGACTCAAGAGCTTTCGAAATATATAAAAGCTGTCTATTTGTTTCGCTGCTTATGTACATTGAACTTTTGAATTCATGTATATAGCAATCGCATGAATTGGGATACTTGCGATTGCGCCTGCCGTTCTTTGAGACAAAATTTTCGGAATTTTTGTTGTTGTGTTGTTTAAAAACGATTTTTCAGGTTTAATTTTTTAGTCGCGGAAGATTTTTATTTTATTTTTTTTTTTTTATGAAATCATTTTTTTTGTCTGCAGGTGGATACGGTGCCGCAAATTTTAATTTCTGCTTTGTACAGAATATAAAATTTTTTCTATTTTCGACCAAAAGTTGAGCCTGAGAAAATTTCAGTAAAAAGTTTTAAATTACATATGGAAGAGGCTTTTATCATATCGAGCCCTTTCCGCCGTTTTATCGTAACCGACAAAAAGTAAATTTTACAGGAGAAGGTTTTTTTTACTTATTTTTGTATCTGTTATTTGTAATGGGCTGAAATTAGTTAGGCTAATTATTTTATTAGTTAGGCTAGTTTATTATCCGATTAATGGCAAAATTGGTGGTATGTTTCGAAGGTTAAATTTACGTCGTTTGCGGTAAAAAACGAATTTTCGAAAAAATGTCGCTTACGATAAAACGGCGGGAAGGGCTCGATATAGTATCCCAGGCAATGAAGTATTATGCCTCATCATTAAGATTTAATGTTTAATGATATGGGAAAAGTAAAATCTTTCTTTATGTAAAACCATTCCATGCCAAACTGTCGCACTTTACTCCAAAAGAATATTTTAAAATTTATAACGCACCAGGAATTGGAAGTGCTTTATAAATATAATAAGTCTTGTGCACTCTCTTCCCCACCACCTAAGAGGTCGAGTACAGGGCGCGTTTTTTTATATCGTGGTGTCCCCAGTAGGCATAATTCACGGCTTTCAATCAAAAAGATCCTTTCGCATTCAGGCATTGCTTTGGATTTATGACCTTGGCTATAATGATAGATCCACATAAATATATCATCCTGGAACTGTAAAACAATTGAATCCTTCTTTCCAAAATTTACAGACAGCATAACAGGGACAGGCTGAAGAGTACTATAAACCGGCTTTACTTAGTATTAACTAGTTTTGTTAATATTCATCCTCTCATCTTTACAATTTTTCCGCAACTGCTTGTACAGGGTCTGTCACGTATGCTAGGACTCCTAATAGTTTGGCGCTATAAAATTTGTAAATAGAGTATTACTAACACCCTATATGTAACAAATCAAAGGCTCCCAGCAGGAAAACTAGCGAGGGGTTACTCAGGTAACCCAAGAATTCATTAATGATTTGTGTAACCGCTTACATGGTATTGAAAAATTCTACTGCAAATTTAGTAAAATGGAGGTCTTTACATTGTAATGGCTAGGTAAGCGACTAGGTGATGACTTGTGAAATACTTCGTTGGAAATGTGATGTGCTTTTATTATTCTTTGTCTTGTCGAAGCCTCTCTTCTTGAGTTTATTCCGTCCTCCAAATTCGTTCGGTGTGGATCGTGCAGTGCAGTCAAAAAGATATCTTGCTAGTAAAATTCTCACCAAATGTAGCTGAAATGCAATGGTAATTTTGGATAGTAATGTTTTTAATGCTAAAAAGGGTAGCCAAAATTTTATTCTGCGTGCCATACATGGTAATCTATGTATTCACTTAATACACTTCACCTCTGAAATAAGTCCTCGTTTGTAATGCCTACAGTAAGTACTTACCGCCATAGGACATCCCTATATAAAAGTAAGCTATTATTTCATCACAAAAGAAAGGTAATGGGTCCATCTCATTATCACCTCGCTTACCTAGCCATTACATTTCCCTCTGGGTTGTAAAAACGGAGTTTTATCGGATCAGTTTTATCCCGTAAACTTCCGAAGTTATCGTCGAAGGCGAACTGACAATCAATAAATCTTGGTGCTTCCTGTGTAGATCAACAAATTACTTGCTAAACATTCTATCGCCACTATCTCAGTACCATCGAAATAAACCCTCTCCTGCCTGCACGGCAATCTTATTCCCTCAGCACCAAATTAGATAACTCGTCTCACTCCTTCCACCTGCAGCCCTCTTTTCGGGCACTCTACAAAATAGGAATTCGTTTCTAAAAATAACAACTGGATTCTGGAATAATCGGTTAGTATTTCCGAGCTCCAACATCCAAGAATTCAAACGCAGAATTCCTCGTCAATTCCACCTCCCAACGATCATAATGGTTAACCTATTCCACCCTTGTACTAATCTTACTGCAAGACAATGAACCATGATATGACAAACTAAATAATGGACTAGTTGTACAAGAATTATTTTGGGAAATTTGTTCAAAAATCGTACAACATTTTTCAAGTTTTTTCTTGATTTTGATTTGATTCAAGGGTGGTTCACCGCATTGAAAAAGAGGTTATAATAAATGTTCCAATTTATTTTTGATATTATTTCATCAAATATAAAATTTAAACACATAAAAATATTTGAATCATTTTTCAAATACAATCTGTATTGCATTGAAAATGACTTATTTCTTCTTAACAATACCAAGCAACCAACCTGCAATCCGGTAGCAGCAACAATTACCCAAAACGTAGAAAAAAGCTGCTGTATAAAGTTTATTTTTAAAATATTACTTCGCTTTAATTTTATCCCCTTAATGCTTGATAAAATTCGGCTAGATTAAATAAAAATCAACCACCTTCGCAAATAAATATAAAAAATAGTGCATTTAATTTGATTATTATAATTATCCTTAAAAAGGGGTATATTTTATATTTATAAGGGTGACAAACATATTTTATTGAAGTCCTAAAATTTCCTGCTGATTTTCATAATCAGCCACCAAAAAACATGAAGAGAAATGGCCTCGACTCCCAGATCCGGCGGCGCGGAAGTGAGTGCGGATTTGACACTTTGCGATTCTCAAATCCGCAGTCCCGGATTCAATTAAATCAAAAATTCGGAATGAAGACTCACGATAATGAAATACCTGATGTCGGATTATCTTAGGCGCATTTGTGGTTTCGAATCCGCAGAAAATTTGTTGCGGATCACACTTTTAAAGCGCGGAAAATATCAAAGAGAGATTCGCGGTTGTGGATTTGAGAATCGCAAAGGCTCAAATCCGCACTCACTTCCGCGCCGCCGGATCTGGGAATCGAGGCCATAGTTTCAAAACGGTGTTTCGACACCCCTCCCCCTCCCATTCCTTTGCGTTGCAAATGGACTTTTCGCTAACTAATGCAAATAAGTCTCATAAAATCAAAAAGTCCGAAAACTGAAAAATCATAAAGGCCCCCATACACGGTCCAATTGGTTGTACAACCAGATTTTCATCAAACCTATAAGCGCAATGTATTTTGATCGGCCGACCGGCCCACAATCGATAGTTTTGGTTGTACAACCGCACTTCGCTGTACAACCAATTGGACCGTGTATGGGGGCCTTAAGATTCGATATCTCAAATTTGTATACGGCACCGCGCCCCAGCCAAAATAAATTCAACTTCATTTTAATGTTCCAAGAAAATACCTTCTTATGTACACTTTATTTCATCATCGATAACCCTCAGCTTTTTTATTATGTATTATCGAAACTCCAAACCAAAACTTCCAAATCTTGCAAGTTTTAGCGAAAGCACAAACCGCAAAAAGAAAACAGACGCTAGCGCCGCCAAACACCAACACCCGCCATCCTCGAAGGTCCCATGATTACGCATCTACTTATAGATAATCAATGTTCGCAAACTTCTAATATAGCTGCGCCTAAATATGCCTGAGATAATTTTGTATGTTCATCTAACTCTTTAAAAGTTTCTCCTGTGGCTAGAAATCGTAAGGTAGCTGCTAACTTTTCCGGTGCTGATATACATTTCCTTAATTTAGTATCTCTCCTGGTAATATCATGCTCGATTAACGATAAAATTATACGAAAGCATGTTTCGTCCATTCGTAAATATGATTTATATTTGTCGCCATCGAAGGACAGCTTAAATTCATTCAATAATGCTTGGATGTTTCCGGAATCCGCCCTTGTTTCACGCCATTTTTTCACCCAACATCTTTTAATTTTATGTTTTTCATTTAGTTCTATAATTTCTATAGCAGCCATCATATTGGTTGCAGTGGAATGTAGCCACAGCGGAATTATACATTCTTCCATACTCATTTTATTGCACTAAAACATTTCTTGTTTTTGAAAAATAAAATTATTATATTTGTTTATATAAACATTTTTAAAACAATTTTATACTTACGATAACTTGTATTAATTCTCTTTATGATTTTTTTTTCTTTCAATATTTAAAAAATTACCGAACTCGTACCGGAAACAATTTTTGTAAATTACTAATTACTCGGAAACGAAATCTCAAATGCGAGAAGTAGCCCCCATATGCACAAATACATTTGAAATTTCTTGTAAACATTCACATTACTACACATAATATTTCATCTAATGTGATTTATGGCAGGTTAAAAAAAACGGTTTTTCCGGTTTCCACCTGCCATAGTTATGGCTAAATGCCCAATGAGAGAAGCTGTGGCTCTTTTGTTGTAAATTAACACATTTACTGGTAATGATTAAAGAATAGAAATTTTAGTGTTTTGTTGAAATTCTTTTATTTTAAATAATTATACTGTTATTTAATTTATATGAAATTTATGAACTACATTGAAAATAGTTGTATAATTAAAAAAATCAAAAAATTAAACAATACTTTTATTAGATTCAAATTAAAACGAAATGTAATAAGTAAATATAATTAAAGTGAAGAAATATAATAAAAATAAATAACTATAATTCAGACTCAAATAAATAAATATAATTGAAATAAATTAATAAAATTCAAATAAATAAACATAATTGAGATAAATAAATAATATAAAAATAAAAAATAATATAAAAATAAATAAATAATAAGGAATAAATAAAGAACGGAACCGCTTCAACGTCTCAACAGTTACATTATCTATGGCTCTTCCTTCAATCACATAATCTAAAATGAGAAAATTCAATATAAAATTCACAACATATAAAACATAAAAATATGAAAACAAATATTTAAAAAATAAAATACAGAGAAAATAAATATATAAAAAAATAAATACATATATATGAAAATAAATAACGATGTAAAAGAACAAAAATTAAACAAACTGACTTTCACAGCCTTGTATCGTAAACACATAAAACCTAACAATATAAAAAATAAATAAATAAACAACAAAAATTAAACAAAACGACTTTCACAGCCTTGTATAGTATCATTGAAAATTTAGAAGTTTTCGATTTTCTTTTTCCGCATCTTCATCCGCATCACGCAAATTTTTCGTTAATTTATTGAGCAAAATATTTGTTAGACATAAGCAAATCTTAACAAATAAATCTATGGAATTTACACCGCACTGGCATTCGAAATTTAAATCTATGTCGAAATTCTCTTCGGAGACACTTTGAAGCGTGAGACAACATAATAAACTTTTATGATTAGTTGCCTCATAAAATCCCGTTTTAAATTCTCCTCCTTAAGAATATGTTGCAGAATACTGCTCATATGGCATAATAAATACTTGAATTGTGGAGTAGGAATTGATAGGCCTCCACGTTGCAATGACTTGAAATACTCATCTTTGGAAACCGCTCCTTTCTCCTTTACTATTAAATTTTTACAAGTAAAACACGATAACCGCTTCCCGATAGCATTACATGCATAACCTGCTACATATAGATTGGAAGATTCGTCAATTCTTGCTTCTTGCAAGTAATCTGAATTTAACACCGAATCGAAAATGGAAATATCGACCGGTTCTTCTAACGAATTTTCACCCGTATTTTGAGATAATTTTGTTATGAACAAAAACATTATGGACGCGAATCTTCTTTTCAGATTCTAGAATTTTTGCGTACGAAACTCTATATGAGCAGCCCGATAATGAACGATACAAACCAAACCGGCGTTCTAAATCATCCGTTTGAAATTTACCCAGTAAAATATATTTGATATTTAAATCCGTAAGAGAATATTTTATTAAGTGTATTAAAGTTTTGGTAGTGACAGCAACGGCGTCGAATGTGTCCCTACTTAAAATTCCGTTGTTACCGTTTTCTGCCGAGCATCTCCAGACTTCAATCCACGATAATAAGAGTGAGAAATGCAAGCCTGTAATCTGAAAGGTTATAGAATGGTTTCGAACATTCATTTCGTTTGGTAGTCCCGAGAGTAAGACTTTTAACGTTTACTGTATCCCACCAATTTCTAATAATATCACAAAATTCCGCGGTTTGAAGCATATTCACTTTTGATTTTAACGCGACAATAGTGGTACGGTGAAAAATATTATCGACTAGTTTAACATTTTGCCGTTCCAAATTGTTCGGATAAATTGTTTTATAATTTAATTTACAGGCTTGCTTAACAAATAGTCCCGATTCTTCATTGTATAATTGTTCGATGTGGTCAAAAGACGCACTTTTAAC
The DNA here is from genome assembly GCA_949987705.1 of Thereva unica. Classification (NCBI taxonomy): domain Eukaryota; kingdom Metazoa; phylum Arthropoda; class Insecta; order Diptera; family Therevidae; genus Thereva; species Thereva unica. The sequence goes on from OX465283.1 coordinate 113,820,793, forward strand.
TTCACCCGTATTAAAGTCAGGATAATGGAAATTCCTGCCACGATTTTTTAAATTAATCCAATTGTTGCGCATGTTTTTAAATATGTGCCCAGTATCATATTGCAAATATATATTTTCACCGGAGAAATTCGGAAAATAATTTACACGATCTTCACAAAGTTTTTTAAACATCGCTTGATTAATACGATTATTATCCGTAATTACAACAAGAACGCGAAATCCTAATTGCTGCGCAAATTGTATAATATTGTTAGTTAATGAGTACGCCTCATCCCCATTTCAGCCGGTGACTGGGACAGGCCGAATGATATCTTTAAAAGAACCGAATAGCGATTTAATCAAAAAAGCCAGTACGGTCTTAGCTGCTTCAGTAGGGCTATTTTGCGCCATGCCTACTAAGTTATTAGATTTATATTCAATTCCACGTTTTCCCAAATAAATTTCATCTAATAACAGTGCGACGTACCTACTTTTCCCTATCGTTTAAATTTTCGCGAATGTGTTTAAAGTATCGCTCGTCGTTGCTGGGATTTTTAAAATTTGAGGACAGTTGGATTTTCGATGACAAGAATTGTAAATATCTTTTACAAGGATCATAAATTTTCGCAAAAGTTCATAAATCGCGGCAGATTGGCTGTATATGACAAAAGTCATTATTATGGAAGATGGGGTGTATCTGGGCTTTTTTGAAAGAAGAAGGTCAACCTGGTGCAAAGAATATCGATTTTGGATTCATTCTCAAAATCGTCGTCACATTCGTTCGCTTTCTTTAAAAACTGAGAAGCTTTTTGAAGATAATATTTCCGATCAGGAACAAAACTATTATTTTCGATACTAACATAACGCGATAGTAGGTTAACAATTTGCGACCAAAGACAAAGTTTTGAATTTGCCGGTCTTTCGCGGGAATCTCTAAACTTTGAACGAATATTTTAACTATTAAGTTTTGGCTCACAACGATTTGAACCGAAAACTGACAACCCGATTCCGGATTAGATTCTAATAAAAAGAAAGTTATTTGAGTCTCAGCTTGAAAAACGCGCCATTTATTTAAATTTAGTTTATTGGAGAAGTTTGTTTTGAAATTTTCAAATGAATCTATGGAATCTGCTATTAAAACTTGATCAGCCAAATCCTCATATCTGTTGATGAGTCGTTCTCTTCGTAAAGAGGGATCTACTCTTATTTTACTTTCAGGCACAGTGTGATATGCTGGTTGATTCGGAAATACTGAAGGAATGGCGGTTTTATTTATTCGTTTTAACTTATCACACTGTCTAAAATCATTTGCACGAAAGTGTAGTGCACATACCGCTGAATATCGCGTTGGTGCCCAATCCTTTCTATGAATGGCTTTTGTCCACATATCTTTTAGATTTTCATCTTTTGGAAAGTGAAAAGTGGAAACCGATTGTTCAGGATCCACGTAAAAAGGCAAAAGAAGAAACCATCAACAAAGTTCAACACAATAATAACACTCACCTGTTTGGCAGTAGTCCTGATGACCTCAATCCGCCACATCCAGAGGAGCACTCGGTTACAACCTAAAATTTACAATTCAAGCTAGACATTAATAATATATAAAGATAAAATATACAAATAAATGTAAACATCAACAAATTAGAAAACAAATACATAACCTCACATTTGACATAAACAACACTTAAATGTAAACATTAAAGAAAAAACATTAACGAAAACAGATATTCACATTACGATTAAATTTGCATAATTTCAACTTAGATTAAATTAGTTATTGATTTGTTAGATTAAATTAATAGTAGTACTTACCCTTATAAAATGCTTAGTCGTCTCCTCCATAGCACCACAACACAATAAACTTTTAAGATGTTTTTGACAGTTCTCGATCGTGAGCTTTACCAACTTGTTAAAGCTCTCGATCATAAATTCTCTTAAAAGCTGCAAAAAAGAGCGAATGGTGGAGGGATCGAATAAGAATTTTATAAGGGGAATTTTTTCGATGTAACGGAGAGCTTGCAAAAATCACGTAGGCATTTGATATATATTAGAAAAATACTTGGATAAAGCTCTCACGTTTTTTGATTTTGAGATAGAATACGCAAGCTTTCCACACGAGTTTTTTTGAGTTTGATTTAATATCTTTTTGATTTTAATTTTAAATATTTTGAATTGTAGTAAAAGGTGTAGTTCGAAATTTTCATAATAAGTTTATAATAAATGTAATATTCGGTAATTTGAGTTCTTTTTTATTGGATAAATCGCTTAGTATATCGGGTCTTAACCGGGTGTTTCAAAGCAGTTATATCTAAACGGATTTCTTAAGACAGAATTGTTTTACGCGAGCAACATAATTTGCTTGAACACCGATGAACCATTTTTTAAAGCGCTGTCATAATTCGACGAACAACCAGGCACACAGCAACGAGGAGGCATTATTTGAAATTTGCTTTAAATTTTATAATATAAAACTTCTAAATTTTCTTTGAAAACCATGCACAAAAAATATATTTCAAAATACTTATCTTAATTATTGAGCTGAGGCTCCTCTAACATGCAGCTTTTAATTCACCGTCAATACTCAATAAATGCTCTTCTTTTTCTTCTTCTTCTTCTATAACACACTAAAATTAATTTATTTTTATTTTCAAATAATTTATTACTCACAAAACGATGTAAAAAAACACAAATATTTTAATTCTTAATTGTTCTACCCTGGAACATAACCTGAAAACCTGAAAATTGATTAACACTTTTTTTTAAACTTTGCTTTATTTTTTATATAATAAAATTGTAAATTATAAGTATTAAATAGTGCACAAAATCGGGCGTGATTAGTTATTTAGTGATCTGAGGGAAGTATTTTAAGAGTGTTGATTGATAAGGTGACCATTATTGTTTACATTCGCGGTGGTTTTTTGAGTTAATTTAGCGAAAAAATGTTGAATTTGTGTCGTAATGAATTAAAAATGAATTTAAAGTGTTTTAAAATTATCATGGAATAGCCATTAAAATATAAGTACACAATTAAAAGTGAATTTCAAGTGATTTGAAATTATTATGGAATAGCTATTAAAAAAGTAAGTATACACAATATGAATAGCAATTACTTTTTGGCTTTCCCCTACACATTTTTCTGCACTTATGTATTTAAAAATTATTCTATGACACTCTTTAATCACTTTAATTTCATTTATAATTTCATAACTACACAAGTTGAACATTTTTTCTCTAAATTTAAAAAACACCGCGAAAGTTAAAACAAATAGCCACCTTATCATTTATCACTCTTAAAATGCACTTAATTATTCACTTTTTTAAAAATTTTTTGATTTAAACACTGAAGAACTAATCCACGCGCGATTTTACTAACTTTAATCTATATTTAACGCTTTTTACTTAAAATTTGAATAGATTTTTATCCGCAACGACACGTATGGAGTCAACATCGCTTAAAAAAAATTGGCCAGGCCAACATCGCCACAACCACCACGTCTTAAAATAGCGTTTGAGGCTGTACCTTGTGGCCCGGAAATTCGTAAGCGTACTCAGCCGCGTAAAATACCAACTTTTACCCACAGCGCTGCTCAAGCACCAAACAACAAACCACCTAAAAAACGAAGGATATCGCTGGATGAGTACAGGGCACGTCAACCTCCACCCAACGTCTTCGTAGAACCAGCGCTATGGCGAAAAATTGAAAACCTACCTCTACCGTGGGACAAAATTCAATCAGCCAAGCGATCTTATCGGCACAAAAGTAAGGAGGGAACATTAAGATTCACCTTCCTTAAAGATCGACGATGCCGCATCACACTACAATCACCAAAACAAGGTGAAACATTGGACAATATTCTAGAATCTAAAAGGGAAGAAAAAGGGAAGCTGAATAAATAAAACATATATCTATATAAGCATATAAAACTTTTTTTATTAACAAAAACAACACCCTTCTAACAAAAAACAATATCAAAAACCAAAACAATGGACAAATTGAAGCTATCACTTCAAGGCCCGGGAGGATGTTCAATCCCAAATTAAATATAAATATTAATATCATAAATAACGTATGGTTAATATACATACTTACCCTGAAAATTCTCAAGTTTGGCTAAAATAAAAAACATAAACAAATAAAAGAAATATAAATATTAAAATAATTTATCAAATAAAAAAAAACTTACCTCATTCATGCTATACACCAAATGTTACAACAAAAATACATAAATCAGCTGCTATGTATCAGAAAGCTGATATACATAACAAGAAGGGACACACACACAATAATTGAAGCCAATTCCAATTCCAATGCCCCCCCCACATTGCCTTCCAAAAAATTGCCATTGTCAGGAACGAAATAAATAGCGCAGGCAGTCGATCGAAAATTTGAGATCACTTTGATCTTGCATGACGAACCGAGTCTGAAGGAACGAAGCAAGCGATCTGACCCAATCAACCCGTGTTGAATGATGTAATGAAACTTCAACACCCGAAAGCTAGTTGTATCGAAACAGCTTTCCTAAGCAAGGTGTTGTGGACCAAAGATTCGCTAAATTCTCCCAAAAATACCAAACCAAAGATTCGCCAAATTCTCCCAAAAATAATTGGCGCTTTTCCCTAAATAATGGAATTGCGCGTTGTTCATTAACCATTTTCAAGGTCCAACAAGAAATACAAGTTTGATAAATTAAACCTCAAACAAAAATTCCAAAACTCATATTGCAATCCCAGTTGCAGTTATTACAACATGCACATTTTCCCTGCACGGGAACGACAGAGAGAAACAGAGAGTTGGTTTTTAATCGCGGATCGCGCAGGTTCGTTTTTCTTAAGTTCGGTTATATTATATGGGCGTCGGGTAGTCGGAACTCCTTTTGAGTTGTTGTTTTTGAAAAGGATAAAGAAATAAAGTTGATATTGTGGATTAGAGAAAAACGTAAAGAATGAAGAGAGAACATATTGTGGTTAAAGAAAATATTGTGGCTAAAGAAGAAAGATAAAGGAATAAAGTTAAATTGTGGTTAGAAATTGTGGTTTAAAAATATGAATAGAGTAATAAGTAAAGGATGAATAAAGAAAATATTGTGGTTAAAGAAGAAAGTTAAAGGAATAAAGTTAAATTGTGGTTAGGAATAGTGGCTAAGAAATATGATTAGAGTATAAAGTAAAGGATGAAAAAAAGAAAATAATGTGGTTAAAGAACGAAAGATAAAGTAATAAAGTTAAATTGTGGCTAGAAATTGTGGTACAGAAATAACATTAGAGGAATAAATAAAGGATAATTAAAAGGAAAGTGTGGTTATTAAGTATCGTAGTTGAAAATTAAAGGATTAAATAATGTAAGTAGTAGTTTAATGATAATTACTACCGAAGTGAAAAGAAGAGCATAAAATAAAAATAATACGCCATAAACCCCCCAAGGCAAGGGATACTAATATACGTATATCACCCACATATACACGATCATACATATATATATCAGTAACACAAAAATATATATATAATAAAGGCGAATCAACCCAAATTCCCAAATCTAAGTTGAACGTCGTATCGAGACTTCAACCCTCCTCCACTGGTCGTATCGAGACAGCATATAATACAAATTTCATATATTTAAAACTAGCATTGAGTTTCAGCTCTACCGATATTGGCGTAATTAGAGGCAACATTCAGTCTCGGCAGCTAGACGAACCTTCAACAGTAGCTCCGACAGCATCCAGTAGCTCCGGCAGCATCCAGTAGCTCCGCCAGCATCCAGTATCGGCAGCGAAGCGAACCTTCAACAGTAGATCCAGCAACTGCAATATTGCTGGAAATCAAGACTAACCAAGTTAACCACAATAAAGCAATTTAACTAAGAGTGAATGTTAATATTACTTGTAAGTGCAGTAATGACCTAATTTAATTAAGTGAATTATAAATGAACTTGAATTATTATTATTTTACCTGAACTAAACCTTATAAATGTGTTATTGAGCAATTTGACAATTGATATAGTGAATTTTATAGTTGAAATAGTTTCATGTAGAAATAAACTTGTAGTCATAGAAAGTGGACAAAATTATTTATATTAAAGTGACCCCGGCACACAGGTGATGTGTAATTTCCTACATATTTTTAATACAATAATCTTTTTAAGTTTAATTTATTTACAGCGAAAGATTGTAAAAATGCCTGGAGGTCCTTACGGGACCAGTTCCGTAGCAGTTTAAAGGAACGCAAGGGCTCTACCGGCCAAGCAGCTCCCGAATCTTGCAACAAGAAAAAATATAAATATTTTGAAAACCTGCTTTTCCTACAGGAATCGTTGCAACCCAGAAGGTATGTTAAATATCAGATCGTATATTACTCGTATTTATTAATATCACAATGGTTATAGAACAACCTGTAACTTCCAGGCCGCAGAACAGGAAGATATTAATGACATTAGCACAACAGACGAGGACAACACTCTCTTTTGGACACAAATAGACGGAGAAGATTTAACCGTAGAGTCTGAGCATGCTACTTCCAGCGAAGGAAGCAGACACTTTCTTTTTAATGCTCCTCGACAGCAAAGTTTCTCTTCTGTGTCCAAAACTTTAACTCCGATCCAGGCAAAAAAAACGAAAAATGGAAGAGAATACCGAGCAGGCGTTCGGATATTTTTTAAAAGATTTGCTCCAGCAGGTGTCGGAGAAATCGAAAGACGACATTGACGATGTAGATAATTTCTTTTTGGGATTATCTCACACCGTTAAAAGTCAGCAATTGACACCATTGCAGCTTATAAACGTCTGCAATGCAAAATAACCCTACTTATCTCGCAAGAGATCAATAAATGCAAAGTACAAAATCCTTGAAATAAAATTTTTAAACCCAATATTTTTTTTATTCAAGAAGTTAATGTTTATTTTATTTTAAACAGAATGTTATTTATTTTATGTTTAATATAATTTTATGAACTGTTAATTAATTAATTAATGTCTATTGATATAGATATTCACTCAATTTGTTCCTTATGTGGTATGCTTCCCTTGAAGAATTGTGGGCACAAGCCGCTGGAAGTCTTCTCATTGGTCCGTTTTCTTCTCTCCATTGCCCCAGAACAATTGATCCATCAACAATTGTATCAACATAATTGTCTGGACAATATGATGCGCATTTTTGGAGCATCAGAAAATTGTGCAGGACGAATGAAGCTTTTATTAGTACATCCACCGTATCTGGCAAGGCATGGATATCGTTCTTCAGCACTCTCCACCTTGCCGTCAGCACTCCAAAGGAATTCTCAATCGTAACCCTCGCATGAGATTCTTCTAGTATTAAAGTTTTGCTCTTGAGGTTGTAAATTGGAGCTGTGAGTTAGGTGGAAAATAATTTCTTCTTTGTCATTACATGCAAAACTTTATGGTCTTACTGGGGAACGGACGCATTAACCCTGCAAACAATTTCTCGGCTGCTCGTTTTCTCGAGCTATTTTCGAAAGACAACTTGTCGAGAATTATTCGAGAAACAATCGTTAAAATGATCCCTAAAGCTTTCACGCTCTTTTCATGGTTTTGTTTGCTTCTCCCTTCCAGAATTGCTTTGTTTTGCTATCGGGTGAGGAGTATATGAGTGTGTGTGCGTGAAGATGACTTGCCTGCGCAGGTGCGGTGGGAATTAGCTGGGCGTCCTTTTCAGTAGTTAAATCCTGGTTAAGGCGTGCGCATGCGTTTTTTAAATGTGAAAATTAGAGATAAATAAAGTGATTACATAAAATAGTGAAGTTAAGATAATTAACAACCGATAAATAAATATCGCGGTAAGTACATTTTTTAACTTTTTGTTTTTTTTTATAGTAGGGACTGTTAAGAAGATTTTAAGGGGTCGTAGAGCCTCCTACGATTTGTTTTGGGGCCGTGGGAGGGTTTTTTAGGTGCATTTTTTTAGTGCATTTTATGATGCACCTACGAATTGATGTACAGTAAAAATCGGATAAGTGCAAGTATGGTTAAGTACACGAATCGGTTAGATGCAAAATTTTAAAGATATTTGCATTTCAGATTTATTTTACACATACTTTTTTTCTGATAAGTGCAATTCTTTTTAGTGCACAAATCGTTTATTGTCACAAAATTTTTGTGCAGAAATTAACCCAATGACTTAGTATCTTAGTATATAGGAGCTTTCTGTTTTAAACAGGAATGCACTGTAACCAGCTTCACCTATCTCAAGATGTCACTTGGTAACTTGTCAAAATTGAAACCGTTGCCGCCGAGATTTTCTTCTCATACATATCTGGGTATAGTACATATTTCTGAAAATTTTAAAAGTAATTTCTCTGCTCTTTTCGTTTTAGTATCGTTATGACGAGAAATAGGAAGCTTGTTTCGCTTTCTGTGGAGCAAAAAATTCGAATTTTAGACAGTCTCAAAAGTGGGAGTCGCAGAAGCGATATTGCAAAATATTATGGTTGTAACCTATCCACAATTTCGCGGATTCTAAAAAAAGAAGAACACACTCGAAGCATTGTTCTTGAAAACAAAAATGTGAAAAGAAAGCGACAAAGGACTGCAAATCATCACATCCTGGATAAAGCAAAACAGTTCGCAATTTCCTTAAATATTGATCTCAATTCCAATCCTGAATGGTTAAACAGATGGAAATCGAGGAACAATATAAAACTAAGCAAAATTTCTGGAGAAATACAAAGTTCAGACAAGCCAGCAGCAGATAAATGGCTAAAAGATGTTTTACCTGGCATTCTAAGAAATTATCAAGATAAAGACGTTTTTAATGCAGACGAATCCAGTCTTTTTTATAAAGCACTTCCTAATAAAACATATGCTGCTAAAGGTGAAGAAGTAATAGGAGGGAAAAACAGCAAAATGCGTCTTACATTATTGTTTCTTTCAAATGCTGATGGATCTTATAAAAGGATTTTCATAATTGGTCGAGCTAAAAGACCTAGATGTTTTTTTTTTTTTTTTTTTTTATGTGGCAGTGCTAAGCTCAGGAGTCACCCTTTGTACTACTAGTCCGTCATGTCATTTGTCACGTCATGGTGCAATGTCTAGCAGTAAGCTTAGTACGGGGGGATGGGGAGGGGTATAGGTTAAGGATTAAAAGGTACGGGGGGTATTGAAGAAGGTGGTGATGAACCCTGCGTTTGAACTCTTGGATGTTGAAGGAGCTCGGAAATACTGACTGCGAGAGGTTATTCCACAGTCGAGTTGTTCTATTAACAAACGAATTCATATCTTGTTGAGTGCGTGAAAGGGGGAGTTGCAGGTGAAGGGAATGAGACGAGTGGGCTAATCTGGTGTTGCGGGTATAAGATTGCCGTGGAGGCAGGAGAGCGTTTAACTCGGAGGAACAGTCACTATGATAGTAGCGATAAAATTTTGTCAGTGCTGCTACATTCCTACGGTGGCTCAAGGGGTCGATGGTGGAGCAGGCGGTGTCGTCATCAATTAACTTGAGTGCCCTTTTTTGCACCTTATCTAACCATGCTAAGGTTGTTATTGGTGCGCCGCCCCAAATGAGGGAGTTGTATTCGAGAAGAGGCCGAATGTAGGATTTATAAATAACAGCACGGGCCGATGGCTGGAGGAGGAACCTGCACCTCTTAAGAAATCCCAAGCACTGGGATGCTTGTTTGGCGATTTGGAATATATGGTCATTCCATCGCAAGTCTTTGGCTAATGTCACGCCTAAGATATGTAGGGATGGGTCGGCCTTTACTTCCACGCCATCCACTGTCAAGGATGGTGATGTGTTGATCTTTTTCTTTGAAATAAGACAGTACTTGGTTTTGGAGGGGTTGAATTCGACACGATTCTTTTTTCCCCACTTTATAATAAGTTCAATGTCGTTATTAATAGAGTTGAACATTAGTTCGCGATCATCAAGACAGGATCTGGCATGAGTCTGTCTTGTATCGAAGCTGTACGAGTAACGTAGAGTACCGTCGTCAGCGAAGCTGAGAAGTGGGTTGCAGGGGACTGAAAGTAGGTCATTAATAAAGATGAGAAATAGGGCCGGTGATAAAATTGACCCCTGGGGGACTCCCGCAGAGATGGGATGAGATTCAGATTTGACGCCATCCAATACTACCTTAATTGAACGGCCGGAAAGGAAACTCTCAACCCACTTATACAGAAGCGAGTCAATTCCAATAGCTTTGAGTTTAGCTAACAAGGCTGAGTGCCATACTCTATCAAAAGCCTTGGAGATATCCAAAGCAACCAAACTGGATTCACCAGATCCATGCAAACTTCGGCTGAGGTGCTCTGTAAGGCAAACTAAAAGATCACCAGTGGATCTTTTTTGTCGGAAGCCGTATTGTTTGTCGTTGATAAGTTGGTTGGATTCTAGATATCCCATTAGCTTTTTGTTGATTATCGTCTCCATGGTTTTGGAGAGAATAGAAGTAATTGCTATTGGGCGGTAATTGGAGGGATCGCTGGAGTCACCTTTTTTCGGTATGGGCTGAACATGGGCAAGTTTCCAAGAGTCGGGATAAACTCCGGAGAAATATGACAGGGAAAATAATTTGCGCAGAGGTTTAGCCAAAGGTGAGGCGCATTGTTTTAAGACGATAGGGGGTATATTATCGGGTCCAGTGGATTTGTTGGCATCGAGCTCTTTGAGGCACCTGTACACCTCGCGAGTCCTGAAGAAAACCCTGTCCATTGAATGAGCGCTGTGCTCGAGGACCGGGGGTAGCGTATCATTTTGGGGTAGAGAAGAATTTGAAGCAAACATAGATGTTAATAAATTGGCCTTGGATTTGCTGTCTGCTATTACCTTCTCATTGTGAATGAAGGAAGGGGTTGAAGTTGTAGTGAAATTCTTCTTGATGGAACTTACCAAGGACCAGAAGTTTTTGCTACCGGAGGTTGCATTTAGGAGTTTACTTCTCAATTTGTTGTCAAATAAGGTTTTGACTTTCTTGATGGTGGCTTTACAAGAATTTCTTTGTTGTATGTACTCTAAACGGAGCGATTCACTCGGGGAGCTCTTGTAAGCTCGAAAGGCGGCTTCTTTAGTTTTGATTGCATTCATACACTCCCGATTAAACCATCTGTTAGGCCTAGGCTTCACAGATTTGGTAGAATGAACAAATGCATTCCTGCCTGTATGATCCTGGTGATACGGATAGCGGCAGAGTTGGCGTTTCTATTCCGGAAACACAGATTCCAGTCTGTAGACTGGAAAAAATAATAAGCCCCAGCCAATTGGCCTTCCCATAATGCCATACAGTTCTTCGAACTGGTTTGGGAGGGGTGGGAAATTCGAATGGGAAGTTAGCGCTGATTAGGCAGTGGTCTGAATTGCCGAGAGGTGAATCAACTTCGACGGAGTAACGCGCTGGATGAGAAGTAAGGAAAAGATCAAGGAGATATCTTCCTTGACCAGCAGCATCAGGGACTCTTGTGGGATGATCCACAATTTGATGCAAGTTATTGATGTCTGCAAAAAGCTCGACGTCCTTGCCAGAAATACTGGTGCCATTTGAGTAAGTCAGCCATTTAACGTTGTGAACATTGAAATCACCCACAACGATGATTTCACACTCAGGATTGGACGACAAAAATCCCGAGATTTGTTCGGAAATTTTATCAGAAGATAAGGTGGAGGCTTCGTTACTTATATTAGGGCTTCTGTATAGGAAGCAGAAGAATATGACGTGGCTTTGGAATATGATTTTAATCCAAAGATAATTAAAATATGAAGTCGTGCTTGAGTATATTTTATAATAAGCCACGTCGTCCCTAACATAAATGGCAATACCCCTATGGGGGGAGAGATTGTGCACTAAAGTGTACCCCGACACCTGGTAATAACCTAAGTCATTATCGGGTGATATTTGGGTTTCACTAAGTGCGAAGATTGGGGGTTTGTTATTGGATAAGTGGCACTCAACAAAAGAGAAATTCGCATGAAGTCCACGAATGTTACTAAAGTCAATACCAAAACTTGACTTGTAACGGGACTTCGGTTGCGCAGGCTCAATCGCCACGTTCTCGGGGATATTTCCCGGCATCACATTTGCCGCAACCATCAGAGTCAATAAAATTTGTCCTCGTCAAAGTGTTATGCCTTTTGAGACGGGGCAAATTTCATCGACCGACAGATTTTAGCCGCGGCACCTGCAGGACCGAGATGCGAGAGAGGGTAGGGAGCAAGGGTACTTACTTACGCCGTTCGTCGGTCCGGTCGTGTCTAGTGAAGGGTGATGGGCCTTCGCGTTAGACTGCGCTCGTAATTTTTTTTTATCACTGTTTTTTTATTGTAGAGTTTTTTTGTGCACTTTTTTATAGCTTTAATTTTTCACTCTCACTTTTTAAACAGTTTTGGTTTATTATCTTGGTTTTTTGTGTCGGCGCGTTTTTTACGGACCGGAACAGCACACGTCCGTTCTCCTTGCTGTCCAAACCCAAACTCGAACTCGAAGGCATGGATGACAAGTGCTTTGTGGACGGTGATTCTGAAAAATTTTAACGATGAAATGGTAAAAAATAACCGAAGGGTGGTCCTTTTTGTCGACAATGCTGCTTGCCATAAATTAGGACCTGGGGTTTCTTTGAGTAATGTGAATAGAATTTTTTTGCCAGCCAGACCATCGCTTTTCGAGAGAACATCAAGCTCCGAGAAAGTAGAAAAGAAAGTGTGCAAAGTTATTTAGTTAATTGTCTTTTTACTATTCCATGAATTCTTAAAAAGCTCTAAAAGTGTTCTTTTATCCTTATTTTGATTAAAATTGGGCACTGTGATAATTTTACCGTGTAACTCTTCAAATCCACGAGGGATATCATAACCCCTAAAGTGAGCGAAGCGCATGCTTCTCATCAAGTCCCGGGTGTCGTCCATGGAAAGTCACCCGGAGACGCAACAATGGAATCCAACAAACGCACCAAGCTCTTTAAAAGGCATCCTGAGCATTTCAAAAACGCTAATAACACTATCTTTACAGAAAATGTAGATTCCCACGTGGTCGAAACTATAACGGTTTCCACCCCTGAAATGGCATCCAATCCTTCCCAACCGGTCAGCGCTAGCAGCGAAACTGTACATTTGAAAGGAGCTTCTGAAAACATACAACCATATGAAATTAGGGACCCTACAGCTAAAAGGACGCGTTCACCTAAATCTGATGGAGAAGATGACACTCCCCAGCTTAGTAAATCAACCACAAAGAATGGCTGGACACTGGTTAAAAAACCTCGTAAAAATCCACCAGGTACCATCAACAACTCTAACCTTATTGTTATTAATAAATCTAATAAAACTAACCCTCTAGTTTATAACAACTGAGGAGCGTCGGAACAAAAACCGATATGTCTTAATTAAGACATTATTTTTTTTTTAATTTTTTTCTGTTACAAAATGTTTAATTATACACCTTTCAGGAAAGAAATCAATTAAAAAACAGTTACATCCATCTTAAAAAAAATATCAAAATACTGTGGTCAAATCAAAACCCGACAAATAAATTTTTAAATTCAACAGGTTCTTGTTGTTGGATTAAAAACCAATAATTCTTATTAAGTTTTACACAATTCAACAATGGTCGGTTCAAATTCCGATTAGGTACACGTTTACAAAAAAGCTTAAGCGATTTTTCTATTCTTTTATTAAATCGATTCCCAAAAAATATCTGAACGCTCTTCGTAAATACTTCGCCTTACCCTCACGTGATTGGCTGGGTGTCGTTTATGTCAACTCGCTATCAAGTTTCTTCCCGTTTTGTGTTCTCCTTAGTCTTTGGTTCTCCTTTCCGTTACTACTGCTTTTACTGTGTGCCTTAGATTTTTCGATAAATAATTGTTGGAAATGATTGGTTCTCCGTCTATTTTAGAGGATTGTGTTATAGGACAAGACATTAATCAAGAAAGTACAGTAAATGACATTAATTAAGGGGCGCAAAAACCACCAAAACGGAAACGCAAAACTCAAGTTGAACGAGAAAATAAGTAAGTTGGTATGGTGATTATACTTACGTAGTTGTGTTTTTGTTATTGTTTATCTCAGTGGTTTTAGTATTTTACTACATAAGTATATACTTACCATTACCTATTCTTTACAGGTATCGTAATCGTAATCCTGACCCGTTATTATTACATTTTGAAAGACCATGTACGCATAAATCAAGTAAGCTGCAATGCAATAAAATTTCAAAGAAACAAATTCTCATGAATAGAAAACAATTTTTTAAACATCACTCTAAAGTGATGCAAGATATTTATTTGACGAGACTTATTGCACCTTATCCTCCAATAAACAAAAAAAACGTCAATTCAGTACTACATATTATTTAAAAGATCAGAAGAAACCTAGACCAGTATGTCAGAAACTATTTCTAAAGGTATTTTCATTAAAAAAAGACAGAGTGAACACTGTTGCAAAAAAAATATTTGGGGGTTCAATTCCAAGAGAGAACAGAGGGGGCGACAGGAAATCAGCCAAATCACTTGAGAAAGTAGAAGCCCTCAAACAATTTATACGTAAATTGCCAGCGACTGAGAGTCATTATAGCAGAAATAAATCTAAGCGCATTTATTTATCTTGTGAATTGAATCAGTCTAAACTGAGAAAAATGTATAATGAGTCTGTGTCGTCTGAATTGAAAATAAAAAAAACCATGTTTCAAAAGGTATTTACACAATGTTTTAACATAGAGCGAGTTTACACGGGTGCATCAAATAATTAAATTAAATTTGATGCAGCGGTGTCCCTGACAATTAAAATAATCCGCTGCATTAATTTAGTTCACAGAACTTATTTGATGCACTGCCGTGTAAACAGTTGAGTGCATTAAATTGACATTTCAAGAAGAGCATATATTTTCACTAAAAGTGTTTTTAAAATTAAAAATGGAAATGAAATTACAAATGGAATCGCGGACGAGGCGCGGTTCTAATTGGACAAATCTAGAAACAAAATTATTTATAGATATCTGCAAAGAAATAAATATTTGCACAATCATGGACACAAAATCGGTGCATCCCCGCATTAAAAAAATTTGGTTCAATATTTAATCACCGAACTAAAAGTGACAGCTAATCACATACCGTGTAAACGACACGGCTTAATGCAGTGTGCATCAAATTAATTATTTGATGCACCCGTGTAAACTCGCTCATAGGCTTTAAATCACCTTCAAGTGATGCATGTGGGACATGCATTCTAATAAGTAACCAAATAAAAAAAGAAACGAACCAAGAGAAAAAGAAAATACTGATGGTGCAAAAAAGAATTCACACATTACGTGGCAAAGCATTTTATAACTTATGCAAAAAACATGTTAATGATCCCGCTTCAGTGTGTTTTTGTTTTGACTTACAACAAGTTCAGCCCCTCCCTAAAACTCCTATACAAGATGCATTTTACTTGAGGCAGATCTCATATTATAATCTATGTATGGTGGGAATGGATTCTAAATGCCCCAAATTTTATCAATGGACAGAAATACAAGGTGGTAAGGGTTCTACGGAAGTGGGTTCAGCCCTTTTACACTACTTGGATTCTCTAGACTTGGAAGGAAAACAAGTATTGAGGTTGTTTTGTGATGGATGTGGGGGGCAAAACAAAAACTCCCACATCATCCAGGCTTTAATGTTTTGGCTAGTGAACGAGGCTCCTAAATATATAGAGGAAATTAATATAACATACCCAGTAAGAGGGCATAGTTTTTTACCTGCTGACAGGGTATTCGGCAGAGTCGAAAAACAGATAAAAACTATACCTGTCATTACAAAGAAAGAAGACTACGTGGAAATTTATAAAAACCATGGAACAGTATTGATACTAGGACTGCATTGGGAGCGACTGGATATTAAGAGTTTAGAAAAATTCTACAAGAAAATTGACAGAATAAGAGATTTGAAAAGAATTAAGGTGAAAAAGTATGAAGTACGACAGGGCAGGAATAGGAAGAAAAAAAATATTTATCAGCTAGAGACTTACCAGAACTTCATAAATGAAAGTGAGAAAGAAAGGAAACCATTTTGTATCCTGAAACGTGGAAAAAGTCATCCCCGAACTATGCAAATAGTGACAGAAAAACCAAAACTATCGTTAAAAAAGAAACAAGATGTGAGAAAGTTACTATCAAAATAGTTTGGAGATGGCTGGGAGAACAACAGAGAACTACTATGGTATAAACAAGTCCTAAACGATGAAAATATTGATGAAGATGAGGAGGATAGTGATGACGAAATCCCAGTTTGTGAAGATGAGCATTGCGATTGCCTAGAACCCGAAATTTTGTATGCCATTTAATTTTAAGTTTTTTAATTATTCAGATTTTGCATTGAAATAAAAAGTACAATATTCATCTAAAAGCAATTTTATTTACCAATTTACTTACTGTACAAAATAAATCAATATAATTCGCACATGAAACCAAATACTGTCATAACTCAAAATTGTAAGTTGCGAGTTAACGTCATTTGAGAGTTTAGAAAATTAGCATGTAAATACATACTTAATTTAAGAAATAAGATACATAACTATAATTTGGTTTTACCAAAATCCGATAAATCCGTTTTGATCATATCAGAAACCGACATATCCATTTTGGTTTCGTCAAAAACCGATATATCCAAATGATCGCGTCAAAAACCGATATATCCAAACTTGTCCGCCAGGTATCTCGCAAAATTAAGTATCTACCCTCCGTCAAGTTTCACACATCAATCAATGTCACTTTAACTGCAAATTGACATGCTATAATTTTCCACTTTTGTAACATTAAAAAACTTACAAGCTTTTTTTTAATTTGTGAAAAATATGGTAAATTGGATATATCGGTTTTCGTTCCGACGCTCCTCAACTATCAAAATAGTTTTAATTTATTGAGTATAGATAATAATGTAGGTGACTTAAGTAGGAGTCCAACTATCAGTAGGGGGCATGGGAAAATTGACTCGGGCCCAAACCCGAACTTAAATAACAATGGCGAACCCCGAAATTCGAATAAGAGGTTCCAACCTCCTATCACTGTGAAGGACTTAAACACAAAAGTCTGTCTAAACTTCCTAAGGCAGGAAAATGTGGAATTTTATTTAGCCAAAGGGGCTAAAAACATGACCAAGATTTTGGTAAAGAACAAGGAGGATAAGATTTAGATCATGAATAAATTAAAGGAACAACAAGTTTGCGGGTTCACATACTCGGGGAATGACGAAAAGCCCACTAATCTCCTCATAAAAAGAATTTGCCACTCCTTTGAACCTAGCGATGTTCTAATGGAACTTAGATTAATCTTCCCGAATACTAAATTCTCTAAAATTAAGAGATTTGAGACGTTCAAATCCAAAAAAAAAACAGTATTGATTTGAGTATATTTCTACTCCAGGTAGCTCCTAACGAGGACGTCAGGGATCTACTCAAACTTAAATATCTCGCCTATCAGAAGATTAAGATCGAAAGACTTCTTAGCACTACTCCGACACAATGCTTTAAATGCCAAGCGTTTGCACACAGGGCTAACAATTGTCTTAACGTTTTTCGCTGTGTTAAATGTGATCAGGACCACGAGCCGGGGCAATGCAACACCGTAAAAGGGGTGGATGAGCCTAAATGCGTAAACTGTGGTGGCTGTCACGTGGCTAGTTACAGAGGTTGCAGCAATTTTAAAAAGTATTTAGCGAACAAGAAGGCCAGAAAGGAGGTGCGGACCTCAACTAACGTACTATCTACCACACTCCCGCAGTCTAACCATCTAATAAGCGGAAAATCATACGCGAATGCAGTTAAGGGAGATCAAATACCCTTAGGAGGCCTAAACACTGATGGACTCTCAAGTAAAGAAAACTCTCCGGAAATTAATGCGTTATTAATGAAAATCGAAAAAAATATGTCCATCTTTGTTAAAGAAGTCATGAGCTGCGTAACTTCTCTTGTAAACAAAAATGCATAAAAAAAACATAACATTATTAGAACTTAACGCTCGCTCTATTAGATCCGTACATAGAAGACAGGAACTTAATAACTTATTAGCCAATAATAACTACCCGGACTTGGTCTTGATCTCAGAAACCAGACTTACTCCAAAATTTAAACCAAATTTAAACAATATAATATGTTTAGAAACGATGAGGGTGTTGGGGTGGCGATTCTTAAAAGAGACCATATTTCGGCCCTTAAAGTTAACTTTGATTTAGGTACACCAGGGGTTTTGGCATATATTAAATACAAATCCCCCATTTAATAATAGGCAGTATCTACATCTCTTCGGCTCTAAAAAAATTGGAGATGCTGGACATCATGAACAAAATAAAAGACTCGGCCTTATCTCAACAGGATTTCATCATTGGAAGCGACTGGAATAGCAGGCACCATAATTGGGGTGACCAAAAATCAATACACAGAGAAAAGAAGGGAGGAACCATTCCACTTTTCCGTGGCGCTGTTGCCCAATAATAGGCGAGCGCAGTCCTTCTGTATCGAGAGGAACAGATCTGCGTTTACAGTGGAATCGTTCCACTGAAACCGAGTAAGGGTTAGCCAAAACGCGCGGGAAAACTCGTCCAGCCGACAGAGGGCTTGTTATCCGTCGACAAATTTTGTGCGCAGTTTCTGTTATTTGCCGGAAAAATAATTTGACATGTGACATGTTAATTCTTGTGGATAATAATGGACGTGTTTTTCAAAAAGTATAACTTTGAAGGAATACAGGATGTGCTAACAGGTATGTATTATTATTGTTACATATTATTAATAAATAGTCATTGGGAAAACTCAATGAACAAAAGTTATCGCAAAGTTAACCCGAAATTGATGTTATGTTTTTTCTATTGTTTACATTTGAAAACTAGTTGGGATGTGGGTTCGACCCTTTCGGTCCACACGATCAACTTCCCAGTATGATGGTTGTTGAATATTATGATTGGATATTTTAATAATAAATGAACAATAGGCAATATAGAATATATGTATAATACCGAGAATTCGTCACAATTGTTTATCAATATTTTCGCTAAAATGTCAAACTAAATGTGCGCACTTACAAGATTAGGTATTAATGTGTTTCGGCACCTCAATGAAGTCGATATAGTTTTTAGTTCGCGCCGTATCGTGCAGCTACAAAAATCACTTAAGTCATTTAAATCAAAAAACCGCTGAACCGAATACTATAAAAATCTTTTCTGATTATATGTATTGTCGTTAATACGCTTCGAACGGCACCTCAAGTAAATATAGACTTACTTGAGGTGCCGTTCGAAGCGTATTAACGACAATATAATCTGAAAAGATTTTTATAGTATTCGGTCCAGCGGTTTTTTGATTTAAATGACTTAAGTGATTTTTGTACCTGCACGATAGTCGTGGTTCGGGCGATATCGTGCAGGTACAAAAACCACTTACGTCGCTTAAACAAAAAAACGGCTGGACCGAATGTCATGAAAATCTTTTCAGATCATATTTTGGTTAATACGCTTCGAACGACACCTCAACGAAGTCGATATCAGTTTTGGTTCGCGCGATATCGTGCAGGAAAAAATGACCACATCCGTACGCACATACACACACACACATACTTCCTCCCAATTTTTTGCTTAAAATGCTCCTGAGACCTGGAAAGATGAAAATACGTTGAAATTTTCGATTTCGATTTTCGGACCGATTACAATAACTTCCTATACTGGGAAGTTAAAAAGTATTCTATTAAGAATTGACAATGAACGTTGCTTTTTAACTTCCCAGTATAGGAAGTTATTGTAATCGGTCCGAAAATCGAAATCGAAAATTTCGACGTATTTTCATCTTTCAAGGCCCCAGGAGCATTTTAAGCAAAAAATTGGGAGGAAGTATGTGTGTGTGTGTGTGTGTATGTGCGTACGGATGTGGTCATTTTTTCCTGCACGATATCGCGCGAACCAAAACTGATATCGACTTCGTTGAGGTGTCGTTCGAAGCGTATTAACCGAAATATGATCTGAAAAGATTTTCATGAAATTCGGTCCAGCCGTTTTTTTGTTTAAGCGACGTAAGTGATTTTTGTACCTGCATGATATCGCCCGAACCACGAAAGATATTGACTTACTTGAGGTGCCGTTCGAAGCGTATTAGCGACAATATAATCTGAAAAGATTTTTATAATATTCGGCCCAGCGGTTTTTTGGTTCAAATGACTTAAGTGATTTTTGTACCTGCACGATATCGCGCAAACTATAAATGATATCGACTTAGTTGACGTGCCGTTCGAAGAGTATTAACCAAAATATGATCTGAAAAGATTTTCATAAAATTCGGTACAGCCGTTTTTTTGTTTAAGCGGCGTAAGTGATTTTTGTACCTGCACGATATCGCCCGAACCACGAAAGATATTGACTTACTTGAGGTGCCGTTCGAAGCGTATTAGCGACAATATAATCTGTAAAGATTTTTATAATATTCGGTCCAGCGGTTTTTGGTTTAAATGACTTAAGTGATTTTTGTACCTGCACTATACCGCGCGAACTAAAAACTATATCGACCGTGCCAAAAAACATTAAAACATCAATTTTATATACATTTTCGTCATCCTAATCTTGTAATTGCGCACATTTAGTTTGACATTTTAGCGAAAATATTGATAAACAATTGTGACAAATTTTCGGTATTATAGATATATTCTACATATATTGTCTATTGTTCATTTATTATTAAAATATCCAATCATATACATATTCAACATCCATCTTCCCAGTATGATGATCGTGATCGTTGATCGTGTGGACCGAAAGGGTCGAACCCACATCCCAACTAGTTTTGTGTTTTTGTTGAAAAAACTCAAATTCTAATACTTAGCTTTTTTATGTGATACAAACTCTAAGTTCATTGATATTAAACAGACATGATATTTTCAGGCCAAGGGGTTCAAAATAACACTTTTTATTCGTTATCAACTGACGACATTGTAGAATTCTTAGAAGATCGTCGGGACCTAATCAAATTTGTAGCAGCTTTTAGTTTTGAAAAAGGTGTATTGTTCGGTCGAGCACTATCAACAACGACAATTCAAGACGCAAACGAGAATTTGGAACAAGTCCACTCGCCGCTTATCAATTGTAATTATTTTACATTTCTTTTTTCTGACAAAGCATGGTGATTTTGCATGTTATGTATTTTTATCATACTCATTTTTTTGTTTTGCTTCATTAGTAAATTTTTCATTTCTTTTCTCATTGTAGCCAGTCCCTATAAATATCAGTTTATTCAAAATCATTTATACAAACTTCTCAACAGTGAAACAAGGGGAAAAATTATTTTGGGAAGGTATAACAAAAAATCATCGTTTGATCAGTCTACTCTTGTGGATATAATCGTTTTGCATGCTTTGAAAGAAGAAAATGATTGGAAATAAGTTTTTTTTGGCAAGAGTTGTTTTTTGAACCCCTTGGTCGTACTAGTCGAGAATCAAAAAAACTGTTATAGTGAATATACTTAATAATGATTTTAAAACTAGGATTTCGCCTAATACTTTTATCGAGTGGGCCGACGAAACAGTCGAGGTTTTTCCTACCGCGATTCGCGAGTGTCTTTATGAGAAGCGTATAACACCAGATAGAAAAAACAACATACCGGGTGCAGACGCTAGGGGGACTTTTGTTGATCACTACAAGTATATTAGGCATAAGCTGAATGAAGGAGGACTACTACATCTCCGCAACGTTTCGGACGATCCCGTACATAATGTTTTAGGTTTGAATGAACTTTTTATATATTGGCTATTCGAACGTTTTTAGTTTTTTATTGTTTTTTTTTTTTTTTTTGGTATAATTACAATTCTTTTTTTATAGAAGATTCATGGATATGTTTGACTGACGAAAACCGTGAAAAATACCCAGTGGCGACGGTGATCAAAGCTTGGGAAGAATCGAGCGAATTACGAGAAAAAGTTCTTCGTCGAAAAGAGGGCAAAAAGAAAGAGATATCGGCAGCCGAATGTCTTGAGAGTTACCGTTGCTTGACTCCAACTCTTACACTGCACCTGGTATGATACATTTAAACTAACTGTGTAATTTCTTCGTAGGTGTGCCTTTGAATTGAAAAAATTAATTTATTTTAAACTGCAAGTTTATTCGTAGTCATCGTTAAATATTTAATGTTTTTAACTTTTTACACCAAAAAACTTCAAATTGAGGTACATTTAGTGTACCTCATAAAATTTAACCAGTGAAAATGATAAATGATTCTCCACAAGTAACATAATAAAAAAATATTTGTTTACAGCTAGAACTCGATTATTTAAAGAGATTCCAAAAAGATTCGAGTATCAATGAAATTTCGAGAAAAATGGCATGGAGAAGCATCAAGACTGATACAGCAGTTCAAAAAGTCTAGAATACAAGAAGTCAAAAAGTTTTTCGAAACGAATAAGAAGCTTCTTGATGCTGGTAAATGTTTGGAAAACTAATACAACAATTGTATTTTTATTGTATAATGTTATATTATACAATATAATTGTATAATATAATATTATACAATAAAACTAACATCTTGAAATATTACAGGGACACATGACAGCTTATTAGCACTGCTACTATTACCACTGTGTATGACAGTTCAAAAGTCTGTGAATTCGGTCGTTATCAACAAGGATGATATTTCCAAATCGTTCATTTTACACGTGGAGGTAATACAATAAATAGTTATAAAAACTATTCTCAACTTTAATTTTATTATTTTTTGAAGTTTTTCAACAATTTTTTTCCAACTTATTTTAGGAAACAAGACCTGGAGACAGCCAAACAAGATTTCACTGATTGGTTACACTCTTTGAAGATTCCTGAACACCCCTACGTTATAATACACGGTACTTTAGAGAGACACGAGTCATACGTTGTTTTGAAAGGAGTACATCATCCTTTTAACGATGCAGTCAAAGCCGTCGAAGCCTGCTTCAAGTGTTTAGTAGCTATACAACGATGGCCTTATTTGTGTGATTACGTGTGGTTTTTAATTCTAAAACACATTTTCGGAGTGAATCCCCTAAAATATTACCAAACAGTGAATAAACTTGCAGGTTTTCTGGAAACCGGAATTACCACGAAATAAATTCTCAACTTTTTCTCAGTTAAAAAACAATTTTATACCATGGATTCTACTGCGATTGCAAATTTCATTTTATCATTCATACTCGTTTTGTACGGTGATCCTAATTTACCAAGAAAAATAGTTCAAATTGTGCTGGATCATGTACGATATTTTATCTGCGATGCGTTTTTGCCGTCACTAAAAAAAGACATACTTTCAGCGCTCAGTCAAGAAAAATTTTCTGATACTGCTCTGAAAAAAATTGATAAATGTTTTGTCGATCATAGTAAAGTTTTTGATAACGTTAAAACGGAAGCAAAGAGGTTTTCCATTTTGAGAAAAAAAGGTTTTTTGAATTATCAACAGATTAAAATAGGGAACAGCTTCATTAAAAATACGGTAGATAATAACGCACGGTTAGAAACGGAACAATTGTATGCTACGTACGTTCCACTAAAAGCAAGTCTTAAATATTTTTTACAAATTCCAGGAGTGTTAAAACAAACGTTAAAGTATATGAATAACTTATCAAAAGTATCAAACATTATAACAAACATTGTTCAGACCAAATTGTGGAAACGTTTTTTGGAAAGGTTCGGGAATGTTATAGTTTTACTTTTATTTATTTTTTATGACGACGTAGAAACCGGAAATGCGTTAGGTGGACATGCAGGCAAGAATAAATTTGGCGCTTTGTACACTATGATAGGATGTTTCCCTCCACACATTGCATCGCGACTGAGTAGCATAATTTTCACAATGTTAGTGCGCAGTGATGACAAAAAGTTGTGTTCAAATGAGAATGTTTTTAAAACGCTTATTGACGAATTAAATTCTCTTTCCCGCGAAGGGATTCGTATAACAGTAAATGGAGTTGAAAAAGTTGTTTATTTTCAATTAACGTTAATTTTAGGAGATAACTTGGGGCTTAATAGCATTCTAGGAATGGTCGAGTCATTTAAAGCTAATAATTTTTGCAGGATTTGTAGAATACCGTCTGACATGTCACGTCTGCAATTTATAGAAGACAAAGTGTATTTAAGAACTTTTGAAAATTATAATGAAGATGTTGCGAGAGGAAACACGGGGGTGAAAGAAATGTGTGCTTTTAACAAAGTTGACGGCTTTCATATTACAACTAATTTAACTGTAGATTTGTTACACGATATAAATGAAGGGGTTTGTAAATATGTTTTGCGTGAAATTATTTACAATTTTGTGTTTGTAAAACAATACTTCACAATGCAATCGTTTAATGATTACATAAGGAATTTCAAGTTAGGTCCAGTAGAATCTTCTAACAAACCTCCAGCAATCGACTTGCACAGGGTTAAAAAAAGAGTCAATATGAAAATGTCAGGCTCAGAAATGTTATGCCTAACGAGATATTTGGGTCTTATTATCGGTCATTTAATTCCAGACGACGACGAAAACTGGCAACTGTACAAATATTTGAGAAAGATAATAGACATTGTTACATCTCCTCGTCTTCTTCCATCGGACATAATTGTTTTGCGCGATTTAATATTTGCCCACAATCAATTGTTCTTCAAACTGCACGGTTTCTTGAAACCTAAGTTCCATATGTTCGGACACTATCCGACGGTCATGGAAGAAAATGGACCATGCGTTTATTACTCAGGCATTCGCTACGAATCTCGTCATCGCGACTTGAAAGGTACTGTGCAGTCCACGAATAGCAGCAACAACTTGCTCATCACAATAACGATAAAGCAGTTATTAATGATGTGCAAACTGTTTAACTTTTCGGAATTCGACGAATCGTTCAAGTTAGGTTTAAGTGATGACAGTTGCTTACAAGCAAAAAGTTTTTTCTCAAATAATCAAAATTGCAAGGTGAAAAAATATACGTATGTAAAAATTGATGGAATTGAAACTCGAATTGGAACTTATTTAGTAACTAGTTTTGACAACAGCGAAACCGAGTTTGGAAAAGTTGAAGAGATAATAAATGTAAAAGATGATATTTTCTTGTATGTAACAATTTACGAGGAGATTAGCTTCGATGATCATGTACATGCGTATGTTGTTAAACAAACCTCTGTAAAAAAGTGCCTTAATTTTTATGATTTAACGGAGATTACGCCTCCTTTGTCTGTTCATAAAAATAACGATCATTACTTGGCCTTTCGATATTAGATTGTAAAAGAAAAAAGTACTCATTCCACTGTTTATACTGCTAATAAATAAAGATGAACAAAAATTACTGTTTTAATGACAATTTTCAATTTCTCTACGATTTTCCTCTTTTCGTGAATTGAATTATACAGTTTATTTAAAGCTTTCTCATTAGTAAATTTTATTTTTTCAACAAACATTAAAATGCAATTTCATGTTCTCATTGTAACAATAGAAAAGTGTCGTAGTAATTCCACTTTGTTTACATTGAAAGTTTAAAATTATGATCAAAATTACTTTAAAATATAATAATTTTATAGAAAAAAGACTCTAAAATGTAAAAATGAATTTAATCATTCAGCCTGAACTCGGCCGATAGTCGGTTCGAGAGAAAGAAGAACTAATCCGCCGCGCGCGGTGGACTGAGCCCACCGCGCGCGAGGACTGAGCCCACCGGGCGCGAGGACTAAGTCCACCGCGTGCGTGGACTCAGTCCACCGAGCGCGGAGGAACAGTTCTCGCATAACAAGCCCAACAGTTTCATCGCTCACAGAGCGGCAGCGCCCCCCTTTTCTCCGTGTAATAATGGAAAAACACTCTGCGATTGGCTAAACTCCAACCGAGTTACTGGACTATCCATTATTACTCCTTTTTCTCCAACTTTTCCTGAAGAGGATTCAGTTAAAGACTTTTTCATAACCTCTCTGCCAAAACGTAGGTAATGGACTCCACCGGAATTTCTCGTGCAACACCAAAGCATCCTTTTCAGACCACTATGCAGTCACGCTGAATCTCAGTCTAGATATGGAGAAATTTATTATACTAGACAGGGAAAAAATTTTTAACTACACGAATATGAACTGGGCTGCTTGGAGAAGGGACTTAGTCGACCTTATTAGCAACAATCCTCCACCTGAGACAAGTTAACTTGATAACAACGAGATTGACCTCTGGATCGATCAATTCGGCAAGGCTATTAAAGATGTTAACAATAAACATTTATTAAAGGAAAGAAGGAATAACGATAACCCTCTACCACCAGATATAACCAGCCTTATTAAGACTAAACATATTTGGTGCAAGAAACTTAAAAAGATTTATCACCAATTCCTAAATAGGGATAGGCCTGAATACCGCCCTGTCTTCTCAGATCAAATGCCTAAATAAAATTATTACTGACAAGGTAAGAATCCACAATAATCTACGCTTCCAAAATAGAATGAAGCAAATCAGGCCCGGACCTAGGGCATTTAGGGAAATGTTTAATATTATTGGCAATGCGAAATTTCAGCACACGAACACAGTAATCATTGATGGTGTCGAGACTGAAGAAGAAACCGTCATTACAGAAGCGTTTCGCAGATTTTACGAAAAAGTTTTCCAAACTAAAAGGCCTACACACATCCACGAGTTGCTGGAAGAAGTCGAAAGGGTAGTTCTTGATTTCAGAAATAGGAATAGTTTAACTAAGGGACAGATGTATAAAGTGACATCCGTCTGTCCTTTCAATCTTGCATCAAATCCCAGTGATAGGAGCACCTTCACAAGTTTTGAAAAGGTTAAAGGTCTAATAAAACTATTAAATAGAAACAAATCGGCTGGCGTAGATGATGTTTCAAATTTACTTTTAAAAAACTTTTCTAATGAGGTCATCAAATACTTAACAATAATCTTCAATAACTGTATTAATAATGGATACTTCCCCAAAAGATGGAAAATTGCTAAACTGATTCCTATACCAAAAAAATAAAAAAGCTAAAGAGTTACATGACTTTAGACCCATTCAAATGCTCTCTAACATCGGCAAACTCTTCGAGAGAATTATCGCCAGAGATCTGGATTATCTGACTGAGGCCAACAAATTAATACCAGCTTATCAATTCGGCTTCAGAAGTGAACACGGTACAACCCAGGCCTTAATCAAAATACATAGCGACATTTCTAATAACCTTAATCAAAGGAAAACTACAGTAGCGTGCGCAATGGACATTGAAAAGGCCTTTGACTCTGTGTGGTCCGATGGTCCCATCTATAAGCTTCTCAGTTATGGCATCCCACACCTTCTAATAAGGCTCCTTTTGAGCTTTATGGAAGATAGGAAGCTATTCGTCCTTTTCAAAAAATTTCAATCAAACTCAATTAACGTGTCATCGGGTGTTCCTCAGGGCTCCCTGTTAGGGGGCCTAAATTATACAACCTATTTCTTGCAGATTTTCCGCACGTTTTTCATAATGATGATAATGAGCTTTGCTCTAAGACTATTCTGTATGCTGACGACACTTTGATCTACGCGGGAGCTAATACCCCTGAAATCGCTTGTCTCTAGAAAGCTCTAGAAAGGAAAATACTGAGACACGGCACCAACCTTTTCTTTAAGGACAAAATAGGAGATATTCCAATAAATTTCTCTACGAAAATGCAAAAATTAAAACCTTCCTAACATATGCCATCGACCTTAGCCTGAAAGCTATCAAGAAAATGGAAAACCACCCCAACATCCTACTCAGAGAGATTTACGTCAAAGAATCATCTATCCCGCTTGATGAGAAATTCTATGTGACCCCGACCAGTATGTGCAACCCTAACTCTATACCACTATTGCTGCGTGTAGATGATAGAAACCAAATCCCCAAATTCTACAACCATATCCTCACATCCTCTCAAAACAGAAGATAACACCAAAAATTATGATTTAATATGAATTAACTACCCTGAAACCCAGGAACTACCGAGATCTCTTGTTTTTAGTCTACCCTTGTTTTATGAAAGCAGTCTAAATGAAACGAAACCTAACAACCGATAAATAAATATCGCGGTAAGTAGGGCCGGATTATGGCCTAGACAAAAAAGACAAATGTCTAGGGCCCCGCATACAAAGGGCCCGGCCGGCGCAGTCGGACAAAATTAAAAAATAATAAATAGAAAATACGCGCGGTTTGGTAATACCACCGGACGCTGGTAGTTCTGTAGGGGCCGTACGCTGCCCGCTACATTAAATAAAAATAATTAATCCTACTATTTACAAATATTTTATTATTAGGATATTTACATTTACTTATTTACATTGCGTACTCGTTGAGTTTTTGGAATGAACTACTGACGTTTCACAGCCTACTTGACTGAGGATGCAGTTGAATTTAAAGTTTTTAAAGTTGCCGCTGTAAACACATCGCCACAGTTCACTTCAAATTATGTGGGGTGGGGAAGTCCCGGAATTTACCGAATGCCGGCGCAGCGTCTTCATTCTTCATTAGTGAAACATTTTAGTATGAACTTGTGAACGGCACGCAGCGATACGGCACACAAAAGAATCTCTTTTTGTTTTTCTTAATAATTCCGCGCCCTAAGCGAAGTTCTTTGTAGTGTAGTTTTTGTTTTTGCTCTTTGAAACATATGTTAATATATATTAGTGTTTAAGTTAATATATATTAGTGTAAGTTCAATTTTTTTACTTTTAATAAAATATTTAAAGTTGATATTAATTTATTGATTAAAAAAAACTAAATGCATATTATTTATTAATTACAACTGCTAGAAATTGAGTTACCGTCACGCTAGCGGCGGAAAAAAAACTAAAGAGAACAAGAGGAAATAAGAAAACAAACAAACGCTATTTTAAAGTACATATATAAAAGAAAAACTACCAGGCAGCGTTCAGATTGGCGAGCCCTCAGTAAAACAAGGCGGAAGTGAAGAAAATACTAAAAAAGATATGGAAGAAGTGCATATAATAAATGTAGTTCAATTAACTGATGATAATCAAGAACAAATAAAACAAAAGGAATGTGGCGAAAATGAAGAAATCGACATAAATGATTTACATGAAACACACTATGATGCTCAAAGCTTAAATGTAATAAAAAATATGGATATTTCTTCATGGCCCCACCATTTACCAAGTAAATCTCAAGATTAAATTCTTAAAAACAAACCACCTTCTAATATTTCACTTATTTACACGGCTAAAACGGTAGTAAAAGATGGAGGTAAAGATGTACCTATCAAGATCTCTGAAAGAAAATATATTTTTTCGAACCAAAGCAAATGGCGAAAAAATTGCTAGAGAGTTTCTAGTTTATAGTGCTATCAGTAAAGCAATTTATTGCTATGTTTGCAAAATATTTTCGGGGAAACATACAACTTTAACAGAAGGATACAGACTGGAAGAATGCGTCTGTAAGAGTTCAGGAACATGAAAATTCGATAGATCACGGAAATCCGATCAAAATATTACTTACAAGAAAAACTGTTGAAGGGCATATTGACACCAACATTACAAAAGCTCAACGTGTAGTCGCAACAATTAAATTTTTGGCCAAACATTTACTAGCTTTTCGAGGCAATAATGAAACATTTTCTGGATCTTCCCAAAGTGGAAATTATGTTGGAGCTTTGGAATATTTGGCCGAATTTTACGAATTTATAGCATCGCACATAAAAAAGTATGGCTCAGCTGGAAAAGGCAATGTTAGTTACCTTTCTTCAACTATTTGTGACGAATTTATTGAAGTGCTGAATAAAAAAATGATAAGTACATTCCAATCAGAAGTAAAGGCCTCTAAAATTTTTTCTATTATCATCGACTCAACCCCTGATATAACTCACACAGATCAACTTACTTTTGTGCTGCGTTACTTAACAGAAAGTGGAAATCCTGTGGAACGATTTTTTGGATTTTTGCCTATTCATTCTCATACAGGAGTAGCTTTAGAAAAAGAAGTGTTAAAATATATTGAAAAATTAAATTTAGATATTACTGACTGCAGAGGGCTTTGCACATACGTTAAATCTGGTAGATAATAGTGCTGCTGAATCCTGTCTGCAAGCAATATTATATTTTAGCTTATTAAAAAGCATTTATACGTTTTTTTCGGCGTCAACGCATTGATGGTATATTTTGGAAAAGCATTTTTTGGAGAATAATAAACATTTTACAGTTAAAAAATTATGTACAACCAGATGGTCCTGCAGAGCTGATGCAGTGAAAGCAACTCGTGCTGGATATAACCATATTAAAACTTCGTTGCTTGAAATTGCTCAAGATTTAACACAGAAATGTTCAGTTAAACATGAAGCTCAGGAGTTAGCGAATAAAATAAGTAAATTGGAATTTGCTTTAATGACGGTTATTTGGGATAAAATTCTATCAAGAGTTAATGCAAGTAGTAAATCATTACAGGATCCTTGTATTCCCCTTTCAATAGCAGCAAATATTTTTGATAATTTATTCATATATATTACTATTTTAAGGAAAACATTTCTAAACATCGAAGAAGAGGCTTTAAAAATATCTGAAATAAAATTCTATTCAGACTTAGAGAAAAGACAAAGGAAAAGAAAAAGACAGTATGATGAAGACTGTAATGAAGGGGATATTCGTTTAAGTGGACAGAAAGCCTTTAAATGTAATTGCTTTTATGTTATTTGTGACAATATTGGCTTAGAACTAAAAACTCGTAGCAAGAGTTACAACGAAATTAACATTTTTAAAATTTTCCATTCTAATGAAGACCTCGACAACATTTCTACTATTTCCGAACACACAGTGGAATTAAAAAATTGTTATAAAAACGATATTGATATTAATGAATTAGATGAAGAATTATTACAATTTGTTATGCTTTGTAAAAGTGAGAATTTAAATTCCCCTCTAAATATGCGCCAGTTTATAAAAACAGCACACGTTGTATCTACTTTCCCTAATGTTGAAACTTTGTTACGAATATACTTATTTGACATTACCTATTTCAAATGGTACAGGCGGAAGATCTTTTTCAGTTTTAAGACGTGTAAAGAATTATCTTAGGAATTCTATAAGTCAATCGAAATTAAGTTCTTTAGCTGTATTATGTATAGAACAAGATGCTCTAGATAATATTAATTATGACGATATAATTGATAACTTTGCAGATATGAGAGCCAGAAAAAGAGACTTCTAATTTTTAGGATATACTCGTTTCTTTTTAAATTAGTGATTAATACACTATTTATAATATGTTTATTTTAATTTTATTTACTAATATTTGCGACAATATTAAGATGTATTGCTTTGTTTATTAAAAACTATTTTTTTGTATTATGCTTTTTAATTTTTATGTATTTTTACGCAATAAAGTCCTATTTTTTTGTTAATTAGTAAAAGTTTAATTCTAATTATCCTCAGCCCCGTGGGGCCTGGAGAAAAAAATGTCTAGGGCCCCACAAAAGGTTAATCCGGCCCTGGCGGTAAGTACATTTTTTAACTTTTTGTTTTTTTTTTATAGTAGGGCCTGTTAGGAAGATTTTAAGGGGTCGTAGAGTCTCCTACGATTTGTTTTGGGGCCGTGGGAGGGTTTTTTAGGTGCATTTTTTTAGTGCATTTTATGATGCACCTACGAATTGATGTAAGAGCCCCAGGTGAGGTGCAATGACTTTTTTTGATTGATTATTGTACACAGTACATATAATTCTAATATACATACTTAATATTATGTAAAGCTTCATTCATTTCGCGAAGCAAAGTCAATGCACTTATGCAATTTGCGCATAAGCATTTTTATTAAGTAAGTCAACTTCGATGTGCTGCAATTGCTTCCTTATGCACTTTCGCGAAATGAATGAACTTCGCTGCTGGCACGTGAGTTCATTGCCAGCATTCAAGTATTGTTATTTATTATTTTTTAATAATGTTTTTTTTGATTAATAAGCAAAATTTGTATATATATAGATTATGACAAAATAAATTTTTTTTAATTGTTGTTCAGAAATCAGTGTTTTTATTTCAAGCAACAATTATGAATTATTACCTACAAATGAGGTAATTGCATAATTTAAACATGGGTGGCGTGCATAGGGTGCATATGGTGAGGGGGGGCAACATTGAGGAGCCCCTCAGACCCCCGTAGAGGCAAATGCGGATTTTTATTTTATTTTTTAATTATTGTACGTTAAATTACGAAGATTTCGAGGGGTCTCCGAGCCTCCTACGATTTTTTTGGGGTCGATTCGAAAAAACGAAACATGTATTCAAATAAATCATTCGAGATTCATTCGATATCGATTCGAAAAAAACGAAACAAAAGTCCTTCGAGATTCATTCGATATCGATTCGAAAAAACGAAACATGTATTCAAATAAATCATTCGAGATTCATTCGATATCGATTCGAAAAAACGAAACAAAAATCCTTCGAGATTCATTCGATATCGATTCGAAAAAACGAAACATGTATTCAAATAAATCATTCGAGATTCATTCGATATCGATTCGAAAAAACGAAACAAAAATCCTTCGAGATTCATTCGATATCGATTCGAAAAAACGAAACATGTATTCATATAAATCATTCGAGATTCATTCGATATCGATTCGAAAAAACGAAACAAAAATCCTTCGAGATTCATTCGATATCGATTCGAAAAAACGAAACACGTATCCAAATGAATCATTCGAGATTCATTCGATATCGATTCGAAAAAACGAAACAAAAATCCTTCGAGATTCATTCGATATCGATTCGAAAAAACGAAACAAAAATCCTTCGAGATTGATTCGATATCGATTCGAAAAAACGAAACATGTATTCAAATAAATCATTCGAGATTCATTCGATATCGATTCGAAAAAACGAAACAAATATCATTCGAGATTCATTCGATATCGATTAAAAAAAAAACGAAACATGTATTCAAATAAATCACTCGAGATTCATTCGATATCGATTCGAAAAAACGAAACATATTCATAAAAATGATTCGAGATATATTCGACATCGATTCGAGAAAACGAAACACACATACATGCACATCCTTCGAGATTCCATCTCAAAAGCGATTTACTCTAGCGTTCCTTTTTTATCATTTTCGGTATCGCTTTCGAATCGTTCTCGATTTCGTTATCGAAGAAAAGCTTTCGCTTTTTATGAATCGCTCTCGCTTCCATATCGATTCCCAATGTTTGCAGGGAAATTCCTACTAAGTGTAAAAGCTCCGATATAATTTTTGCGGATATATTTAGAATGCATTCAAAATATGTCCAAATATGGTTAGTTGAATCATGCGCAGTTTTCAGGGTTTACCCAAACCGCTGGAGCTATAGGGCTGAAATTTTGACAGTGCATCCCTGTAATGACGTGGACATCCACTATAAAGCGATTTTTCGAAATTCATCCCCTAAGGGGGTGAAATAGGGTTTACCCAAACCGCTGGAGCTATAGGGCTGAAATTTTGACAGTGCATCCCTTTAATGACGTGGACTTCCACTAAGAAGCGATTTTTCGAAATTCATCCCCTAAGGGGGTGAAATGAGGTTAACCCACACCGCTGAACTGAAGGGCTTTAATTTTGGTCGTGCATCGCTATAATGACATGGACATCCACTTAGGAGCAATTTTTTGAAATTTATCCCCTAAGGGGGTTAAATGGGGTTAACCCAAACCGCTGGAGCTGAAGGGCTTTAATTTTGACAGTGCATCTCTATAAAGACGTGGACATTCACTAAGAAGCGATTTTTCGAAATTCATCCCCTAACGCAGTGAAATGGGGTTACCAAACTACTGGAGCTATAGGGCTGAAATTTCGACAGTGCATCCCTATAATGACGTGGACATCCACTAAGAGGCGATTACTCGAAATTCATCCCCTAAGGGGGTGAAATGGGGTTAACCCAAACCTCTGAAGCTGACAGGCTGAAATTTTGACAGTGAATTCCTATAATCACGTAGAAATGAATGACTCGAAATTCACTTTATTTAATATTCATTTGTGATTGCTTCGTAATTTCTTGCACCCACGTAAATAGGCGAACAAACTTAACGAACGTTCGTCAAAACCTAAAATGTCACTTCTCTTGATGACATAAACATGCCAATCTCTGCTTCAAACACTTGCAGATTTGTTGAGCAGAGGTGATATACGCAGCAATTTGTTTACCATATTTATTAAAAAAATGCACTATAATAAACCCTTTTAGGGATAATAACAGCTGACTTTTTTGTTTGGTTTTTTTTTTGAAGGAAAACATTGCACATAATAAACAGTTTTTATTTAAAGGCGTTGCAAGGCACGCGGGTTTTATGCTAGTGAAAAATAAATATATAAGGTTTTGGCAGATTTT
The DNA here is from genome assembly GCA_949987705.1 of Thereva unica. Lineage (NCBI taxonomy): Eukaryota > Metazoa > Arthropoda > Insecta > Diptera > Therevidae > Thereva > Thereva unica. The sequence goes on from OX465283.1 coordinate 113,854,999, forward strand.
TTGATGGGTAACGGCTTTTAACACGCAGGAGTTGCGCTGAGTGGCGATTGCGGGTGTGCAGCGGGAAGTGGCAAGTAGTTATGTTGTGTTCGTACGCGCTTTTCAGAGGAGCAACGTATTTTGAGTGTCACAAGGTCTAGAAATGTCTTCAAAAAAGTGTAAAAATGCCGTCGACTCTTTTTGCTACATTTGCGGCGAGTTCATTAAAATAAGAGCCAAAAAATTCAGTTTATCATCAAATATAAAACTCTGTGAAGCCTATGAAGCTTATTTTAACCTTCCCATTCGAAGTCAAGATAAAATATGGACACCTCATTTCTCATGTGGCAATTGTAAAAATACTCTAGAAGGTAAGAGAACACATTATAATTTTGAAGGAAAATTCACATATGTATGTACATATATACTTATGCAAAAAATGTACGTTTTGTTAATGAATGATGTATATGATTAATTTTTTTCCCAGCCTGGTACCGAGGAGAAAAAAGAAGTATGAAGTTTGCAGTGCCAAGAATATGGCGGGAGCCCACTGATCATGACACTGATTGCTACTTTTGTGTAGTTAATCCACGTAAGCGTCGGGCTGGCGAAAATGCCAAAAAGATTCAGTACCCAGATCTACCATCAACGTCCGCTCTAGTACCCCACAGTGAACATTTTCCTGTGCCTTATCATCCAAAGCTGAAGGAACAGCAACCGCTATCACAAATATCTAGTAATAGCGAAGGCAGCGAGTTCTCGATTGAATCCACGTCTGTTGAACCACATCTCATTAATTCCAAAGAGTTTAACGACTTAGTAAGAAATTTAAACCTACCTAAAATTAAAGCGGAAATATTAGCTTCACGACTGAAACAGGGGAATTTGCTTCAGAAGGATGTTAAAGTTAGTGATCAAAGAAAACGTCATGAAATATTTTCTGGCTTTTTTACGAAGGAAGACGGACTTTGCTATTATAATGATGTCAAAGGTTTGTTTTATGCAATCGAAATCCCTTGCATTCCTTCTGAATGGCGCCTTTTAATAGACAGCTCTATAAAAAGCTTAAAAGCTGGAAATAAATTTCCATCTCTTCGCTTCTGTAATGCTCAAAGAAAATTACGAAAGTGTTAAAATGGTACTTCAAAATTTGAAGTATGAAGAGTATAGGTGGCCAGTGATAGGGGATTTCAAGATGTTTGTTTTTCTGGTAGGAATGCAAGGCGGATACACTAAATATCCGTGCTACATTTGCTTATGGGACAGTAGAGCCGACGCATTTCACTACCAGAAGCATTCTTGGCCTAAGCGGACCGAGTTTCAGATAGGAAAACATAATGTCAAAAATAAAGCGATTGTGGAGCCCGATCATGTTTTGATGCCTCCTTTGCATACAAAATTAGGTCTCATGAAGCAATTCGTAAAGGCTCTTCGCCAAGATTCGGAAGCTTTTCAATATTTAAAGATTTTTTTCCCTGAATTGTCAGAGGCTAAAATTAAAGCTGGTATTTTCGTCGGTCCACAAATAAAGAAAATAATGGCCAGTGAAGAATTCCTGCAATTACTGAACGCCCACGAAAAGCAAGCGTGGCTCAGCCTTAAAGCAGTGATACATGGCTTCCTTGGCAATAAAAAAGCTAAAAATTACAAAGAGCTAATTTCTAATATGCTTAATAGTTTCAAAATCATGGGTTGTAGAATGTCCCTTAAAGTACACATGCCACATGATCATTTGGATCAATTTAAAAATAACTTGGGGGCATATTCAGAAGAGCAAGGGGAACGCTTTCACCAAATGTGATGATATGAGCTTTGAACAACGTTATCAAGGACAATATAATGAAAACATGATGGGTGACTACATTTGGAGGCTGATACCGGAAAGTTCGTACTTACACAGAAGAAAGCCCTTACAAAATTTTACCGATTTTACCACAACGATTGCTCTTCTGAAATAAGTAACCTCATGCCTCCACGGCAACTTTTCTCCCGCAACACTAGACTTGCCCGCTCGGCTCACCCTTATAGTCTACAGCCCTTATGTTCGCGCACACTCCGATTTAGAAATTCGTTTATAACAAGAACAACACGACTGTGGAACAACTTACCTCAGTCAATATTCCCGAACTCATACAACACCCAAGAGTTCAAGCGCAAGGTTCACCACCATCTCCTCCAACACCCACCCGACTCCCCCTAATCTATCCTATCTCTCTCTCTATCCTTCGAGCTAAGTTTACTACTAGACATTGCACCATGACGTGTACGACATGACGGACTAGTAGTACAAAGGATGACACCTAAGCTTAGACTATCACATAAAAAAAAAAAAAAAAATACCAAAAATATTCATTTTTAAAACTACTATGTATTTTTTTTGTATCTGCAGTTTTATTTTTATTGTGTTTTTTAAATAAAAGTGGTGTAAATATATAAATCAAGGATTATTTTCCTTTTATATATAATTTAAATTAAAAAATGAGATTTTACTTAAAATTTGAAATTTTGTTCTGGTAGCTGCAAAAGCAAACTTTATAAGATAAAAATATTTTTTCTCTCATTAGTTAGGCATAAGAAATCAAAATCAGATATACAGAACTCTGACTCAAAATTCGTGTTGACTTGTGTTATTTAATGGATAATCAGGATATTAAAATTCGAGTACTTGATAAAATATAGAACTTTTTTAACATTTAATTATTCTGGTGAAATTGCTTTAAATCCAAGCAAAAAGTGCAGTGCAGTGCTTCAAGATTAAAAAGGAAGGCTTTGGTAAGTAAATAATCCTGAAAATTTGTTATCGATATGAACGGCAGAATTTCTGGCATAAGTAAAATACATTTTAGAAGAATTGATGAAACTGTAAAAGAAAATGAAATAGGCGATGCAAGTACAAAGGAATATACATAGTAATGAAAATTATATAGTTGAACAGAATGATGGAAATGGCAATAATGGCAACAACATAAACATTAACAAAGATGATGAGGAAGTTAATGAAACTGCTGCCAATGAAGAAAATATTTTTCAGGATATGAAAGAAAGTTTTAAATTAAGTAGTATTCGTTTATGGGCAGTACAATAGCAGTGTTCCAAAATTCGAGCAAAGTACTCGCAAGTAGTTAATTTCTACTCGTTGCTACACATGCCTTTGTTGAGAAGTAGCTCTCCATTTGTGGTTAAGCATGTAACGGTCAGTTTTGCTCAAAAATCTCTAAATAGTTACTTGACAAAAAATCACTGTCGAGAAGGAAATTCAGAAGTTGTTCAAAACCAAAAAGTAGGCGGAAAAAAAATAAAACAAGGAAAATAGGAAGGAAAAAATTGGGAAGTCAGTTATACCCTCGACACACTAGCACACTTAATCCTGGTTATGACATCAGAATGACGCATACTCTATTTTATTTCCATATCTTTTATATTGGTCTACGTCATTTTGATGTCATAATCCAGATTAAGGAAGCTAGTGTGTCTTCGGCATTAGGAAGTCAGTCCGGAAGGAAAAAAAAGTATGTAATTTTTCCACAAAGGATTTGAAAAAGTTGGAAAAAAAACAATTCTTAAGAAAGGCAGTTTTGTAATTTTGGATAAGGGATTCGTTGATTGGTATACTCCGGGTAAAAGGAAGTTTTTTTGACGGCGATTCCTTATTATGCACATTAATTTTGGATCCGGTGCTGAGCATATGTAATTGCGGCTTATGAAGTTGAAGAGAGTATCCACGAAGCTGAAATTTTGCATGGGCGTGTTCCAGCTAGGATATCCAGAGTCCCAGAGTGTACCGTTGCAGACCTAAACTAGTGTATGGAAGTGGACTGTCGTCCTGGTGCAAGGCGAATAACACATGAGGATATAGATAATATAGATCTTAGTAGCTGCAGATTATTGGGTAGTAGGAGGAGATCTGGATTAATTCTTTCTTGTCCCTTGGGCCAATGCCCCGAAATACCGTTCATAGACGGGGAACAATTCTGAAGAAATTTTTTTGAGACATATTAGGTGCTGGAGAAGAGCAACGGTGGCTCATTTTGGTTGTTAGTGGTATCAGAGGCGTTCCAGAGGTGAAAAATGCAGTCCTTGACCGACAGCAGCTAATTACTAAAACAACGGTCGCAGCCATTTTTCAGCAACGGTTTTCGGATGGTATTACTAGTAAGAGGTTTTTGATTATATTTTTCGTGAGTACGAACCTTATGAAATAAGTAATTATACATTAAATATAAATAATACAAAACAAAACGCAACAAAAGAAAAACAAAAATACACAAAATAAAATAAAATATTCGTACATTCTTTAATTTAGCACTATACAATAATTTTTAGCGCAGTTCATATTAATTTTTTTTTAATCTTAATTACATTATTTTGTAAGTTTGTTTGCTCATTTGGTGAAAATAGTTTTTCTTGTTGTTTCCGGGACACTTGTTTCCCGTATCTTGAACACGATATTTGTGATATCATTTGTAAGAAACTAATCGTATTGGTACCAAAGCGACGCGTTTCCATATCTTGTATCGACCGGATCTATCTGGGCAGTTACTATTGTAAAATACAAATTTTTTTTTGAAATTGAATACGTGGATGTAGTTGTATCTGACAATGATTCGAGTTCATTGCCTTTATTATCATTGAATATTGATTTTTAACTCCTGGTGTTCTTGTATTGATGTATGTACCTGAAATAAACAAAGAAATGTAATGGTTGTAATGATGAACGTAATGTGCTAGATTTCTTTTTTTTTTGGAATGGTTGGGGGGGATGGCGTTTCTTTTCAGGAGTCTTAGGTAGTGCCTTTCCTGGTCAGCTTGTGGTTATCCATACCACGAGTTGGCACGGGACCGCACTACAGTGACACGGTTCAGGCGATGCCCGAAGGATGGAGTCGGAAGATGAGTGTTATAGTCAAAGGTAAGTGGTGAACCTCATACGTATAGGCCCGGCCACACACCCCACGACCCCTCCGGCGAGCTAGATAACTCCGTGTGGCCGGCGTAGGAGTTCCGGAATTGTGTTTCCTTTCTTATGTATGGTATTGGCTCCTTGGTCATGCTTTTCCGGGCCTATGGCTAAGGGGGTAATACTCGCATAAGTGGCGCCCAATATTTTATCGCGCCATTATGCTGGTACAAGCAAAAAGCTGTCACTATGTATTTTTGGAGCGCTAGTGTATTTTTTGATTTTAAAAATTTTTAATAGATGGCTTTTTGATATGACAGGTTATGTCAGGTTGTGAAATAGTGCGATGACAGTCTTGGTTTATACTTGTATTTGGAAAATTTTGAAGGAAACAAAGTACAAAATGGTAAGTATTGTATTTAGTAAAAATTTAACCAAAACAGATTAATTTTCAATTTACCTCACATTTAGACAAGCCAAAAAGAAAATAAATATGCCAAAAATTGGACATATGACGAAGGAAAAGCCCTCATAGAAATATACAAAAATAGGAAAGAAGAATATTTCCGCACGCGGAATAAGAAGCACTTCTGGGCAAACATCCTAACGGATTTAGAAGCTTTAAACGTTTTAGTAAGTAATTTTTGATAGCATAGAAAATATGTTAATTTATCTTATAAACGTATTATATATGTTTTTAGTCATCTCCAACAACAGTAGAACATGTTGAGATCAAGTGGCGTACGCGCTTATAAAAGTGCTAAGGATAGAGGAACTGGTGCTAGTACTTCGAAATTCCTTTTTTTAGAGAAATAGATGATATATTTAGAGATGACGCTTTAATAAGCTCGCCACATACGTTAAGCGTAGGAGTAGGAAAGGTAGAAGCCCCTGCTCCAACCATAACAAAAAAAAGAAGGAGCCGATTTTATGCCTTGGTGATATCGATAACGATATCACCAAGGCATAAAAAGTGATATCGTTCTCGATTTTTAACATATTTTTCAAAACACCAAAATAAACAGATTACAAAAAGAAAAAAGTGCGATCTACTTTTTTAGATCAGAAAATACTAATTTCACTGGACTAAATATGAATTGAGTTATTTATTTTCTAATCGAAAAGTTATTTATTTTGTACTGGAATAGTAATTTTTTTTATAATAAATGTTGTCTATCTAATTCTAAAAATATTTGTTCTCTTGTGCTATGTGCTTGTTCATTATGGTAAAGGTCACTTTCTTGTTCAGCCTCCTCCTCACTCTCCTGTCCATTTCCTATTTCAGCCTCAATTGTAGTGTCGTTTTGTAAAATACAAATGTTATGTAGAACACAGGCTGCTACAACACAATTGGTTATAAATCCTAAGTCCGGACTTTCAAAAAACTTAAGCCACCTAAATCGGGTTTTGAGTAATCCAAATCCGTTTTCGACTACTATCCTTGTCGCTGAATGTAAATAATGTAATAGCATAATGGCGCGATAAAATAGTGGGCGCCACTTATGCGAGGTATTACCCCCTTCGCCATAAGCCCGGAAAAGCATGACCAAGGAGCCAATACCATACATAAGAAAGGAAACACAATTCCGGAACTCCTACGCCGGCCACACGGAGTTATCTAGCTCGCCGGAGGGGTCGTGGGGTGTGTGGCCGGGCCTTACCGCGGTTGGTTCACCACTTACCTGTGACTAAGTAAATCTTCCGTTTCCATCAACCTTCGGGCATTGCCTGAGCCGGGTCATTGTAGTCCATTTCCTTGCCAGTTGATAGTATGAGTACCATCACCTGACCAGGAAATACAGCACCTAAGAACCCTGAGAAGAACTAGATTCCGCCCCAACCATTCCCCAAACAAAAAAATCTAACAACTTGAGTTCATCATTAATAGCTTAAAAAATTTTTTCGTTTATTTCAGACACAGTTATCAAAAACAAGAAACACCAATAGGTAACATCAATATTCAATGGGACATGAAATAAGAACAATGTCATACTAGATCAACACATCTACATTTTCAAATAAAAAAACAATTTACAATTTCCACTGTCGGGATACTTCCGTATGATAAATGATTTTAAAACGCGTCGTATTGGTGCCAATTTCGCCTCGTTTTATCACAAATGGTATCACAAATATCGTGTTCAATTTTAATTAAGAATAAATTATTTGAAATCAACCAGAAAATTATTTTGCAAATCAAAAAAAAATTTAAGCCAATATTTAATAATAATATAACTACGTTACGGTTAACTGCCTGTACGAATATTGACAACAAGCAAGATCAATTATAGTAAGTTGTTGTCAGGTGTGTGTCGTGGTGTTTTTATTATATAATGAATAAAAAAGAATAAAAAGGAAATTTCGTTTAAATTAGTACATAACAATCTGGTGTCATAACAACGTGAAAGTTGTACGGGAACAGTGAAAGAACAACAATTTATAAAGTATTTGCTTGGTTTCCAATTGTTAGGCTATTACTTTAGATTGGATATGTACTTTAGGTTTCGGTGAACACAACAACGGGTTACTAAATAGTTACTAAAATGCCAGCTTCCTCTCCCAGAATGAGACTTTCCCCACTTCTCGCCTTGACCTTGCTCCAGAAGATAAATAGCAGACGTGGCTTGAAATTGATTTAATTTGGCTACCTCCAGCACCAAACTTTCTTCCACCGCACAAATAATGACAAGAAAATATACCTGGACGATGAGCTTCGGCGCTTGCAGCTACAGATGGATTGTGTTCTTTTTTTTGGTGAATACTTGTATTTCCAGAAAGGGGATATTCCTCTACTTCCGCACTCCTGCCAGGAGGTCTCGTTTCGCTGCTCAGGGTAGTACCTACGGTTTTTCGCTTCTGCTTGGCCAAAGTTCACTTTTTTTTGGATTGATTTCCTCTTACTGAGGGATACTCGAAACCCCGTTTTATTTAAAACTGATTCGACAAACAATAGTGGAACAATATAAAGGAGGTAGATATGACTTGATATTTATCTAGTTTTCAAATTTCCACATTAAATCGTGCTAGTGGTAAGTAACAGTCCTATCATTTTCAAAAAAAAAAAAAAAAAAACAAAACAAACTGACAAATCTCCTCCGATTTTTTCCTATTTTCTCTTTTCTCCCCTACTTGATTTACAAATTTTGTAAATTTTGTTCTCAGGCAAGTGATTTCATAGAAATTTTCCAAATTCCCGCGAGGGGGATTCAACCGACCGTTACAATAATTAAAAGTCCTTTGCTTTGATGACAATATACCAGTCTTTGATGACAATGTAAAGTCTTTAGATGGAATAATGAGGTAAGGTTTGTCTGGGTAAGCAGAATCCCCTAAGAGAACACCACGCGGGATGATTAGATTTGGACGAAGTTGTATTTCATGATAGAAAGAAGATTTTCTAAAAAGTCGTGCAGCATGCATTGAACCCGGCTCACCACAATGTACATCCATAAATGATTTATCGTGATTCACGATTCCCTGTAGTAATAAGCTGTAATTTTTTTTTTTATGTGATAGTCTAAGCTCAGGTGTCACCCTTTGTACTACTAGTACGTCATGTCGGTTAAGTCATGGTGCAATGTCCAGTAGTAAGCTTAGCTCGAGAGATAGAGAGAAGGACATAATAGGTTAGGGGGAGTCAAGGGGGTGTTGCAGAAAGTGGCGATGAACCTTGCGTTTGAACTCTTGGATGTTGTATGAGTTCGGGAGTACTGTCATTGGAAGGTTGTTCCACAGACGAGTTGTTCTTGTTATAAACGAATTTCTAGATCGGAGTGTGCGCGAAGATAAGGGCTGTAAACTGTGGGGGTGAGCCGAGCGGGCAAGTCTTGTGTTGCGGGAAAAATGTTGCCGTGGAGGCATGAGGTTACTTATTTCAGTGGAGCAGTCATTATGAAAAAAACGATAAAATTTTGCCAAAGCTGCTACATTCCTACGGTGGCTTAATGAGTCAATTGAAGAGCAAATGGCGCTGTCACCAATAAGTTTGAGGGCGCGGTTTTGCACCTTGTCCAGCCAAGCTAAGATGGTTCTTGGGGCCCCAGCCCAGATATACGAGTTGTATTCAAGACGGGGACGAATGTAGGACTTGTAAATTATAGCCCTGGCAGACGGCTGAAGGAGAAATTTGCACCTTTTGAGGAATCCTAGACACTGGGATGCTTGTTTAGCACTTTGGAATATGTGGTTATTCCAGCGCAGATCTTCAGCTAATATTACGCCTAGGATGTTTAGAGAGGGTTCTGCCGTTACGGTCTTGTTGTCCACTGAAATAGAAAGCGGTTCGGTGCAAGTTTTATTGGAAATGAGACAGTACTTGGTTTTTGATGCATTAAATTCGACACGGTTCTTGTGGCCCCAATCAAGAATTCGTTCGATGTCCCTGTTGATTGAATTGGACAACAGTTGGCGATGATGTAGACAAGGTCTGGCACGCGCTTGTGTTACATTATCAAAGCCATAGGAGTAACGTAGAGTACCGTCATCAGCAAAGCTGTGGAGTGAGTTGGTGGGGACTGAGAGCAGGTCATTTATAAAAACTAGGAAGAGAGCTGGTGATAGAATTGAGCCCTGGGGAACACCTGCGGAGATGTAGTGGGGGTCGGATTCGACGCCATCCAATACTACCTTGATTGAACGGCCTGAAAGGAAGCTCTCAATCCAGTTCTTCAGAACAGAGTCGATACCAATAGCTTGGAGTTTAGCCAACAGAGCGGGATGCCATACTCTGTCAAAAGCCTTGGAGATATCTAGAGCAACCAGACCAGATTCACCAAATCGGTGTATACTTCGGCTGAGGTGCTCCGTTAGGCAAACAAGGAGGTCGCCAGTAGATCTTTTCGATCTAAAGCCGTATTGTTTGTCGTTCAATATTTGGTTGTATTCAAGATATTCCATAAGCTTTCTTTTTATTATTGTCTCCATAACTTTGGAGAGAATAGAAGTAATTGCTATTGGGCGGTAGTTAGTAGGGTCACTAGCTTCACCTTTTTTCGGTATAGGCTGAACATGAGCCAGTTTCCAGGAGTCAGGATAAACTCCGGAGAAGTATGAAAGTGCAAAAAGTTTGCGCAGAGGTTTAGCCAAAGGTGAGGCACATTTTTTAAGAACTATAGGGGGAATTTTATCGGGGCCAGTGGCTTTGTTGGAGTCCAGCTCTTTGAGACATTTATACACTTCACGCGTCCTGAAGAAAACTCTATCCATTGAGTGAGCGGAACACTCGATGGTGGGGGGTTGCATGTCAGCATCGGGTAAGGAAGAATTCTCGGCGAACAGAAGTGCAAGTAGATCGGCCTTGGGTTTGCTTTCTGTTATCACCTGTTTGTTATAAATGAATGGGGGCGTTGTATGTGAAGTGAAATTCTTCCTGATGGAGGTTACCAAGGACCAGAAGTTTTTACTGCCAGCGGTGGAGTTTATGAGTTTACCTCTCAGTCTGTCATCGAATAATTCTTTGACTCTCTTGATGGTGGATTTACAAGAGTTTCTCAACCTGATGTATTCACGTCGAGATGTTTCGCTCGGAGAATTTTTGTATTGTCTGTAGGCGGCTTCTTTGGCTTTGATTGCGTTCATACACTCTCGATTGAACCATCCATAATGCCTAGGCTTTATGGATTTGGAAGAATGGGGAATGAATAAACGCATTCCGGCCAGTATAATTTTGGTAATATAGATGGCCGCAAAGTTAACATCGCGGTTCTGAAAACACAAATCCCAATCAGTAGCTCGGAAAAAGCGAATCAGCCCCCACCAGTTGGCTTTTCCATAATGCCAAACAGTTCTCCTAGGAGCTGGCGTGGTTGGGGTTGAAGATGGATAGGAGAAGTAAGCGCTGACTAGACAGTGATCCGAGTTGCCAATAGGCGAATCGACCTCAACGGAGTAACGTGTAGGGTGGGAGGTAAGAAAAAGATCAAGGAGGTGTGCTCCTTGTCCCGCAGTGTCAGGAACACGCGTACGCTGTTTCACTAATTGGTGCAGGTTATTGGTCTCAGCAAAGAGCTCGGCATCCCTGCCAGAAATACTGTCCGTCTGTCTTCGTTACATCCACTGTTACGTTGATGACACCTTCACTATTCACTAAAATCACAGCAGCTGCTTGGTTATTTTAATTCTTTGCACTTTCACTTTCGTCACACGACACAATTAATTAATTAATTAAAATTGATTTTTATGGACGATTGCTCCCGGCACAAAAAAAACTTTGTTTGTTTGATTTTGGGTATTGTTTTGCGATTTGGTGATAGTTGTTGTACGTAATAATTTTAAGTGGGTGGCGACAGCACACGCCCGCACGTCCGCACACCGTGCTAGCCTAGCCCAGACTCTAGCCCAGGTAATAGCCCTTTCTATTATAATATGATTCTGTTTTCAATTTTGGACGATTTATTTTTATATGGGTTCCGTCAATAGCACCAATATTACTTGATTTTCCTTCATTTGATTTATGTCTGGCAATTTAACGTAGTTGATACTCTCTAGAACAATCCATTTGATGACACGATGCAAAATACGATGCACAGAGCTTCTCGAAACATTAAATCTGTCTGTACGTTTCTGTATTTGCCATGTACCAAATTGTCAAGTATATTTCAAGTTTTGCTCCAACTTCTGGACGTCCTACCAAACATTCTTTCTTAATGCTTGACTTATAAGAATCTAAAAAGGAAAGCAAATTATGCAGAAAATATATTTATCTGCATCTATCTCATCATCACTGTAACGGTCGGCGGTAAAACCGAAGCCAAAATAAATCTTTTCGCATCGAAACTTTCGGACGAAAACTTATTTTGCCTCAATTGCGCACGCCTATGTCCTAATAATTAGCCCGTGGTTAAATGTCCCACCCACACATAGACATCGGTCCAGAAAATTCTTTCGGGTAGCGGCGCAGCCAATCCAGGCCCTTTGCGCAAGAATAATCGCATGACGCCGAGGCACACATAAAAATAATGTATGTAGCCTGCATATATGGATAGGGACTCCTAGACAAATACTCAATGATGCGAGCGCAGGAATTCCTTCTAGCGCTATCACCCCGCCCCCAAAAAAGCCACGCTAACCTTATAAGGAGAAAAATTGATGGAAATTTCCATGAAGCGTCTCGAAAATGTGGCTGAGATTTTTTGATTATGGAAACGAGTAGCAGTCAGGCAGTTCGTTTTAAGACAGGAACCGGCGAGGAAGGTTCAAGAGATAAGTACGCGAGTAGGTCGGAGTGGATTTTTTTGAGACAAGGAATGCATTTCTCCTGAACGGCAAAGTTCAATGATAGTTTCTTTAAAAAAATAATAATAAAATAAATAACATGTCGCGAATAAAGCTTTTCGTAAAAATCATTTAGCAAAACTGCATTTAATGAAGTGCGGAGATTATTGACCTGTCGCCGATTATCAAATTGTTACTGAGAGTTTTTACGCAATTAAAAGTTATAATAATGCCACATATAGTGTTTTGTATAAAAACGTAAAGTTTTTTTTTTCTTCTTTGCTACTTTTATTAAATGCATACTAATGCCGGTGAAAATGATAAATGAAAAATAACATACGGGCGTAATAATGATAGTTAAAATTTTTTTTGAACAAGTTTTCTTCCATGCTTTATTTTGATGGCGTCTTCAAAAAAAAATTTTTTATGGACGCTAATTTTGGTGCGTAAATACTTGTACCATGAAGAATACTTGGGGCCGTGATTTTCCGGGTTAACTTTCGTGAGTAACATAAGGAGAAAGTGTCATTAACAACCCGTGTTTTTTTTTGTGTCAATCAATAATGTTTGTACGTTATTAAATTTTTTTAACTATTCAATTAAAATATAATTGCATGTGATAATTTTTAAGCTATCATTAAACCAAGTGCAGTAAAATTTTTTAAATGAATTCTCGATGAATAAAGTGGAAATAAAATAAATGTATTTTGGGACTGTACACACTAAAATCAACTAAGATAAATAGATATTATATAAAATAGATATTAGAAGAAAAAAAACAAAAGAAAAACGGCAATAAGTAGTGGTACTCCGAGAAATGCTTATACAACTAAAAAACGAAGTATTGAACTATTTTTCTTGGACCCCTTTATAAACCATGTAACGGTCGCCTGAAAAAAATCTAACTCTATAAAACAAAAAAAAAATTAATAACGACCAGTCCTTAAAAATCCCGGGCAATTACAAAATGGCAACCCTACATTAACCGGGCAGTAAAATTCGGCACCAATACCACGCCAAATTCACGAATCAACTCTGACGGCACTGAAACTACGAGAAAGAGAAAAAAAACCATAACTATCTCCATATTTTCAAAATCCCTTAAATAAATTTCACTCATGGGTCATTTTTCCGAGAATATTAGAAACCATATTTTAATTAGAAACCAAATAGAACGCGCACATGTTCACGAGAACAGACGAAATTTGATCCGAACGAGTCGCTTATCTGTGGAACCATAATTTGTCCCACAGAAATTGCTGACTCGTTAGAAAGAACAATAAATTATTCTTGCGTCTGGTGACAAGTGTCTCAAGAAGTGTGATAAGAATGCTGACTTTAGCAAGAATTCTTATCCACTTGAAGAATTGATCAGGTTCTAAATGAAAAACTCGGAATTGATCTGGGAGTCGGGATTTACAAGTCTTCGGAGGCACACGTTCGATTCATTGTTCGCGTGTAAAAAACCTTTATATTAAAGTTGAATCTTTGTCAAAGTCTAATCTTTATTTTTTGAATCAGAAACAGATTCACTTCTTTTTTAAATAAATTGTGTTAAATTTTACGCGAGTGTGTTTTATTTTGAAAAGTTGCTTCTGTAAACCCGGCTACGCGCGGCTCCTTCTTCTCCCAGTGGAAAGCACGAGGAGTGGCGATAACAATCCCGAAGGCGATAATTTCTTTCGGAAGTCTTCCAACATAGCCAGGTTAGAAAAGAAAAATTCCTCCACGTCGTCATACAACTCTTCGGCGAAATATGAACATTCACTGTATTTGTCAGCCTCTTCTGATTGTTGCAAAATGAGAATTTCCTTATGGTTTTGTTGAAATTCATTGAACAAATTTTCAAATTTGCTCACCCTTTTCTCAGCTACTATGAGAAAAGCGTTCGTCTATCCTTAGGCTCCTTTCTCGCGTTTAGAATACATTTTTGTAACAACTCCCATTGGGCTAGCTGCTTCTTAATTAGAGACTCCATGTTTTATACGAATGTGAGGATCAGTTAGATTTCAGAGTCAATAAACAAATAAACGAAGAGAAGTTTGACAAAAGGTTCAAATATTTTCAGAGATTTCGATAGCAAAATATTCGCAAATGCTTTCAGTCTTTTCTTTTTTATTTATTAACAATAACGAATCTAATTTCAGACTACTACGAGATGCCGACGACGACGATTCACATTTACGCAAATTATGTTGTATATAAGAATAGACTTTCACCTTTTTTATGTAAATATTCAATAGTCATTTTTATGTAAATTTCAATATGATAAAAACAAATTTTAATGTTCAATATATTCAATATAAAATAAAACTTCCATTTATATTTGTATTTCCTTTTATATATCTTTTTGTAAAATGTAGTAGAAATATAGTTTAATGCAATGTTTCGTACTCACGATTTTTATTTACTTATTTTTGTTGATTGCATCTATATGGTCGGGTATTTCACAAGTATGGTAGCTGGCTGAAGTTAATATTGTTGGGATCTTCCTTGCTTGTTGCTTCGATGTTCACATTCATACACTTTCACCAAACTTGTTTATATGTTTCACTTATATTTAAATTTAATTTGAGTTTTTGATTTTCGTGTATTATAGTTTAGATTTCACACGTTTCCGATTCTGATTTACTACCCGAATACCGATCTAGAATTTCTTATTAGAATTCACAATTTATTTAGTTAATTTAGGTCTTAGATTTCGAATTGATTATGGTTAGATTTCACGCGATTTCGATTAATTACCCGATTACCGGTCAATGAGTTTCTATTAGAGTTTACAAGTTATTTACTTAACTTTAGATTTTAGATTTCGATTTTATTGTGTTTTAATTTAGATTTCATCTGTTTATGATTTCGATTAATTACCCGAATACCGGTTAAGAAGTTCTTATTAGAGTACACAATTTATTTAGTTACTTTAGGTTTTAGATTTCAAGCGTTTATGATTTCGATTAATTACCCGAATACCGATTAATTAATTTCTATTAGAGTTCACAGTTTGTTAAGTTAAGTTTAGGTTTTATATATCGATTTTATTATATGTTAAAGATTCCACCATAAATTTATGTTTTGCGGTTTGCTTATACGATTTCACTTAACTTTTGGGTTGATTTCACTTTAGATATTCACAAAAATTGATTAGATTTCAATTTTAAGTGACCACGATTTCGAATTACCGTTTTAAATTTAGCTTTCGATTTAACGGATTTTAGTTATGTTTTCTTTTATTGTTTTCACTTTAATTATTTGATTGTTAGATTTCCGGTTTGACTTTCCGTTTTATTAACACCACGTTTTTTATTAAATTTTCACTGTTTTTTATCTCACTTTTCACACTTATCCGGCTCGAAGGACCATGTTTCCGATAGCTGTTTGCTCTGATTTTCTTCTGCTGCAAATTATTTTAACAGAAATAAAAAAATAACTGAAAATATTAAAAAAATTAGAAAAAAGCAATTCTTTATCATGAACGGAACGCCCTCTTGCCCTTGGTTTCGATCCTGGGTCCGAAATTTTACCGCCGTCTCGGGTATGACGGTTTCCTATATATGCTAATTTCCACTTTGAATGGAATGTCTCAACTTCATGAATTAAACACCTGCACTTCTGTTTTCATCAAAAATGTTTTATTCACAATACGCCTCTACTTATGCAACGTTAACATTTTCTTCATTCAAACTCACAAATTTTAAAATATAAAAATTTTACACATTAATCCTTTAATCACTAGTTCGGAAAAAGAAGTTCAAAATTAAATAAAAGTTATGAAAGAAATTCAAAATTACATAAAAGTCACTAATTATTCAGGGAACGCGATTTTCTTCCCCTTTTTTATCGTCTGCAATAACTGATAATATGTATTGTATAATCACTCACCAAGGGCTGCAAATTTCGTGGACGTCTTCCTTCCTTCGTGGGTCAACGGAAAGTGGAAAAAACGGCCAACTCATCCCAATGAGAATTTTTTGGGAAGATCGGGTTGACCTTTTTGTCCTTGTATTTTTCGGGAGACCCTCTCCGGTATCCTATGCCTAGCGGTTAGGCTCTCTTCACAGGGTGTTACGATATTACGATATTGTTGTAGATAATGCAGCCCTTGGTGGTATGGTTGTCCAAGACAGCTGATTTTGACAATTTAATTTGTCATCGGGTTTTTATATTCGAGTGTTTTTGTTTACCATATTTAAAAGTGAAATTTATTTCGGATTCTCTTTAAATCAGGTAAGTAAATCACGTTCCCTACATTTACTTAATTTAATTTTAGGTCATCAAGTTAGTATTGAAGAGGCAGTTTTTTATACATGTACGAGTATCATCATATAAATAAGGTATGTAGATATTGTTGTTTTTCCTTTAGTTGAATTTTTCTGTAATCCGGTCATTGAACCTTTTTAGGTAGCTCTCCGGAACACTAACAGAATAAAATTTAGATATCTTTTACAAAATCTAATTGCACATTGCAATTATTATTATTTAGAGCAAAGAAAACACTTTGTAGAGACTTGATTAAACAAACATCAAATATTTTTTTGTAAAAATGGCCACGCGTAGTCATGATATTCAAGAATTAAACGCTGCTGAACAGTCCGCCTATATAAGTTATGAAACTGATGAAAATAGATCTAGTCTACTTTTTGATATAGGGTCCGATATTCAAATATTTGAATTGAATGACAACCCAGAGTAGTATGAATATGAGGATTCTAGACCATAGCACTTTCGGTGATTTAGGGTGCTATGGGATTCTGGACCAGAGCACTTTTGGTGAAAAAGCACCAGAATTCTGGATCAGAGTATTTTTTTTTTCACCTAATGAAGTTGTTGATATGATTCTGACCCCTTCTCTGACCCCAGTGCTGATTTGAGTAAAATCAGCCAGAGTAAAGTTGATATATGTGGTTGCGGTGGAGGTTTTTTTTTCTTATACAGAGCATTTTTTTTAAATTTTCAAGTTCATGAGAATATTTGGGAAGTTGTTGATAGGATTCTGTAATATTCCAATATTACCAGTATTCTTTTATATACATGGCAACGCCACTTTCACCAGTAAGAAAAAGACAGCTAGACTTTAAGGTCGGCAATATTCATTGTTGTTGTGAAACTACTGTAAAATGGTTGTGAAATAAAACACCACGTTCTTGATTAAAAATAAGTTGATTGATTATTTAATTTAACCATCTGCATAACAAACAGCCCTTACCACCGTGAAGCATCACAGATTCTTACCCAGTGCTGATTTGAGTAAAATCAGCCAGAGTAAAGTTGATATATGGAATGTGGTTGCTGTGGAGGTTTTTTTTTTCTTTTTGATAAGGCGCGAACGTCGCGTTTATGTTATATTTGCTTACGTATGACTTAAAGACAAATAGTGTGAGATTTGAAAGAAGGAAATGATTTTTGATAATGGGATGGTATAAAGGGAGCTGTATGTTAAGTTTAAAAGTGAGAACTTTGGAAAAAATAGAAGAGGTAAGTGTACAGTTTTATATATGTATATACATATTATATTTTACTTACTTAATTTTGTCTCAACTTTTTTTTTTCAGAAAACATGTCTTTGTATTATATGGTAACACCACCATCTACTGAAGATGAGATGGATATTGTGCCCACACAAAGGTATAGCTCGTTGGACCACTGCCTGATAACTGGTGCTATTACCTGGCGCTGCTACAGAGGATATTCAGAAATGAATGGAATGAATAGGTGTGAAATCACCGTGATATCGCCTTTTAGTCTGATGTATTTATCCCTAAAAGTATGGTTTAATTCGCCGTACTGGGATGAATGCATATTTAAAGTATTGCTGGATCAGACACTTTGGGATCAGCTGTTCTTTAAGTTGTCTACAAAATTTTGTGGACAGGCTATAGAGCAAATGGTCCTGACTGTTAACGTGTCTATGGCTAACGCCATTAGGAATCATCAAAGGGAAATTAAAGCCGAGTTACAGGAGCATGTTAAGCACCTTCCGCAGGAGTTGCAGAAAAAATTTGTTAACGGAGTAGTGAGCATGCGAGAGTTGGAGCTAAGAAATAACTCCTCGGGTGAGATCGAGCAGTGCACAACGGCGGACTTGTTTTTCGACGATGACTATGAGCCGAATGGTAGTTGTAAGACTATAACCAAATTCAGTCAAATAAAGGATTTTATATATGAGCACGTCCACGCAAAACCAGCCACCCGTCGCTCGCAGCACGTTTTTTCAGTAGAACGCGCTCTATTCAACTCGCTCACAAGCGATAGAAAATAGATAGAAAAAAATGTAAAGACACGAATCGATAGATTTTTACCTGCTCTTTCTGATGGTGACATCTTTTTTTTTTTGAAAAAAAAAAAAATTTTTTAGCGGTGAAAATCAAGTTTTAAGTTCAGGTCAACTTTTCTCAAAGAATGTATTTATTTTTATTTTTTTTTAGACCAATCGAAAGAGGAACTCATAAGCTACATCTCCTCAAATTTTCAGAGTGGAAGAGCCAAAGGTGTAGAAATAGGAAGTAAATAAAGACTGCGGCACGTGGTCTCGCGCGCTGCCGCGCACACGAAGCTGGCTAGCCGCTGCGGCTGCTGGGTGATACCCTTTTCCATACTCGCTCAAGGAAGCAAGCTAAAAAATATTTAAAACACATAAACCTATAGATCGCGCTTAAATACATGTTTCGTTTTTGTTTTTTTAACTTCCCAGTATAGGAAGTTATTGTAATCGGTCCGAAAATCGAAATCGAAAATTTCAACGTATTTTCATCTTTCAAGGTCCCAGGAGCATTTTAAGCAAAAAATTGGGAGGAAGTATGTGTGTGTGTGTGTGTATGTGCGTACGGATGTGGTCATTTTTTCCTGCACGATATCGCGCGAACCAAAACTGATATCGACTTCGTTGAGGTGTCGTTCGAAGCGTATCAACCGAAATATGATCTGAAAAGATTTTCATGAAATTCGGTCCAGCCGTTTTTTTGTTTAAGCGGCGTAAGTGATTTTTGTACCTGCACGATATGGCCCGAACCACAAAAGATATTGACTTACTTGAGGTGCCGTTCGAAGCGTATTAGCGACAATATAATCTGAAAAGATTTTTATAATATTCCGTCCAGAGGTTTTTTGGTTTAAATGACTTAAGTGATTTTTGTACCTGCACGATACCGCGCGAACTAAAAACTATTTCGAATTCATTGAGGTGCCGAAAAACATTAACACATCAATTTTATATACATTTTCGTCATCCTAATCTTGTAGGTGCGCACATTTAGTTTGACATTTTAGCGAAAATATTGATAAACAATTGTGACAAACTCTCAGTATTATACATATATTCTATATTGCCTATTGTTCATTTATTATTAATATATCCAATCATAATATTCAACATCCATCATACTGGGAAGTTGATCGTGTGGACCGAACGGGTCGAACCCACATCCCAACTAGTTTTTTTTTTCATCTGCTATATCACAAACAGTTGACCAAAAGAGACGCATCGAATTCAGAAGTTTAAGTATATTCTTATTAACACCTGTTGTTGTTATTGTTATCTGTAGATTCGTGACAAGTTTACTCGTATCATATTTACTTTGATTTGCAATTATCATTTTATTCTGTTCGACAGTAATTTGTATCACCTCTTGTTGTTTTCGTTTTTTTACTCTAACATAACTTTCAATAAAGGGGTATATTAAATATAACTATAGTTACCATCGCAAGTTTTGAAGAAGTTATTAAAAGTATTTAGGTAAGTATTAAGTTATGCAGTGCATAGTCTTTTAAGTACAAGTTTCGGAAGAATCGAGATAAGATGTCCTTTATTTTTGTGTTCGTTATTGCAGTGACCTATAATTATGAGTTTCAAACGTTGTTTTGATCCGTACGAAGGTTGTATCAAGCATTCGGCAAATCTGAGGGCTGCACCTGAATCTGTGAGAAAATATATCACTATATACTTATGTTTATTTATTATACTTTCAAGCTTAGAAATTCCTGTAGTTGTAGATGGCCCTGACTTTAGCTTCTCTGCAGTTGGTGTGAATCTCTGTTATTCTGCAATCGGTATGAATATCTCTTCCAGCTATTCCGTGTATTCAATTTATTGGATTTTGTACATTAGCATCAATCCGACTAATGTATTCAATAGTTTCCTGAAATTTGAACTAATAGTTAGTTGTTAGAGAGTCATATTAAACTCAGGGCGATTAATGTAACCGTGAAATTATATCAGCTCAATACGGCTAATATATTAGAAATTCGCATTACCTAAAATTCGTATAATGCGATCGAGATGAGACCACTAGCTGCAAATAGCGACTTCTTCTACCATCAAACCGTGTAGAAGATCAAGAGTGATCTGAAGCTTTTGGGCAACGCGCTCCGGTATTTATTTGCTCCACTGTAATGCGTCAGTGGAACCTGGTGGGGAGCTTCAGAACTTGTTGTGGATCGTGTTTCCTTAGCGGAGCTTGGTGGGGAGCTTCAGAACTTGTTGTGGATCGTGTTTCCTATGTGTGCGTCAGTGTTGACACTTGGCTGTCAGTTCTGTCGGCTCGGTAGGTTTTATGATAATTTTTTATATATATATTTTAATTTAATTATTTTTTTCTCCCTTTAGGGTTTTAATGGGAGCCTCCTGACGATGTTGCGGTGGAGAGTTGGATTTTGTTGTCTCGGGTTGTCAGATAAGTATTTTATTTATAAAGATTAATACTTTGTGGTAATTTTAGTTTCTTTTAGGGCAGCTGCTGCTGGACGATGTTTCCCTTTGTTTGGAAGAAAATTTTGTATGCGGAGGATCCTTTTAAATGGTAAGTATATTAAAATATATGACCTTATAATTATTGTTATGTATTTTTTTAGGTAATTATTAGAAGATCGAACAGTGACTACTTTGAAATAGTGAAAAATGTGAAAAAAAAAAACAACAAAAAAACCAGAAAAACTACGAGATGAGAATATTTCAATGAAAGAAAATCTTTTGCTCAGTAAATTACTGCCTTCATCCTGGAGTGTACGTCAAATCTCATCGTTTTCGAATTCTTCTAGATGGTCGGCCGCTAAAAGTAAGCTTTTAGATGATTCCTCGTTAATCAGAAGTAAACCGCACAATGCATTAACGGAAAAAGAATTAGAATTCGTGAGATTGTTTTACGAAAACGATGATAATAGTAGGATAATGCCCGGAATGAAAGGCAATATTTGTATTAAACAAAAGGATGGCAGCAAGACATTTGTGCAAAAAAGACTCGTGCTGTATAACTTACCTTTTAGCATTAAAATTGCTTATAGCTTCAAAACTATTAGGATTTATGGTTATGTTATAACATGCGATACAATTTATGTTAAATTGCAAAATAATGCAAGGAAATCATGCCAATTATAATAACAAAGAAAAGAAATGCGGATAAATGCAAACACACTTGAACGAACTGCGCTGAATAACCGTGACGTGGAACTGGTAGATAAATTCTGCTACCTCGGTAGCATTATTACCGAAAATGGCGGTACAGAAGAAGACGTCAGTTCCAGAATAAATAAAGCACGAGGCGCATATGCATGCCTGTTCCGCATATGGAGATCAACGGAGATCTCAACTAACACCAAATTGCGGCTGTTCAACTCCAACGTTAAGGCAGTTCTTTTGTACGGTTGCGAAACATGGAAAGTCACCCAATTCATCACAGGGCGCCTACAAGTCTTCATCAACAGATGCCTGCGTCGTATCCTAAAAATCCGCTGGCCAGATAGAATTTCAAATGAAGAGCTATGGCGCCGTGCCGGCCAAGAAAGGATAGACGACCAAATCAGGCGAAGGAAATGGAATTGGGTTGGCCACACCTTGCGACGCGATAACGAATACCTAGCCAAACAGGCCCTTGACTGGAACCCGCAAGGATCCCGTCGAGTCGGAAGACCTAGAACAACGTGGAGGAGAACCCTACTAGCAGAGGCCGCAACAACTGGGAGATCCTGGTCAGAGCTGAGAGCTGTCGCGCAAAACAGAGTCCGCTGGAGGGCAACTGTTTCCGCCCTATGTCCCATGAGGGATTAAAGGGGCACAAAGAAGAAAGAAGAAGATAATAACAAACCTACCTGTGGCTGATGGATATCGATTTGCACCTGTACTCACAATAACACTCAGTCACAATCGTCAACTCATCGAGATCGGACGTATTTATTACGAGAGTGACTGTACTCTGTATTTCTTCAAAATGTCTCAAGTTAATTGTGTTAAATGCGATAATGAGCTGTTCGCTGATAGCTCCGTGGTTTGTGCACTTTGCAAAGATCCATACCATAAAAGATGCGCAAACATTTCGGAAAACGAATGTAAAGTTTTAATGTCTAGTCGTAGCATCTTCTGGAAGTGTCGCCATTGCGTAAATTTTTCACTCGATAATTTAGTGTCTAAAGTTTCTGACTTGTCTAGTGTGATAATCTCTTTGAAAGAAGAAATATGCAATATGAAGGAGTTAATTACTACAACTGTGGCAAAGGACTCTGGAACTATCAACGGTGACCGCAGGAAAAATCATAATAATAATCCAAGGTCAACTGAATGCATTAAAAGCAATCATTCTGCTACTAACGGGCCACCAAGTTCATCGACCCACTGTACATATTCATCAATTGTTATGACGTCGAATCCAACTTCTTCATCTGCTGCTCTCAACGTACCAGGAGCAGAGGCGACTCCGCTCGCTCCCATCGCAAATCAGGCTGTTATTGATAGTGTAGATCTAGCTTTGATAAATCCTCACGATAACAACAACTGGACGACCGTGAAGAAGAAAAAAAAAGTTCCGCAATGCAAAAAAAATTTTTGGTTGCGATAATTCTTCCGATTTATGTGCTATCGTAACCCACAAATGGTTCCATGTTTCCAGACTAGATACTAAAACGTCTGAAGACGAAGTGAAAAAATTTTTTACCACTAAATTTAGCATACCGGATAAGGATATAGTATGCAAACGCTTAACGAAAAAGGATGCGGTAATTAATGAGCTTACCTTTGTTTCTTTTAAGCTTGGCATACCAGCAATGGACGCGAATAGATTTTTAAATGCCTCATTTTGGCCTAGAGGGGTCGCAATTAAACCATTTACTTTTGATTTAAAAAACGAGGCGCGCGAGTCACATCACTCGTCGAGAAATCGAATAAAAAAAATTGTTATTAAAAGAAACAACTTGAATTTATTTTAGATCTTTACACCTTTAATTCTGAAACAGAACTGATTAATTCAAAATTACAATTTTACTTTTATACATTTTACTTAATTGGCAATTTAATCGAATGTTAAAATTCTAAGAATTTTGTCTGCACATGTTCTAAAAGAAATTGAAATGCTTAGTTTGTTAAATTTACTTATTAAACCGAAAAATTGTGAAATATGAAATTTGAACTGATTGATTCAAAAATACAATTTTACTTTTTTACTTAATTAGCAATTTAATCGAATGTTAAAGTTCTAAGAATTTTGTCTGTACATGGCAGGAAGTTCTAAAGGAAATTGGAATGCTTAGTTTGTTAAATTTACTTATTAAACCAAAGAATTGAGAAATATGAAATTTGATCTATTTATGAATGCATGATTTACTTAAAATTGATTGGGGTTTGTGAGGTACGTAACTCTTCCCCCCCTAGAGGATGATGGAACAGGAACTGTAATTTGGGAGTTTCTGGTCCATGAGTGGGTGGTGTAATCTCCAGCTTCTTTTTTCGTAGTTTAAAGATGGTACAGATGATCAGGATGATGAATAAAATGCCTTCAATAGTAAGTAGGATGAATGTTGAGGTATGTCTGATGTCGGTATAGATCTCCAGGAATTCCACTTGTCTTCTGGTTTGGAAGTTGTAATTTTGAAGTTTTTGTAGAGTGATGTTTTCCCGAATAGTGGTGAAGTTTATTTTGTGGAAAAATATAGGATAGATTGTGATTTCATCCCAGAATGTCTTCGGGTGGCTACTATATGTAACTCCGTTTACTTGTACATCGCAGGCTTCAAAGTGAAGTAGCACACTTCCTGTAACGTTTTTAGGGCTGAAGGGACATGAGGAATTAACTGCTGTCTCCGTGACGTTGATAAATAAGATGAAATTCGGCTCCGGTTGGTAAATCTCTGAAGACTGCTCTGTTTCTATAAGTTCACATTCGATTGGTATATTCTTCATGACTTGGGTGATACAGTTGACATTTGCTGTTTGGTATGATGATCTTTCGCAATAGAATATCTCTTCTACTTGTGGACATTTCTTGTCAAAAAATTGAATATCCTTTTCTGTTAGGGCTATGTAGGGTTGTGTAAGGATTCTTTTTGAGTTTTTTATTGGGATTGGTATTACATGGAAGAATGAATAGGTTATATTTTGGACAATAGGGATTTGAATATTGAAAATAATGTTTGTGTTATTAAGATATGCCTGTAGTTTTAATAATTCATAGACATGCTCTATTGATTTAATGTCAATCGTTTCGTTCTTTAGTAAGTCATAGATTTCTGCGAGTTCATCGGGGTTTAAAATTTGTTTAGATATTATGTTGACTTTGGCGAATAGTATTGCTTCGGCCAAATTAGATAAGTGGCTTTGCAAGATTTCGATATTGTAATTGATTTGACTTAAATATTGAAGGTGTTGAAGGAGATAGTGCTCTTCCCGTATATGATTATGTAATGAATATTGATTCGATTTTAGGTAATTATTGATTTCAGTTTGCTGAGTGTTTATATGTGTGGTTATATTCTCAAATCTTTCGATCATTCTGTTATTAATAAGAAATTGCTGATTGGCTTTGGATTGTAATTTTGCTTGGTTTGTTGTTAATGTTTCTATTTCTTTATTAAGGCGAGTGGCATCGGCAGCATCCATGTTACCAGTGATAAATTTGATTGCTGAGCCTAGTCCATTGATAAGTCCTCTTCTATATCTATGTTTTGGAAGTAATGTTTGTAATTTTGATTCTACCTCATTTAGTCTAAGTTTTGTCGTTGCTACTGTACTATTAAGTTCTTCTGTAATGTTTAGGTGGTTTAACGCGTCTCGTATAGTCTCTATTGTCTGTCTGTAATTTTGTAACTTTACTATGTGAGTAGGTATGGCAGCGGTTGAGCCTGGGAACCCATGCACTCGAGATTGGGAATCAGAAAATCAAATTAAGCAGAACACAGTAAGAGGCTTCTTAGCCGAACTGAAATCAGAGGCAAATTTTTGCCAGATTAGTTCTGACCGACTTTTGTTTTTCTAGTGTCGACAATAAGACATAAATGCAAGGAGGGAGTTGCATCAGCAGGGAGCAACGGACAACAGCAGTCGTGGTGGCGTTCAGCAGCAGAGGAGAATAAAAGGAGAAATCGGCTGCAGCAGCAACAGGAACAGCAGTGGCTGAAGTCGAAACTAGGACCAGCACCTCCAGATTACAACCGAAAGCAGCAACAGCAGCCGTGGTTTGCAGCAGAAGAGGATAGTAGGAGGAGAGATTTGATGCAGCAAGAAGTGCAGCAGCAACCTGGTAGAAGAAAAATTTCCTTAAAGGAATACCAGGAAAGACAGCAGCCGTGGTTTGCAGCAGAGGATAGTAGAAGGAGATATTGGTTGCAGCACCAGCAACAGGTTCAGCAACAACAAGAGGTGCAGCAGCAGCAACAACAACAGGTACAACAACAACAACCTGGTAGAAGAAAAATTTCCTTAAAGGAATACCAGGAAAGACAGCAGCAGCAGCGTCAGAAGTCAGCAGAAGGACCAGCACCTCTGCTCATTGCAGACTTGTTTAAAAAAAAAGATTATCAACAACAACAAAAAGGAGGTGGATTTAAACGTGGAGGTGTGAAAGTTCACCTCAGACGAGAAATTTCACAGTTAAAGCGTATCGAAAGGATAGCTTTAACTGTAGAAGAAAAGCTCTTCTTTAAAAAAGAGATAAAAAAAATAAATAAAATTTAAAAAAAAAAATAAATAAATAAAATTTAAAAATAAATAAAATTTTAAAAATAAATTATTATTATTTTACAATTAATTTTATTATTTCTATTGAAAAAATGAGCAAATATACGATCACGAGTGATGTGATAACGTATATCAGGGCTTTTAAAGTGAGAGGGCGAAAAATTAATTTTAAAATTAATAACCCTCCTGACAATGTAGACCCAATTGAATGGTTCAAAAGAGCTGTTGACGATATTGTCGAGCATGCACTACTAGGAGTTCAGCCCGAAGATTTCGTTGGATTTACTTTTTGTGGAGCCACCTTCATGGAGAGAGGTCCAGGGTGGTTAAGCTATAGATTGGCATCCACAGTTAATTCAAGTGATGTTTGGGATATGATAGGAAAAATTTTTCAAAGCAATTCCAATGGATTAAGTACAGACACGTTTTGCTTAAATGTTACCACCGTCAGACTGCCACAAGGGAGAGGAAATAATAGAACAAGGAAATACAACACATTCGATGAGGAATGTGCAAAAAGAAGGGGAATTGTAGTTATAAAAAATGAGGATAATATGTGCTTACCACGTGCTTTGGTTGTTGCCATGTCCAATGTGAATAGGGAACCTGAGTATGCCAAAGTAAGGAAGGATATTGAACAATTACAAACTCAGCGAGCTGTGCAGTTGATGAAAGATTGTGAAATAGATATTCCAAATGGAGGTGCAGGTATTCCAGAGCTTCAAAAATTCCAGGAACATCTGCAAGACTACTACAAGATTACAGTGTATAGATATGGCGCCAAAGGAAGGGATGTGATTTTTAAAGGACAGAGTGCAGGAAAACATCTAAATTTGTTGTACCACAACAATCATTATAACGTTATAGTGTCATTAACTGCCACATTTTGTTGTAATTATTATTGCGAGGAATGCCATACAGCGTACGATCACAAAAACAAACACAGATGCGGTGGAACATGTCCGTGTTGTCAACAAGCTCCTGCATGTACAAAAGTCTTGGCTGAGAAATTATGCAAAGATTGTAATCGCCATTTTAGAGGAGAATGTTGCTTCAACAATCACAAAGCTTCAGGGTCTCTAAATAAGAAAAGTGTCTGCGAAATGGTAAATAAATGCAGAGATTGTCTAAAGACATATAAAGCAGACAAAACTCATATATGTAATGAATATTTTTGCAACATCTGTGATAAACATGTAGAACAAGGACACTTCTGTTTTATTCAACCAGATATCAGAACACCATCAGCAAAAGATACTCTTTTTGTCTTTTACGACTTGGAAACAAGGCAGGAGAAAGTTGTAGGGGAAAAGTATATAGAAGGAGAATCGGTTGGAGAAATAAAGTTGCACGAGCCAAATTTATGTGTAGTTGCGAAGCGTTGTGAACTCTGCATTGATATAGAAAAGTTGTGTTTTTGTCAAAAATGTGGATTTCGATTGAAGATTTATGAAACAAGTGTGGTAAGCAAGTTTTTGAAAGATTTGTTGGAGTTCCGAAAGAAATTTAGAAAGGTAGTAGTCATAGCTCATAATGGTCAGGCGTTTGACCATCAATTCATATTGAATTACATTCTGAAAAAAACAGACCTGAAACCCGAATTAATAATGCGAGGAACGAAAATTATAATGATGCAGTTGGGCAATATAAAATTAATTGACTCGCTAAATTACTTTCCTATGAGCCTATCGCAACTACCAAAGGCCTTTGATTTACCAGCCGTATTCAAGAAAGGGTATTTCCCTCATCTGTTTAATACAATCGAAAATGAAAAATATATTGGATTTACTACCACCTGCTGAATATTATAGCCCTGATTCTATGAAAACCGAAGATCGTGATAGCTTCCTCAAATGGTACGATCTACATAAAAATGATGAATTCAATATGCAGCGTGACATTGTCGACTATTGCATTAGCGATGTACAGATTTTGACTGAAGCATGCCTAAAATTCAGAAAATTGATGTTAACAGAATGTAAAGTAGATCCATTTGTTGAGGCGACAACTATTGCCTCCGCATGCAACCTGGTTTTTCGACGCAATTATCTTAGACCGAATACGATCGGTATTATCCCAAGGAAGGGATATCGAAATGCCGATAATCAGTCATCAGTAGCAATTCAATGGTTAATATCGGAAGAAAAGAGCAGGAGAATTAATATTACACATGCTGCCAAACAAAGAGAAGTTGTGTTGAGTGGAGTAAAAGTAGATGGCTATTGTGCAGAGACTAATCAAATTTTTGAATTCCATGGCTGCTATTATCATGGACATCCCACATGTTTAAAACATAATCGTGATCAACCTCTTCATGATGACCAAAGCGATACTCTAAATCACCGATATGAAGTAACAGTCGCAAAGACACAGCGTTTACGTTCCTATGGATACGAGGTCATTGAGATGTGGGAGTGTGATTTTCGTAAGCTAATGGATACGAACAAAGACATTTACGCTTTAAGAAACCATCCGTTACTAGCAAATTCACCTTTGAATCCTAGAGATGCTTTTTATGGAGGTCGGACAGGTAATGCTTATACACATTACGAATGCAAGCCAGGTGAAAAAATAAAATACATAGATGTATGCTCATTGTATCCATGGGTTTGCAAGTATGGGAAATTTCCAATTGGTCATCCTGAATTATTTGTCGGAACAGATGCATGCTCCAAAGTTGATTTAAATAAAATAGAGGGACTAATTAAATGTAAGATTTTACCACCTGAAGAATTGTATCATCCCGTTTTACCGATTAAACAGAATAATAAATTAATGTTCCCATTGTGCTATAGATGTAGTGAAGAGAAAAACCAGCACCCAGAATGCTCACATATAGATGAGGAGAGAGCTCTAAAGGGAACCTGGGTAATTGACGAGGTAAAAATGGCCCTAAGCAGAGGATACAAAATGCTGAATATATACGAAATATGGAGCTATGAAACTGAGATGTACGACAAATCAACCCTCTCAGGTGGCCTATTCACTTCAATGATGAACAAATTTATTAAAATGAAACAGCAAGCATCAGGATGGCCCAGCAAATGCACTTCAAATGAAGCGGAAAAGAGGAAATACTTAGAGGAATTTCTACAAAATGAAGGTGTACAACTAGAGTATTCAGAAGTTGACAAGAATCCTGGACTAAGATCGCTAGCTAAGCTAATTTTAAACTCCTTTTGGGGAAAGTTTGGACAGCGAGAAAACCAACCGAAGACCAGTATAATTAACAGCTCGGGAGAGTTGTATCAGCTGATAATCAATCCGGCAGTAGAAGTACAACATCTTTTCCCAATCAACGAAGAAACGCTTATTGTGAACTGGAGTTACAGAGAAGAAGCTGCAGAATCTCTGGGAACCGTTAACGTATCAATAGCGTCTTACACCACTACCCAGGCACGACTTAAGCTGTTTGGCTATTTGGAGCAGTTAGGAGAACGAGTTTTATATTATGACACGGATTCTGTCATATATATTAGCAAAGAGGGAGAATACGACCCACCAACAGGAGAATTCATTGGAGATATGACCGATGAATTAGAAAGCTACGGGCCTGGAAGTTATATCAAGATTTTTGCAAGTGGAGGCCCTAAAAATTATGCATACGCAGTTTATAGTACAAAAGATGGATCCATCAAGTTGCAGAGTAAAGTAAAGGGAATCTGTTTGAATTATGAAGCCTCGCAACATGTAAATTTTGATTCAATTAAAAATATGGTATTAAATAACAACAGGGAAGACCATATCCCCATTCTATCCAAAAATATTCGACGCACAAAAGATCACGAGGTAGTAACAGTTCCAGAAATAAAAAAATATAAAGTGACTTCAAATAAACGAAGATTTCTGGAAGATCACAGCTCACTACCATATGGGTTTAAAAGACAGAAAAGATGAGAAAATGTGTTTGTTTGAGTGGCAATAGCAACAACAGAGAGATATATATATATGAATAAGTTTCGTGGACTAGGCCTATAGGGGATACCACATTAAAAAAAACGCACCAAAAACTCTACCTCATGGGTGGTGCGGAAACGAGTTCCATATTTGTTATATGTCAAGGAATTATATATAAGAGCTTAAAGCAAGTATTTAACAATCATTCAGAGTTTTCATTTGAATACTAAAAGTCATGAATCCAAAAGCAGTTATTATAGATGCTCAGTTTGTCAGTGGAAATAATTATCAGTTGTTTGCTAAGGAGTTGGTAGTTTTACGTCATGGATCACTTGTACCAGAGTTGTATTTTTTTTTTAAGTCCCCATATCCGTACAATGAATTATCACCAAGAGCTCGTTGGCAAGATGATTTCAACTTTAACAAAATAAATGGATTAAGATGGAATGGTGGAAATATTGATTACAACGAATTGCCCCACATACTGGCAAATTATTCAAATTTAACTATTTATGTGAAAGGACCTGAAAAGAGGAAATTTATCCAAAAATACCTTCCAGAATCTAAAATAATTCTACTTGAAATTCCAAAGCTACGCAACTTGCAAGCTTTTGAGTCGTTCTGCATGATTCACGGAAAATTACCTACTATGCGCTGTGCTGTACAAAACTGTGTTAATATATATTTGTATATGTTAGTGAATAAAAGGTTTTAAAATAAAAAAATATTTTTAGTTTTATTTATTTATTTATTAGAAATTTATCGTATCAAAAACAAGATTAACAGTACAATACAAAGGTATCTCATAAAACAACCGTGAATAATTCAAATGAATGTATGAGGTACGAGATGGTATAAAGAAATCTTCACATGGTAATGTTAATATATTTTTTTCCTTACATTTTTCAACATACTTTTTATAAAACTCCTTCACGCTATCAGAAGCATTGTTGTTGTGGTACATAACGATATTTAAAAATTTCAGCATTTCAAATAATTTACAAAGTTCCGTTTGTCTTAGAGTGATGCTGCCACTGCCAATGGGGATTTTATGTTCCTGCTTTAACGCCTCCTGGTTTGGTGGTAATAGTTCGATTTGACCTTGCAAGTTACACAGATAAGAAAAAACGGTTGTCCATCCAGGGTATGTTGTTGAAACAGGAAAACGGCCATGTTGATGAAACACTATTTTGGCCTCGAATGATGATGTATCAAACCCAAGTATAACTTTTCTGTTATGGCAATCGTCTAGATGGTACGTGTAATTTAACAAAAGATTTTCACAGGGTACTTCTGCTACACACCTGGACAGCTTCTTCTTCTTCTTGTTGTTAGATGTTGTTGTTGCGGCTGCTCCTGGAACGGATTCACATTTAGGCAGCTTAGCCTTTCCGATCCTTTGTCTCCTACGTGATGGCTCCATGTTACTCCAACTCAACTTGCACACTGAATATTCATACTTTGTGGGTTCAGGTTTTTATAGTACTGATTTCAGCTTTGCATGATTGGTTACAAAAATCCCCACCACTTTGTGTAAAATTCTTCAAGTATAAATTAACTATTTTATTATCATTTAAACTGAAATCGCTCGAGGAGAATTGTGTTAAAAAATTCTTTAGTCTCTTTCCTCTACACCGGGAATATAGAAATACACAACAATAATGTCCACATGTCGATGAAAATTGTCCTTGCAAACGTTTTTTATTATTTAAAAAAGTCTTTGAATTATTTAAAAGAAATCTTTGAAAAAACTTATTGGTGGGATATCTTCCAAATGAGTCAAAGTACTCTGCAGGACCTTGTTTCGGGAAATAAAATGCAACCCAGTGAGTTCCGCCTTTATGTGATGGATCCGTATTAGCTATGACGCATGCGGGTTTTTTTATTTTTCGTGGTAGATGGTTGCAGGGGAAGACTCCTCTAAAAAACTTGTTTGTTACGCGATTATTTGTCAATGCAGTTGCAAGTTCGATCGTGTTCATTCTTGTTCACAGGTAAATACTGCTTCTAAGTCAATGACCTTGGTGAGAGATGTAACATAGTTATTTATAAACTCCTTAGTTGATGTACCACGAACAAAGATTGTCTTAAATTTCGCTAGAGTTTTTATAAGGTCTTCATCCATACGTTTTAGTTCAAGATTACCAAATTTACTTGATTGTTGTTCACTGCATTCCAAACTAGATGTTGGATATTTAAAAATTATTTCCTTTGTAAACGTTTTATTTTGTACAGTGAATCCAGCTAAAGAGACTTTTTTAAAGAAGGCAAATTCACCTCCGCAAAAGTATTCCGCATTAATTAAACAGCTCATTGTTACTATAGTAAAGCAATTTGTCAACTAACAGTTTGTTGAAAGTATCCGTCTTATATAGATTTAAAAGTTGGTGTAAACATTTCGATCCTTGTCAATTTCAATGCTTCCATCGTACTCAGCATATACAATGCATGTCACACTATTTTTTAAAGCGTCTCTAAATTTTCCTTCAACTCGTACCGTCCCTTGATTTAGTAAATTGCCGCAAGTCGCGTTATATGAATTGTCTGTTGTTAAATCAAAAGCGAGAAGAAAACATCCCTTGTCAAATAATGTCTTGGATATTTGATGACCTTTATCGAAGTAATGAATACCTGTTCCTCTGAATAACGTATTGTATCCGCGTGTACTAATCGGATTTTCCTTTGAGTAGTCAAATTCGAGAGGTTGGTTTGGTATCTGTACGCCATTCACGGATAAATTGAATCTGGTAATGTTGTTATGTTTAAAGTTGAAAGGGTTCTTTGTTCTTCTGCCAGTGTAAGCATCATTGTCCACCATACCAAATATTATTAAGTTCGGTAACTGTCCGATGACGATATTATCCAGTGAAAGTGTGAATGTGCTTGCGGGAATAGTGTAGCTTTTAACTTCAACTCGCTTGTATGGGTATAAGGCATTTGAACGCTGTAAAACTGTCTCATGTGCTAATAAAATATTCGGGTTGACGGTTACGTGGTTCATGTACATTGTTGCATCTAAGATTTTTAATTGTGGTGAGTCGGTCCCGTCCTTGGATAGAATATAAAATTCT
Organism: Thereva unica; assembly: GCA_949987705.1. NCBI lineage: Eukaryota > Metazoa > Arthropoda > Insecta > Diptera > Therevidae > Thereva > Thereva unica. Next base: position 113,887,985 of record OX465283.1, read on the forward strand.
GGTTTTTCAAGCGATAAAACTACCCGTAAATCGACACCGTTTAATAGCAACTTATCCTGATTAAGCAAATCAGTATGGATTTTCCCCATCAATTCAACTACATTACTTTTATTAAAAAGTTTCTGACGATCTAAATAGCCTTGATGTAATTCAGCGACGGGTTTATCGATATCTGCAATTTCCGTGTCATCTTTGTCAAGATACCAGCCGACCGACTCCAAATGGGTAGATGCGGCATCTCTACCATAATTTAACAAATTTTCAATATAAGCGCGATAATTGTAATTATGGTCGGTTTGAGCAATTGGTTTTCCATTCAAATATACGGTGCACTGACGAAATATGGAGTGTAAAATGTTGTTTATTAGACCTGGAGCATCGCCATCATTCGTATAAAGTTCTTCTTTTCCATCTTTTATTTTAATTAATTGCAATTTTAAACGAAGATAGATGCTAGATAAATCACGGTATGTGTCTCCATGACCCAAAGTTACAAACTCTAGAACGGAGGAGTTGTCGAGTGAGGCTATTGGCTTATATGCTACTTCTTCTGTTTTCAAAATATTGCTTTGAACTGGTGGTGTGGAAAAAAGATCCAGCTCTGATTTCATGCATTCTTTGTACGACATTATTTATCAAATATGTCCAGTATACGTTTACGTATCTTTCGTTTTGTTTTCAAAACTCCTGCTTTTATTCCTTTTCTTTGATTTTTAGCTTTACAATTTCTCGACCGTTTAGGTGTTTTTCCACGTCTCTTGCGTTTAACAGCTGGTTTTAAATGTAAAGTTGTAAACGGATTGGGTCTTTTTATACCTGCACCGCTCATACCGTCAAACAGTTTATTTATACCTTTCTGAGCTAAATCTTGAACAGCAACTCGACCTTGTTCCTTTAAAATATCTTTAACTGATTTGTTGTTGATGTTTTTATCTTGTATTATAGCTTGTCCTGTTTTTACAGCCTGTTGTGCTAATGTTTTTAATCCTGATGTAGCTAGAGGTTTTAAGTGTCGAAATAATGCACTGAAGAAGCTACCGATTCCTCTTCCACGTTGATAAATAAGTGGACCACGATATAGTTCTCCAATATCTGACAGACCACCGCCGCTTTGTATTAAATAATAACGTGTATAATAGGAATCCATCTCGTAATTCTATTTATACTATGCAAGAACAGCCTGTTGTGCAAATATTTATAGTTTTTATTGTCTCTTAAAATGAAGCATTACATATGTAGGAATATAATTTGTTTTAAAGTCTACTAACTCCCCTTGATGATCAGTTATTTTTATAGAAATACTTTCAATAAAAGTTTTTTCAATAGGACAGTATTCTACATGCTCAAATCTTAATATAGTACCACACCCTTGAATCGGTATTATTCGTAGATATCTTACTAGCTTGTCGCCTATAGCTCTAGGTTGTATAATATCAGTGTATATATGTATTATATTTTTCTCAGGGCAATCTTTTACAGTTTCCGGTGTACTTCTTGGTAATCGCAACATCAATTCTTTAATTGTTGTATCAAGAGAATTAATTTTTTCCATTATTGACATGTGCTCTTGGCGTAAGCCCGCAGTGTCAAATGACTCTTTTATTTCTGTCAACAAGGCATCAGGATTGCGTTTGTTTTCAGGTGTTTGGAGAAATACATCTGTGATGAAGTTTGACAGATTATCTATGTTTGTATTAATAGGTACTGGTGTAGATAAAAATTCGCCCGAGCTTTGTTTTTCATATGGGACCTGCAAAATTTCACTGTTTTTAGTTATTTTCCGTTGCTCGGGTGCCTTTGCTTTGAGTGAATCTTTCTTTAGTCTATTCAATATTTCAAAAATTGTATTTTTAATTTCAATAATTCGCTTATGTTTTTCTTCTTCGCTAAGTTGTTTATCGTCAAAGTGTAAATTAGCTAAAAGCAATGTCATGAGATCTTTAACATTCAAGTGTGAGGGTAGTGGTTTTTTTATTTTTATCGTAACACCCAACTCCTCTAAACGGAGTTCGAATACATCATGCTTCTTTTCACTACCTTTTTTCTCTTTATTTTCAGCTGTTTTTATGCTAGCCGTTGGATGTGTATAATTGTCTATTGTATTCTTCAAAACAGGATGTTTTCTATTCTTCCTAGGAACTTGACCAAATACATCATCAACAAAATCTTCAATTGATTCATAGTTCTTATATTTTAAAACAACGTTTTCTGAAGTCTTTTTTCCTTGATATATGTGCAATATGTATTCATTTGGCTCTTGCTTATAGTTTATTTCAGGGATAACTTCATTAAAGTGGTCTTCTTCTAAGCGCTTCCACATTTTCGATTTAACATCATTCAAGTACATGGTATACCATGAAGGTGTAACTGCATTATAAAATGTTAATAAAAATGCTGAAAGGTTTATTTGTCCAGGTCTGTAACTAACTTGTTCAAGATTTTCTGGTGTCCATTCAAGTTTTACATTTTCATTTATTTTGATGCTAAGTATTTTAAAATCCTTTTGATGCTGCTTTCTAGTTTCCTTTAACTGGTCAAATTCACGCCTCACTCGTTTACGCACATTTCCCGCGTTGTTGGAGATTGCACGTTTTGTTATTTCAAAATTTGGTAATGCAATTTCAGTTATTCCAACACGCCAGTTTCCATGAAACTTGCATGGTTTCGCAAGCGCATTTGTAAAAGCCGATAGCGTATTTTCTGGGTAAAATTGCATAGAGTTATTACTCAAAAGGCATACATAAAAATCATTTTCTTTTATTTCCACCGGCATTGTTTACAGTCTTTCCCAAGGAATGTCAGAAGTACTTGCAGGTCTATCCTTTTTAGTCTTCAAACGCTCACTCTGTCTAGTACCGAGCTTGCGTAAAGGAAATGAAAGCATATATTGACCAGATTCTAGCTGAGAGGGTATTAATATAGACTGTTTCTGGGCTGCTTTTTGTTTTTCACTTTGTTCTAATTCGTCTATATGTTCGCTAGCTTCATCGGGACTCATAGCCGCAGGTACAGTATACTGAGTTACACCATCCTCAGCTGTGATTATTTTATAATCCTTTTCACGTGCATTAGGTGGAGCTGTTGTTCTTAGTAATTTTGGTGGTGGTCTTAGAGTTTTTGCTATTCCGCTAGCTGATAATCGTCTTTTAGCGGCTGGTGATAAAGATCTTCTTGGTGGGGTTATGTTATGTGCTTCTTCAAAGACTTCTTCTTCAGCTAGGAAATCCTTTGCTGGTGGTGGTGAAGTCTGTGTTAACACATCATCTTTAAAAATAATTTTCGTTTGTGTGGTACTATCTCTTAAACTTTTTTGTTTGACATTATGTTCACGTGGCAAGTATAAATTTGTTTCTTTATTAAGCGTTCGTTTGGATTTCCTATTGTGATTTAAAAAGGAAATTAGTTGGTTTCGATAGCTATACCATTTTTCCGAATCATTCATGTCTTTATTCTGCAGTATTTTATTCATTGCTCTATCAAAAATGGACTGATTTGCGGACATTTCAATTTCATCTTTAAGCCTGTTGTAAACTTCTGGCGACAGAAGTAGCATCTTGTTAAGTCCATTATTTCTATGCATATTTTTCAATTAATGAGCCAATAACTCCTGATAGTACACTTCCTAATAAAACTGGTAAAAAACCTCCTCGTTGCACTAGTATTTTACGCTGTTTAGCAACAGATCTCTTTGCGCAAATCAATTTACGCATGTCCTTTTTATACTTACACAGTGAGTTGTAGATATTTCCATGCGGCATATGATTACCTTTTAAGGTGTTGAGCGTAATTTCACAAAGAGTTTTTATAACCTCAGGGTCAGCATTTTGTATGATGGACTTTCTTAGATTTGGTTTAGCCTTTTTAAGCACATATAGCATATGCTTGTTGTCCCTTAATCGTTTCATTCGTGACACCATTCTTACCATTTAAAGAATTTTGCGGACAAAAACAGGTTACAAAGTGTTTATTAAATATATCAGTTCGAAATCTTAAGATGTCGTTAATGTCTTGAGTTAAATCAATAAGCAAATACCCATAAGGCATTTGAGTTATCTCTTTATATATTCTCACAAGTTCTAAACTATTTTCTGGGTAAATTTGTCGAGCCAGATGTGTAAATTGACTTTTATCCCGAGGATTTTTAAATACAACAAGATATTTACAATTGAGCGATATATCACGACTGAATTTTCCCTGATGAAATACGTTTTGTGTCACAAGAATTACTGAGAAATTACGATGATGAGACCCCTTAGTGAACAGTTCACAAACTTCTTTACTATATGCATTTAACATCATGTCATCTATAACAATCAACATTGGTTCGTTTACGTGATTTACAAACTCCTCCGGTATAGCATTTAAATATTCAATATTTTGTAGTTTAATATCTGTTGGCAGTGCACCGTGTTCTGCATTGCACCATATAATTTTTCTAATTTGCGGTTGTATAAATACCTTATTAGTATTAAGAAGATTTTTTATAAATGTTGTTTTGCCGCATCCCGATGGCCCCGCAACCATCATTGTAAATGGGTGATTAAACTTGATCATTCTTGCTTTGTAAACTGGTCATTCAACGCAGGTATTTATACATTCCGTACAATGAGCAGAAGACAGATAATCAACGAACTGCATAAATCAGCGCGAAAAAATTTTAAACGTCGACATGTCACTACCAAAGGTATAGATGATTTGTGGCAGGCAGACTTGGTCGAAATGGGTTCTTACTCATCAGAAAATCATGGGTTTCGTTTTCTTCTCACTGTGATTGATAGCTTTTCAAAGTATGCATGGTAGTGATGAGCAAAAGTGGTCTTGTTCTTGCAGTCTTGTCTTGTTCTTGCATATTTTGCAAGAACAAGAACAAGAACAAGACTTAGTTATGCTTGCAAGAACAAGAACAAGACTAACTGTGCAAGAACAAGACCCAGAGCAAGATTTCTTTCAAGATTCTTGCAAAAATTCCACCTAAATTCATTCTATTAAAAACAAAAAACATAAAATTGATTATTATGCTCAAGTAATTATTATAGATACATGTATATTTGTATACTTATATTTAGTATGATAATTGTAAAAGCATTTGTACATAAGTACATAATGACTTTGCATGTCAACGAGATTCAGAATCAATATTTTTGCATTTCGAAGCAAACTTTTCCAAAAAGATTTAGGTAGATATTCCACACTGCCTACTCTTTTTTTATCCAATTGGGTGGTTTGTTACTTTAATTCAATTTCTGGTGTTTAGGAAACTAGTCCTTCTTCTGTTAAATCCATACAAAAATGAAGATTCCTCATATTATATTAACATAAAAATAAAGTTTAAAAAACCGACTTTAGGAAAAAACCAATCCCGTGATACACAAAAAAGGAAGAAATAATTGTTGGTAATTCTTAACAGCATTAATCGAATCAGAATGGATTTAGAAAGAAGAATCTGTAGTATTCAGTAGTTTAAGTAGTTTATTAGAAAAGAAAAAATGCTCTAAAAAAATTCTTTTTTGAGTAACCTCTTTTGCTTTTTTGATGGCAAGGAAACTCGGACTTTTCTCAATGTATGTAATATTTTCAAGGCCTCCACATTGGTTACATCGCATCGTAAGAACGACAGGAGCGTGGGCCAGTTTTTGTATTGCTGTAAAGGGATTTAATAATTTTTTGTGCCCATACACGACATTTCTTCTTTAATGAATCATACTTGAACAACCTAATTAATAAGTAATGGGGTAATGGGTATAATACTGGTTTACTTTTGCTTCAAAATATTTCCGTTGTAATTTGTTGCTTACACACTTGACAGAAAAATGTCTACGCCTAACTTGTTCCCATATGAATTTTATGTAATTTTTCAGGGGCGCAAACATAATAACGTCACCAAGAGCAGTCGTGAAACTGATTTGTTTAATAAAAAAGCCACGTGGAATTCTCACCTCAAAGGTAGTAAATTTTCGGTGTATACAAACTTTTGACGCTGACTGACTGACGCTAAAATTACAATATAATAGTTTTAAAATCAATTTTTTGCATTTTGTTGTTTGGATATAATTTTTTTATTAAAGTCTAGGTTTTTTTCAATAACCATTTTATAAAATCAACATACAATACCTACTACATGCGAGAAAATACATTGGCCTTGCAGTTTTGTCTTGCCTTGTCTTGGTCTTGCACATTTAGTAAGAACAAGAACAAGCCTTAGGTATATTTGCAAGAACAAGAACAAGAACAAGCCTTAGGTATATTTGCAAGAACAAAAACAAGACTTAGGTATGTTTGCAAGAACAAGAACAAGACTTAGCTATGCTTGCAAGAACAAGAACAAGACAGACTGAACAAGAACAAGACAAGAACAAGACTAGATTAGTCTTGTCTTGTTCTTGCGTTTGCTCATCACTAATGCATGGACACGACCTTTAAAATCTAAAAAGGCATCAGAAGTTGTAAAAGCAGTGAAGTCGATTTTTAATACAGGACGCATTCCAAGAAACTTACAAACCGATGATGGAAAAGAGTTTTTTAATAAACCGTTTCGTCAACTGATGAAAGATTACGAAATAAACCATTATTCCAGCTACAGTACTTTGAAAGCCTCAATTGTAGAAAGATTTAACAGAACGTTGAAAAATATGATGTGGAAAGAATTCAGCATGAATGGCAATTATCGTTGGATTAGCATGTTGACCAAGTTGACAGATGACTACAATACAACAAAACATCGTACGATTAAGATGAGACCTGTAGATGTTGGGCCGCGTAACGAAAAACGTTTATTATCCGTGTATAAACAACCTAAAATAAAATCAAAGTCTAAATACAAAGCAGGTGATTTTGTTCGTATAAGTAGACATAAACATGTATTCCAAAAAGGTTATACACCTAATTGGTCCACAGAGATCTTTAAAATAAAAGAAGTTAAATCTGTTTACCCAACAACATATATTCTGGAAGATTACCAGGGAAATATAATTCAAGGCAGATTTTATGAACCAGAAATAGCTCCTGTGAAAAACCCTGATGTCTATTTAGTGGAAAAGGTTATAAAAAGACGCGGTAATCAGGTTCTAGTGAAGTGGCTTGGTTTTCCATCAAAACACAATACTTGGATTAATATAAAAGACGTGATATAAAACCTGTTACACTCATTCAAAATGTTAAACTTGAAACAAGAATACGATCGTTTGAAAACATTCGATAATCTTGCAATCGACTTAGATACAGCAGACCAGCTAGCGAAAAGTGGATTTTTTTACACAAACATTAAAGACCGTGTTCAATGTTACTTTTGTTCTCTGCAGATAAATGCTATGAGTTGTGCATCGGGTGTAGATTTCGATCATAGACATCGTTCACCACACTGTATCTATGCTAATAGAATAGACGAATGCGGACGATTCAATGATCAGTTAGCACCACTTACAGAACAACCTAAATCAAAAATCATACTTTGTACATTCAACACTTTGAAATTTTTATCTGGTATTTTATTCGTTTTAGCAATTCATTATTATTTCCACGAGCAGATATGAGGAAGAAAATAAGTTTCAATGAAGACCCACAAGTTAAATATATGGTAGTATGGAGTTTCGCATACAGACAAAGTAGGAAAGGATCATGGGAGCAGTATGCAGTGGATACATTTAGGTTTAAAAACAAAATTTCACAACTGAGTGTTATAATAAATCCGGTTTTAGAAAATAAAATAAAAATGTTTAACAAGTACCATATTGTTTTTTATTATGATCCCTCCCTAGTCGTTTTTCAGGTTTCGTTTTGGGCACCTATACAAGCCCACTTTCGCTTTTCTTTCAAGTGTAAACAAGTATTTAATCTATTACCTACCAGCCCCCACCGGGTCCCCAGCCGAGCCCCCAGCCCAGCCCGGCCCCACCGAGTCCCTAGCCGAGCCCACAGCCCAGCCCAGCCCCACCGACTCCCTAGCCGAGCCCGGCCCCACCGACCCTGACCCAGGTCCCGCCCAAGCAAACCAGTCCCACGGTCGTAGACCCCGTGACCTAGATCCATGGCCACCAACAGGTGATTGATTGATGGCCTTGACCCAGATTCGATGGGCGGTGACCTTGACCTGGTTCCCAGGCTCAACCGCTGCCATACCTACTTATGTGTATGAGGTTGTTATGTCCTTGTATTACTTTAGCATTGCCGAGTTTCAATGGTAAAAGTCCTTTGTTATTGCTTAAGTCGTGCAATTCTAATTTCTGCCCTTGTACTACCATTATTACTAATCTGAAATTTAAGATTTAGGTTTCTGTCGAGTTCGATGGCAAGTGAAGAATAGACGTGTGTACTTTCGCTCCGTCTTTGCTTTAAACTTTAACTTAATTAAGCTGCTAATTAACTAAAGTTTTAGCGCTACCTTACAAACTAACAAGTGTCAGTATACAGTGCTCAATATTTTTAATTATTGGTGTTTTTAAACAATATTCATATCTACGTTTTATTGCAATTATCAGCTGAATCATGGTGAATAATTCCAACCGTAAAAATGGCAATTGTGGTAGTGACGAGTCGACTTCTCGTATCACACGCAGTCGTCCCGGTGCATCGACGTCATCTCGTCGCAGTGCTCAATTTAATAGCGTTCCTCGGTCATCAGAGTGCAAGACTGCTGACAGCATGCCAGCTGACTTCACCGCTAAAGTAGGAAGCATGATGATTGAATGCGAGTCTCGTCTAACGGCGTTCTTTAGCGAGATAGAAAAGAGGCTGGTAAGCTTGATCAACGACCTAAGTTCCCGCTTGGTTGAGCTGCAATCCAAATATACTAAGATAGAGGAGAGGTGCGATCGACTGTCCATGGCGAACGAGGAGCTCACTCGCAAATCTCGACTAAATGAAGTTATCATACGTGGAATCCCTTCACTGCCTGACGAAAACCCTGCTCTAATTGTGAATGCTATTGCAAATGTAGTTCAACATAGTATGTCACCATATACAGAGGCTTTTCGTATTAAATTGCAAAAAAATAAAAGTGCTGGTGTCTCTACGAATACACCTGGAGGGCCAATAATTGTTCGCTTTCCTTCCAGTAATGAACAAAAGGAATTTATCAAAAAGTGCAGAATCAAAAAGTCAATAAAACTGAATGAGCTAGATGACAAATTCTGTTCAGAAAGTGCTGTTTTCGTAAACGAAAGTTTAACTCCAAAAAATGCGCGTATACTGAGGGAAACTTTAAGGCTTTTTAAGAATAATGAAAACTATTCTGTTTTTACTAGGAACGGACTGATTTTCGTTAAAGATAGGACTGATGGCACCATTAATTGTAAGCGTAACATCTGATTCTACGTTCTGTGGCAGTTCTTCCCAACTAATTCTGGCTCAGCACGGATGCGAAGTACTTTGTTACACGACTCGTCATGATGAACTCTATAATGCTTTACTTATTTCTATTTTTCTTTATTTGTATAGCTTACTTAGTGTTAATTTTATTTATTCTGCTTGTATTTTTGCTTGGCCTCTGTGGTGTGTGGATTAGTTTTTTCTGTATTTTCAACTGTTACTGGTTTTATTTAGTGATGTCTGTGCGGTATATTATATGCGGTATTGACTGGATTACGTCCTCGTTTCCTTTCTCCAATGGCTGATGCTAACAGTCAGATATGTATGAACAAGGTAAGAACTTTAATTAATATATTTAACTCGCAGTCTCCCGGATTGAACGTGTGCTACTTCAATGCGCGTAGCTTAGTGAATAAATCTGTTGAGTTCAACTTAATGCTGGCAGGCACTGAGACTCATGTAGTCATTGTGAGCGAATCTTGGCTGAAGCAGCACATTCCTTCCACATTAGTAGCAATCAATGGGTTCAAAATCTTTCGAAATGATAGACTAGAAAAAAGGGGTGGTGGTGTGGCCATTTACGTCAGGGAGTGTTTCAAGCCTACACTGCTTCATTGCTCCAGCTCTGGTGTGTTTGAGTATATCATAGTTGAACTTGACACAGGGCTTGAAAAATGTATACTATCTTCGGTTTACTGTCCCCCACAGCAGTTCTGCTTAGATGCTTTCTCTGAGTTTGAAAGCCGCCTTGCAGATTTAACTCATTGTTATGATAATATCATTATAGGCGGGGATTTCAATGTAAATATTCTCAATAGAAATGAACTTTCAGATAGCTTGCTGTTTCTCCTGCAAACCCTCGACATATCAGTGCTAAATCGAATTCCAACTTATTACAGCAAGTATTCCTCATCGCAGTTAGATCTTCTGCTATCTACTCACCCAAACAAAGTTAAATCTATTTCACAGTTCACACCCCCCGCAAACCTGGATCATGATATTTTGGTGCTAAAATATGACATAAAACTGCCACAGTATACCCGCTCATACAAAGAGTCTGTTTACCGCGATTTCAATAACGTTGATATAAATTCTTTATTCATAGAATGTGGTCAAATGGACTGGTTTGCCCCGAGCAGCTGGAATATTCACGAGAACGTAAGCTATCTGAGCACCTTAGACACAATGGTTCTAAACTTCAGCAGTAATGTGAAACTGCTCTTGGACAAATATGCTCCTCTGAAAAAAAAAGCGTATTAATATAAAATATCCTGAATGGTTCTCAACCGGTATACAATATGCGCTAGCTGAACGTGATTTCTTGCATGCCATGTACAAACGAACCAAATCAGAAATAAGTCTTGCTCGCTTTAAAAAAGCTAGAAACTTAGTGAATAAGAAAATTAAAGATGCGAAACGGCGTTATTATGAAAATAAACTCAACCCAAAGGTAGCTCCAAAAAAGCTGTGGAGTACTCTAAGCAATCTAGGTGTACATAAAGATGCTAGTATCTCCTGCAGTTATGATGCTGACGACATGAATGGTTACTTTGCATCTGTTTCAAACGATGATGAAACTGACTCACCAAATTTAGATGCATTATTCTCTGCTAAGTGTGATCTCGATAGCGACTTCAGTTTCAGCTGTATCGATGTTATAGATCTTGCTAGAGTGATACTATCCATTCGCTCGAATGCTGTTGGTCCTGATGAAGTTGCTCCACAATTCATAAAACTAATCCTCCCTTATGTTGCATACCCTATAACTACTATCTTCAACCACTGTCTCACTTTCAGTGTTTTTCCCACAGCGTGGAAAGAAGCGCTAGTCATCCCTATTGCCAAGATTGCCACTCCAAAATCTGTCGGGGATTTCAGGCCAATAAGTCTTCTTTGCTTTCTGGCCAAAGCGCTCGAGAAAATAATGGACTCCCAAGTTAGACTCTATCTAACCCAAAATAATCTTTTAAGTCTGTACCAATCGGGTTTCCGTCCTGCACATAGCTGTGATACTGCGCTGTTAAAGATTACTTCCGACTTTCGTGTTGCGATGGATAAGGACAATTTTGTAGTTCTTGCGCTCCTGGATTTTTCCAAGGCCTTTGATAGCGTCGATCATGACTTGCTGTTGAGAAAACTAGCATTTTACTTTCATTTCAGCAAACCAGCGCTAAAATTAATGTATGCGTTCTTAACATCCCGTTCCCAAAGAGTCAAAATTGGGGGCTGCTGCTCAAAGTCAGCTTCCTTAAAATCTGGCGTCCCCCAAGGATCTATTCTTGGCCCCTTACTATTCAGCCTATTTATAAATGACCTACCTACTGTAGTTAAGCACTGTCTGATTCACTTATACGCAGATGACGTACAGATTTACTTAAATCGACCGTTAGGACTTATCGAAGACTGTATCTGGAGACTTAACGATGACTTAATGCGTGTTCTGAACTGGGCTCTTGAAAACAAATTGAAACTTAACCCTAAAAAATCTCAGGCCTTAATAATATACAGAAACCCGCTAGATTTATCTTACTTTCCTGAGGTTCTTTTAGGAAACAGTCCTATACCGTATGTTCAGCGCGCGCGAAACTTAGGGGTGATTTTGAATTCAACAATGACCTGCTGTGACCATGTTAACGCCAAACTGAGAACTATCTACGCCAGTCTCCGTAGACTCTGGTTATTCGCTGATATCTTGCCAACTAGCATGCGATGTAATTTAATTAAAATTCTGCTGCTGCCCCACTTTACTCACGGCACAATCATATTTCCTAAATTGGATTGCCTGTGTCGCAAAAAGCTTGAGATCGCGTACAATGATTGCATTCGATTTGCTTATAAGCTAAGACGATATGATCACATCGGTCAATATCGTTTTAGTATCTTGAATTGCTCTCTAACAAATCATATAGTTAAGAATAGCCTAATCTTCCTGTATAAAGTTCTTAATAGCGGGGAACCTGCCTACCTCAGAGAATTCATTAAGCTACTCCGAAGCACAAGACATAAAATGATAGCACTTCCGAAATTCAACTTCATAGTTCTCGAAAGTTCTTACTTCGTTCACATTGGAAGAATATGGAATTCCTTGCCCCAAGTAATCCAATCAGCCGCTACCGCTAATAGCTTTAGAAAATTGATTACTAATTACTTCTCCGAAGTCTAGCTTCTGCCCCACTTATCCACTCATCACATGTCTTTCTTTTGCTTTTTTATATAATTTTTTTTTATCCTTCATTTTAATGTGTTTTTAATTTTATTTTATTCTTTAATTTACTCTTTCTAATTTTTTTTTCTTTTTTTTTTTATTCATTTCATATGTGCTTAATTGTAATGTAGTCTCTTTTAATATTTAGCCTCACTATTAATATTTTTAGTTTTTTAATCATGCCTATAATAGAATAGTGTACTATATTTTGTAAGACTCTGTCTTTGTACATAAATTGTTGTTAAATAAATATCAAATATCAAATATCTTTTTTAGTCTAGTTTTATGTAGTTTTTGGTTTTTTGCGGTTATTATGGTTATTTTATTATTTTTCTTAACTAATTGCTTACTAAATCTTGGGGTGATCTTATTTCTCCTACATTCTTTCCTATAAACTACCTCGTTCTCCTTATATTCTACTGGTTCAATTCTGGTTTCGTTTAACTTTTCAATATTTTTATCATTAATTTTCTGTGCTTGTTCTTTAACTAATGGGTATAATTCTCTCTGAAATAGATTTAGTTTCTCTAAATATTCGTGCTCTGTATTGAATTTTATGTTTTCGTTGAATTTGGGTGTTCGGCCGTAAAATAATTCGAATGGGGTGTACTTTGTGGCTGAGTGAATAGCATTATTGTAGGTGGTGATAGCTTCATTTAGGATTTCCTCATGATCCATTTCGTAGTGCCTATCTTTTCGTTTTTCTACTATTATTCGGTATATTTCCGTGAGAGTTGAATGAAGGCGTTCAACAGGCGAGTAACTAGTTGTCTGTTGGAAGGAGGTAATATGAAGGGTTATATTATATTGGTTACAGAAATCTTTGACTATGTTAGCGGTAAATTCTGATCCTTGGTCTACTACAAGTTTCCCAGGTATGCCGCGAAGGCTTATAAAGTGTCTGATTGCCTTTATAACATTGAGACTTGTTCTTGCGGTCAAGGTGTATGCTGAGGCGAATCTAGAAAATTTATCTATTATCGTTAAGATGGATTTATTGTTAATTGTATAGATATCTAAATGAAGAATATCGAGAGGTATTGTGGGTTGTTCAGGTTTTTCAAATTTTAATTTTAAGGGATGTCGGTCATATTTCAGTCTATTGCAGATGTCACAATTATTTATTGTTTGCGCAATTTTATTTTTTATAAAAGGGAAGTAGAATAGTCTTTTCAAGTGCCTTAAAGTTTCGTTTATTCCCCTATGGTTGTTTTTTTCATGGTAGTCACGTATAATTCTGTCTTGTTCGTCGTTGTCGGTTACGTCCGTTAGTAATTCTGTGCATCTTATTAGTTTAAAGGCCTTACTGTTAGAAAAGTATTTTGAATATACATTTTGTACGATTCTAAAGGTCTCATCGTCTGTATAAATAGCGGATAAACGATTAGGAACTAGATATTCAGTGGCGTAGCGTGGGGGGTGCCGAGGGGGCCATTGCCCCGGGCGGCGTAGATGTTGGGGGCGGCGGAAAAACTGGACCGAGCTAGAGATCCTGCCGGCAACATCAGGCCCTAACCATTGCCACATCCAGCACGATGTCCTCGCTGATGGTGTCTACAGGCCAAACCTAAATGGGAAGGGAAGTGAAGTGAGGTGAAGTTAGGTACCATTCCATATAAATGTATGAGAGGAAGGGTGGTGCTTTCATAGGTGAAGATGGTACACTTGCACCGGGCGAAATTTCAGAAATTAAGATTTACAAAAAAAATTGAAAAAATTGAAAAAGTGATCCCATTGTCATATATTACTTGAAATGCACCTTCTGTGCGTTTTACCATTGTCTTCTGCTAAGTGTGGCCAATGCAATTTCATTTAGTTCGCCTGATTTTGTCGTCTATCCTTTCTTGGCTGGCACGGTGCCATAGGTGTTGATTTGTAATTCAAATTAGTCGTACTATTATAGATCACTACTTCGGCGAGAAACACCTGGATCGCCTCTGTTCTGAAGATTTTGAAAGCGGCTTCTATGTCCAGGAAGGCTGTTAAGTGGACTGCTTTGTTATGCAAGACTCCACAATAGAAACCAATACATGCAGTACAGCTACCACCTATTATCCTTCGAAATATAAAGGATTGGAGAACGACATAGAGACCTCCGTTATTAGTTTATAGCATTATTAGGGCTGGAAATAGTTAAGGAAGTGCAGCTTACAATGAAAATCATCGAAGAGCATTAATCAGCATTAGCGGGAGAGTTTTGAATTTAAAGCGTAAGTAAACTCAGCACAAAAGCAAGATCGCGAAGCAAATCCTGATTGGACAAAGTCAGGGGGGCGCTTTCATAGGTGCAACCGGTGTATTTGCACAATTTCAAAAAAAAGTGAAAGAAAAATTCCGTGCCTTCATTTTCAATGAGTGTTTGTGTCTTCTTTCATTTTCCTTTACTGCCATCAAAAAATGAACAAAAATTAAGGGGGCGCAATATGTATATGGCATGCTACACCGGGCGCAAAAAAGCCAAACGCCGGCCCTGAATGAGAGTGACCAATATGGAAGTAAGTGGATGTTACATCTACTTCTGCGGAAGTTACGTCTACTTTTCTTCTGCGTTACTTTTCATTTAGGTTTGGCCTTATTTCTGGACTATAAAGTTGATGCATCAAAATTATCCAACCAAACTCTCCTATTTGACGGGTTATCAATAAAGCGTACGCCTGTGATGGAAGACAAGAATAACTCATGCATGGACCTTCTTTTTGTATCCATGTTTGTGTAAATGGTTCAAGACACTTGTGTGGATAATACCTAGCAAACATATATTCCTTATGATTGGAGTCCGTGCCATAAAAGAAGGGAAATGAGCGCGCATATAAAACACGATAGGTGTCCATTGGCAGCTGATAGCGGATTGCCAAATTGTGAATAAATCGGTCGGTTAGATTGTGGTGAAAAATTTATTCAGTTGTTTATTTTCAGTTGAAGTGTAGTTTTGTTGTAAGTTTGTTCGTTCGTTTTTATACAAACAGAGTGACATTGCTCTCTTGTATGAGACTCTCAATGCGCATGGAAACAGCGATTTCAAGATTCCCTTCTTTTATGACGCGAGCTGTAAATGCTGAAGTTTGAGAAGGGCTCCAACAGCTGCCGCATTTGTCGTTAAAATACCCTGTAATAGTATTGGGCTACGATGATGGGAAATGAAACCTCCAGATATTGGGACAGAGACGAGTTTAAGCTTAAGCTCGTGCGTCTACGAGGCTTTCTATCTAAAGACAGACTGAAATAAATTACAGAGAGAAATTACTGATTCCAGCTCTCTAGATTTGTTAAAGTTTATAATTTAGGCCAACCTTGAAGCACGGATATAGCCTGCGCCAAAACAATTGGAAATCTCAAAATCGATTTTTTGATGCGCAGTGAAAGTCTCAAATCCTCACCACGAAAGTAGATTCGAATAGAAAAGTGTATCTCGTCATTCTGTTCGTTTAAAGCCCAAAATCACCCGCTCATTTATATATTCAATCACAATTCAATCCGTCTCACTACAACTCTTGTCCTGGTCAGATGCTGTGGCGGAGTGTTGTTCCCGGTAAACAAGTTTCAAAAGGGAAATTAAAATGCATGTGCACTTGAATTTTATCCATACACGGAATGTTAATGTATGTAGAGTTGTCATTTCCTCGCCTGGGCGTAAAATTCCCATTTATTTTGGTGCGCACTATACCGAACATTCATTGCGTTTACATGATGCCTTGAATTCTTGGATTGAAAATTACTTGAAATTCAAGTTGGGTTTTCGATTCATTGATTAAAAATTATTGAAAATCTAGAATGTCCACGTTGCTCTACAGATCTAATCTAGCTATCTTACAAATAGAACAAGTGGTATAAATTAACATTGGCCATTGCCTCAAACAGTTCGCTTTGCAATTCGAAATTAGGGGGCAGCAAATTTATGGTTCGCCCCGGGTGGCAGAAATCCGCGCTACGCCACTGTAGATATTCTTTAAAAAGTTCTGTTATCTTTTCTTCTGTAAACTCGGGTAGTCAAAACGTTCGACGATGTTTATTTCGGAAAATAATTTCGATATTGGGGGGTTTTGATCTGTTTTGGACAATATCATCTGCAGGTTAAACTCGTTTAAAGGTCGTTCTGAAATTGGAATACCATCATTTAAGTTCTCGGTAGCTGTATGTATGGTAGCATCTGTACTGTTTTCTAAGGGTTCGTTACCTTCTCCGATATTTATTTCGGCGTGTTCTTTTTTTTCTTGGTTGATTTGAACCCTGCTTAAAGCGTCAGCGTTGGAGTTTTGAATACCCTTTTTGTATACTATCTCATAGTCGAATTCCTCGAGTTTGAGCCTCCACCTAATTAGTTTTGAATTAGGTTCTTTTAGATTCATTAGCCAAGTCAGAGGTCTGTGGTCGGTAACTATCTTGAACTTATGACCGTATAAATATGGTCGAAAATATTTAGTTGCCCAGACGATAGCGAGAAGTTCTTTTTCTATAGTTGAGTAATTGGATTCAGTGTCTGTTAACGTTCTGCTAGCATAGCAGATGGGTTTATCGCTCCCAATCGGGCCTTGAGACAGAATAGCTCCGATTGCTACGTTACTGGCATCAGTAGTAAGGACAAAGGGTTTACTGAAGTCTGGGTACTGCAAGAGGGGGTCGTTCATCAGAAGGTTCTTACAATTTTGGAATGCTTTTACATATCTCTCATTAAAATCAACTTTTCTTCCCTTTTTAAAACATTCGGTGAGGGGTCTAGTTAAATGTGCGAAGTCTTTTATGAACTTGCGGTAGTATCCCAGGAGTCCGAGAAAGCTTTTAATTTCTTTCTGTGTTTTTGGGATTGGGAACTGTTTAATAACTCGGATTTTTTCGGGGTTTGGCCTAACGCCATCGGTTGACACTATATGTCCGAGGAAAGCAATTTCTTTATGTAAGAATTCTGATTTGTCCATCTGGATTTTGAGATTTGCTTCACGAAGTTTTTGGAAGACTTTTCGAAGGTTTTCCCCGTGCTCTTGAAGCGACGTTGAGAAGATGATAATGTCGTCCATGTATACTAGGCAGATTTTGCCCTGTAAGTCCTTAAGAACATTGTCCATGACACGTTGGAATGTGGACGGGGCATTTTTTAAGCCAAAGGGCATACGTACGTACTCGTAATGTCCACTTTCTACAGAGAAGGCTGTTTTTTGTACGTCACGTGGATCCATTTCTACTTGATGGAATCCACTTGCGAGGTCTAGTGTACTAAAGTACAAACTTTTTCCTAGTTTATCCAATATTTCGGTAATGTTAGGAAGTGGATACCGGTCACTAATGGTTTTTTCATTGAGCTTACGAAAGTCAATAACAAGTCTCCACTTTTGCTTTCCGCTCGCATCTTTCTTTTTAGGGACTATCCAAACGGGTGAACTCCAAGGGGAGTAGCTTGGACGAATAATTCCTTGATCTAGCATATCATTTATTTGTTGTCTCACTTCTTCTTTGTGGACGTAAGGGTACCTGTATGATTTGATATAAATTGGCAGATCATCAGTGGTTAGAATCCGATGCTTGATTTGGTTGGTGAAGGTTAGTGTCTGACCTTCACGAAAGAAAATGTCATCATATTCTCGACATATTTTGAAAATTAGATTCTTCTCTTCTTTATTTAAGTGAGAAGATCGAAATGATTCGGCAATGTCTTCAGAAGGGATTGGTTCGTTATTTTTCGAGCAATGAATGTTAAAATTGTTAATTTCAGAGTACGTGGGAAGGAATGGTTCGACCTTTAAGGGTTGTTCTAGAAGTATTTCTTGCTCTACCTTAG
This sequence comes from Thereva unica, assembly GCA_949987705.1. NCBI lineage: Eukaryota > Metazoa > Arthropoda > Insecta > Diptera > Therevidae > Thereva > Thereva unica. The sequence goes on from OX465283.1 coordinate 113,906,263, forward strand.
ATGCGTTGATTACTTCAACGAGGCTATACCAATCTTTACAACTATAGATTCCTTCGGAGATGTAGACTCCGGGTTTAACTATGGTGTTCTTTATGAGGATATCTCCTTGCTCGCAATCTACGGGAAGATTTGCTATTATTTTTGAGTTTGGAGGAATTGTATACTTGCTAGACATGTAGTTGGGCTTAAATTTCAGTGGTATTGAGGCGTTTTCTGTATTAACAGTGTTGCTCACCAAATCTACTTTGGCTCCTAAGGACCTTAGTATGTCCAATCCTAACAGTCCATCAAAATAACCATGAAATTTGAAGATAATAAAAGGGTTTGTTCCAGGCTGTTTAAATTCTGAGAATTTGGTAGTATAACTTGCTTATTTAATTTGTGTTGGTTGAATATCGTGTTGATTATTGTAGGCTTTGTATAAATTATATCTTGCGGATGAGTATATTCACTATTCAGGGTTCAGGAAGGAAGAGGATGCTCCTGTATCTACTAGAAATTTAAGAGGTCGGCCGAATGGTGAAGATATATCTATATAAGCCAAAACAGTTCCGTGCTTGTTAATGTCTAAGTATCCGATCGGTTCGGGGAGGCGTTCGGAAGAAAATTTGTATCGTCTATTTCATAGTTTGGGTCATTTGGTGTAATGTAACCTCTATTCATGGAGTCAGGCGAATTGCCATAATTTGCTTCTTCGTATGTACTGAGATGCTCTTCAGGGCAACTGTATTCGCCTATTGAGGTGGGATCGTTGTTATAGTATTGATCCAAATCTTGGTAATTTCGGTTCATGTCAGCCCTCGAATCATCAAAACAAGATATGTTGAATAGTTCTTTACTGGTAAAATTTGGAGGACCTGTTGAGCGGAAGAAGTTATTTTGGGGGTTAGTGTTTTGTTGCGGTCGCCGATTTTGGTTTTGACGAATATTACTTGAGCCAACTTCCATCGGTTCAGGTTTAGAGAAATTCTTAAATCTTGGGGCGAACGGGTTGGGATATTGTTGTGGTGGTCTATTGTAATTTTGGAAGAAGTTATTAGAAGGCTGTGGTGGTTTAACAGTAAACTGATTGAGGTTCGGATTTGTTAATCTGTTTTGGAAAGGTGTTCGAATGGATGGGTAAAATAGTCGTTGATGTGGTGTGATGGCAGGTCTTGGGTTGAATGGTTTAAGGACCGGTTGCCTTGATGAAATATTAGGTCTGGTTTCTTGGGTCGATTTATTCACAGAATCATGTCTGCCGTATGAAATGTTTTGCTCCTGGATGCAGCAGGAAAATGCTTTAGCCAATGTGTCTGGTTTCATTGCCCTTATGGTGGAGCCTAAGGGTTCCCTTAGTCCCGCTAAAAAGGCGTTTAAACACATTTCGGTATGTAAAACACGTTTCGCCGCAATAACATTTACATCATGTTCGTGAATTTGTACGTGGTTTGTCATTGCCGCAAGGATCTCTATAATTTCACTATAAAACCTTTCAACTGTTTTCCCGCTTTGTCTAAGATCGTGAAGATCTCTAATTAATGAAGTCTCGTTCCTTTTATCCGAGTAATGAAGCACTAGATTTTGTTTAATATGCGACCACTCTAAAGGGGTTCCGTACATGTTTAGCACTTCATTGGCGGGTCCTTCAATTTTATTTCTAATAGCACGAAGTAAGAGTTTACCGTAGGGCGTACCTTCCGTGCAACTAACTAATGACCTAATCTCTTCAACATTATTCAAGAATTCGTACAGCAATCTAGGATTGCCGTCAAATTTGGGGAGATCTTTAATAGCATCTGGTACCCGAAGAGAATTGAAGACGTCAACAGGGGTGATAACTTGGTTGCTGCCACCACCCATAGCCATATTGCGATTTTCGATAATTATATTGAAATTTTCGAGATTTGGACTGTGACTTTCGAGATTTGAGGTTTCCACTGATTCTAACTTAGACGATTGAGCACTTTCACCGTCTACACTTTCACTATCACTTTTATCAAGGTTGCTTAGAGATAAATATTTTTTTAACTTTTCGTATGGCTTAAATCTAGACTTTTCCGGGTTATTTAGTGGCATAAGATTTATTCAATAGAGATACACAAACTTTATTTTCAATTCAAAGAACTATTTATATATATTTTCTATATATTTTTTATTTGAGGATAATGGAAGGAATAGATAAAAGATATTCAAAATATTTGACTTACAGTAGTCCACAGAGAGTTTCTACCATCTCTGATTTGTTGATGTTTTTTTTTTTTGCTTGGTGATTGGTTGTCGATGTTCCCTCGACGGTTTCCTTTTTTCTTGTTTTTCGATATTCCCTCGACGCTCCAAGGTGAATGTTACGGCACCGATATTCCCTCGATGGTTCACTGCAACACTTTTAGTTACACTTGGAAGATAGCAAAAAAATATTTCGCGCCGTTATATTTTTGTAGGTCGATAAACCGTCGACTAAAAAAAACACTTTAGGCTTTAATTGCGAAACAACTGGATCCTTTCGGATCCTACCGACTGCGCCAGTTAAATCACTCGTCGAGAAATCGAATAAAAAAAATTGTTATTAAAAGAAACAACTTGAATTTATTTTAGATCTTTACACCTTTAATTCTGAAACAGAACTGATTAATTCAAAATTACAATTTTACTTTTATACATTTTACTTAATTGGCAATTTAATCGAATGTTAAAATTCTAAGAATTTTGTCTGCACATGTTCTAAAAGAAATTGAAATGCTTAGTTTGTTAAATTTACTTATTAAACCGAAAAATTGTGAAATATGAAATTTGAACTGATTGATTCAAAAATACAATTTTACTTTTTTACTTAATTAGCAATTTAATCGAATGTTAAAGTTCTAAGAATTTTGTCTGTACATGGCAGGAAGTTCTAAAGGAAATTGGAATGCTTAGTTTGTTAAATTTACTTATTAAACCAAAGAATTGAGAAATATGAAATTTGATCTATTTATGAATGCATGATTTACTTAAAATTGATTGGGGTTTGTGAGGTACGTAACTCGCGCTCCAGACATTCCAACATCTTAAATAATTGCTTTGGTGCTATATCCTACGATCCGAACCTCTCAATTTATTACCAAAACACTGGTGGCTTAGGGGCCATCCATAAATTACGTCACACGTTAGGGGGGAGGGAGGGGCTCGGCGAAGTGTGACATTGTGTGACAAGGGGTGGGGGGGAGTCTTAAATTTTGTTACGTCACATTTCAAAATCTAATATATGTATCTAAATATAGTAATACTGCTCATTACGCTTTTGTTAATTTTTTGAAATGTTTAAGTGAATTTTATGTTGATTTTATGTTAACTTTATTAAAAAATAATTTAAATAGAAATATATTTAATTTCGGAACTGCTGTTTTAGTTTAAAACTTCTAGATGCAAAATTGCACAATATGTGACGTCACACTAGGGAGGGGGGTCTCCCAAATGTGACCAGCTGTGACAAGGACGGGGGGGATCAAAAAATCATGAAATTCGTGTGACGTAATTTATGGATGGCCCCTTACGCACAAAGCTTAATCATTTTTATTTATCAATTCTTGAAAATGATTTTGATATTATTGTTTTGACTGAAACCTGGCTCAACGATAAAATTTTGTCTTCGGAACTTTTCAGTAGCAACTACAATGTTTTTCGGAAAGATCGCTGCGAATTTTCAACTGGCCATGAAACAGGTGGTGGAGTATTAATTGCAGTTCATCAGTCTTTTTCATCTAATCTCGTGCCTTTACTTTGTGAGAATGGCTTAATTGAACAACTTGGTGTGTGCATCAACAGTAATAACCATCCGAATTCTTTACGTTTTCTTTTTTGCGTAAGTTATATTCCTCCGGGTAGTCCGTTTGACATTTACTACAAACACGTGCAGAACATCACTGAATTGAATGAGAAACTAAAGGATAATAATTATTTCTGTGCGCTTGGTGATTACAATCTTCCTGGAATAAATTGGTCATGGCGTGAGGAGGACCACTTTTTGGTTCCATTAAATGTTAAAAGTGATATTGAAGGGTTAGTTGTAGATTTTTTGTTAGATATGGATCTTAAATAAATTAATGTAACTCCTAATTTTTTTGGTAAATTTCTTGATTTAATATTTATAAACGATGATATTTTCTCTATTGCCTCTTGTAATGAATTTCCTTTAGTTAAATCTGATTTGAATCACAAGGCAGTTAGTGTTGATTTAAAATACTATCGTTTGCAAAATCGCATAGTATCCCCGTCCCTTGATTTTAATTTTAAGTTAACTAATTTCCGCGAATTAAATAGCTTTTTTGATTCAATAGCTTGGCATGATATTTTAATTGGCGATTCGCTGAATTCAATCTTTCTTAATTTTTTAGCTGTGCTCTCTGAAGGTTTTGACAGATTTGTCCCAAAGAAATCATATCAAAGTAACTCTCATCCTCCATGGTATAACAGTAGATTACTAAATCTCAGAAATGCAAGAAATGACGCCCATAAGAAATATAAATGTTTGAACTCTGATTTAAACTTGCAAAGGTTTAAACAACTTAGGCGTGAATATGAGTTTCTTCACAGGTCGTTATATCGACAATAATTATGGTCAATTGAAACAAATCTTAAACATGATTCTCGTAGCTTCTGGAGTTTTATTAATAAAAAAAAATTTTTTTTTTAAAAATCTTTTAATTAATTAAAAAATGTACTGAAAAGTAAAAAATAAAAAATATTTAAAAGAAAGCGTGAAATTTCAATTTTAATGAAAAAGTTAATTAAAAGAATGGCGCATTTTTCATCAAAAATTGAAATTTATAAGGCGTAGTAAAAAAATTAATTTAAACTTGTTGTTTCGCTCAATTCACTTTGAAGAAAATTCTAACAAAATTTTTTGATGAAAAATGCGCCATTCTTTTAATTAACTTTTTCATTAAAATTGAAATTTCACGCTTTCTTTTAAATATTTTTTATTTTTTACTTTTCAGTACATTTTTTAATTAATTAAAAGAATTTTTTTTAAATTTTTTTTTACCATTTTATTTTCTACTTTTTAGTTTATTATATGTTTTCCGCCATTTTATGATGGCAATTCTATTAGATTTAAAATTACGTCACACAGTTTACTGTATTCATTTGATACCCATGTCGTGGGCTCGGCCACAAAAACGGCCGCCATCTCGGAACCTTCTTCTTGATTTTTTTACAAAAAGGTCAGATTACATTTAGTACTTATATTTGATGAGTTGAACTCAAGTTGAACCCAAGTCTAACTACATGTAAACGGGAGTAGATTTGGGTTAAGGTAGACTGAACTCGACTCAGCTCTGCTACCTGGGTTGAGTTGAAATTATGCATACGGACATGAGTTCAGTATTTGAGTAGTTGAATTTAGTTGACAGCAGCATCTCGGTGTTTGTTTGTGATTTTTTGTAAAGTGTATTGCTTCTTTATTTTCAATTCACCCTTAACTCAACTATTCATCTCATCATTCATACACATTAATTATAAACCGAACTACGAGTGTGTGCAAAATTGGAAGTTAGTCGGTTATATTTTCTACTTTTTAGTCTATTATAAGCTTTCCGCAATTTAGTGTTGGCCGCCATTTTGAATTTGGAATGACGCCACATAGCTAATTGTGTTCTACCTGCTATATCCTTTCATTTGATACCCATGTCAGAGGGCCGCGGAGCACAATTTCAAAAATCGGGCGCCATTTTGGAACCGCCATCTTGATATTTTTACAAAATGGCCAGATTGCATTGTCATCCAAACTAAACGTGTATGCAAAATTTCAGCTCTATCCGAAATCGGGAAGTGGGCCAAATTTAACTTCCAAAATTTGACGACAAACAGTGTAAGTTAAATAAAAAAAATTTGAAAAGATCTTACTCTTATCTTCCGGATATTATGACCCTGGAAAATAAATGCTCCACTGATGCGGAATCTACCTGTAACTTATTCGCTGAGTTTTTTGAATCGGTTTTCGCAACGGAAACTGTCTCTGCACCTAACGACTATTGTTCAAATATTGAATCAATTGTAAATATAGGGCAACTGTCGTTCAATAATGTTGAGGTTTTAACAGTTTTAAATGCCTTGGACGTGAAAAAGAAAGCAGGTCCTGATAAAATCCCCCCACTGATCCTCAGAAATTGCTCTAATAGCCTCGCTAATCCTCTTTGCTTCATTCTAAATTTCTCCCTTAAAAGCGGTGAATTCTTGGATTCAAGGAAAGAGGCATTTATATGCCCAATATTTAAATCGGGCATTAAATCATCGATTTCCAATTATCGGGGCATTATCAAATCTAATTGTATTCCCAAATTATTTGATAATCTGGTAAAGCATAAATTATACAATCTTGTGAAAGAATTTATTTCCCCCGCTCAACATGGGTTTATAACCGGCCGGCCGCTCAACGGTCACAAACCTTGTTTGTTTTACACACTTATTCTCGAACTCGTTAGATTATGGTGCTCAAATAGATGTTATCAGCCTAGATATTGTGAAAGCTTTTGATAGAATCGCACACAACCTATTAATCCACAAACTTAGAGCTCTTGGTTTTCACTCATCTGTACTTAACTGGATTCAATCTTTTATAAATAACAGAAAAATCAGCGTAAAAGTGAATGGATCAATCTCACGTACATTCATAGCAAGATCAGGGGTACCTCAAGGCAGTCATCTTGGACCATTGCTGGTTATTCTCTTTATCAATGACATTGTTAACAGCATCTCCTTTTCGAAATGCTTACTGTATGCGGATGATTTGAAGCTATTTCGTGAGGTTGTTAATGCTGGAGACTGTTCATGTATCCAACAAGATTTGAATTCCCTATCCAATTGGTGCAGATCCAACCACCTTGTGCTGAGTATTAACAAAAGTAAATGCTTTACTTTTAGCCGTGGTCATAACACCGTTACGTTTCCTTATTCACTGAATAGCCTAAGCCTAGCTCGAATTACTGAACTGAACGACCCTGGTGTTGTGTTCGATTCGAAATTAACTTTCAACTCCCACATTGATTTTATTATCTCGAAAGCTTTTAGGATGCTCGGCTTTGTTATGAAGCACTCCAAGGAGTTTTACGATCCTTACACTATTAAGAGCTTGTACGTGTCATTAGTAAGATCTCACCTCGAATATGCCTCAGTTATTTGGGCGCCGCAGTATGAAGTTCACATCAAGAGGATTGAGTCGGTGCAAAATAGATATGCGCTCCGTAAATTGAGATGGGAGTGCAATTTACCCAGATACGACGTCAGATGCAAATTGCTGGGCTTGAAATTTTTGTCGCACAGGAGAAACATCGCAGCGGTAATGCTAGCTCGGGATGTATTGATGAGCCACATCAACTCTCCGGATTTGCTTTCTTTTTATTATTTATACGCCCCTGAAAGAAGTATTCGCACTAGGCATATTTTAAAAATGCCTTCACATCGTACAGTTTATGGTTCACACGAGCCTATTTCTGTTTCAACAAAGCTATTTAATATTGCTTGTTCTCATGATTTCACTATACCTCGTGATTCCTTTCGGAAATTAATTCTAGAACTTAATTATTAGTAGTTAAAGTTTGATTCAATTTATTAAATTCGATTTGTTTTTCTTGTATTTTTACTTTTCCATATTTTTGTTTTTACGTTTAATGTTGTAGATCTGAAGAATGTAGCTTCTGTAGATTGAAATTGCAGGTTCACTTTATTATGATTAGTAATTATTGTATGTACCATCATATTGTAATTTGCAGTATTAAGTAAATAAATAAATAAAAATAAAAAAATAGCAAGAAACCGGCGACGGTCGCGAGTCGCGAAAACACAAATCGAGAACTGTCATTCATGTTTTGAAGTGACAGCCAGCTGGTACTTCGCGAAAGTCACCGAATGTAGTGCCATAATTAGCGAAGGGCTTTATTATTTCGCGATAATTTATAAATTTAAATTTATTAATTTATCCCATAAGAGGAAGGGAGAAAGGACATTAAAGGGAGAAGGAATGATTTATCCTCCGATAAAACAACCAACCTTAAATTCAAAGCCAATCTGCATCTCTGCGTTATCGACGATTAAGTCTTAGAATAATAAATTTAACGATAATAAAAATGAAAATACAAAATGTAAGGCATTAAAAATTAATAGGCAATATCAGCAATTTTTTGATGCATAATAATCCTGTGCTGAATACGGCATTGCATAATTGTGGAATAAATTAAATTTATCGATAAAGTAAGCCCAGCGTATCGACAAACCCACCCAAATTTGTAATAAGGCAGTTCCTCATGAAGATGGCGGTGGGCAACCTATGAAAATATAAAAAGGCGACATCCTTAAGGTTCTTCATTCGCAAGGTTTAAACGCATCAGTAAGGTATGGGAAAAAGTAATGCTAGCTTCCTAGTCATTTTTTCTTGAAATTCCTGACTGACACGGTTCGGGTTAAATGCATGATTTTGGTGGTTTAGGGAAATTTTTTAATTAAGCATAAATATCATAAAATTTAATGAATTTAGTTTGGTGTAAGAAATAAAATAAATTAGTTTTTGGGCTTAAAATATTTAATGGAATTGATATTGAAATATTGTGAATTTTAAGTTAAATGAGTCAATTGTATGAATTGTGTAATAGTATTATAATGAATTAACTTCGAAATCAAGAATAAAGAAACGAACTATGGCTATATGCGTTATTATTAATTGCACCCGCTACATAACCGCCGTTACAGGATCCGAAATTACGGAATCAGATTAGTTGGATTTTGCACGACTAAACAGTAGCATAAAAGTTGTTGAACATTATTCATAGGAAATTGTCCAAGCTTTCCAATTTTGTAATAAAAAAATATCAATTATCTACTTTTTTTTGGAGAAAAAGGTGGTTGAAGTTGAAATTGTAGTGAAGAAAAAAACAAAATTTTGACTTTGACGTCACATAACTCTGGAAGTTGATGGGTTGAAGGCTTAACTTTTACCGTTTCACATAGGCGGGGGTATTCTGCGTAGATTGGGGCCTTATTCAAGAACATCTCTCATAGGGTTACAAAAATACAGGGTGATATGTAAACCTCTACCAAAAAATTTCGAACTGAATGATTTGATATTTGACAGTATCTAAAACTATATCAAAAATTCATTTAGACAGATTAATAGCTAACTAAAAGACGAACATTTAAAAAAAAACATGAGTACGGAAACTCAAATTTTCCGCCCGTTAGAGTAAATTGAATAGAAAAAATAGTATTTTTTTGAAAAAATGTATTGTATTTGTTAAAAATTTGAAAAAAAAAAACCTAAATGAAATTTAAAAATCCGGCTAGAGGGATCGATAGGTAAATTCAAGATGAACATTTAAAAAAAAATGTTGTCAATAACTTAAAAATACGACCTCTAGAGTAATTTGGGTGAAATATCAAAAATCCAGCGACTGTGCGACGGGTAGCTGGTTTCGCGTGGACGTGCTCATATAAGCACAAAAGGTTTCTAATCAATGAAAAATAAAAAATGTATCAAAAAAAATTTATTTATTTTTTCCATACCGCGTGAATTTGTAGTGGGTTGATGTGATAAAAAAAATTGATCGGAAATAAAAGTTGGAAAGAAAACTTACGGTTTCTTTAAAATTAATTTTTTGATAATTTTTCAGATTAGCTTCACATTTCGGTTCTCTTCATACTTTATTGATAACGATGAGCTTTATAAACAGAACAGATTGGAGGTCAGTTGTTTTTTAAACTTTTAACACTCATTAAGAAATGAGTTCCTTAGGAGGTTTTCTTGTTTTTTTTTTTTTTAAGTCGCGCGTGTATTTCGAAAATGAGTTTTGTGTGTAATATTTGTCGGAAAACATTTGCAAGAATGGAAACATTAAAGAGACACAATAGAGTTGCGCACGCAGATGGTTTTTTGTGTGAAAAATGTGGTGAAGTGTTACAAAAATTGTCTAACTTTGAAAAACATAAATGTCAGGTTAATGAAATGAAAGTGAAAAAAACAAAAGAAATTTCAACTAAAGATTTATTGGAAGCAGGCAGCTCCGAACATAATGAAACAAAGTGGTGTGAAACATGTGAAGTAGCGGTTAAAATTCAAGAATGGAACTATGTAAGTTATTTTCGATGTATTTGATGAATGTAACTTAATTCCGATGAATAAAGTGAATTTAAGTTATTTTCGATGTACTCGAAGGATATAACTTTATTTCGATGAATAAAGTGAGTTTAAGTTATTTTCGATGTGCTCGAAGGATATAACTTAATTTCGATGAATAAAGTGAACTTAAGTTATTTTCGATGTACTCGAAGAATGTAACTTAATTTCGATGAATAAAGTGAATTTAAGTTATTTTCGATGTGCTCGAAGGATATAACTTAATTCCGATGAATAAAGTGAATTTAAGTTATTTTCGATGTGCTCGAAGGATATAACTTAATTTCGATGAATAAAGTGAACTTATGTTATTTTCGATGTACTCGAAGAATGTAACTTAATTTCGATGAATAAAGTGAATTTAAGTTATTTTCGATGTGCTCGAAGGATATAACTTAATTCCGATGAATAAAGTGAATTTAAGTTATTTTCGATGTGCTCGAAGGATATAACTTAATTCCGATGAATAAAGTGAATTTAAGTTATTTTCGATGTGCTCGAAGGATATAACTTAATTCCGATGAATAAAGTGAATTTAAGTTATTTTCGATGTGCTCGAAGGATATAACTTAATTCCGATGAATAAAGTGAATTTAAGTTATTTTCGATGTGCTCGAAGGATATAACTTAATTTCGATGAATAAAGTGAATTTAAGTTATTTTCGATGTGCTCGAAGGATATAACTTAATTCCGATGAATAAAGTGAATTTAAGTTATTTTCGATGTGCTCGAAGGATATAACTTAATTTCGGATGAATAAAGTGAATTTAAGTTATTTTCGATGTACTCGAAGAATGTAACTTAATTTCGATGAATAAAGTGAATTTAAGTTATTTTCGATGTATTTGATGAATGTAACTTAATTCCGATGAATAAAGTGAATTTAAGTTATTTTCGATGTACTCGAAGAATGTAACTTAATTTCGATGAATAAAGTGAATTTAAGTTATTTTCGATGTGCTCGAAGGATATAACTTAATATCGATGAATAAAGTGAATTTAAGTTATTTTCGATGTATTTGATGAATGTAACTTAATTCCGATGAATAAAGTGAATTTAAGTTATTTTCGATGTACTCGAAGAATGTAACTTAATTTCGATGAATAAAGTGAATTTAAGTTATTTTCGATGTGCTCGAAGGATATAACTTAATTCCGATGAATAAAGTGAATTTAAGTTATTTTCGATGTACTCGAAGAATGTAACTTAATTTCGATGAATAAAGTGAATTTAACCCTAGGACCCTACACTGGGGTTCTTCAAACCCCACAAAGTTTTACCGGTCCTGGCGTTTCGGCTGTATTAGTGGTAGGGCCAAGCGATTTTTACCATTAGGAGGGGGACCAGTATAGAGAAGAGTGCTGCAAAGAAAATCTTTAGTTCTATTTTAGAAGTGACACAGTGAATATTTGTTTGAACGTTGGGGTTAGCGTAACCCCACTATTATTGCTATACTTGATTTCTTGATAATATTCATTGCTTGCAAAAATTCTGATATCCTTCGAATATTCGATTCATACATTTTTTACGTGTTATTTATACCTTTTTCTTTAGTACTCAAGCCTAAAGTTATTTAAAAAAGCACGACAAAAATTTAATAATTTTTTCCTTAAATTTTAATAAAAATTGCAAAAATAATTTTGTTCATGTTTTTAATTGCACTTTTTTCGGGCAAAATTTTATCTAATGCTATTTTGCCATATACCACGCGATTCTGCACCTTCTGCTGATTAAAATTAAAAAAAAATGCCTATCTACAATGAAAACTCACTTAACGGTATCGAGTTAAAATACTAGGGTGCACGTAACCCCAATGTAGGAGATTTGTTATATTTGAATAGTGTAGGGTCCTAGGGTTAAGTTATTTTCGATGTGCTCGAAGGATATAACTTAATTCCGATGAATAAAGTGAATTTAAGTTATTTTTAACAAGCAAGCAAGAGTTGTACCAGCATAATGGCGCGAGAAAATAGTGGGCGCCACTTATGCGAGGTGTTACCCCCTTAGCCACAAGCCCGGAAGAGCATGGCCAAAGAGCCAACACCAGACACAAGAAATAAAAAGAAAATCCGGAACTCCTATGCCGGCCACACGGAGTTGTCTAGCTCGCCGGAGGGGTCGTGGGGTGTGTGGCCGGGGCTTACCGCGGTTGGTTCACCACTTACCTGTGTCTGTGCAACTTTGACTTCCGTCCATCATTCTCCGGTCATCGCCTGTGCTTCGTCATGGCAGTTCGTTCCCCTGACAGCTATTAGTATAGAATACTATCAGCTTCAGGAGAATGCACTATTTAAGAACCCTGAAAAAGAGAATAAATCCGCCCCAACCATTCCACAAAGAAAAAATCTAATACACAGACATTTTCGTTACAATCATTTAATATGCCTGTTTATTGCAGGAAAACAGTTAACACAACCAAACAATACAATGGATAACTGACACGTCACTATTTCAAGACAACAATCGGCCTTGTCAGATCTCAAATTCCAACGCTCAAATTAAAAAGAATTAATATACAATTAAATTATCATGAGTATATCTGTAAGAAGAACTGAAGAAAAGGAAAAACACGTCGTATTGGCGCCAGTACTCGTCGTTTTTTTACAATCGTTATCACCAACAACAGGTTCTCTTACCTGGAGAACAGAAAACAACAAAGAATAAACTAGTTCCGACAAGGAGCAAAACAAATTCACAAATAATTATAGATAAGATTATAACGTTAATATTACTACCATTAAAATTATTATTTTAGTAATAAATTTAAATTTAATAACTGAAAAATGTGGTATTTTATTGTGTGTAGTTTTTGTGTGTTTTTTTTTTCTCTTGTAGCAGAACTGCGACTTAATTTTCTCGCCTTTGTCTACAAATGCACAGCAGTACGTCAAAACGATTTCTTCCACAGCCCTGCTGCAGGTTTGTGCAAAATTATATTTAGGTAACTTCAACGACCGTGACAGCTTTTGGGACAATTTCCTTCGAATAGACTGCCCTTCTTTGCCACAAAGTTAAAAAGTTAAACAACCACCACTTCCAGAGGCCGCAATCCTCATACTCGTACACACACGCCTAGTGCCTATGTGTTGACCAGATGCGCCACGGCACTTTGTATGCACACTTCACTGGAGATCAGTGGTTTTTCTCCACCACGAACTGCCTAAAAGGGTATGAGAATTTTGGGTTGTAAAATACCTGACCTTTCTTATCGCCGCTGAGGTTGCCGTTCGTGTTCCTGCGAATAGTGGCTCCTTCCCAACAACAAAAAAAGCGTTATATATGCCAGGTCTTCTTCCCTTCTTGTATTTTGCTTCTTCAAACAAAATCTGTTCCTACTTTTTTATGTAATAACAGCACCACGTATTACATCTGCATCAAATCCCCGTGAGTATTTATTAACTGGACTGCAGAAAAACTTCCGGCGATCCCCAATCTAGCTCACCAAAAAAAAGACTTTTCTTGTTCTCCAGAAACAGGAACTCTTAATCAAACTGTCCTTTCACTTCCAAATTTATTTTTCGTCTCCCAGCCAGTCGTATGTTTTCAAACTGATTTTTTTATTTCTTAGTTAAATTTCAATTTTCCGAAAACTTTTTCCGGACCAAAAAATCCTACGTCAAAATTCGAACTCTTCTTTTCTCTTTTTTTTTCCATTCTCCCCGCCTACCTTTTTGTTCCCAACCAACTACTCGATTTTCTTCCCCACAGTAATTTTTAGTCAAGTAGATATTTAGGCAAAACTGACCGTTACATACCCTCGTGTCCACAAGGCCGACTCGCGAGGCAGTGAGGAGCCGAAAAAAACGGACAGTTTTTTCTCTGTAGTGAGCTTCGGGTAAGATCAACGTGGGTCTCGACCCATCCCCTGAGATTAAGAGGCTCATGCTCTCCCGACTGAGATGCCGGGCTGTTCAGGTTCTCACCAGAGTCGTCTCCATACGGAGTGAAAAAGGAAAAGTTGGGCGTACGGTCACAACCGTATTTTCGTGATGATCAGCCTGAAAAACCTCCCGGAGGAATATCTGCAGGTACAAATATCAGGCGGAAGACAATACCACATTGTCCCCCTATTGATATCTATACGTCTCCAAACATTCTCACACAAACCCAGGGTGCTTTCGCTTCATCGGCACAACCTCCAGCAATGCCATATTGCCTTCGACTCATCCCGATGAAACGACAGACACCCAGTTCGCCGAGAGACCTTCTCCAGACTGACCGAAAATAAAAAAAATGAAGATGGAACCTTGAGGAAATCAACGACGTAGGTCTTTGGCGTGATATACCCCTATGCTCTTACCTCCCAAATCCTCCAGCTCGTGGGATTGCGGAGTAGAAATACCATAGTAACGGTGAAACACCCGATTTTGAGTTCTTATTCAAAACCGTATTATACCATAAAACTTGTCATTCAGGCCATAATGGTCTTCCCCAAAAAAATTGTATCAACAATTACCGTAGTTGTTAAAATTGTGATACCTGCTGGTACTCCTACCTTTAATAGATTATCCACTGAGATTTTTCTGGTATAAAGATCGTTAAGTACCAATATTCCTAGAAGAATCACTAATTCCGATCTGAATATTATTATTGCAGTTCCAGAAAACCATACAAAGAGATTATGCTTCTCTTGTTGCCAAAAACTAACTGCATCAAGTACGACTGGAAGCGCCATGACATTTGATAAAGGACGACTCATGTAGAACATAAAGTGGAATTGTGATATCGTTACTAACATACCATATCGATACAGTAAGGCCGAACTTTTTCTATTACTTTTCTTAAATTTTCCATGCTGCGGCTACAATTCCGGCTAGCACTAGTCTAACTACATATTGACTCCAAAATTTTGAATTCCCAAATTCTAGAAGAAGATAACAGCTGGTGACGGTAGTATTGATACAGATAAAAGGCTCAATAAAAGTTCGTGGCACTACACCAGGAAATTCATGATGATCATACTGAGTGAAATTGTGCCGTAGATAGAGTATATCATGCATTGCTTGTATATTAAAGCTCTCCTCCACGTTTGGGAAGGGTGCATAGAATAGATGAGCCAGAGCTACAAAGAACAGTATGAGCCCCATTACCGAATATCAGTCACGCAAACACTTTCAATAATTTCGTATTTCGGATACGTTAAATATATTTAAATTGCGGGAAATACGAGAAAATCAGGAATCCAGAGGAAACTGACATCAAGATGAAGAAAAGTTGGCGGCTGCTGCGCAAACTCTAGTGGGCTTAGTGTTAAATACGTCATCCATATCTGGATACTGTCCACTTTATTTGTGTCCAAATTTTGCTTCGCAAGTTCCGAGTTGAGATGGAAATAAATTTTCCGGCTTTAAAAATAACCTTACAAACAATAAAAAAATTTCTCGACGACCACTGACAATTTAAGCAGAGTTCCGCACAACTGATTTTGACTGATAAATATTGTAAAAGAATTTGGTTATGTTTAGACCACTAAAATCCTGATGATAAAATCGTTAATACTACAAATTCGTTGCAATTTAATTTGTAAAATTATATTTCCTTATTAAACTTTACCAAATAACCGTCTTAAAAACACATATATGTGTAGATCTGTTATATTTAATTTTTCTCTAAATTAACGTATTAACCAATGATCGCGGGTGTAAGCGTCTTATAAAAGCAAGTAGTGTGTAGCTATAAAACAATAAAAGTGTGTTAATGTATATATATGTTAGTGTAGATGCGTAGTTATATGCTTTAATTCAACTTTAATTTCGGAATGGTTGGGCGCGGGACTACATTCACTTTCCGGGCTCCGGCATGTCGATGTCAGTTGGCGAAGACTATGACTCACAGTCATCCCCAAGTGTCATCCACATCGCCGTCACAGCTTCAGGTCCGCACTCAAAAGAAGGACAAAAATGAAAATTCAAAATCGCATCGCCACGAAAGGAAAGGAAACTTCTTCAAAAATAAAAAAATTTGGGGAATCCGCTGTCCAACCACAACTGAGCTACCTTTCGGAAAATCAATCAGTTGGGAGGAACAGACGAAAAAAAAACGATTCAGGACAAAACAAAAAAAATAGAATTTAAAAAGCTGGATGGACCTTCCGAAGGAACAAGGGGCGCAGTGGCAGGCGTTAACACGCCTGTTACCAAAGACGGTTAAGCCCTTGTGCCAACTTCAACTTCCACCAGGAAAATTAAAGAAGATCCTGTTCAAAGACCGACGCAGTGGCAGGCGGTATCACGCCTGATACCAGAGTCGCCGACCCTAGAAACAGGACAAGGATGAACCACTACTACACCTGCACGCATAGCCAAGCGAACACCGCTTGTTAGCAAGCCGTGCAGGTCAGCATGGCTCGAAGCTACTCCTAAAAGAAGAAGTTACCGCAGAAGAGAACGGACAGGCCTAAAAGCGAAAACAAAGAAAAATTCACATAGAATTTGGACAAACGCTGAAAAAAAATTCGGCAAAACAGACAAAGGCTAAGGCCTCGCGGTACTACCTTAGCCCACAGCGAGCGCTTGGTAAAAGTGGTGAACCATAAACAAAAAAATCAAATGTTGTCCGTGAAGGCACAAGTGGTAATGAACACCAAAAAAAATTTAAACTTCAAGGTCCGTGTAGGACAGTCAACGGGCTTTAAAAGCTACGTTGGGCGCCATTTATGTACCAGCATAATGGCGCGAGAAAATAGTGGGCGCCACTTATGCGAGGTGTTACCCCCTTAGCCACAAGCCCGGAAGAGCATGGCCAAAGAGCCAACACCAGACACAAGAAATAAAAAGAAAATCCGGAACTCCTATGCCGGCCACACGGAGTTGTCTAGCTCGCCGGAGGGGTCGTGGGGTGTGTGGCCGGGGCTTACCGCGGTTGGTTCACCACTTACCTGTGTCTGTGCAACTTTGACTTCCGTCCATCATTCTCCGGTCATCGCCTGTGCTTCGTCATGGCAGTTCGTTCCCCTGACAGCTATTAGTATAGAATACTATCAGCTTCAGGAGAATGCACTATTTAAGAACCCTGAAAAAGAGAATAAATCCGCCCCAACCATTCCACAAAGAAAAAATCTAATACACAGACATTTTCGTTACAATCATTTAATATGCCTGTTTATTGCAGGAAAACAGTTAACACAACCAAACAATACAATGGATAACTGACACGTCACTATTTCAAGACAACAATCGGCCTTGTCAGATCTCAAATTCCAACGCTCAAATTAAAAAGAATTAATATACAATTAAATTATCATGAGTATATCTGTAAGAAGAACTGAAGAAAAGGAAAAACACGTCGTATTGGCGCCAGTACTCGTCGTTTTTTTACAATCGTTATCACCAACAACAGGTTCTCTTACCTGGAGAACAGAAAACAACAAAGAATAAACTAGTTCCGACAAGGAGCAAAACAAATTCACAAATAATTATAGATAAGATTATAACGTTAATATTACTACCATTAAAATTATTATTTTAGTAATAAATTTAAATTTAATAACTGAAAAATGTGGTATTTTATTGTGTGTAGTTTTTGTGTGTTTTTTTTTCTCTTGTAGCAGAACTGCGACTTAATTTTCTCGCCTTTGTCTACAAATGCACAGCAGTACGTCAAAACGATTTCTTCCACAGCCCTGCTGCAGGTTTGTGCAAAATTATATTTAGGTAACTTCAACGACCGTGACAGCTTTTGGGACAATTTCCTTCGAATAGACTGCCCTTCTTTGCCACAAAGTTAAAAAGTTAAACAACCACCACTTCCAGAGGCCGCAATCCTCATACTCGTACACACACGCCTAGTGCCTATGTGTTGACCAGATGCGCCACGGCACTTTGTATGCACACTTCACTGGAGATCAGTGGTTTTTCTCCACCACGAACTGCCTAAAAGGGTATGAGAATTTTGGGTTGTAAAATACCTGACCTTTCTTATCGCCGCTGAGGTTGCCGTTCGTGTTGTAACTGTCGGAGTAGGGGGGTGCCGCAGCACGAAGTAAAGGAAACTAATCAAACGATCTAAAGAAACGACTAACGTCACAAAAAAAAAATAGGGGAAACTCAGAAAAGGGCTGAAAAGGAAGTGGCTGGTAAGGCTCGACCGCCAAGGATTATCGCCGAAAAGGTATGCATCCGCTGCACCGATCGTCGGCACGACGTGCGGAGCACAAACTAGCTCGCCGGATGGGGTGGGGTTCGCGATGCAGGGATGCAGAAACGTGACAGTTTATAAACTTAGAACTCGTGCCTGTTATCGATATATAGAAGAGCGGCGGTGGCGGAGTGATACAAGCCTATCGAGGCCAACAAGAGGGGGCTAGTAATCAGGGGAATGAGATGGTCACTGATCATCCTGCCATTATCAAAGGAGGTCACCAAAATAACTAGGTTGTTACAAAGAAGAAGCACTTACCCTAGGTGGGGAACATTGTAGTTCCTGGGGGCCTCACCCCCCCTTTTAAAGACTTTTAGCCGCTCATTTTCAGTATTCCCTATGCATATGTTAATTAGGAAGGTGGATGTGAACAATTCGACTTTAATTTCTAGTATTGCTATTCAATTTCAATTTTGTCACAGTTTTCTATTATCTTTATTCATTTATTTTGTTTGTTTTCGTGATTATTTCTGTTTATTTATTTTGTCTTTCCCGATTATTTGTACTTATTGATTTTGTTTTTCCCGAGTATTTTTATCTATTGAGTTTGGTTCTTCCGGTTATTTTTATTTATTGATTGTGTCATTCCAGGTTATTTTTATTTATTGATTTTAGTTTTTTTTTTTTTTTACCGATTATTTTTATTTATTGATTTTGGGTTTTTCCTTCAGAAATGTAAAACCATATTTTTGGTTATCATGTCATCATGAGGAAAAACAATATGGTAATTTTTGTTTAATTGATAATATTAGTATCTTAATTATTTATTATTATGTATCTATTAATTCAAACTCCGATTGTTCACTAAGAGAATTATTTGTACATGACCTCTAAATTGATCAAACCATAACGAAGTGGAAAGATAAATAGCTTCACCTACTCTATATGTTCACCTGAATCCTTTTGACTTTATTTCCCCGTTTCTATTCTATTTAAACGATAATAAAAATAAAATGGAGATCGCTTACTTAATTAACAAGTAACGTTATAGCTTTTCATTTACTTTATAGTACTTAAAACTAAAGAAAAGGCACTTATACCGGTTGAATTCTAAATTGAGTGTCAAGTATTACTTTTGTCAACAAGGTAACTTGAGTTCAAAAAAAAAACGAAATAGTAGTTCACCTATGCCAACAATATTTATAAGAAAACTCATCAAAACAATTAAATGGAGTTCGCTTATTTACTTAGTAAATGAAGTCATAGCTTTTCATTTACTTTATATTTCTTAAAAGTGGAGAAAAGAAACTTATACCTATTGAATTCTGAATTATGGGATAAATATTACCATTGTCCACCAAGTAACTTAAATTTACTAAAAGCTCAAAATAGTAGTTCACCTATGCCAACAATATTTATAAGAAAACTCATCAAAACAATTAAATGGAGTTCGCTTATTTACTTAGTAAATGAAGTTATAGCTTTTCATTTACTTTATATTTCTTAAAAATGGAGAAAAGAGACTTTTACCTATCGAGGTCTAAGTTGAGGGATAGATATTACTTTTGTCCACCAAACAACTTAAATTTACTAAAAGATTCGAAATAGTAGTGCACCTATGCCAACAATATTTATAAGAAAATTCATAAAAAGAATTTAAATGGAGTTCGCTTATTTACTTAGTAAATGAAGTCATAGCTTTTCATTTACTTTATATTTCTTAAAAGTGGAGAAAAGAAACTTGTACCTATTGAATTCTGAATCATGGGATAAATATTACCATTGTCCACCAAGTAACTTAAATTTACTAAAAGATTCGAAATAGTAGTGCACCTATGCCAACAATATTTATAAGAAAATTCATAAAAAAATTTAAATGGAGTTCGCTTATTTACTTAGTAAATGAAGTCATAGCTTTTCATTTACTTTAAATTTCTTAAAAATGGAGAAAAGAGACTTTTACCTATCGAGGTCTAAGTTGAGGGATAGATATTACTTTTGTCCACCAAATAACTTAAATTTACTAAAAGATTCGAAATAGTAGTGCACCTATGCCAACAATATTTATAAGAAAATTCATAAGAAAAATTTAAATGGAGTTCGCTTATTTACTTAGTAAATGAAGTCATAGCTTTTCATTTACTTTAAATTTCTTACAAATGGAGAAAAGAGACTTTTACCTATCGAGGTCTAAGTTGAGGGATAGATATTACTTTTGTCCACCAAATAACTTAAATTTACTAAAAGATGGTTGACTAATGTCAAAAATATTCATACAAAAAAAAAAAAATTATTGTGAGCCTTGGGCATACTTTAAAATAATGTAGAAAGAAAAGTACTTACAAACATATTACAAATCGATGATTCCGATTATTGAGAGCGTATTTGATAGGTTGATTTACCTGAAATTTCTGGCCAAGGCGAAATCTTGATTTTTGTTGAAAATCTGATTTAAATTTCCTCGCCAATGTGAGGTCTTGTTTTTTTTTTTTCTTTTTTTCTTCCTTTTATCCTTCCTTTTTTGTTGAAACTTGATCAAGTCCTAGATTGTTTAATCATTAAATTCAAGCTATTATGGTTTGAAATTGAAAAATTACAAACAAATTCTACATCCTAAATCTCCCGTATTCACATTTCCGGCGAATTTTTAACTAAAAATTCTATTTAACCAATAATAAAAATAAATTGAGATCGCTTACTTAATTACAAGTGGCCTTATAGCTTCTCACTTACTCTACGGTACTTTCAGGCAAAGAACGAGAACTTTTACCGGTTGAATTCTTAATTGCGTGTTACATCTTACTTTTGTCAACCAAAATAGCTTGAATTTAATGAAGAAACAATGTCGACGTCCTACAATGCCAAAAATATTTATATAAAAGATTATAGGGTGCCCTGGGCATCCCCCCAAAAATATAGAAAGATAGATACTCACAAACGTAATAAGAATCGGTGCTTTCGATTATTGCAATTCTAGTTGGTGGGTTTACCTAACTTTCCTCGCCAAGGTGACGTCTTGCCCTTTTTTCAAATTTGATCTCGCCCTATCCTGCTTTACTTTGCTTCACAATTTAACGAACTGCAATCACACATTTAAGGTCCCCTTTTTCCAGAAGAAAAATCTGTCGTGTTCCCTTTTTAAACTGACGAATGGACTTCTAGGGAGTTCTACTGTTTAACGGTTACTCAAAGAATGCAATTTGTTCCCAGACTTCCGTTATCGTAACTAGTACCGTAACAATAGATAAAATCTGAGCTATTCTCGTGCTCTTTCACGTGAAAAAAATTATTATAATTCCTTGATTTGATACATACGTGAAAAAAATTCGAAATATCCATCGAGAATTTCCTCTCGTCTCCCATTTATGGTTAACACTCACAAAAAAGTCGAATTCCGTTTTTTTTCGTTTCTTAACACTTAAAAAAAAACAACAAAAAAAAATTTCCAAATTTCCTTTCTACGCACTCAAACTCAAAAATTCTTGCACTCTCGTCGTAACAAACTTTTCCCGACTGCCCTGGAACTCTATCCGACGCGCCCGTCCTCGCATCTCAGCTTTTGCCTCCCACCCCTTTTTCTCGACAAAAAAAAACCGATCAGGCGATCTGTCGTAGGCAGGAACAGAAGCACGCACCGTTGTCCCGCATTCCTGGCGCCTTTTCTTCGTTTTGGTGCCGTCAGAGTTGATTTCGTCCCACAGTACTGAGATTTGGGGCCTGGTATTAGTGAGCATGGGGCTGCCAGCTTTTGATTTATTGGGATTTTGTAATAATTGGTCGTTAATTTTTGTTTTGTATGAATTTTACTCACAGGCGACCGTTACAGCGCGCGTCACCTAGATGTCGCCAGGGGAGAGGGGACACGAAAAGGAATAAACGGGAGCCCACTATATCGTAGGGTTAACTTCTATGCTCTACTGCAACGTGTGGCTCGACCACCCCTGAGACCGAGTCCCAAGCTCCACCGACTGAGCTAGCCGGGCATTACTAGGTGGCATAGGGTCCAACATTTTAACAGTTCTTGCTACTAATTATCACCCTTACAATTGGTTATGAAAATGTATTCCACATCCCTGCTGTGCTGTCAGGGGGGTGTGAGGCCTCTTTAGTTGTTAGGTTGTGGAAGCTGTGGCTAATAATTAAAATTTTTTTTTTTTTTTTTTTTTTTTTTTTTTTTCAAATAGACTCAATATCTCCTAACATACATGCCCTGCGGACGATCACGCTCGTCATCGGCTACTGGTGATCCCTATTGGTCCTTTACACCATGCGCTCCCTGTATAAGCGTCTTATATGTGGCTGATTTTGCCAACAAGCGCAGCAGAAAAAAAAAATTCTAGGGGGGTTAGTCCTGAAATCCTAGGCGAACGTCTTACAGGGTCGTGTGGGCCTCCTGAGCATTGGATGTCGGGCTACCTGGAGAATTGGAGTCGGAGCCACACTTGGCGACCACTTTTCGGAGGGTCTCGCCCAATTAATTCTATCCGGACAGAGTCAAGACCTGGTGGAACAATAGCGTCCTTGGTAGCACATCAGCTTCATGAGCGAAAGTAAAATGCCTGATAGAAGGTAGCGACGTCAATGGAGCATGGGGCCCGCCCTCAGTAGCAGGAACCACCCCAAGTGGTTTGTAGAGCTAGACAGAATTGAGGGGTACACATCGGTGGCAGGCGGGGAGTTGGGGGGGGGAGTGTCTTCGGATCCACCCTATGAGCAGATCCGCGGAAGAAGGTGGGAGTGCCTGCAGCACCGTGAACTGCAAAAATGGGGGGTATTCGCCATTAAAGCTTGGCCCCAAACGACCAAGTGGGACAAGGAGGTGTACCATCCGCCAGGGAAGCTACCTAGGCGGACCTCGTCGGGTACCCTATTGTTAACCGGTTAAGCCGGCGAGATGCCTTATTAGGGCTACTCCGGGTTGTGCTTGCTTCAGCGCCAGGATCAGTTAGCACCGTATGTCTTTACTATGATATGTGCCAATGAGTTTACCTGTCAAATCTTCCAATTCATAACGCCCACTCCCTAGTTTACGCAACACTCGGGCTTTGGTGAACTTGTCGGCTAGCTTAGCACTAAACCGGTCTACCTTGTTGCTAATGGGGAACGTCCGACGATATACTACCTGACCGGGCGAGAACTCTACTTGTCTGCAGCGCAGATTGTAGCATTTCTCATGTCTTGTGTGGGCCACGGCTAAGTGATGCTCAATTCTGTCGCGTCGGGCACTCCAACGATCTGCTGCAGGCAACACCGTCACGTCTCCCTCTTGCAGGGCTCCAAGAGCTTTCAAAATCGGGTAAGCTGATCCGTGCAGGACCATTGGATGTCCGAACAGTGCTTGGTAGGGAGAGGTGCCGATGGAGACATGGTGGGAGCTACGAAGAGCGCATTCAATTTCTGGTAAATGGAGGTCCCAATCCCGGTGGTCTTCATTCAGATATGAACGGATAGCGGCTAAGATGGAACGGTTCAATCGCTCGGCAGCATTCGCTTGAGGGGAGTAGACCGCGGTGAGTTGGTGTTCGATGCCATAGTCGGCCATTAACTTCGTGAATTCCTTAGAGGTGAAATGTCGGCCGTTATCGGAGAATAATGTCTCAGGGACTCCAAAGGTATTAAAAACTTGGTGCTCGAGGAATTTCACGGCTGCCTTAGATGTCTCACCAACTACCGGATGGAGGAAGCTGAATTTTGTAAAAGCATCCAGCACTACGAATATAGCTGTGTGACCCTTTTTGGAACGAGGGTATGGGCCCATATAATCAATATACAAAAGCTGAAAGGGTCGGTGCACTTCCATGGCTTTGCCCATTGGGGATCGAAGGGGGGTGTTCGGAGCCTTTGATCTCTTACATGTGACACATTGTGCCACATAGTTTCTTACTTGGCTTGACATGCCTGGCCAATAGTACTTTTCGCGCAGTCTCGCGAGCGTCTTACTAGTACCGCCGTGTGAGGCTTGAGGGGGTGCATGAGCGGACTCGACCAGAGAAGGGGTTAGTTCTGCAGGGATCCACAATTTCCAGATCAGGTCATCCGTCTCAGGGTCGCCAGTACGGGGGGCCGAGCGGTGAAACACATATCCGTCCGAAACCTGGAGGTCAGGTAACCGTTCAGCATCTCTGCTGATTTTATCAGCGAGATGTTGATAGTCCTCTGACTTAAAGGCTGGAGACGTTAGGTCCACGTCACGACAGAAGCGCACTTCATCGACGCAGTCTACTCGTGACAATGCATCCGGCACCACGTTCTGACTACCCTTACGGTGCTCGATCGAAAATTGGAATCCTTGCAGCTTCAGGCTCCACCGCGCTAGCCGGCCGTTCAGGTCAGTCTGGCTCATGAGCCACTTCAAGCTGGCATGGTCCGTAATTATCGTAAAGGGCTGCCCTTCCACATACGCCCGGAACTTCTTAACACTCAGCACCGCTGCGTAGCACTCTAGTTCAGTGATGGAGTAATTTCGTTGAGCGTTATTTAACTTCTTAGAGAAATATGCGATGGGATGTTCCTCATCGCCTTGCTTCTGAAATAGGACGCTTCCTACTCCCGTCTTGCTTGCGTCGCACTGGATGTAAAAAGGGCGTGTGAAGTCTGGGGTAGCCAGCAAGGGAGCAGACATCATCGACTTCTTCAGTTCCAGGAAGGCTTGCTGGGCCTCGTCTGACCAAACAAATTTGCCGCCTTTTAGGCAGTCGGTGATGGGCGAGGCGATACTTGCATAGTTGCTTATAAAGCGCCGGTACCATCCCGTCATACCCAAAAATCGTCGCACCTGTTTGGCCGACTTCGGAGCTGGGAAGTCTGTGATGGCCGCCACCTTGTCGGGGTCCGTTTTGAGGGACCCATCACCAATGATGAACCCCAGATACTTCACCTCCCTGACGCAGAAACGGCTCTTTGACAGATTTACTGTCAAGCCTGCATTACGGAGGCAGTCAGCGACCCTTTCTAGGAGTCTCAAATGACTCTCGAAATCGGGGGACACCACTAAAAGGTCATCCAAGTAGACGAATACATTTTCTCTAAGAGCGCCCGGTATGGCCTTGTCCATAAGGCGACACATACGCTGCGGAGCGTTACAGAGTCCGAACGGCATCACTTTGAACTGATAGAGCGGTCTTCCGGGTACGGTGAAGGCCGTCTTCTCTCTGGATTTTTCCTCAAGGGGGATTTGCCAAAAGGCATCCTT
The DNA here is from genome assembly GCA_949987705.1 of Thereva unica. Classification (NCBI taxonomy): domain Eukaryota; kingdom Metazoa; phylum Arthropoda; class Insecta; order Diptera; family Therevidae; genus Thereva; species Thereva unica. The sequence continues at coordinate 113,931,659 of OX465283.1, forward strand.
GAGGTCAATCGCCGAGATAAAACGGGTGTCCTGCAGCCGTCCTAGAAGGCCGTCTATGTGAGGCAGTGGGTAGGCGTCCTTTACGGTGACCGTGTTCACTTTACGGGAGTCCAGACAGAGGCGGACCTTTCCAGGCTTGCGAACCAAGACCACGGGCGAGTTCCATGGACTGTTGGACTCTTCGATCACACCCAAACTCAACATGCGATCGACCTCCTCATACATGAGGGCCTGAATGGCGGGAGAGACAGGGTAGTGCCTCTGCTTAATAGGCACCGCCTCGCCAGTGTCGATCACGTGTTGTTCCAGGTGCGTTCGACCGAGTCCACAGGTGTCGAAAGACGGGAATCGCGCTCGGGCCTGGTTCAGTAGCTCTTGTTGGGACTCTTCAAGATGATGGCAATCGGGATCTGGTTGTTGTATATGCTGGAGTTCCCCTATTATGTGAGGGGCCAATCTAAAAGCCTTCCAAAAGTCAACGCCGAGATAAAGATTTTGGGTCAAGCCAGGAACTACGTACAGGGTCATGGTAACGGTCCTTGACCCATAGGATACGGGGACGGTAATAAAGCCAATGACATTCTTAGGTGCACCGTCAGCCACTTGGACATCGGTGCGTATGCGATATAGCTTAATTGCCGGGTTTTCCTGGAGGAACGACTCTGCCCCTCTACCCAGGCAGCTAATGCTGGCACCGGTGTCCAGCAGTCCGGTAATTTTTATCCCCTGAATCTGCACGTTGGCAAAAGGCCGATCATCGCCATTCTCATGCACTACGGCGGAGATGATCTTTTGAATGTGGGCTCGCTTTTCCATTGCTGCCAAACGAACGCGTGGGACTTTACAAGCTGGTGGCAATTCAGCGGTGTCATTGAAGATTCGCTTTCGAACTCGATGATAGTTGACCCATCGCTGGAAAAAAAGGTCTCTGGCCTGAGGGGAAGGAAAAACCGGTACGGGTTCTATTGTAGGTAGGTCAGCGTCGTCCCACGAGCTGATGGACATGTAAGAGTTCACAGTTGTGGGGTGAAATATTCGGTCTTGTTTGGTGTTACATTTTACAAATTCACAAGGGGTTAGTTCGGGCGCGAGTCGCCTTGTGGTCTCGCACCCCGGATCTGGTTTCCCGAACAGGTCGGGCAGGAGGGGGTATACACATCGGGTCGCCCACACCGGTAGCAAAAGACCTTGCGGTCTGGAGTGGGGCACTCGACGAAGGTATGGCCTTCTCGCCGGCAGTTCCAGCAAGTGATCTGTTTCTGTGGTGCGTGGTTATGTTTCATCTCCTCGACTGCAGGTGGAGTGGTGTCGTAGGCAAAGCCGGAATAAATTGGGACTTGTTGTGAGGGAGAAGGACTAGTCATTTCATGAACCTTGTAGGTGGAGCGACCTTCTTCTTTCTTAGCCCGTTGCCACCTCTCGACGCGGATGCACGCTTCGCGGAGCTGGCGCATGTTGCCATAAGTGGATCCGATGATGGCCGACCCTAGGGTCACATTCAAATTGCCCATGACAATACGCACCAGCTCGACGGCGGGCATCGGACGCGACAAACGGTTAGATAAAGCGATCATTTTGGATGCGTAAGCATCATAGGACTGGCCGAGTTGTTTTGTTTCTAACATTTGCTTGATAATTTCATAATCGGTTTCCCTAACTCCGAACTGGTCTACCAGTCCTGATTTGAAGTCAGACCACCCGGGACTAGTATGTTGACGGCGGAACTGTGCCCAGTACCACTCCTCAGCGGGACCCGATAGTAGGGTGGCTACGTTTCGCGTGATCTCTCTATGTGGCACATCCTCGTCTCTAGCCCTGACTTCTAGCCGATAGAGAAATTCCTCAGCTGAGGTTTCTCCTGGTCGGCCCGTGAATTTGAGATTCCAGCTCAACACTGGGGACTTATGCCGGTACGTAGGGACGGGGTTTTCAGGTCGAGGGTCAGGCCTATCGCCAACATTTGCGGGTCGTGAGGAAATGCCACTGGGTCCAGCCGGCAATGACATTGACTGACGACGACTATGGGTCGAGGCATCATCGAGCGGCACCTCTAGAAGACCACGTTGAGGGGACACTGTGCGCCTGTCCTTCATTCTGGTTAACTCATGACGCAGGGCTGCGACTTGTTCCGCAAGCTCGGTCAGAACGGCATCACGCTCTGGTTCGCCTTCATCAGAAGGTTCCTGACTCTCGTCATTATTGGCTCCTTGTTGAGATATGAACTGCCCCTTTTCATTCCGGGGTTTTGACATTGTGATTATAAGTAGTGGAAGTGGGTGTTAAAAAAAATACTTGCCACCTGGAGGAGGTAGACTAACAATCAGGTATATGCGATTCGATAAAGAGGTAGTTACTTCAATCCAACAGTTTCGCCCTCAATTCTCTCGGGCAAAAGGGGACAAAAGTTATCGTTTATAATTTATTGCAATTAGATATGCAAATTAACGCAAAATGTTCCAGATACTTAAGATCTCAAAGAAACGCAAAAGTTGAAAAGAAAAAATTTTTTTTTTTTTTTTATAAATTATTGCAAAGAAATATATAAATTAACGCAAAATGTTCCAGATACTTAAGATCTCAAAGAAACGCAAAAGTTGAAAAGAAAATTTTTTTTTTTTTTTTTTTTTTTTTTTTTTTATAAATTATTGCAAAGAAATATATAAATTAACGCAAAATGTTCCAGATACATAAGATCCCAAGGAAACGCAAAAGTAAAAAAATTATAATTTGATTTGTAATAATGGGGAGTTGGCCCTCAGGTGACGGACGTCCCCCCCCCAAGGTATCAGTGACTGACGACGCCGACGATTGGCCGTCTATCGTTAGACCGCGAGACACCCGCGTCGTCAGAGACACCTAGCGCTTCTACCTATGGGATCGATGCCGAAAATGAAGACAGACAGTGACTGTCTCCATCCACACCGTCGATTCCCCATTAATTGGTTTTGGGAGACCCCTTTCCATGGCAGGATCCCAGTGACAACCTAAGAAGATTGGAGAAGAGATGATGGAAGAAGTGATAGAAGTCTCTGTTTGATAAAAATTTGGGGACCGTTCCGCCGTTCCACCACGGCTGGTCAAGGGCAGAGCCTGCTGAAATCCAGGAAGGTGAGACGACTGGCGGGTTCTTTGACGGGGTCGGGTGGATACCACCATGCCGCACCTGTCGCAAGGCCAGGCGATGAAACGCCTGTTAGCCCAGACGGGGCAAATGCGACATTGAGGGATCCAACCGACCATACTAACAGTTGAATCAGAAAACAATTTGAGGGGGTTCCGGTGTCAGTACAGACTCGCGCAGTGCCAGGCGATATGACGCCTGTTAGCCAGACTCCGAGTCTGACTGACTAGGAATAATTTACTTCAGAGACTACCGCTAAAAGAATAGACAGGAGAAATTAGAGAAAGAGAAGAAGGATAGGAAAGCGAAAAAGGAGAAGCAGTAAGGCTAAGGCACCGCGGTAAGTACCATCGCCCAGACAGCCCGGTAGCCGGAGGGACTTGGACGGAGAAGGGACTAAAAGTTGGAGGAAGTCCACTACCGGCTCTTCTCGCTGGCTTAAGCCACAGAATTTAAAAAAAAAAATCGGCTTGGATTCAGAAATAACTAATTAAAAACGATGGCTAGGGATGGAGAACAAAATAAAGGAAAAGATAGATGCCGAATGGGAAAGTTAATGTATCACTGAGTGACAAACAGACTTGTCCCTGCCATCTGACCGTTAGACTAAGGAACTCAACGTGAATTAAGCTCCTTAGCCCAACGTTGGGCGCCATTTGTAACTGTCGGAGTAGGGGGGTGCCGCAGCACGAAGTAAAGGAAACTAATCAAACGATCTAAAGAAACGACTAACGTCACAAAAAAAAAATAGGGGAAACTCAGAAAGGGGCTGAAAAGGAAGTGGCTGGTAAGGCTCGACCGCCAAGGATTATCGCCGAAAAGGTATGCATCCGCTGCACCGATCGTCGGCACGACGTGCGGAGCACAAACTAGCTCGCCGGATGGGGTGGGGTTCGCGATGCAGGGATGCAGAAACGTGACAGTTTATAAACTTAGAACTCGTGCCTGTTATCGATATATAGAAGAGCGGCGGTGGCGGAGTGATACAAGCCTATCGAGGCCAACAAGAGGGGGCTAGTAATCAGGGGAATGAGATGGTCACTGATCATCCTGCCATTATCAAAGGAGGTCACCAAAATAACTAGGTTGTTACAAAGAAGAAGCACTTACCCTAGGTGGGGAACATTGTAGTTCCTGGGGGCCTCACCCCCCCTTTTAAAGACTTTTAGCCGCTCATTTTCAGTATTCCCTATGCATATGTTAATTAGGAAGGTGGATGTGAACAATTCGACTTTAATTTCTAGTATTGCTATTCAATTTCAATTTTGTCACAGTTTTCTATTATCTTTATTCATTTATTTTGTTTGTTTTCGTGATTATTTCTGTTTATTTATTTTGTCTTTCCCGATTATTTGTACTTATTGATTTTGTTTTTCCCGAGTATTTTTATCTATTGAGTTTGGTTCTTCCGGTTATTTTTATTTATTGATTGTGTCATTCCAGGTTATTTTTATTTATTGATTTTAGTTTTTTTTTTTTTTTACCGATTATTTTTATTTATTGATTTTGGGTTTTTCCTTCAGAAATGTAAAACCATATTTTTGGTTATCATGTCATCATGAGGAAAAACAATATGGTAATTTTTGTTTAATTGATAATATTAGTATCTTAATTATTTATTATTATGTATCTATTAATTCAAACTCCGATTGTTCACTAAGAGAATTATTTGTACATGACCTCTAAATTGATCAAACCATAACGAAGTGGAAAGATAAATAGCTTCACCTACTCTATATGTTCACCTGAATCCTTTTGACTTTATTTCCCCGTTTCTATTCTATTTAAACGATAATAAAAATAAAATGGAGATCGCTTACTTAATTAACAAGTAACGTTATAGCTTTTCATTTACTTTATAGTACTTAAAACTAAAGAAAAGGCACTTATACCGGTTGAATTCTAAATTGAGTGTCAAGTATTACTTTTGTCAACAAGGTAACTTGAGTTCAAAAAAAAAACGAAATAGTAGTTCACCTATGCCAACAATATTTATAAGAAAACTCATCAAAACAATTAAATGGAGTTCGCTTATTTACTTAGTAAATGAAGTCATAGCTTTTCATTTACTTTATATTTCTTAAAAGTGGAGAAAAGAAACTTATACCTATTGAATTCTGAATTATGGGATAAATATTACCATTGTCCACCAAGTAACTTAAATTTACTAAAAGCTCAAAATAGTAGTTCACCTATGCCAACAATATTTATAAGAAAACTCATCAAAACAATTAAATGGAGTTCGCTTATTTACTTAGTAAATGAAGTTATAGCTTTTCATTTACTTTATATTTCTTAAAAATGGAGAAAAGAGACTTTTACCTATCGAGGTCTAAGTTGAGGGATAGATATTACTTTTGTCCACCAAACAACTTAAATTTACTAAAAGATTCGAAATAGTAGTGCACCTATGCCAACAATATTTATAAGAAAATTCATAAAAAGAATTTAAATGGAGTTCGCTTATTTACTTAGTAAATGAAGTCATAGCTTTTCATTTACTTTATATTTCTTAAAAGTGGAGAAAAGAAACTTGTACCTATTGAATTCTGAATCATGGGATAAATATTACCATTGTCCACCAAGTAACTTAAATTTACTAAAAGATTCGAAATAGTAGTGCACCTATGCCAACAATATTTATAAGAAAATTCATAAAAAAAATTTAAATGGAGTTCGCTTATTTACTTAGTAAATGAAGTCATAGCTTTTCATTTACTTTAAATTTCTTAAAAATGGAGAAAAGAGACTTTTACCTATCGAGGTCTAAGTTGAGGGATAGATATTACTTTTGTCCACCAAATAACTTAAATTTACTAAAAGATTCGAAATAGTAGTGCACCTATGCCAACAATATTTATAAGAAAATTCATAAGAAAAATTTAAATGGAGTTCGCTTATTTACTTAGTAAATGAAGTCATAGCTTTTCATTTACTTTAAATTTCTTACAAATGGAGAAAAGAGACTTTTACCTATCGAGGTCTAAGTTGAGGGATAGATATTACTTTTGTCCACCAAATAACTTAAATTTACTAAAAGATGGTTGACTAATGTCAAAAATATTCATACAAAAAAAAAAAATTATTGTGAGCCTTGGGCATACTTTAAAATAATGTAGAAAGAAAAGTACTTACAAACATATTACAAATCGATGATTCCGATTATTGAGAGCGTATTTGATAGGTTGATTTACCTGAAATTTCTGGCCAAGGCGAAATCTTGATTTTTGTTGAAAATCTGATTTAAATTTCCTCGCCAATGTGAGGTCTTGTTTTTTTTTTTTTTCTTTTTTTCTTCCTTTTATCCTTCCTTTTTTGTTGAAACTTGATCAAGTCCTAGATTGTTTAATCATTAAATTCAAGCTATTATGGTTTGAAATTGAAAAATTACAAACAAATTCTACATCCTAAATCTCCCGTATTCACATTTCCGGCGAATTTTTAACTAAAAATTCTATTTAACCAATAATAAAAATAAATTGAGATCGCTTACTTAATTACAAGTGGCCTTATAGCTTCTCACTTACTCTACGGTACTTTCAGGCAAAGAACGAGAACTTTTACCGGTTGAATTCTTAATTGCGTGTTACATCTTACTTTTGTCAACCAAAATAGCTTGAATTTAATGAAGAAACAATGTCGACGTCCTACAATGCCAAAAATATTTATATAAAAGATTATAGGGTGCCCTGGGCATCCCCCCAAAAATATAGAAAGATAGATACTCACAAACGTAATAAGAATCGGTGCTTTCGATTATTGCAATTCTAGTTGGTGGGTTTACCTAACTTTCCTCGCCAAGGTGACGTCTTGCCCTTTTTTCAAATTTGATCTCGCCCTATCCTGCTTTACTTTGCTTCACAATTTAACGAACTGCAATCACACATTTAAGGTCCCCTTTTTCCAGAAGAAAAATCTGTCGTGTTCCCTTTTTAAACTGACGAATGGACTTCTAGGGAGTTCTACTGTTTAACGGTTACTCAAAGAATGCAATTTGTTCCCAGACTTCCGTTATCGTAACTAGTACCGTAACAATAGATAAAATCTGAGCTATTCTCGTGCTCTTTCACGTGAAAAAAATTATTATAATTCCTTGATTTGATACATACGTGAAAAAAATTCGAAATATCCATCGAGAATTTCCTCTCGTCTCCCATTTATGGTTAACACTCACAAAAAAGTCGAATTCCGTTTTTTTTCGTTTCTTAACACTTAAAAAAAAACAACAAAAAAAAATTTCCAAATTTCCTTTCTACGCACTCAAACTCAAAAATTCTTGCACTCTCGTCGTAACAAACTTTTCCCGACTGCCCTGGAACTCTATCCGACGCGCCCGTCCTCGCATCTCAGCTTTTGCCTCCCACCCCTTTTTCTCGACAAAAAAAAAACCGATCAGGCGATCTGTCGTAGGCAGGAACAGAAGCACGCACCGTTGTCCCGCATTCCTGGCGCCTTTTCTTCGTTTTGGTGCCGTCAGAGTTGATTTCGTCCCACAGTACTGAGATTTGGGGCCTGGTATTAGTGAGCATGGGGCTGCCAGCTTTTGATTTATTGGGATTTTGTAATAATTGGTCGTTAATTTTTGTTTTGTATGAATTTTACTCACAGGCGACCGTTACAGCTTTTTTTTTTTTTGGCGACCCTGCCAGGACTGTAACTATTGTAACTGTCGGAGTAGGGGGTGCCGCAGCACGAAGTAAAGGAAACTAATCAAACGATCTAAAGAAACGACTAACGTCACAAAAAAAAATAGGGGAAACTCAGAAAGGGGCTGAAAAGGAAGTGGCTGGTAAGGCTCGACCGCCAAGGATTATCGCCGAAAAGGTATGCATCCGCTGCACCGATCGTCGGCACGACGTGCGGAGCACAAACTAGCTCGCCGGATGGGGTGGGGTTCGCGATGCAGGGATGCAGAAACGTGACAGTTTATAAACTTAGAACTCGTGCCTGTTATCGATATATAGAAGAGCGGCGGTGGCGGAGTGATACAAGCCTATCGAGGCCAACAAGAGGGGGCTAGTAATCAGGGGAATGAGATGGTCACTGATCATCCTGCCATTATCAAAGGAGGTCACCAAAATAACTAGGTTGTTACAAAGAAGAAGCACTTACCCTAGGTGGGGAACATTGTAGTTCCTGGGGGCCTCACCCCCCCTTTTAAAGACTTTTAGCCGCTCATTTTCAGTATTCCCTATGCATATGTTAATTAGGAAGGTGGATGTGAACAATTCGACTTTAATTTCTAGTATTGCTATTCAATTTCAATTTTGTCACAGTTTTCTATTATCTTTATTCATTTATTTTGTTTGTTTTCGTGATTATTTCTGTTTATTTATTTTGTCTTTCCCGATTATTTGTACTTATTGATTTTGTTTTTCCCGAGTATTTTTATCTATTGAGTTTGGTTCTTCCGGTTATTTTTATTTATTGATTGTGTCATTCCAGGTTATTTTTATTTATTGATTTTAGTTTTTTTTTTTTTTACCGATTATTTTTATTTATTGATTTTGGGTTTTTCCTTCAGAAATGTAAAACCATATTTTTGGTTATCATGTCATCATGAGGAAAAACAATATGGTAATTTTTGTTTAATTGATAATATTAGTATCTTAATTATTTATTATTATGTATCTATTAATTCAAACTCCGATTGTTCACTAAGAGAATTATTTGTACATGACCTCTAAATTGATCAAACCATAACGAAGTGGAAAGATAAATAGCTTCACCTACTCTATATGTTCACCTGAATCCTTTTGACTTTATTTCCCCGTTTCTATTCTATTTAAACGATAATAAAAATAAAATGGAGATCGCTTACTTAATTAACAAGTAACGTTATAGCTTTTCATTTACTTTATAGTACTTAAAACTAAAGAAAAGGCACTTATACCGGTTGAATTCTAAATTGAGTGTCAAGTATTACTTTTGTCAACAAGGTAACTTGAGTTCAAAAAAAAAACGAAATAGTAGTTCACCTATGCCAACAATATTTATAAGAAAACTCATCAAAACAATTAAATGGAGTTCGCTTATTTACTTAGTAAATGAAGTCATAGCTTTTCATTTACTTTATATTTCTTAAAAGTGGAGAAAAGAAACTTATACCTATTGAATTCTGAATTATGGGATAAATATTACCATTGTCCACCAAGTAACTTAAATTTACTAAAAGCTCAAAATAGTAGTTCACCTATGCCAACAATATTTATAAGAAAACTCATCAAAACAATTAAATGGAGTTCGCTTATTTACTTAGTAAATGAAGTTATAGCTTTTCATTTACTTTATATTTCTTAAAAATGGAGAAAAGAGACTTTTACCTATCGAGGTCTAAGTTGAGGGATAGATATTACTTTTGTCCACCAAACAACTTAAATTTACTAAAAGATTCGAAATAGTAGTGCACCTATGCCAACAATATTTATAAGAAAATTCATAAAAAGAATTTAAATGGAGTTCGCTTATTTACTTAGTAAATGAAGTCATAGCTTTTCATTTACTTTATATTTCTTAAAAGTGGAGAAAAGAAACTTGTACCTATTGAATTCTGAATCATGGGATAAATATTACCATTGTCCACCAAGTAACTTAAATTTACTAAAAGATTCGAAATAGTAGTGCACCTATGCCAACAATATTTATAAGAAAATTCATAAAAAAAATTTAAATGGAGTTCGCTTATTTACTTAGTAAATGAAGTCATAGCTTTTCATTTACTTTAAATTTCTTAAAAATGGAGAAAAGAGACTTTTACCTATCGAGGTCTAAGTTGAGGGATAGATATTACTTTTGTCCACCAAATAACTTAAATTTACTAAAAGATTCGAAATAGTAGTGCACCTATGCCAACAATATTTATAAGAAAATTCATAAGAAAAATTTAAATGGAGTTCGCTTATTTACTTAGTAAATGAAGTCATAGCTTTTCATTTACTTTAAATTTCTTACAAATGGAGAAAAGAGACTTTTACCTATCGAGGTCTAAGTTGAGGGATAGATATTACTTTTGTCCACCAAATAACTTAAATTTACTAAAAGATGGTTGACTAATGTCAAAAATATTCATACAAAAAAAAAAAATTATTGTGAGCCTTGGGCATACTTTAAAATAATGTAGAAAGAAAAGTACTTACAAACATATTACAAATCGATGATTCCGATTATTGAGAGCGTATTTGATAGGTTGATTTACCTGAAATTTCTGGCCAAGGCGAAATCTTGATTTTTGTTGAAAATCTGATTTAAATTTCCTCGCCAATGTGAGGTCTTGTTTTTTTTTTTTTTCTTTTTTTCTTCCTTTTATCCTTCCTTTTTTGTTGAAACTTGATCAAGTCCTAGATTGTTTAATCATTAAATTCAAGCTATTATGGTTTGAAATTGAAAAATTACAAACAAATTCTACATCCTAAATCTCCCGTATTCACATTTCCGGCGAATTTTTAACTAAAAATTCTATTTAACCAATAATAAAAATAAATTGAGATCGCTTACTTAATTACAAGTGGCCTTATAGCTTCTCACTTACTCTACGGTACTTTCAGGCAAAGAACGAGAACTTTTACCGGTTGAATTCTTAATTGCGTGTTACATCTTACTTTTGTCAACCAAAATAGCTTGAATTTAATGAAGAAACAATGTCGACGTCCTACAATGCCAAAAATATTTATATAAAAGATTATAGGGTGCCCTGGGCATCCCCCCAAAAATATAGAAAGATAGATACTCACAAACGTAATAAGAATCGGTGCTTTCGATTATTGCAATTCTAGTTGGTGGGTTTACCTAACTTTCCTCGCCAAGGTGACGTCTTGCCCTTTTTTCAAATTTGATCTCGCCCTATCCTGCTTTACTTTGCTTCACAATTTAACGAACTGCAATCACACATTTAAGGTCCCCTTTTTCCAGAAGAAAAATCTGTCGTGTTCCCTTTTTAAACTGACGAATGGACTTCTAGGGAGTTCTACTGTTTAACGGTTACTCAAAGAATGCAATTTGTTCCCAGACTTCCGTTATCGTAACTAGTACCGTAACAATAGATAAAATCTGAGCTATTCTCGTGCTCTTTCACGTGAAAAAAATTATTATAATTCCTTGATTTGATACATACGTGAAAAAAATTCGAAATATCCATCGAGAATTTCCTCTCGTCTCCCATTTATGGTTAACACTCACAAAAAAGTCGAATTCCGTTTTTTTTCGTTTCTTAACACTTAAAAAAAAACAACAAAAAAAAATTTCCAAATTTCCTTTCTACGCACTCAAACTCAAAAATTCTTGCACTCTCGTCGTAACAAACTTTTCCCGACTGCCCTGGAACTCTATCCGACGCGCCCGTCCTCGCATCTCAGCTTTTGCCTCCCACCCCTTTTTCTCGACAAAAAAAAAAACCGATCAGGCGATCTGTCGTAGGCAGGAACAGAAGCACGCACCGTTGTCCCGCATTCCTGGCGCCTTTTCTTCGTTTTGGTGCCGTCAGAGTTGATTTCGTCCCACAGTACTGAGATTTGGGGCCTGGTATTAGTGAGCATGGGGCTGCCAGCTTTTGATTTATTGGGATTTTGTAATAATTGGTCGTTAATTTTTGTTTTGTATGAATTTTACTCACAGGCGACCGTTACAGTGTTCCTGCGAATAGTGGCTCCTTCCCAACAACAAAAAAAGCGTTATATATGCCAGGTCTTCTTCCCTTCTTGTATTTTGCTTCTTCAAACAAAATCTGTTCCTACTTTTTTATGTAATAACAGCACCACGTATTACATCTGCATCAAATCCCCGTGAGTATTTATTAACTGGACTGCAGAAAAACTTCCGGCGATCCCCAATCTAGCTCACAAAAAAAAAGACTTTTCTTGTTCTCCAGAAACAGGAACTCTTAATCAAACTGTCCTTTCACTTCCAAATTTATTTTTCGTCTCCCAGCCAGTCGTATGTTTTCAAACTGATTTTTTTATTTCTTAGTTAAATTTCAATTTTCCGAAAACTTTTTCCGGACCAAAAAATCCTACGTCAAAATTCGAACTCTTCTTTTCTCTTTTTTTTTCCATTCTCCCCGCCTACCTTTTTGTTCCCAACCAACTACTCGATTTTCTTCCCCACAGTAATTTTTAGTCAAGTAGATATTTAGGCAAAACTGACCGTTACAGAGTTAACCCTTCTAACACAGAAGGCACACTTCCCAGCAGGGCTGAGAAATATTTACCACTGCCGTGGCTCAGCTGAGACATGCAAACATAAAATATTAGTAACGTAAAAATTATTAAATAAAAACACAAATCCAAATTAACATATAGCCGGCGCCAGACATGAGTTCAAACATTTGAACACATCTTTGAAGACTTTGCAAAGCTTTGCAAATACATTTGAACAACTATTTTCGCAGCCTGCCAGACATATGTTCAAACATTTGAACACATATATTTGAAGACTTTGCAAAGCTTTGCATCAAGATGGACGACGATTTTGTTGACGCGGTGTGTTTGTATTATTTAAGTGCTTCTAATTATTTATTACATGTGAAACATTTATCAAAACGTCCGAGAAGAAGGCGCGAATGGATGTGTGAAATGTATCGTAACAGAACAAGGTAGGCAATTAGTATTTCATGAATTTTAATTGTTATTACAATTATTTCAATATATTTATTTTGCACTACCATATCTCTAATTTTAAAGTTGTACTGTAACCCTTAGTACCTACCTATGTCGAGTATTGTATGAAATAAGAATATAATATATTATTTTTACTTGTTTCAGAGCTTTCATGAAAAAAATGCTTGAAGAGATGATGCCTCGACCAGTGGGTTACTTTAGTAATTTTTGTAGAATGTCTTGTGAAGACTTTGAATTACTATTACAAAAAGTTTCCCCTTTTATTTCGAAATCTGACACAAAATTCAGAGGGGCCGTACCGGCGAAAGTGAGATTAGCATTGACATTAAGGTTTTTGGCAACAGGGGATAGTTACATGAGTCTACAGTATCTATTCAAAATTTCGCATCAATTAATCTCTAGTACTGTTTTCGAAGTTTGCAAAGCTCTGATTCATGTTCTGGAGGAGGAAATAAAGGTTGGTAAAAAAAACATATTTTTTTTTTACAAAGATCTTTATTTATAAAGTAGATAACGAAGTTAGTTAGTGCTTATCAATGTGTCAGTATCAATCGTTTACAGAATCTAAATCGTTATCGCTTAAATTGCCATATGCTTCTTCAATTATACTGGGCCTTCTAGAAGGAGGTATAACAGTTTCAGAAAGTACTTTAATCTTCTTGTCATTAGTTACTCTTGGCTTCTTGTGTAGATTTTTTGAAGTACTTAGAACATTGGGGTCATATAAAACGTTGTTGTTCGAAGTATACCCTGTATAATAACCAACTGCTGATTTCGGTGATAAATGAGCTTCAGGCAGACTAAATGTAATGGCATAGTTGTTCTGAGCACTTTGTTGAGGTGATACTTGCGTCTCCTTTTGGAATGGTGTAGATGTTCTAAATGGCACTTCATAATTTAAAATTGATTGCGAATTTTGCATATTTGCTTGTGAGGCAACTGAAGGTTGCATGAACATGGTGGATGATCCAAGATGTAGATTGTTAACTGCAAGCTGAGTTGTGCCTGAAGATGGCAAATTCGCAGGTTTAGAACTGTTTCGTTTTCTGACATTCATAATAAATTTGAATATAAGATTATCCATTCATGAGGACTAGTCTGTCATCTTCATCTAAGGGTTTTAATTTTTCAGATATAAGCTGGCCATACAAGTCACATTCATTAAGCTGTTTTTCATTTTCTTTACGATTACATCTATTTTTCATAATGGAAAAAGCTTCGTCCATCTGTTTCTTTGCAAGCAACAAATCTTGCCCTCCACGTTTCCTTTTTGAAATGGGGAAAGAGTCTGATCCACTGCGATTGTTCGATTCTCGTGACAGAGGTCTTGCAGTATTAGATTCATGAGAAAGAGGACTTTCATTATTTGATACCTCTGAGTAACTTTCACGTAACAGCGACCCTTCCTCCATGTTTTCCTGCAAAACAAAAAATAGAATTAATTCAATTAATCATAATATTATTTGTTTCAGCTACCAACATCTCCAAACATTTGGTTAACAAAAGCCGCTGGTTATGAAAAGCTATTTCCACATTGCGTTGGAGCATTGGATGGAAAGCACGTTGTACTTGAATCACCTATACACAGCGGGTCCGAGTTTTATAATTATAAAAACAATTTTAGCATTGTGCTTCTAGCTTTAGTAGACGCTGATTATCTCTTCACTTTCGCCGATGTTGGCTGCCAAGGCAGAATGAGTGACGGCGGGGTGCTAAGAAATAGTATACTGTGGGATAAAATGAATGAAAATAAGTTGAATCTACCACACCCGCGCCCCTTGCCAGGCAGAAATACTAATACGCCATATGTGTTTCTTGCTGACAGTGCATTTGCATTGAGTAATAACGTAATGAAGCCGTACCCAGGGAAGCACACAGAACGGAGCAAGAAAAGGAATTTTAATGGCATATTATCAAAAGCAAGAGTTAAAGTGGAAAATGTTTTTGGTATCATGACATCAATTTTCAGAGTCTTCAAAAAGCCTATGCTTTTACAACCCGATAAAACGACTATTGTCACAATGGCATGTGTATATTTGCATAATTTTTTGAGAAAAAGCAAAACATCACAACGGCATTATTGCCCACCAGAATCATTTGATCGAGTTGTAAACAATATCCTTCTACCCGGAACTTGGCGAAACGAAAGCCCACCCAGTGGTCTGATTCCAATTACTTCGCATCCTCGAAGAGCAGCAATTAGTGCACAGAATATTAGAGAGGAGTTCGCTGAGTATTTCGCTACAAGAAGAGGAAGCTCATGCCCTTCATAGAAGTGATTATGAGCATGTAGTATAAACTGATTAAGATAGACAACATAACATTCTTAACCATTGCACCTACGTTTTGCATTGTCAACAACATTATATTATACCTAATGTTATAAACCGATACATTTTAGGTTTATAACATTGCGTATAAACTTACATCACGCAATATGTATTTTTAATAAAGAATTTATAAACTAAAATAATATTTATATTTATAAACTAATGTACATATATTTACTTACCGTGGTCTCGGTAGATAATGTCGGCCGATAATCATAAACAGCGCCCATGTAATTCTGCATCGCATCGAATGCAAACCATGATGGTTTGTAAATTTCTCCAGATCCTGCTCCTGTTTTGCGGGAATCCTTAATTTTTTTTAAGCACTCCCTATATTGGGTCAGCAAAGAATTTCTTTTCTTCTTTAACTCTTCAATAGAACACGGCACGGAAAAAATATTTTTAATTCTAACCCACGCGTCATAAACAAAATTTCTGTTTTTATGTTCTCGATTTTTTGGGTTCCATATACATGGCTCCGCTTGCAGCAGCTCAATAAATTCAAGGACGCACTCGTTGTTCCACTCCATCTTGAAATAATAATCTTGAACACGAAAACACGTACGCGCATGCAGAGATAAATAAAACGTACTCACTCACGTAGCTCCCACGACTGGACTTTGCGCAAGTGTAGCAGGCCTCCAAGAAGATGGACGCGCATCGCGCATGCAGAGATAAATGAAACTTCCTATCACTTTCGTTTTCAATAAAATTCTTCTTTTTCAGTAAATAAATAACTGAATCATTACTGAAAAACAAAATTTTTTTCTAGCCTACTAAGACCTTTTCGATAGTTTTCAAACGAAAATTTACAATTTGAATTTGAACATGAGTGTGGCAGGCTACGCAAACATTTGAACACATGCCAACTTTGAGCACATCTTTGAAGACTTTGCCGATGCGCATGGCAAAGTGCAAATGTTTATTCAAACTTTGAAGACATGTTCAAAGTCCCGTGCCACACATAGCAGTCAAAGATGTGTTCAAATGTTTGAACTCATGTCTGGCGCCGGCTTATAACCCACGCAAGCAACAGGAAACAAAGATGGTCACGTGAGATTAAAAAGACTCCTTTTAAGGACATCTTTACTAATGCTCACGCTAAAGACATTAATATTATTGTTAACATTAATGAACATGCGGTTTACAGGTTCAAATCTACCGTAATTAGTATTAGAGGAGTTGATTTGTAAAAGAGGTGGACCTCTCAGATTATAACGACTCTCTCTAAACGACGCACGGCGACCTAAAAAACCTGAGTCGACCTTTCCATTAAGTAGCTGATGAACAAATACAACATCGGCCACCTCCCGACGCTTTTGAAGAGAGCTTAAGTTGAGTAACTTAAGCCGGGATTCATATGATGGAAGAACTATTGGATTTTCCCAAGGAAGGTGATTCAGTGCGAATCGAACGAACCTTCGTTGAACCGATTCAATAGTTCTAACATGCGAAGAATAGTGAGGAGACCAAACCTGGGAGGCATATTCAAGTAATGGTCTGACAAGAGAAATATATAAGTGTTTACTAACCAACGGGTTATTAAATTCCTTGGACCACCTTTTTATAAAACCCAAGACTAAACTACCTCTGGAAGAGATATAGTTGATGTGAGTGGAGAAATCCAGCTTACTATCAAATCTAATCCCGAGATCTTTAACCAAATTAACACGAGGGATACCCTCATCAGAAAAGGTGTAGTTAAAAATTATAGGATCACGTCTCCTACTAAAAGTCATGACTTCGCATTTACCAATATTAAGAACCAGGTTGTTGTTAGCACACCAAGAGTAAAAGGTATCAAGGTCAATCTGCAGAAGTTTGCAATCCTCCATACTCTTTATGTGCCGATACAATTTGATGTCATCAGCGTAAATCAATATTCTACAGTGTCTTAGTAAGGGAACAATGTCATCAATTGATAAGATAAAGAGGAGAGGGCCAAGATGACTTCCTTGAGGGACACCGGACGACGCTTCAATGGTTATTGATTTGGATCTACGAAAAAGAACTTGGTAGGTCCGGTCAGTTAAGTAAGACTGAAACCATACTAGAAGGGCTTGCGGAAAGCCTAACATTCTTAATTTCAGAATAATAATGGAATGGGAGAGCTTGTCGAATGCCTTACTAAAATCAGTGTAAACACAACCAGTTTGACTACCGGAAACGAAGCCTTCGACAGCATGAGCAGTGAACTCAAGAAGATTGGTGGTGGTGGAACGAGCTGCAAGAAAACCATGTTGATTCGTTGAGATCAGCCTCTTGCAGATAGGAGCGAGTGTGGAATAGATAATTGATTCAAAAAGTTTCGGTATAGCAGACAACTTAGCAACAGGCCTATAATTCGATATTTCACTCTTGCAGCCACTTTTGTGAATAGGAATTATGAACGAATTCTTTCACAAAGTGGGGAAGTACCCTTTATCCAGGGATTTTAGAAAAAGGATTTTCAGTGGAGACTGGAGAACCTCCACACAGGCCTTTGAAATATATGTTAAAATACTGATTTAAGACTACTGGAATTAACATTGAATTGTAATAAGACTACTTATATTGTATAATAAGACAACTTATATTGTAATCAGACTAGTGCCTGTAATTAGAATTAGAAGTTAACGGTCAGGCAGTTGCATTCTTACAGTCATCCGATTAAGACCAATAAATGAAATATTTGAGAGCAACTCAGTTTTTACAAATACAACATGGCGCAGTCGGTATAAAAATAAAAAATCTAAAGTTATCACATAAAATTAGATAAAAAAAAGCTAATATAAAATTGAAATCGGATATCACGTAGCCTAATGAAATATAAAAGTGCTTAATACAAAGCTTAAAGAGTTATTAAATAAATGTGGCTATTAAATGAGAAAAAAAAAAAAAACTTAGAATAAATGAAGTATCAAAATAATTATATTCGGTCATAAGCTAAAAACAATTAAATGTGGTAATCGCTGACACATGGGAATAGTGAAGTTAAAACCTGTGAAAAGTATTAGCAGACCCAAAGGAAGACCACCGAAAAACGTACGGTATATAACAAAAGCAACCCCCATGGATTATATAAGAAAAATAGACCCGCTTAACATGCAGACATCAAACTTAGCGGAAAGCTGGAGAACATTTTGGCAAAATTTTCAAATATTTGCAACAGCAGCTGAAATAGATGGAAAAGCAGAAAATGTAAAAATTGCCATATTTCTCAATGCTATAGGACCAGAAGCGGTCGAAGTCTTTAATTCATTTAATCTAAGTGAAGACAATAGAAAAAAATATGACTCGGTGACAAAAGCTTTTGAATCCTTTTGTAAATCGAAAAGAAATGAAGTGTACGAGAGTTACATATTCTACAATAGAAAACAAGAAACAGATGAACCGTTTGATAACTTTCTCATGCATATCAAAAAGCTGGTAAGGAACTGCGAATTTGGTGACCAGGAAAACCGCATGTTAAGGGACAAAATAGTACTGGGAACAAATGATAAATCATTACAAAAGAAATTACTGGAGATAGAAAATCTAAATTTGGATAAAGCAGTCGAAATTTCAAGGGCAGCAGAAATTGCAAAAAAGCAAATAGAAAAACTACAACCGGATGCTACTACAGTTAATTGGGTAAATAAAGTTCCAAATAAATGTAATATTAACAAATATAATAAAAGGGATTCTAATTATAATTTTAGGCAACCAGGTATAATGAATAGGGAAAATAGTAAGACAGAAAAAATAGCAAACAAAAATCAAAACATAAGGTTGATAAAGTGTACTTATTGCATGCAAAAGCATGAAATTAGAAAATGTCCGGCGTTTGGAAGTGTATGCAGACGATGCGGAAATAAAAATCACTTTGCCATAGCATGTAAATCGAAGCTGCCCACGATACGTGAATTAAAAAGCATACAGGTAAATAGTAATGATGATTTCTTTATTAATACATTAGAAGACCAGTTAAATAATACAAATAAAAAAAAAACATGGACAGAAAACGTTCAAATACTAGATAAAATAGTTAAATTTAAATTAGATTCAGGATCGGATGTAAACGTACTCCCGTATGATCTAGTAAAAAAATTAGGGATTAGAATAGGAAAAACAGAAACAAAGATTTATGAGTATGATGGGACGCCATTAGACACTGTTGGAAAAGTCACGTTAAAATGTATAATTAGGAATCAAAATAAAAACTTAGAGTTTTACGTAGTTAAAAATGGCACAACGCCTATTCTAGGACTAAGTGCATGTGAAGATTTAAACTTAATAAAAAGGGTCAATACAATAACACAAAATGAAGACCACAAAAACTTTGTAAAAGAAAACGAAGAACTTTTTGAAGGGCTAGGGACATTTGCAATAAATTTTCACATAAGCCTTAAAAAAGATGCAGTCCCTGTTGCCAAACCCGCCAGAAGAATCCCACTGGCTATCCGAAATAGTGTCAAGGCAGAGCTAGAACGCCTTCAAGATAATGGTATAATAGAAAAAGTGGATGGTTCAGCCGAATGGATTTCCAACATAGTAATAGTAGAGAAACCGGGAAAAAAAATTCGTATTTGTCTAGACCCTAAAGCCCTAAATGATGCGCTCAAACCAATTAACCATCCCATTCCCTCATTTCAAGAACTTACAGCGAAACTCTCAAATAAAACAATTTTTACGGTATTAGATCTGAAAGACGGATATTTCCAGATTGAGTTAGACGAAACCTCAACTAATATTTGCACTTTTAGTACACCCTATGGATTATACAAATATAAGAGACTGCCATTCGGTATCAAGATAGCGCCAGAAATTTTTCAAAAATTTAATGAAAGAAATTTCGCGGACATAGAAGGAGTATTAATATACATAGACGATATTTTAATAGCGGCAGAAGATGAAACTAAACATGATGAAATTCTACAGAAAGTAGTAGAAAGGGCAAGGCAATTGAACATAAAGTTCAATAAGGACAAAATACAATACAAAGTTAGAAAGGTAAAATTTTTGGGACATATTATCTCACAAGAGGGTATCGCATGTGACCCAGATCGTGTAAAAGCTATACAGAATCTTAAACACCCTCAGACTAAAAAAGAATTACAACAATTGCTAGGAATGATCAATTATGTAAGAAATTTCGTTCCACATTTAGCGGAAATTTCAGCACCAATTAGAAATCTACTAAAAAAAGATATACATTTTAAATGGGAAAATATACATGCAATCACGTTAGAAAAAATTAAAACCATGATCTCTGAAGCTCCCACTCTTAATTCCTTCAATGTAAATAAAGATATCTGCATTCAAGCAGATGCTTCTAAATTCGGGCTAGGAGCTTGCATGATGCAAGAAGGACAACCTGTATACTATGCCTCCAGAAGCCTCACTGAAACTGAAATCCGATACTCACAAATCGAAAAGGAATTATTAGCTATAGTGTTCGCATGTGAAAAGTTTCATTATTTTCTCTATGGAAGAAATTTTAAAGTTATAACAGACCATAAGCCTTTATTAGGAGTATTTGCCAAAGAGATTTCAACGATACCAAATGCCCGTTTACAACGAATGCTATTAAGACTAAGCAAGTATGATATAAACATAGCATACAGCCCTGGTAAATATATGTACATTGCAGACCTTTTATCCAGAAATTTTTTACAAGAAGAAAATATACCAGAAATACCTGACTTAAATGAAATGGTACATTCTATAAACGTGGGGGAAGAAAGAAAACAAAAGTTTATAAAAGAAACAAATAGAGATACAACACTAGTCTTGCTAAAAAACGTACTGCTTAATGGTTGGCCTAAAGATAAGTCTAAATTACACGATAAAATTAAATTTTATTGGAAGATGCAAAATGAATTATACCTGCAAGATAATTTAATATTTTTAAATGACAGAATAGTGGTTCCCCAAATAATGAGGCAAGAGATCCTAGAAATCTTACATAAACCACATCAGGGCATTGAAAAAACTAAAAATAGGGCTCGATCCCTAGTTTATTGGCCTGGCATAAATGAAGCCATTGAAAATTTAATAACAAAGTGTCACATTTGCCAGAAATATAGAAACAGTAATATAAGAGAGCCGTGCTTATCGCATGAAGTTCCGGATATCCCTTTTAGCAAGATCTGTATGGATATTTGCGAAATAGGAAAACAAATATTTTTAATAGTTAATGACTACTTTTCCAAATATTTAGAAATAATCCCTCTTCGCACAAAAGGTGCTACTGAAATTATAACAAAATTAAAGGGCCTGATGGCAACCCATGGTTTACCCAAAACAATAATAGCAGATAATAATCCCTTCGGCTCGTATGAGTTCCGAAGATTCTGCAAAGAGCATGATATTGAAATAATTACATCCAGTCCGTATTATCCACAATCAAATGGCATGGCGGAAAAGTCAGTCCAAACAGCGAAAAAATTAATACAAAAGACAATGGAATCTAAAGGAGAACTCTGGTTGACGCTATTGGAATATAGAAATACGCCAACAAAAGGTAACGTTAAATCTCCTGCGGAAATAATGATGGGACGAAAGCAGCGTACCTTACTTCCAATGAAAACAAAATTATTTAAAAATAATACGTTTAGGTATGTACACAAACAGATCAGGTACAACAAAAAACGCTATGAGAAATATTATAATAGGTCAGCACAGGCAAGGAAGGATCTTCATAAGGGGGAGATGGTATGGGTTAAATGCGGAAAAATTTGGCAAAAAGGAACAATAATAGAAAAAGATCAAACCCCAAGGTCATACTGGGTTAGATTAGAAGATGATTCCACTCTTAGGAGGAACTCAAGTTTCTTACGTACAAGACATAATTAAAATATACATAAATAAAAAGGAGAACTTAATAAAAATAAATATATACTAATTACAGACCAAGTCTATGGCAAGTTATGAATACATGTTTGCACGCAATAAGTACACCATTAAAGATAACTAGTTAAGACAGTTTTCATAAAGTAAATTGGATGATATCGATTATAATGTAAATATATGAGAAGATTAATTATAAGTAGAGTTTAGATGTAAGTTAATAAAGTACTTGAAATATTATTCCAAAGGGGGAGATGAAATATATGTTAAAATACTGATTTGAGACTACTGGAATTAACATTGAATTGTAATAAGACTACTTATATTGTATAATAAGACTACTTATATTGTAATCAGACTAGTGCCTGTAATTAGAATTAGAAGTTAACGGTCAGGCAGTTGCATTCTTACAGTCATCCGATTAAGACCAATAAATGAAATATTTGAGAGCAACTCAGTTTTTAATTTAAACAAATACAACAAAGGACAGCAGGAGGAATACCGTCGGGGCCAGGAGTAAAGTCAAATGGAAGATCGTCAATATGTTTCACGATATCGGCAATGGTAATTGAGAGAGGTAAAAAATGAGCCTCTCGGTTGGGGATAATGTGGCGAAAATTATTGTCGTCAGGCTGAAAGTCTGCAGATGAGAAAGATTGATGAAAGAATGACGCAAACATGTTGCAAATCGCGGGCGAGTCACAGCTAGACCAGTTCTTGTGCTGCATAGTATTAGGGTAATTATCAACTTTTTTCTTCGAGTTGATAAATTTGAAGAAGTGTTGCAAATCGCGGGCGAGTCACAGCTAGACCAGTTCTTGTGCTGCATAGTATTAGGGTAATTATCAACTTTTTTCTTCGAGTTGATAAATTTGAAGAAGTTTCTGGAATCAGTAAATACTTTATTACTCATACTGCTGAGATATTCACGATACAGAGTAAAAGAGAGAGAACGAAATTGGTTATAGCAAATGATAAATGAATTGAGACTCGGAGAGTCCTTTCTCTTTAAATAAGTTTTCCAGAGCCTATTCTTTCGATTTTTCAAATGCTTGCGTTCACTATTGAACCAAGGAGGAGAAGAACTGGCTAATTTTTGAGGCTCGTAGGGAACGCAAGAAACGATGGATTCGTATAGTACGCCATAAAACCGTGCTACATCGACATCCAACTCGTTTGCGGAAAGTAAGTTGTTGAAATCAACCATGGCAAGTTTAGATGACAGCTCATTAAAGTTAGCCTTTTTAAAGTTAAAGGAATAGGTTACCCCCTCCGGATAAGGAGTATTAACTGAATTGAAGCAGTAATTGAGCAAGATAGGAGGGTGGTAATTGTCAACTGTGGACATGACTATTGGACTGGGTTCAACAGTCATGTTGACTGAGTCAGTAAAGAATATAAGATCCAACTGCCTTCCTAATACATTAGTCACACCGCTCATTTGACTCAAGCCAAGTGAAAATAAGGAATCGAGAAAACACGATTCCTTAGAATTAAGGCAGCCTTCAGGAAGGTAGTTATCGTCATCATCAACATATACCCACTGGATATTGGGTAAATTAAAATCGCCTAGAAGAAGTAGCTCATCATTAGTGTTCATCAAGGTCAGAATGTGGTCAACACAAAAGATGAGAATATCATAGACGTTATTACCTCCATCGTCAAGTGTGCTTAACATACCTGGTGGGATATAGCAGCACAGCAGGAAGAGATTAATTTTAGAAAGGGAGATTTTAAGAGCAACAAGCTCGACGTCAAGGTGGTTAGAGAAGCTAGGAAGCGAAATTGGGGTGCAATTAAGATGGCTTCTACAAGCAACAAGTACGCCACCCCCACGAGCTTCCGAGTCAGTATAACGGTCCCTCCGAAAGATTTGGTAGGAGGAATCGAAAAGTTCAGCATTGAGAATGCCCACATGGAGCCAGGTTTCAGTGAATGCTATGACATCTAGGCCACTAGCAATCGTTGCCTGAAGGATATCTTTAGTTTTAGACCTGGCCCCTCTTATATTCTGGTAGTAGAGGGAAAGCGTCTCGAGTTTTTTGATATCAGTGTAGCACCCGAAGTTGAAGTTGAAGCGTTTGCATGATGAGATCTATTACGAGTACGTGGAACGAAACGCTTGGTAAGAGCCCCAGCGGGCCAGAAACCCGGGTCTAAGAGAATCTCGGCAGTAGTAGGCGGTGCAGACAAAATAAAAAAATATTTTCGATGTGCTCGAAGGATATAACTTAATTCCGATGAATAAAGTGAATTTAAGTTATTTTCGATGTACTCGAAGAATGTAACTTAATTTCGATGAATAAAGTGAATTTAAGTTATTTTCGATGTGCTCGAAGGATATAACTTAATTTCGATGAATAAAGTGAACTTAAGTTATTTTCGATGTACTCGAAGAATGTAACTTAATTTCGATGAATAAAGTGAATTTAAGTTATTTTCGATGTACTCGAAGAATGTAACTTAATTTCGATGAATAAAGTGAATTTAAGTTATTTTCGATGTGCTCGAAGGATATAACTTAATTTCGATGAATGAAGTGAACTTAAGTTATTTTCGATGTACTCGAAGAATGTAACTTAATTTCGATGAATAAAGTGAATTTATATTACCTTGGAACTAACGCACATAAAAGGAATTCCTTGCAGCCTGTATGTTAAAGCAAGTTGTTAAGAAAAGGTTTTTTAAAAAGTAAGTTTTCTTGATCGGGTGGGTCTAAAGAAATAAAACCACTAGAACATCACTACGTTATAATATTTTAATTTAATTTCCGAATACAAAAAGTTTACTCCGCGGTTACAATAGCGTGTGTTCTCTAGCACGGCAAGGAAGAGAAGTGAATTTTATGAGAGAACACAAAATGAAAATTATCAAAAAACAGTTATTACTTGAGTTCTAAAATTTAGACTTAAATGGTTAGTTTAAAAATGTTGCCAGCTCTCGGTTCCAGGTTGTTTAATTAATGCTGCTCTAAACATTCCGCCCGCCTCGTGTGTAGCACGAAATCCAGAAGTGCAGAATGGCCGCCCGCCATGAGGAAATTTCTAGTCCTAGGCCGCCCGCCATAGCGAGGTGTGGAAAAAGTTTAGTAAATCTACGGACAGAAGAGTGATTAGGTCATATTTATTATTATTATTTTTTCAAGTTGTTTAGAATAGCTTAAAGTTAGATTAATTGGGTTAGAGGTCGATCGGAAGGATGCAGAGTTTCGTCACGGGACGTTTGCAATATCCATCTTTGTGCCTTATGGTCACGACTCGAACTTGCTGGTCTGCTCCTGGGTGAAGTTCTGTGACGCGTCCTAGCCGCCAGTGTTGAGGGGGTAGCTTGTCGTCCTTGATAACGACGAGGTCGTTGACAGTTACAGATCTAGTTTTGTGTTGCCACCTGTAACGGGACTGCAAGTGGCATAGGTACTCTTTGTACCAGCGAGCCCATAAGCTTTCATACGCCTGCTGTACAAGTTGCCAACGATCCAGCCTATTAGGTGGCGTACCTAGTGTGTTTGGCGTAGGTACGGCAAGCAAGCTTTCTCCGACTAAGAAGTGCCCAGGAGTTAGCGCGTTCAGGTCCGTGGGGTCATCAGTGATGGCGTTCAGTGGCCTCGAGTTGAGACAGGCCTCGATCTGTGCGAGTAGGGTGAACATTTCCTCCAGAGTGAGAATTTGACTGCCAACCACTCGCTTTAGGTGGTGCTTAAAGGACTTTACGCCAGCTTCCCAAAGGCCACCAAAATGAGGGGAAGCGGGAGGTATAAAGTGCCATTCTGTTCCATCCTTGAGAGTGAGCTGCGGAAGATCTTTGCTGTGAGTAAGCTGGTAAAGATATTTTGACAGCTGTCTGTCTGCGCCCACGAAGTTTTTTCCGTTGTCACTGTACAGTTTCGCGCATCTTCCACGACGGCTTACGAATCGACGGAAGGCTGCGATAAATGCCTCAGTAGTTAAATCAGTGACTAATTCGAGATGTACTGCTCGCGTAGAGAAGCAGACGAAGACTGCTACATAGCACTTGAGTCGAATCCGTCCTCGGCCTCGAGTCGGTTTGATCAAAAAGGGTCCAGCGTAGTCCACGCCACTATGCAGGAAGGGTTTAGTTGGACGTACCCGATCAGGGGGCAAGTCGCCCATTAGCGGCGTAGAAGTTTTAGCCCGCGCTCTGCAGCAAATAACGCACTGATGTATAAATTGTCTCACCTTTCTTCGACCATTGGGGATCCAATACCTTTGTCGAAGTTGTTGGAGAGTAGCTTGTGTGCCTCCATGTAGAGTTTTGGAATGGGCATTGGCAATTAGAAGTTTGGTTAAATAGCTATCAGTTGGAAGTATGATAGGGTGTGTTTCGTCTTCTGATAAGAGCGCATTTTTTAGCCTGCCACCCACTCGTAATATTTGCTTGACATCAATAATAGGGTTCAAGGCTTTAAGTTTGGTTCTTGTGGGGACTGGCGCTCCTGAAGCTAGGCAGTTGAGCTCACTGGGATATGCCTGTCGTTGTTCAATCTTAATCCATTTCTCTAAGGCTAAATCCAGTTCGGCTAGGCTTAAGTAGCCTGAATGTCTCAACTTTGCTGGAGTTTTGCTGTTGTAGATGAATCGTAGGCAGTAGGCGGTTATACGAAGGAGTCTCGACAAGTCTGAGTAGCTCTGCATAAGGGATGTTCTTGAATCATCCGCGCTGTGTGCGATGAAAGTAGATGTTGAGTGGTTCGGGCGAATAGCCTCATAAACTTCCGGAGGTATGGAAAGGTTAGTTATCTTGGGCCAATCGGCAGAAGGTTTCGATAGCCACTCTGGTCCCGACCACCAAAGCTGGTAGTCCCTCAGTTTAGCTGCTGGAATACCTCTGGTTATGCAATCTGCAGGGTTTTGTGCTGTAGGGACATGGTGCCAAATTGCCTGAGGAAGTTTTTCGTGGATCAGAGCAACACGGTTGGCTATGAAGACCTTCCATTTAGATGGATGCTCACGGAGCCAAGCTAGTACTACGGTTGAATCCGACCAAGCGTGTGCGGGCAAAGTCTCCAGATTTAAGTTTTGTTGAATGTAGGATATAAGTTCGGCTAAAAGAGCCGCTCCACATAGTTCCAAGCGTGGCAACGAAACAGTACGCAGCGGACTTACTCTGGTTTTGGCTGCAATGAGTGTTACATGTGGATTATTCGGACCTTGTGCGATACGTAGATAGACGGCTGCTCCATACGCAGCTTGTGAAGCATCGCAAAAGCCGTGTAGCTCAGCGTTAGGAAGAGATTTTCCTGTTCCCAACCAACGTTTGATGTGAAGAGCGTTTATATGCTTTAGTTCAGATTTATAGTCCAGCCAGGAAGAATTAAGGTCGACAGGGACTTGGTCATCCCAGCCTATCTTTGCAGTCCATAATTTCTGCAACAGTGTCTTGGAGGTGATCGTCACTGGGGACAACCATCCTAGAGGGTCGTAGATTTTGCTTATATCGGAGAGAATAGATCGTTTAGACGATTTCGTAGCGCTCGGAAGAGTGATGTAGTAGCGAAAGGCATCTAGCTGGGGTTCCAACCAAGACCCAATGTCTTTATTTGGGAGTCCGTAATGAGTTTCTCGTTCATACCAGTAGTCTTGTCAGCCTCGGGGATATCTGCCAGCAAGTCAGGTGTGTTAGACATCCACTTCCGCAGGTTGAAGCCTCCATACTTGAAAACCATTTTCAATTCGTCACGAACGCGGATTGCCGATGCCTTCTCGTAGGAGCCGAAGAGAACGTCATCTACATAGGTGTTTTCATGGATGATTTTTGCACCTTCAGGATGCGTTAATTGATGATCATCTGCCAATTGCTTGAGCACCTTGCAGGCCAGATAGGGTGCGGCGGCGGTGCCGTAAGTAACTGTGCGAAGACGGTAGCAGCTGACTGGTTGTGATGGAGAAGGTCGCCACAATATCCTCTGTAGGTCTGTATCTTCCGGGTTTATCAAAATCTGCCGGAACATTTTCTCCAAGTCACCGGTAAAGACGTACGGGAAGAACCGCCATCTTGCTAAGACTATGAAGACGTCATTTTGCAGCTTTGGTCCGATATGCAGTAGATCGTTCAATGATACTCCGGTGTGAGTCTGTTGCGAGGCGTTGAATACCACTCGTAGTTTTGTCGTCGAGCTGGTTGGTTTCAATACGGCGTGATGAGGTAAATAGTATACCGGACCTTGTGTTTCTCCTTCGTCCTGCACCAATTCCATATGATTAAGAGATAAGTATTCTTCCATGAAATCCGAGTATGCTTTAAGTAGCGGTGGATCTCGGTTGAATCTTCTTTCCATGCGGATCAAAGCAGTCAAGGCAGCTTCACGTGAGTCTCCTAGTTGAAGCTCGGTATTCCTTATAGGTAGGCGTACTACGAATCTACCATTTTCATCTCGATAGTGAGTCTTCTGGAAAATCCTCTCACATTCAGCGTCTTTTGGGTCTAGCAAGTGTTGCTGAGGTGGTTCTTCAATTTCCCAGAACTTTTGAAGGAGGGTGTCAAGGTTGGTTTTAGTAGTAGTGATATGAAAATTCGTTGTGGGTGAGGCCTGTTGTACTACTTCGGTCATAGGCCCTGACAGGATCCAACCTAAAGTTGTAGCTTGAGCTACGGGAGTTCCATCTGGACCTCTGCGAATGTTGCCTAGTATAATTCTTGCATGTAAATCAGCACCAAGGATCAGATCAATTCCAGACGGCTTATCAAAAAATGGATCAGCTAGCTGCAGTCCTGCTATATGTGGCCAGTTTTTCTTAGTAATGCGCTTTGCTGGAATCAAATGTGTTAATGATGGAAGTACCACAGACTGAACTGTATAGGTTTTTGAAGGATCAATAGTAAAGATAACTTCATGAAGAACGACTGCATTAGCTTTGCCTGCATCAATATTTCTTATTCCATAGATTGAAATATCAGTAGGTCTTTTAGCCAGTCGCAATGCATTAGCCAAAGACGTAGTTATGAAGCAAGATTCCGATCCCTGGTCCACTAATGCTCGGGCGCGAATAGTTCCGCCATCAGCTGATCTTAGCAGCACCACAGCTGTAGCTAGTAAAGTTTTAGCTTGTCGAGGCTTGTTGGCATGCATACTGGTTACGTGGGCAAGTGTAGAGCTAGATGTAGAAGCTTCAGTACGCATAGGCTTGGTTGTCATGCTAGCAGCCTGTTCTGATTTGTGCCATTGTCGACCTTCCACGCCGGGTACAGGTGCCTGATGGATCATCGTATGATGTCTCTGGTTACACCTTTGGCAGGTTTTGTCTGAAGTACATGTGGAGCTTACGTGGCTCGATTTCAGGCAATTTGTGCAGATTGACTTCTTCCTTAATAAATCTATGCGGTCTTCAATAGTCTTGGACCGGAACTGAGGACAGAACATGATGAAATGGTCACGGCCACAGCAGCCGCATTCGGTAGATTTGGTTTTCATAATATGATGGCTGCGAGTAGTATGTCTTGGTGATGACTGTTGACATAGTACTGGTCGCGGTTGGGTTTTCACAAAATCTTTTATTGCGCTTAAGGCTTGCAGGCGCGATTCCAAGAAAGTCTGGAGTGATTTGAAGGAGGGCACGTCTGTAGATGAACTAAGGGACGTCTCCCAGTCCTTTCGTGTACTACTATCTAGTTTGTTCGAGAGTAGGTATACGAACCAGTCATCCCAATGGTCGGTAGGGCGATCTAAGTTGTTCAATGTTCGGACTGCTAAGTTGAATCCATCAACAAGTCTACGTAGTTCTGCAGCTGTTTCCCCAGACATGGCTGGTATATTGACCAGCGCGTTTAAATTGGAGTTGACCAGAACTCGCGTGTGCTCGAAGCGCGTGGACAGGGTGTCCCAGGCGGCGCTATAATTGGCGCTAGTTGTTGCGAAATGTTTTAATAGTTTCGCTGCTTCTCCGGTAACCGCAGCTTTGAGGTAATGCATCTTCTCAATATTGGTTATACTGTGGTTCTGATGGATTAGGGAGACGTAAGTGTCTCTAAAGGAGGGCCAATCGTAGTAAGAACCACTGAAAGTTGGCAGATTCACTCTTGGTAACTTGATGGGTTGATATGTTGAAGTGGTAGAATTATGTGCTGTATAACTTAGCAGTGATGCGTCACGAGGGCTCTCTTAAAACCGAGCGAGGTGCTCTTTCAGCCATCCTAACGTATCCATGTATGCGTTCTCCACGGTTGAGAACACGTCAGCAGTGAAGTAGGCTTCGCGCTTTTGGTCATCTTCTGTGACGAGTTTGTACAACTCATCATTTGCCTTTATAAAATATTGCCAATATGAATCTAGTAATTGTAAACGGTTGCGAAGGAAGATCTCATCTCGTTTGTCTTTGCCGACTTTATTCACGTTTGTTAAGAAGTTTACAATACGCTCTTTGGACGCTTTAAATTTAGCCTTAGCGTCTTCCATAATGTTAATTTTCAAAGTTCTGTGTGTTAACTATGGTTACTAATATACAATATATAAGTGGATGTAATGGTTTAATATTTGCCGCAGCTACGATGGGGATATTTATTTTGCTTGAGATAAACAACTTTCTTGCTTCAAAAATATTTTATATTATGTATTTAAAGTGATGTTAGATTTATTAGTAATTCAAAAAATAAGTGGTTTAAAACTTTTAAATATATGATAAGTAAACAAAACTTGAGGCTAAGTTGTTTTATAGGTTCTAGCCAATGTAGAGTCCGCATAGGCGAAACGCGATATCCCCGAATTTTTTCACAAAACCAATAATATTTATTTGCAAGGAAGTCCGATTTTGGCTCGCAACACAAATCAACAAAACTCGATATTGATCACTACGGTTTCCATTTTCCCTCTGTTATAAGCTGCGCTTTTAGTACACTTAATGCGTATGAAAATTTAAGGCCCGAAAACTTCTAAGATAATTGAATAATAAGCTTCGCAATAACTTCAAACTATCGTAATATTAGTTCCAACTAGTTAGCTTTTAAGTTTCACTTTGACATTTGTTATGCAATATAAACGTTTAAAGCCCGGAAATTGTTTTGCTATTTAAAAGTAATAAATTGTTTCTTCACTTCCAGTACACAAATAATTTTCATAAACAATATTGTTATTAAATTTATTGAATGATAGTTGTTATTAATTGATTGAACGATGGTTGAAAGTTGTTTCAATTTTGTTTTTATTTTGTATAAGTCCGTAAATTGAATATAAATAGCTTTGAGCCGTAAGTGCTTTTAGAATTCCTGCAAGCTTTTCTTGGAGTATAAGAGTGTCAAAAGTTGACTTAGAAGCTCTTTACTCCTAGCTTCATAGTTTGCTATTCCTGACTTCTCTCCCGAAAACTTGCAAAAATGGAGTATTATAAAATTTTGTATTAGGGTATTAGTAAAATTATAGCTTGGAACGAACTCACCGATCTTGATGTTGCAAGTCAAAGAGCTTTCCTTCATCTGTGGTGAGGCTTTGATTATAGCTTGAAGTATGCAGCTTAGAGCTTTTATGTTACGCTCCTGTATTAGCACATGGAGTGATCGAAAAAATATAAAAGATTCCACGGGAACATTCACTACTAAACAGTTAGTAAAGAATTCTAAGCTAACTTTTGGTTTTGTCACTTTAGCTTCTATGAATAACTTATGTTTCACATTTTCACTAAGATTCACTAGCGAACCATTAAAAACTGAACCGTTATCCGTTATCACTAGCCCGATCCGGCTCGAAGGACCAAAAATGTATGTTAAGCAAGTTGTTAAGAAAAGGTTTTTTAAAAAGTAAGTTTTCTTGATCGGGTCTAAAGAAATAAAACCACTAGAACTTCACTACGTTATAATATTTTAATTTAATTTCCGAATACAAAAACTTTACTCCGCGGTTACAATAGCGTGTGTTCTCTAGCACGGCAAGGAAGAGAAGTGAATTTTATGAGAGAACACAAAATGAAAATTATCAAAAAACAGTTATTACTTGAGTTCTAAAATTTAGACTTAAATGGTTAGTTTAAAAATGTTGCCAGCTCTCGGTTCCAGGTTGTTTAATTAATGCTGCTCTAAACACAGCCAGTAAGTAGTAGTAGTAATATCAATAATGTGAAGTGCGTAAAAAGTTGTTTGATTTTATGAAAACCCCAATTTTGAAATTATTATTGGATTCTTTAAATAAGCACGGGTCTTTAAAATTTAATATGGAATTATTTGGGGAATATATAAAAATGAGCAATAAAGAAGATGAAGAATATGAAATGGTGTCATCGTTAAAGTCTTTCCAGTCTAAAATGACAATAATAGTTGACAGTGAAAGTTTGTGTAAAGCTTATGACACAATGTTAGAAAAAATAATTTCACGGATGGAGGAGTTTCAAGAAAAAGACAGTGGTTGGGCCCTAGTTAGACTTTGTCATGTAGAGGTCAATGTAAATCAATATAAACCTTTAAAAGGCTCTCAATACATTTCACTGCCAGATTACATATCACGTAAGCATGCTTGCGTAAACGTTAAAAACTCTGACATTTATTGTTTTAAATGGGCAATTATCTCGGCACTAATTCCAAGTAGCATTCATAGTGATCGGACATCCTCGTATAACATAAGCGACATTTCTGCCAACAGGATAGTATTGCGAAATGGAATTGCCTTGAATTTTGATCAGTTGGACTTTCCTTTAGAAGTTAATGATATCAAGCATTTTGAAGAAATTAACTCGTTTGTAGGTAAGCGTAAATGTGTTTGGATGCGAACAAAGTGGAAGCTTGCACAATATTGTGGGTCCTTATTATTGTACCAAGGATGAGAAATCAACCCATATTAATTTGCTGTTAATTCAAAACGACAACGACGAAAGAAGCCACTATGTCTGGATAAAAAATATGTCGAGGTAAGGTATAATTTTAACATGACTGTGTCTTATAAAATATATGTTTTCTTCTTTTTCTTCTTCTTTTAAAGATTGCTTCGTCAACAAGTGACTTTAAACAAACGTGGAATTTTTATGTGTAATTGTTGTCTTCAACGTTTTTATAACGAAAGAGCTCTGGATATTCATCGTAAGGAGTGCAATAAAATTGTTACAATGCTGCCATCAGAGGAAAATGCTGAATTGAAATTCTCATCTCATCAGAGGCAAATTCAGATACCTTTTACTATACACGCAGACTTTGAGTGTATCCTAGAAGATGTTACTACCTGTGCTCCTGATCCGACTTGTTCTTCAACGAGCGTTGTTCAAAAGCATGTTCCGTGTGCTTTTGGATACCATGTAGAATGTTCTTTTGATGTGAACTTAAATAAATTTAGAATTTACAAAGGTAAAGATTCTGCAGAGTTTAAATTGAGCTAGCTTAGCAGCTTTAATGTCTAAGGGCGGGGACGAATGTCCCCGTCCCGGCTCCAACAACATAAATATTAACAGCAGCAATAACAAGAAAAGTGTAACTAACATTAATACCAACTTGAAGTCAAATCCTAACCCAAGACTCTTCAACTCCAACTCTGAAAACTCTTCTAAAACCATGGAGAGTTCAATGAAATTTCGTAACGCAAATAGGAACGAACTCCGTGACCTAGCCAGGGACAAACTTTTCGTCGAAGAAATTAACAAAAACGTTGAAAATTGGCCAACCGGTAAGATTGCTAAATCTTCCATTAATACTAATGATTCTTTATTTGAGGATCTAAACAGAAATTGTCGCAGGGTACTTAGTCCTAATGTACATCTTGTGTCTCCTACTTTAACCTCTGAAAATGATGACATCTCTAACTCCGATGGATTAATCAACTCTTCTGATAACTCTTCCCATGTACAGGATCCCAAGGTAAGCGAAGTAGGAATTAACTCTGATGTAAATCTTGAGCAAGTCCTCCTCGACAATGACAGCAGAGCCGAAAGTACTCTCACGTGAGAGTTAGCAGTAATAACGACTGCCCACTTGCGGACAACAACTTTTCAAATGGATTTTCAATTCTGGGGGAGGATTCTACTTCTAGGGACGTCAATTGTTCAAATAACGGCTTCAATTTTAATTTCAATCCTAATGTTAGGAATATAACTTCTCGAAATGTAGATCCTTCCAATGTCACTAATAATAGCTCGCGGTATTTCGCCTTTGGTTCTAATCATAATATTAATTTTTTTTTTGTACGTGGGGTGGTGAGAATCTTCCATAGACACCGCCGAGGATCCGCACTCAGACGGTAGTGTCAGATTCCTACTGACTAAACTCACCACCCCTTTCGGTGACGTTTATCCCACCCGGCACCACCGTGAGGTATTACTTCAGGTGGGCGTCACCAACAAGACCCTTGGTCCCCTCAACCGGCGCGGCATCGACAAGACTCGCGTCCCTCCCGTTTGGCAGAAGCATGCTAGGGCTCCGCGGAGACTGATCGAATGTCAGTCTCCGATTTCTTATTTTTCAGGATGGTCTGGACAAACCGCCCCACCCTCCTCCATTCCGCGGGACCTCGGAGCATAACCCCGACAATTGTGTCGGGGGTCACGCTTCCGAGGTCATCTTCCAGCGCGCTTCTGTCGTCCGCCCACCTGGTACATTCAAAGAATGTATGGTGGGCGTCGTCTGAAGCGGAATCCCCGTAGGGGCATGCGGCATCCGCCACCTTACCCATCTTCCTCAAGTACGCACGGAACAAACCATGCCCCGTCAGAAACTGGGTAAGGTAGTAATCCACCTCCCCGAACTCCCTGTTCACCCAGGTGTTCAGGTGGTCGATCAGGCGGGCTGTCCACCTGCCCCTAGAATCCCCCTCCCAGCGTATTTGCCAGACCTCCATCGTGTGGGCCCTAGCAGCCCTCGCCGCCTCCCTTTTGCCCACCCTGCTCCTCTCTCCGCGGACGGACAATCTCTCCTGGGCCAGTAGGTCGATCGGAATCACTCCGGCGACCACCAGCACTGCGGGCTCGGAGACCGTGCGGTAGGAACACGCGACACGGAGAGCTCCCCGTCTTTGTACTGCGGCCATGCGCTTGCGGTACTTCTCGTACCGCAGCGCGTCAGCCAACACCTCCGCTCCGTAGAGCATTATTGACTCGGCAGTGCTCATGAGTAGGCGGCGCATACAGGGTCTGGGGCCATGAACATTGGCCATGATCCTGCTAAGCGACGCTACTGCCGCAGCTGCCTTGTCCGCTGCCCGCAGTACATGTACCCCGAAGGACAGCTTGTTGTCAAGCATCACTCCGAGGTACTTCACGGCTCTCGACGACTCGATTGTCGCGTTTCCCACCCCGAAGTTGCGCACCATATTTATGCGCTTCTTCGTTAGTGACACGATCTCCGTTTTGTGAGCTGCTAGCTCGAGCCCGCAGTCGTCCATCCAGGAGGATATTCTACGCATTGCCTGGTTGAGGCGCATCTGCGCTGCATCGACGTCCCTCGCAGTGATAATCACTACGACGTCGTTTGCACACCCAACCAGGCAAACACCCTCAGGCATCTCCAAACGTAGGAGCCCGTCATAGGAGATGTTCCAAATGTCAGGCCCCAGAATGGAACCCTGGGCGGCCCCAGATGTTATCTCCCTTCTAAACAAGCCATCGGAAGTCTCGTACTCAATGAAGCGCGAGTTCAAATAGTCCCCCAGCATCCTTCGTAGGTACAGGGGGGGGGGGGGGGAATCGCGCTCCATGACCCTCAACGCCCTGTCCCACCTGACCGAATTGAACGCATTTTTCACGTCCAAAGTGGCCAGGAGGCACACGTGTCGGGAGAAGTGATTCCCCCGCTCCGTTGACCTGGCAACCTCGACAACCTGTTGGACCGCATCAATAGTAGAGCGGCCCGGTCGGAAGCCGAACTGTCTGGCTGCCAAGTCTCCAGCCGCGCGTACGGCCTCGTGAAGGCCAAAGTGGCTGGATCCATAGGGGATCCTTTGGTGAAAGACCCGAGCCGCTTTGTGACGATCTTGTACCCTAGTCCCCACGGGTCTCGGTCCACATCCTGCATGAGGGCCCTCCAGCATCTCTGTTGGCTGTTTTTGATGGCTTGCTTCAGGGATTTTTTGGCCGCATGGAATGCTGCGGCCAAAGGGGCTGCGTTTATATCGCGGGCTCTCGCTCTTTGGACCTGCCGACGAAGTCGAAGGCACGTCCTGCGGAGCTCCGCGATCTCGTCCGTCCACCAGTAGGCAGGACGGCCTCGACGACTCGATCCACGTCGCGGCACTGCTTCTTCGCAAGCGATCTGGATGACTCGCATAGCCCGTGCGGTCATCCGATCTGCTCGCTCGGATGGCGATAGACCCTCGGGAGCAGCGGGTAGGGATGTCTGGGCACGCTCTAGAAGCTGCGGAGAACGTCGTGGGGTTAATTTCCCTGACGTTCCATCTAGGGGGGCGCGTAAGACGGGTAGTGGCAGCCGGCCGCACATCATGTACTCGGAACATGATGTACTGGAGATCGCTTCCCGTGTAATCTTCGATCACCTTCCAGTCTACCACTCGCGCTGCCAGTTGTTCGTTGGCTAGGGAGACATCCGGAATTGTCCCCCTATGGCCCGGCCTTCTGAAGGTTGGTGTGGAACCGGTGTTCAGCACCACGAGTCCCAACCGGGATACCATGTCCATCACCCTCCTTCCGCGGGAGTTAGGCCGGGCCTCCCCCCATTCGACAGCTCTGGCGTTAAAGTCCCCGGCGACCACCAGACGTCCCTGTACCTCCCGAAGAAAGTCTTCCAGGTCATCCAGTTTCTCCTGGAAGGCGTCTATCCGATCGCTTGGGGTGAGGTACACGCTCACGTAAGTGGTGGCGTTGTGCCTCACCCAGACGAAGCCGCACCTAGATCCCACTCCCTCGATAAAGAAGTTTCGTGGGTTTGGGATCCAGATGGCCGCAGTGCCGAGGTCGTCAGCATGCCAACCCAGCCCAGCTCTTGCTCGATACTGTTCGCTGATAAGAACAATATCAGCACCTTTCTCGATGCAGAGCTGTGCTAGGAGGTCATGGGCCGTCCTACTCCTGTGGAGATTTACCTGGAGCACTTGGGTCATCGCGAAGTCTTGTTGAGAATCGCCTTGAAGACTTTACAGCCTTTCGACCCCGCCACGTGGTTCGTGTCTTCCATATTCCCCGAGGAACATAGGAAGAACGAGGGGTCGGCTGTACATCTCGCGCCCTTATGATCCGCCGCGCCGCATCGATAGCACAGCCTGCTCCTATCCGGTCCCTTGCAGGCCGAGCTCAGGTGCCCGTACCCGAGGCAGCGGAAGCAGCGCTTCACTTCCACACCGCGTCTCACCTGGCACCTCACGAATCCGATGAGTACACGCCCACCCGCCAGGATCTTCTCCGCGGCATCCTCCTCGAGTCTGACAATGGCCAGGCGCTGTTCCCTCGCGTTTGGCCTTGTCACGGACACTTGGATCTCCCCCGCGTAATCAGGAAGTGACCCCCTCAGCGCCCGTTCAATTTCCTCCGCTGAGGTCCAGCTATCGAAGTCTCTGATCTCCAGCAGAGACTTCGTGGCCAGCTCCCTGATGGTGCTAGTGCCCCCCACCGCCGATCTTAGGGCACTTGCCAGTGTCGCCTTATTTTCGGCAGTGGCACGTCCAAGCTCCAGCAGCACTCCCCCGGCTCTAGTCTGCCGGACCGCCCTCACCTCGACCCCGAGTTTGGACGGCTCGACCTTATCTCGGATAGCCTTTACGACTTCCGAGTAGGTTCCCTCCTCCTCCTCCTCTCCTCTTCTTCCTTTTCTTGTCCCTCCATGTGGTCTCCGTTTGTTGGTTCCGCTCCTGGCCAACTTTTGCTGCCTCCTCCTTTTTTTCTTTTTCCGTTTTCCCTTTTTGCCTACGACCTCAGACCACGTGGCTTCAGCTGGCTGAGAAGCGGTCGCGGCCTGGGCAACGGTCGCGGGCCGAGCGGCAGTTTCGGGCTGGGCGACGGCTCGCGGCTTTTTTGTGCTTCTCTGGACTTCAACGAGGGGGGAGCTTGTAGCCTTCCGCTTGATGTGGCCTTTACCGGAAGAGACTGTGCGAAGGGACCGTTCGAAACCTTCCGCCAGTTTATTCTCAATGCCTTGGATCCTTCGAAATGCGTAGCTTGCATTGTCGACAGTTTCCTCCAGCTTTGGCAGCCCCTGCTTAATTTCATTGTTTACGTTTTTTTGTTTTCTTATGGAGGCCCCCATGGCTCTTAGCAGAGTCTTGGTGGCATCCAGCTTGCTGCTTGTCTCCCGTACCGTTTCAGTAAGCTGTTGGACCAGCTCTATCCAGTACCCCCGCTCCTCCTCCATGGCCGGAGGTGCCGCTGGGATCACCGTTGGTTTTTTCCGGTCATAGTCGGCGGCGCGCACTGACTGCGTGTCAGTGTCCGCCGGCCGCGCAGCAACCCCACTCCGTTCATTTTCTGGAGCTTCTCCGCTGCTTTCTCCTTTCGTCCCGCCGTTCTTAGCAGTCGTACTTGGAGGGGGTTGTATGGCTCCCTCCCGTTCCGCCGGTGGCGTGTCGATGTTCGCCGTCCGCGCAGCAACCCCGCTTCGTTCGTTCTCTGAAGCTTCTGTGACTTTTCATTCCGCCACTGTGACTTTTCATTCCGCCGTTCTGATCAGTCATGCTTGGAGAGGGTTGTATGGGGCCCTCTCGTTTCGGCGGTGGTGTTCTGTCCACCCTCGCCTTTCTGGCAAAAGCAGCAGCCCCCTCTTTCATGTTTCCTTCGTTTGTTGTATCATAATATTAATAATAATAATGTTAATAATAATAATATTAATAATAATAATATTAATAATAATAATATTAATAATAATAATATTAATAATAATAATATTAATAATGGTAATTCCACTAACAATGTAAAGAAAACTCAAAAGGGCTACTGCCCTCCTATTATTGTGCAAGATGTCAGTGTCCGGCACTTAACCAAGATGATCTTTACTATATTCCCTAACTGTGACTTTCGGTTGTCCCAGACTCGGGGTGGTGCTTGCAAGGTCTCCTTCCGGGAACGTGATCATCAGGTCCAATTCTTTAAAAAACTTAAAGACAGAGACATTCCGTCCCATACCTACTCACACCCTGATGATAGGTGTGAAACATTTATAATTCGTGGTATTCATCCTGATTTTCTCCCTGAGGAGATCTTAAATGATCTTGCGATAAAATTCCCTTCTCTTGTAGTTTCCAGTGTTAAAAGATACGAAACCCCTCATTCACGTAGAAATAATATAACTCTTAACCTTTTCTCAATTCAATTTCCTCCTAAAACTGATACTAATAAGATCTTCTCTATCAATACTATTCTTCACCAGCGTGTCTCCTGGGAGAGAATCAAAAATAAAAATACAACTCAATGCAGAAACTGTCCGCTTCATGGTCATGCGGCGTCCAATTGTAACCGCCAGTACAGATGTGTCAAATGTAATGGCACTCTTCCTCCCCCCCGGACTAATTGCCCCCGTACTAATAATCGGGACGGTGAACCCTTCTGTGTTAACTGCCAAGCTTTTGGTCACCCTGCCAACTTTGGTGGATGTCCGGTCTTTGTCCGTCGTAAGGAGCTAAGAGATAAGTTACGTTTGAATCAGCGTACCCAATCTAATTATAGGTCTGATCAAAACCAATTTCCCTCTTTAGGGGGCCTCGGTAGTCTAGAGGTAAGGCGCCTGACTGCTATCCCAGAGGTCCCGGGTTCGAATCCCGGCCAGCCCCGCGGTCCTTCGCCTTTTCCACTTTCCCACCTACATAACTTTCCTTCTTTATTCTTCCCTCTTTACATTCCTGATTCCTTCTGTCATAGCCTTCCTTAGCCCTTCCCCGCTCCACCAGAAGCGCATGTCATCGGTTGGTTGAATAGATTCAACTCGTTTCAGGAGGCATAACACTCCAGCGAGTTG
This sequence comes from Thereva unica, assembly GCA_949987705.1. Taxonomy (NCBI): domain Eukaryota; kingdom Metazoa; phylum Arthropoda; class Insecta; order Diptera; family Therevidae; genus Thereva; species Thereva unica. The sequence goes on from OX465283.1 coordinate 113,971,342, forward strand.
TTTCTCGATGCCCCGATATCAGAGTCGCGATAGTAATGGTTGGAGTAGGTGGACTGAAAATATCGCGGGAAAGGTTGTGGCGGTTCCTTCCTCCCCGACTAGAGCTGCTGTTCGACATTGCACTCTATACGAAGAAAATAGATTGTCAACAGTATAAAGGCCTTTCCTGAGACTCTAGTCTTTCACATAAAAAAAAAAAAAAAAAAAGGTAAAAAAAATATTTCTCCTTCAAATTAATACAGGTTTCAAAACCAAAATCAATCTCAAAATCAATACCACTCTTATGCCGATTGCTTCAAAGATAATTCTCCTAACCTTCAGCCTGGTTCTGATGAGATTTCTGATTTTCTTTATCCGGAAAAACTGTTCGGAGCCTCTGCTTCCAATATTATGGATAAAATTCGTAAATATCTTCCTAACTATCGGGCTGCCAGGAGTTTGGACGAGAAGAGGATTGCGGTGCTTGGGTTTTGATATCTGTCCCGTCAAATAGCAGCATTCATTTTGCAGAATAAATACCTTTTTTTAAAGAACCGCTGCCAACTTCATTTTTACTTCAAAGTGTACCTCTTCCTACGTTTACCTCTAAATTTTGACGTAAAAATATTAAAAATTGAAAAAGATATGAATTTTTGGAAAAAAAAAAACACTTTTCTGTTTTTTTTTTTTTTGATAATTTTTTTTGTTAATTAAACAATAACAACAACCATGCAGTACTCTTCAGAAAGGTTCAAAATATATGTGTAATTTTTTACAACCCATTATGTAAACAAATACAAAAGTTACTAACATTTTTCTCGTTGGGATCAAATTGACCCAGTGTGTAAAGTACGTAATTTTTTGATAGTGTGTAACACAAGGGATAGACTTGATGGTGAAGAATGCCTTTATTGCAAAGGGATTGAAATTCGCAGAAAGTTAGGCTCGTGGAGAAAATTATAGGCCCTTATGGGAAAATTTAAAAGATAAATTAAATAGTTTAGGTCCGCCAATTAGAAATACTTCAGAGTGGCAAAAGGTTAAAAAACAAAATCTATATAATAGTTAATTGGTTATTTCTTAGTTTCAATATTTTTAGGTTTGGACTGACTATAAAATAAAGCTACGGAAAAAACTAGCACACAATAAGAGGGAAAGATGTGCAACGGGAGGTGGTTCCTGTAAACTTGTAGACTTTTCTTCAGCAGAAGAACAAGTTATTAACTTGCTTTCTTTACAACTTCTGGTCCTTGGTAAGTTCCATAAAGAAGAATTTCACTGCATCTACAACTCCTTCATTCATTCACGATAAGAAGGTGATAACAGACAGAAAAGCCAAGGCCGATTTATTAGCATCTCTGTTTGCTTTAAATTCTTCCCTATCCGAAACTGATGCGCTACCCCCAGTTCTCGAGCACAATGCTCATTTAATGGACAGGGTTTTCTTCAGGACTCGCGAGGTGTACAGGTGCCTCAAGGAGCTCGATGTCAACAAATCCACTGGACCCGATAATTTACCCTCTATCGTCTTAAAACAATGCGCGTCACCTTTGGCTAAACCTCTGCGCAAACTTTTTGCCCTATCATACTCCTCCGGAGTTTACCCAGACTCTTGGAAACTTGCCCATGTTCAGCTAATTCCGAAAAAAGGTGAAGCCAGCGACCCCTTAAACTACCGCCCAATAGCAATTACTTCTATTCTCTCCAAAACCATGGAGACGATAAGCGGGAGGGGGTAAGGCGACTGGCCACTATCCGAGAGGTCCCGGGTTCGATTCCCGGCCAACCCCACGGTCCTTCGCCTTTTCAACTTTTCCACCTACATAACTTTCCTTCTTTCTTCTTCCCTCTTTACATTCCTGATTCCTTCTGTCATAGCCTTCCTTAGCCCTTCCCCGCTCCACCAAAGCGCATGTCTTCGGTTGGTTGATGAGATTCAACTCGTTTCAGGAGGCATAACACTTCAGCGAGTTGTTTCTCGATGCCCCGATGTCAAAGTCGCAATAGTAATGGTTGGAAGTAGATAGACTAAAAATATCGCGGGTAACTTGTGGCAGTTCCTTTCTTCCCCGACTAGAGCTGCTGTTCGACATTACACTCTATACGAATAAAATAGATTGTCGACAGTATAAAGGGCCTTTCCTGTGACTCTAGTCTTTCACATTAAAAAAAAAAATCTAGAATCCAACCTACTCTTAAACGACAGACAATATGGCTTCCGCCAGAAAAGATCCACTGACGATCTTTTAGTCTGTCTTACAGAACACCTCAGCCGTAGTCTGCATGGATCTGGCGAGTCTAGTCTGGTTGCTCTGGATATCTCCAAGGCTTTCGATAGAGTTTGGCACTCAGCCCTGTTAGCCAAACTCAAAGCTATTGGAGTCGACTCACTTCTACAGAAGTGGATCAAGAATTTCCTTTTCGGCCGTTCAATCAAAGTAATATTGGATGGCGTCAAATCCGCATCCCACCCGATCTCGGCGGGGATCCCCCAGGGGTCAATCTAATCTCCGGCCCTATTCCTTATCTTTATATATGACCTTCTTTCAATCCCCTCCAACCCACTACTCAGCTTCGCTGACGACGGTACTTTACGGTACTCGTACAGCTTCGATACAAGGCAGACTCATGCCAGATCCTGTCTTGATGATCGCGAACGTATGTCCAACTCTATTAATAACGACATTGAACTGATTCTAAAGTGGGGAGAGAAGAATCGTGTTGAATTCAACCCCGCCAAAACCAAGTATTGTCTTATCTCCAAAAAGAAGTTTAACACCCCTCCACCCTTGAAAGTGAATGAAGTTCAACTAATGGCCGAACCATCCTTACACATCTTAGGCGTGACATTAGCCAAGGACTTGCGATGGAATGACCACATATTCCAAATCGCTAAACAAGCATCCCAGTGCTTGGGATTTCTTAAGAGGTGTAAGTTCCTCCTCCAGCCATCGGCCCGTGCTGTTATTGATAAATCCTACATTCGGCCTCTTCTCGAATTTAACTCCCTCGTTTGGGGCGGCGCTCCAATAACCACTTTGGCATGGTTAGATAAGGTCCAAAAAAAGGCCCTTAAATTAATTGATGACGATACCGCTTGCTCCACCATCGACCCTCTCAGCCATCGTAGGAATGTAGCAGCACTGACAAAATTTTATCGCTACTATCATAGTGACTGTTCCTTGGCTGTGGAATAATCTCTCGCAGTCAGTATTTCCGAGCTCCTACAACATCCAAGAGTTCAAACGCAGGGTTCATCACCACCTTCTTCAATTCCCTCCCGTTCGTTTATAACCCCTCCAACCCCCCCTCCCCGTACTAAAGTTACTGCTAGACATTGCACCATGACGTGACAAATGACATGACGGACTAGTAGTACAAAGGGTGATTCCTGAGCTTAGCACTGCCACATAAAAAAAAAACATGTTGTACCTGAAGCTGCAGTTTTTGGAGTGGAGGGTCAACATGAAGATCAAGAACAACAATCCCTAGAAGCACAGCAGCAGCAGCAAGAACAACAATCCCTAGAAGTACCACAACACGCAATATGCACCCCCGCAAGAAGAAAAAGGCGTCGGTTAGAAAATATAGATGAGAAAAATGAAATGCTAGGCAAACAGACGGAGACTTTGGATGGCATCAAAGACATTTTAGAAGACTGTAAAAAATGTTTGAAAAGGATATCTGATGCGGAAGAAAAGAAGGTATAACTGCAAGAAAAGAAAGTACAACTCCTTGAAACTGAACAACAAACAAAAACTGCTGAAACGGATTTGAGGATATCTTACTACTGAAAATTATTTAAAGTAAATTTTTGATTTTATTTGTTTTTTCAAAGTAATTATATATTTTAGGCAGTCACAGCCCCCACGCACAAGCTACTGTTTATGTGATGGGCTTAGCTTAGAATTTTTTTATATTTATATGTAAATAAATAAAATTGTGATGTAAATTTATTTTAAGCTGCAATAAAGAATAATAATAATAAAGAATAAAGGATCGAAATTCTTAAGGGGAGGTCCAACCCAAAAATGATAAAAATTGAAAAAAAAAAAAAAACTTTTTTTTATTGTGTTTTCAGATACTATGATTCTTCTAGTATAGCATTTATTAGTATTTAAACTTTGATTAGAATGTAAATAAACTCGAAAAAAAAAATGAAAAAAAGCGTTGCTTTTCTTTGATCGCCATTATCTCTAAATGTCATTTGTCATGTTTTCTCGTAGGTGGATTAATTTTTCTCAGTCAATTTACAGCCGATTTGGTACACACCCTCTTCGAACAATAATAAAGATTTTTGTAAAACAGATTTTTGATAACGTTATTTAAAAAAAAAGTTATATAGCTTCAAAAGTGAAAAACACTCGAAAATAGCCTCCAAATAGCTTTTTTCTTGCATGTCATTATTCCAACTAGCGTAACTTCGTAACAAAATAAAAATTCAAAAATCTGTTTTACAGAAACTTTCATCATTGTTTCAAGATGATATGTGCCAAATTTCACGTCAATCGGATGAAAATTGGCCGAGAAAAATTAATCCACCTACGGGCATATTTTTCACTCTTTCATTCAAAAAATGGTGGGGGAAATTTTTTGGAGGTTTTCGTACGCATTTTCTGTTAAAGCCAATTAAGATACACAATATATCTGAAAATTATGCAATTCGATGAAAAATTGTAGATTTTAGCCATTTGGGTTGGACCTCCCCTTAAACTTGAAAAGAGAAAATTAGAAAATGATTTAGTGAATTTTTAAAGATGATTTTTTTCTATTATGATTTAAAAAACAATATTTAAGTGGAGTAATAATGTGATTTTTTTAAGCCTTTATACGAGAAGTGATTTTTTTTTTAATTTTTCATAAGAATTGAGTTTTATTTAAGGTTCCTTAAGAAATGTGATTTGTTTTTTTTTTTTACTTTTAATTATTTTTTAAAAAAATGTCTTTTTATTTAATTGAAAATAGCGTTCATTATTTGTATTCTTATTAAAGCAGCGTCCTCCCCTTCGTCTATCGCTGAACTTAAGCTGTCTGTTTCTTCTAATACATCAATAGTTGCTATTGGGTCATTTTCTATATTAAAATGTAGACGTATATTGTGCAGAGCACAACATACGTTAATAATTTTTGTTGCTTTTCTTGGCGTGTAATGGAGTGCCCGTGCTCCCAACAAGCATCGAAATGTATTTTTTAAAACTCCATTTGTCCTTTCAATAACGTTGCGTGCTTTTGCATGCAATTCGTTAAACCTTTTCTCAAGGTTTTCTCATCCCGATGGGTTCTGAAAGGAGTGATCAGATAAGGCTTAATAGGGTGTCCATCATCTCCTGTGAAATCATAAATTACCACGGATGCACATTAAAATAATATTAAATTTTATCTAAAAGCCAAGCGTTCCGTTCTCCATCGGCAACTTCTTGTGACAGCATTACGTCCAATCTATTTGAGTTCCAAATAAAGGAATCGTGTGACGATCCCGGATTATTGGCATCTACATACCGTATGCGCATTTTATGATCGCAAATCTAGCAATGATAAATAACGATTTATTTAAAAAAATTGTACTCCTTGAAAATGTATCGATGTACACACCAACATGACATTAAGACTATGGTAGCCTTTTCGGTTATAATATAAATGTTGGTAAACTTTTGAAGGGCATATAATCCTCACATGAGTACCGTCTACACAACCAATGACCCCTGGAAATCAAAACTTCTCGTAGAATGCTAATTTTATATCATTCCTTTCTCTCTCATATGGAAATTTTATGAAACGACTGCATATCTCAGCCTCCAAAATCGTCAAGATTTCATCGAGGATTTTTGAAAATGTGGATTGTCCCAAACCTGCGTTGAAGTCGTTACCAACACCTTTTTGATAACTGCATTCAGCTAGAAAGCGCAACACTGCAGCCAGTTTTATGGTAGGTGATACTGCAAAGCATCTCTTGGCCACATTAGTTTTCAATTCTATTATATTTAGCAAGTATGCAAACACTTCTTTTGTTAGTCTGAAATATCCTACAAAACTATAAATTGAATTAATAGTAGTATATGGGTAATTCCACGTCAAATCGGACAAAAAAATGACGACTATTTTTTATATCGGTAAACGTATTTTTTTTCGTTAGTTCTAATCCAAAATCTACCAGAAATAACGTTGTTTTAACGAAATTGTCGTGTTAACGCTGGAAATTAATTAATAACAAATTATATCAAAAATCGCGGATTTATTCAAACTAAATTTACTAAATGGCTTAAATTTAATGTTTTACATCCAAATTCATTGGGGAAAAAATATTTTCTACTTCTAGGGGATGTGTTTTAATAGACTGATACGATTATAAAATGTAATTACAAAACTATTTGTTTTTATTATCTATTCAGTCACAATTTAGTCACAAACTTCAAACATCAATTTCTCAAAAACACCCTCACCGATGTTGACGTTATTAGCGTCAAATTAAAGGGAAACGTTTATATTTTAACATATAAAAAATCCACAGTATTGTTTTTTGATTTTTTAAAAATAGCTCAATATAAAATATGCGTTCTTTAAAATTAGCTCTCTGGCTATCGTTAGAGAGACCTAACTTTGAAATCGTCATTCATGTTTATATTAATGTATATCTGTATTTTTATTAGACACAAGTTATTTATTAAATATTATTTAATTATTCAACGAACCGCAGACAAATGTCAAATGACATTATGAAAGCACTCAAATGTGTTTCATTTCAGAACATTCCTCGCAGCCGTGTCACCAGCGACGCTGTCGACAACAAGAATAACAATTTCGTGGTGATGTGACGACTATTGGTAGTGAGTGACAGATCTCACTTCGACAACTAGAATAGGGCCCATTGTCATTTGTCTGGTAAATATAGAGGAGCTGGTCATAATAAATGTAATCTGCAATTTCAGGTTCCGAAATTTTTCCCAATTTTTTTCCATAACTTTTCTGGATACGATTGTGATCTCTTTGTTAAGGCTCTGTCTCAAATTGAAGGTGAAATAAATATTATTCCATTCAACAAAGAGGCTTACATTTCACTTTCTAAAAGAATACATATCAACGAAACTGATACGATAGAACTGCGCTTTCTGGATTCAAATTGATTTTTGCAATCAAGTCTAGAATCTTTTTGCAAGTTGTAACGGTCGGCAGTAAATCGAAGCAAAAATAAAAATCCCTTAACTTAATTCTCGACCATTATCCGATCGAATAAAAATTTAAACAACCCCCTTTTTCATTTCCGTGCAATACCCATTCAAAAAAAACAAAAAATCCAAAAGGAAAAAGTCTCGTTTCTCAGCCAGAAAAAAAAAATCTTATCACATCAAAACTTTCGGAAGAAAACTTCCTTTTGCCTAAAATTACGCACGCCTATGCCCTACTAATCGGCCCTGGGTTAAATTCCCCCCCCCCCCCCACACATGGACGTCGGTCCTGAAAATTCTATCGGGTAGCGGCACAACCAATCCAAGCCTTTGGCGCAAGAATAATCGCATGACGCCGAGGCACACATAGAAATAATGTAAGTAGCCTGCACGTATGTATAGGGACACACACGCAAATACTCAATGATGCGAGCGCAGGAATTTCTTTTTAGAGCCATCGCCCCGCCCCCAGAAAAGCCACGCTAACCTTATAAGGAGACAAAACTGATAAAAATTCCAGGAAGCGTCTCGCACAAGGGCTAAGCATCTTTTTGGCTAGGACGAGATTGAGTCAGTCAGGCAGTCTAGTTTCAACTACGAACCAGCAAAGCGAGTTTTCTTAGTTCGTGCGCGATAAAGTCAGTACAGTGAGCGCCGCTGTTTATTCCATATTTTAGTTCACCATCTTTTTGCTAAATAAAGAGATTTTTTTTTGTAAATAGAAATGGAAAATATTATACGTTGATATAGTTATAATATAACAAAAAAAAAAATAATAATAATGTTTTAAGAAAAAAAAATCATTCCGGACGTTTCATGACGCGTACGCGAAATTAAATTAACTTAATCTTCGGAGTTTGCGGATAGCTTAAAATGTGTCGAAGGCAATAATAAGAAAAAGTTTTTTTGAGGAGAGAAGAGAAAGAAAAACTGTAATATGGTGTGAATTCTTCATTACTCCTTGTTGAATTTTCTTTTGATTTGAGTGTCCAACAAAAAAGAAAAAAAAAATGTAAATAATGTTAATAACAAAAAAAATTGGTGTAAATATTCAACCGGCTTAGTCCCGGTGAAAAAAAAGTAAAGAGTACTCGATTATGATATAACTGTGTATTAATATCCTGTAGAAAGAAAGGAGATAGAAAGTTTTTATGAGAACGAATATAAATTGTTAAAGTTTTGACTAACGAATAGAATTAATTTTGTTACTGCGTTTAATTAAGTGGTCCAACTGCGTGCTGTATTCTTAATAAATGGATGCATCCCAACGATGTTATCTGAAAAAGGTTATAATCAACCAAAAGAAGACAAGAAAATTACTACATCTCTAATCACCGGAAAATAAGGCTAGTATTTTAAGCTGTTTTTATTTATTTGTAGAAAAAAAGAAAGAGATATAAATTTTTTATGTAACAATAAGATGAACCATCACAATTTTTGTCAGTTTGGTTTCCAAAATCCAGTCAGGAATAAGAGTTAATTTGTAACCAAGTAATCAACATACGTTTTTAAGAAAGGAATCTCAAAATTCCATGCTTTATAAAAATATATAAGAAAAAAAGAGAAAAAAAAGAGGCATGCTAGTTTTTATCTAATTTGTTATAGAAGAAAAAAAAATATAAAAAGGAAAGAAAAAGAAACAAAGAAAATTACACGAAGATAAAATTTTTTTTATTTTTATTGAAATTAGTGATTTAATTTGATTTAATCATTTATTTTTCGTGCATATTTGTTTACAAATGTTGGGTAGCAACCTTATCGGTTTCCCTAATGCACATTTTTTTTTATACTATTTTTATGCGTAAATATGTAAGATATGTAAACACACGCAATTGAGTTGGAAATGTAAGACATATATATATATACTTTGATTTTTTTTTAGTATTAATAAGGAGCCTCTATAGAATTTTAAAGAAAGAATTAATAATAAAATAAAACCTAAAAAAATATAATAAATTTCATTATTTTTTTTGTTTTTTGTTGCTTTTCGTTTGAGTGGTTTCGCCATGCAATTTTTTTTTCGCTCTCTTCCGCTTTCTTATCATACTATCAAGTCCACATTAGCAAAATGTAGGTAAGTTAGAGACGGAGCTGGGCAGGGTGACCAGTGGAGAGGCTGTCCACTCCAGAAAAATGTAAGTACTTCTAGCAGTTAATTTTTTTTCAGACTTCATCCTCGTTCGCAGCCGCCCGCGTGACTATGTCCCCCCCTTAAACTCTCCCCCCTCTCGATGGCCCTGGACGTGTCCGTACGTCGTCCCTTTGTTTTTTTTTTTGGTGTTATTTGATTCGATATTTCGGCACGAGATTTTTATTGAAAATTTTAATTTCAATCTGTCACTTGCTTGGCCCTCATGCACTACGAACCCCCCCCATCCGGCGAGCTAGTTCGCACACCGCCAGTCGTGCCACCTGAAGTGCAATGAAGGCAAGTGATTCTCTTCGACGACCCCTTCCATCCGGTCCATCCGTCCAGCCACCCACAACGTTGTCAAAGCCCCTGTTCCATAATTTTTTTGTAATGAGTTTAGTGGCCCTGTGAGGCAATATTCCTTGTTATTCGTGCCACACCAGCACAAAATACTCCCCGACAGATTACAAAAAATGGCGCCCAACGATGGCTAGTTCCTCTAGTCTATGCTTAGTTCGGTTATGTCTGATAGTCACTTGTTGACATTACTTTTTTTCTCTCGGCAATTTTGATTTTCTTCTTCCTTCGTAAGGTTTCCCAATCCGAGCTAACTTCCTTTCTTTAAGTCAGTATTCCATTTGTAAGACCGATATTTAGTTTCTTTGTGTGGCATCGGCCATCGAGAGAGACCGGTAGTGGACTCTCTTCATATTAGTCCCTCTTTCTCATTCCAAATCCCTCCGGTTAATTGGGTATGGGTTTTGGTACCTACCGCGGTATCATCTCCCTTACAGCTGTTCCTTTTCAGTTTGGCCTTGACGGCTTATGAACTTTATATCAATTTTTTTCATTGAACGGTACAGTTCAACTAGTTTTGCCTGCGGTAACTTCCAAATTGCTTACCTTGCTCGCTCATGAGAGTCTGTCAGTTCCTAGTACCAAGCGCGTCGCTTGCTAGTGCGACGACTCTGGTGGGGCAGCTGGTGAGGGCCTCTTGCTGTCTGGCTTCATGTGGCTGTTGTTCACATGGCTTGCGCAGGGGTCATCATCTGGTTGTCCCTTCCATGATTGAAGCAATACCGCTCAATTATGTTTTCTCGGATTTTCTCCTTTGTTTAGTATGGCCAAGTTGAGGGATGGGCCACTGTCTTACAATGATCCTGGTAACAGGCAGTTGCCTGCCAGTGCGGTAAGACAGTTGTCCCTCTCTCAATGCGGTCCCGTGTGTATCCTCTGCTTGGACGGCCTTCCGGAATTTCAGTTATCTTCGTTACTGATCCGTCGTGGCTGACAAACAGGGATCAATTAAAATCAATGGAAGTTTCTAACCCCTTCTTATTTCGTCATAGTCATGCGTCCGGTTGCGGCGGGGGATGAATCCTGAAGGGTAGAGTTGACCGAGGCAGATGGGTTGCCACTCTCCTCGGCCAATTCATATTCTGGTAAGTGCTGAAGTGTTGTTGGGTGTACGGCCTTTCTTCTGGGAACCATGCTCAGGTCCCATCTAATTAATTAATTTATCGCGTTAATAATAATTATTTACGTTTTTGTTTATGTATACGATTGTTAAGTCTCGCGTTAGGCGAGTACAATTTAAATTCAATTAAATAATTACCTTAATGTCTTTCACGTCCGGAGTTTGTTTACGATCTTTTATTATCTCGCGTAGTTGCAAGTAGTCGTTTTCTGAGTTTAATTAATAATTATCTTTAATATTTTCCACGTCCCGAGTTTATCTAAGATTTTTTTTATTTTCGCGTAATTTTAAGCGCAATTTATCAAAGCGTATTTGTATCTCTTGCGTTAATATTATATATACGGTATAGTTTATAAATAAGGGGGCACGTCTCCTACGTGAAATTTCTTTCGTCTACTAGTATTCGGTTATCCCTTGTTGACAACCATCGTTATGTCGGATTCCGAACAGCCAGATGTGTCTGAAGCCCCCGGGGGCGAAGCTAGTCCATCCTTTCCCGGCTTCAGTGAAAGTCACTTAGAATCAGATAGACAAGCCACAGTACGTCAGCAAATCGAAATAACGATAGCTAAGCTACAAGCTCAAATGGCAGCACTGCCTCCCAATACTGATGTGGCACCTGCGCCCGTTCCATTAAAAACAGATCCAGCCAGCTCCACCGCTGAGCCAAATCCGGCATATAGTCAATTTAAAACTCCAGACCTACGTTTTATTGCTAGACCGTCTAAGTCTCAGCAGGCTACACGCCACCCTTCTGTTGTGTTATCTTGGAACATCACGTTCTCAGGTCAATCTAGTGGACTTACAGCTGAACAATTCATGTTCAGACTGGAAAGCAAGGCTAAAGATGCATCCGTATCTGATCAAGAGCTTTGTGCAAACGTGTCATCCTTACTTAAGGATAGGGCAGCTACCTGGTACTGGAACCAATTTCGTCGGGAATTTCCAAATCCCGAATGGTCCGACTTTCGCAGAAATTTCCAAGCCCATTTCAAGTCCCATGATTCAGATTTATACACCATCAAATCTATGGTAGAATTAAAGCAACTTCAAGACTCCTTCGATGAGTACTTGGACAAGATGATTGCTTTGCACAACAAAATGGAGAATCCAATCTCGGAATCTCAGCTGACTGGGATCTTGGTCGAAAACCTGAATTACGCCACTGGTAGTTCATTGGTGGGTCGACAATTTAGAACTATAAAGGAGTTGCGAGAGCAATCCCTGAAAGTTGAACGCTGGCATTTAAATAAGAAAATGGAACGAAGGACTAATCTAAGAGTCCATGAGCTCGAACCTGATTTCGCGGTAGATTCCGCTTCCGAGCCATTAGATCCATACTTCCATGAGATCGAAGCTCTCCAAGGTCATAACTCCGACCTCACTCGCAGACAACTTAAGTGTTGGAATTGCCTAGAGCCAGGCCACCCGTTCTACGACTGTCCCTCTGAAACTCGGAACGTCTTTTGCTATAGGTGCGGAAATCCCGGAGTAGTGTCACCAAAGTGTCATTGCCAGGGAAACCGGCAGATGGGCGCGAGGCCGCGTGGGAACCCGCGTCCACCGCAGCCTCCCCAACCACCTCCACTTTAAATGAGCCCGTGTGTGGCTTCCCCCCCGACATGTCGTCACCTACCCCTGCTAAGTCAAATTTTCACTCCCGTTGTGATGATCCCCCTGTCTTCCCTTCAAAGGAATCCAAAGCTTCCTTCATGTCAAGATGGAATAACTATCAAAAAGTCCGCGAGCGAATCTTTTCAACTTCCCATCGGGAAGGTTCCCTTCGTAGAATTCCCAATATTCGGCAATTAGCCAATGAGAAACGTCGGTTTTCACACATGATTGTTTCTGCCATCTTCAATGACCATTCAGATGAAAGACCTTTCGCGAGTATAACCCTCGGCGACGTAGCCATGACTGGGTTACTAGACAGCGGCGCCTCCATAACCTGCCTGGGAAGGGGTGTCGAGTCATTTCTAGAAGACCATCCTGAATATAGACTACACTCTTTAAATACTTCTTTACAAACTGCCGATGGTACATCCCAGCGAGTTTTAGGATATATCAAAGCTTCAGTTTCCTTTGCAGGACGAACTCATTTGATGACAATATTCGCTGTACCCAGTTTAAGTCAGAAGCTGTATTTAGGGTATGACTTTTGGAAGCTATTCGGCATCCTTCCTCAGATAGTAGGCGAGCTGAACGCTCCGGCCGTACCGTCCATGACTCATGATTTATCTAATGTTCAACTAGCTCAGTTAGAACGAGTTAAAGCTACCTTTCCCTCCTTTGATGTCTTGGGTTTGGGGAAAACCCATTTGGAGGAACATATAATTGATGTTGGTGATTCAGTCCCCATCAAACAAAGACATTATCTCGTGTCGCCTGCAGTACAAAAGTTAATGTACGATGAATTGGATCGGATGCTCAGTCTAGGTGTCATTGAGCCATCTAACAGTCCATGGAATTCCCCCTTTGTTTTAGTCCGTAAACCCGGCAAGGTGAGACTATGTTTAGACTCCCGTAAAGTTAATGCCGTCACCGTTAAAGACGCCTATCCCCTCCCCCATATCGACGGACTTCTTGGTCGTCTTCAGGACACCAAAATTATCTCCAGTTTGGACTTAAAAGACGCCTTTTGGCAGATCCCACTTGAAGTTAAGTCTCGCGAAAAGACTGCCTTCACGGTACCTGGTAGACCGTTATATCAGTTTACTGTCATGCCTTTCGGCTTATGTAATGCTCCTCAGCGTATGTGTCGACTAATGGATAAAGCTATTCCTGGACACTTACGAGAACATGTTTTTGTGTACCTTGATGATCTATTGATTGTCTCACCTAACTTTAACTCTCACCTCAAGACGCTAGAGGAAGTTGCTGGCTGCTTGCGCCGTTCTGGGCTTACTATCAACCTGTCTAAAAGCAAATTCTGTGTGCAAGAGGTCAAATACCTAGGTTTCTTGATTGGCGATGGAACATTGAAAACCGACCCCGATAAAGTTGCTGCCATTTCCGAATTTCCTACTCCAAAGTCTCATCGACAGATAAGGAGATTCCTTGGCATGACCGGTTGGTATCAACGCTTCATATCCAATTATGCTAGCATAGCCGCCCCTATCACAGATTGTTTGAAGGGCAAGAGGTTTGTTTGGACAGACGACGCACAGCGGTCCTTCCTTAAGTTCAAAACTTGTATGACTCAAGCCCCAGTACTGGTCACCCCTGACTTTTCTAAACCTTTTTACATCCAATGCGATGCGAGTAGAACTGGTATCGGTAGTGTGTTGTTTCAAAAAGACATGGATGGAAATGAACATCCAATTGCATATATGTCTAAGAAGCTGAACAATGCACAACGCAATTATACGATTACCGAGCTCGAGTGTTACGCAGCCGTATTGAGTGTGAAGAAGTTTAGGGCATATGTCGAGGGCCAACCGTTCACAGTAATTACTGACCACGCTAGTCTTAAATGGCTTATGAATCAGTCAGACCTGAACGGACGATTAGCTAGATGGAGTTTGAAACTACAAGGGTTTGAGTTTGCTATAGAACATCGAAAAGGAAGCCAAAACGTGGTCCCGGATGCTTTGTCTCGGGTCGACTGCGTAGACGAAATATCCTTCTGTCAAGACGTGGACTTAACGTCCCCAGCGTTCAAGTCGCCAGAATACTTGTCACTAGCTGAGGGCATAAGCGGAAGGGCGGGACAGTTACCTGATCTCAGAGTGTCTGACGGGTTTGTATTTCATCGTAGTACCCCTCGTTCCGGAGATCCTATCTCAGACGAACTCACTTGGAAGTTATGGATTCCTTCCGAATTGACCCTACCATTGATCGAGGCTGCTCACTCTCCTCCGCAGGCTTCTCATGGTGGGATTGGTAAAACCTTATCCCGTTTGCGAACCAAGTACTTCTGGCCTGGAATGGTAAATCAGGTTCGAACTTATGTTTCTCAGTGCGAGATGTGCAAGTGCACTAAATCACCTAATGCGATCTTAAGGCCGCCCATGGGCGTGCAACTGGAAGTAGATAAGCCCTTTCAATTTCTATATGTGGACTTCTTAGTGAATGGGCTCTTATGCCTATTCGGACAACTCAGTGGATGGCGACACCGTAAGCTTTTTAGAAAAACAAATTTCAATTATTCTACTTAATTTTATTTATTTCAATTAAATCTTAAATCTAATAAATTCCAATTTCGACTTCAATTTTTAATAACTAACAATCCAAATTTTACTTCACCTTTAATCAAATAATATTCTAATATTTCTCGATTTTCTGGGTTGGTGTCTATATAAACGCGATCTTCTGGGCCTCGTGAATTCTGGTCCTCTGTGGATGCTGTTTCGGTTCCGGTATTTGCTGAATTCAAGTTTTGGGTAAGGAACTTGGACTGAATTCAAATTCTCAGGATTAGGAATTTACATAAACTCGACTCGTTCTATGTAATCTGGATAGGGTTCACATTAACTCGACTCGTTCAATGTGATCAAGGATTTACACTAACTCGGCACGTTAAGTGTAATTCAGGTTTATATCAAGTTTGAGATCACTAGCTTTCGCTGAATTTCTTCTAGCTCGGCTCGCTGAGAAGATCAAGTGCGATCTGAATTTTCGCATCAACGTGCTGCGATATTTATTTCGTTGTAGACAATAGATGTTGGTGGGGAACTTGGGAACTTGTCCCTCCATCGTGTATTTGGTCTATGTGTGGGTGAGCTGTCACTCTGGAAGCTGTGGAGGTAAGTTTTCTGATTTGTTTTCCCTTTTGTATTTATTTATGATTTGGTTTTTTTTTTGTATCTTTTTAGAATTTTTAATAAGGAAGGCATGAACAGGGTGGTTTGGTGTGACGGCTTAAATCTGGGATTGTCATATGAGTATTTTTCTTGAGAATTATTTTCTTTGTGTTAATTTTTGTTTACATTTTTCAGGAGTGACTTCTACGACGGAACATTCTCCGGGGCCTTGAAGCCTTTGCTTCAAGATGTTATTATTATTTAATTTGTAAATAAGGAATAAAATTCAATTATTTCATGAAATGTTTTTATTGATTTCCGTTTTTATTTTTGGATTTTAATTGCAGAGTTATGCGACATTTTCTTTCCTTTGTGAAGGTAAATCGCACTGTTCTGTTTTTCATTTTCAATCTATAGGACCGTTTAGCTTTTTTAACTTGATCCCAAGGGATAGGGATGTTTTTTATTTGCTGCCACACGGATGGATCTACGACAACATTGGGTGGTGGTTGACTATCGCGACGTGCCCGATATTCCTCCAAGGTGATCTTCCTTTTTTGGGAAGGGATTTCCTGAGGTAGTTCATTGATTGGTACTGCCGGTTCCTTGCGGGATGATGTTGGAATCTTTCGTGGCTGGGTCCTTTTCCTGATTGCCGGGTCGCATGGTGTGGCTTCAAAAGTTTTTCTTATTACAGGTTTTTTCGGCGAAGTTAATTTTCTTAAGTTGGTTTTTATAGATGATTCAGGAGCTCTCGGTGGCGTCCGTAGGATGGGAAGGTCATCAATCCACAAATAGTCCATGATGGGGTTTATTAAAGTTTTTAAAAATTACTTGCTGATATCACTGGTATAAGGTTAACTAACCGAATGGCTGATCTCTTGAAAATTCTATGATAACTTTATTAACGGTTATCTTCAGTCGTTTGTACTGTTGCATTTCGAAAATTAGGTTTTACGGGTTAGGATCCTAGCTGAGTGTGCCTGAGCGGATTCTGCAATTTAGTAAGGCGAGTTCCCTGTATCACGTTAAAAATTTTTTGGTTTGTGGTTTTTACTAGTTACTAGGTTCTATAGGCAATAAGCAAATTTTTGTTATTGGTCTCTTTAGAATTGAAGATTTTGTTTTTACCGTGACTACGCGGACTAATTGATCTGATCCTGGGTGGACATGGAGTATTCGTCCTAGCATCCATTGAGACGGTGGGAGGTTATCTTCCTTGATTACGACTAGTTGACCGATTTTTATGTTCTCCTGTGTCCTAGTCCATTTCGGCCTTTGTTGTAGACGTGACAAATATTCTGAATTCCACCTTTTCCAAATGTTTGATATAGCTGTTGGATGTACTGCCATCTATCTAATCTGTGAATATTCATGTTTAATACTGAGGGTTCAGGGGGTGTGAGCAAGACGTCTCCGATCAGAAAATGAGCTGGTGTTAGTGGTGTTAGGTCTTCAGGATCATTGCTGATTTCGCCCAATGGTCGTGAATTTAAACAAGCTTCTATTTGTGTGATGACTGTGTTAAATTCTTCGTAGGTGAGTGTCGCTGTTCCTAGTATTCGTTTCAAGTGATGCTTTGTTGATCGTACTCCTGATTCCCATAGTCCCCCAAAATGTGGTGACGCTGGTGGAATAAAATGAAATGTTACTTCTTCGGTTTCTAACGTTGATGCAATGTCCATATTCAGTTCCGATGCCATTTGCGATGCTTGTCTCGTCATTACCTTGTTTGCCCCAATGAAATTTGATCCACAATCACAGTACATGTCGCTACATTTGCATCTGCGAGAAACAAACCGACGATAAGCTGCGATAAATCCTTGAGAGCTAAGATCTGTTACGATTTCGATGTGCAATGCTCTGGTCGTCATGCATACAAATATTGCCACGTACCCTTTGTATTTTTTGGCTCCTCTTCCCTTGTGAGTTTTTAATTCAAAGGGTCCGCAGTAATCGACTCCAGTGTGACTGAATGGTCTGGACATTCGTACCCTTGCTTGAGGTAAATCGCCCATCAGCTGCTGTTGTGTGGCCGCCTTCTGTTTGTAACATGTGATACACTTGTGGATCTGGAAGCGTATTGTATTTCTCGCATTTATAATCCAATATTTTCGGAGGATGACACTCATCATCATTTGTGGCCCCCCATGTAAGGTTTCCTTATGGTATTTGTCAATGATCAACCTCGTTATGTAGTCCTTATCTGGTAATATCACCGGGTGTTTTTCTTCATACCTTAACAGAGAATGCTTCAATCGCCCGCTTACTCGCAAAATTCCTTCCTGGTCCAGGAACGGTGTCAGCTTGATCAACGGACTGGATTTGCTTATTTGGTGTTTCTTGTTAAGGCTGCTGATTTCTTCTGCGAAGTGCTTTCGTTGAACTAATTTGATGATGGTTCCCAAAGACTCCTTTAGTTCAGTATTCGTTAAATACTGGTGTCTGTATCTGCTTCCTACAACTATTGATGAACCGCTTGCAATAGGATATTACTCGTACAAGCTTGGTAAGTGACGAAAATCTCTGTAATATGTTGTCTTCTATCTCAATTGTTGCACAGGATGGTGTTAGTTTCCGTTGCTCCAACTCGGTTGTGTGATTAATCCTTGCAGTGGGCCAGTGGTGTTGTGATTTTGTTAACCATTCCGGTTCTTTCCACCATAATTCATAGCCTTTTAGGTTGTCCACCGATAGTCCTCGTGTCGCGCAGTCTGCTGGATTTTGACTCGTCGGTACATGACCCCAGATGACTTCTCCTGGACAATCGTGGATGAGTGATACGCGATTCGCTATGAATGTCTTCCATTTCGTAGGGTGTCCCTTCAGCCAAGCCAGCACAATTTCGGAGTCGGTCCAAGCGTAAGTAACTGTATCCTCAGGGAGTTTTAGTGCCTTCCTCGTGGATCGAAGTAATTTTGTAAGTAACACTGCCCCGCATAGCTCTAATCTAGGAAGAGATACAGTTTTTATGGGGGCTACCTTAGTTTTCGCGGCAAGAATGTTGACTCTCCTTTCCCCGTCATGGATGGCACAAAGATAAATAACAGCTGCATACGCCTGAATGGAGGCATCGCTGAATCCATGGAGTTCTACCTTGGAGTGTGAATCTACAATGTTTAACCATCTTTTGATTTCTATTTCGTTCACTCCTTGAATTTCATTTTGGTATTTAACCCATTCAGATTGGAGTTCCATCGGTATTAAGTCATCCCAATTAATTTTTGCTAACCATAATTTTTGCATCATGATTTTTGCACGCACAATGACTGGAGCTAACCATCCTAGTGGGTCAAATAGTGTCGAAATTTCAGAGAGGACCGATCTTTTAGTTAATTTCCGTAATTGTGGTTTGTCCCTCAATGTATATGAAAAGGGGTCCTTTCCTGGGTTCCAATAAAGGCCGAGTGCCTTCACACTTTCATGTTTACTAATATCGACTGTTAAATCCATTCCTCTTAACTCTGCCGGTATATCTTCTAGTACTGATGGTGAGTTCGACACCCATTTCCGGAGCTGAAAACCTCCTGCCGTCAAGAGGTTCCTTAGCTGTGTCTGTTTTTCAATTGCTGCCATTACAATGTCTGCTCCTGACATCAAGTCGTCCACGTAAAAGTCAGTCTGGGCTGCCGCTGATGCCACTGGATAATTTGCCTGTTCGTCAATGGCTAGCTGCTTTATTACTTTTGTCGCAAGATATGGCGCGCTTTTCGTACCAAAGGTGACCGTGAGTAATCGGAAATCCTTGACCGGACTTTGTGCTGACTCTCGCCATACGATTCGTTGGAGATCTGTATGTTTGCGTGAAACCCATATCTGCCGATACATTTTAGCGATATCAGCAGAGAATGCAATGCGATGTATTCGCCACCGGAGGAGGATTGTGTACAGATCATCTTGTTGAACGGGTCCGTTTAGAAGGATTGTGTTGAGTGCTAAACCATTGCTTGTTGGTGAAGATGCATTGAATACAACGCGAAGCTTGGTTGTAGTGCTATCTTCCTTTAAAACCGCGTGATGAGGTAAATAGCAGCTTGGATATTCTTCATTGGTGTTGATGGGTTCCATGTGTTCAAGTGTTAGATATTCCTTGAGGCAATCATCATATTGCAATTTAAGCTCAGGATTTTTGCGTAGTCGATTTTCGGATTGGTGGAGACGGGAGAGAGCTGTGTGTCGAGAGGTTCCTAAAGATGTGGGGTTGTCCGATAGCGGAAGTTCAACTTCGTACCGTCCATCGGGTCTGCGGTTGTGAGTTCGTGAAAAGTGTTCTTCACACAGTTGTTCCTCCTTCGTGAGCGGTTGTTCTATGGCGACTTCTTCCAATTCCCAAAACCTTTTCATCTGGTCGTGTAGATCTGACATAACATGGAAACTGTTCACAGTGTTGGACGATATTGGTTCTGCTACCCTTCCTGACAAAATCCATCCTAGAGCTGTTTTTTGAGCGACAGGAGATCCATTTCTCGTAAGTATGAGGTCTTCCATTATGATTTGCCCGTGAATGTCTGCCCCAATCAGTATGTCGATTTTTGCGGGATGATAGTAGTGAGGATCTGCTAATCGTAATTGGCTAATGTGATCCCAATCTCTTTTACAGATTTCGCTAGTTGGAAGAAAGTTGGTCACATTTTTCATTACCAGCGCAGATACATTCACTGAGAAATCATCTTCGTAGTGTGGTCGAATAGTGAATTCTACTTGAGCGTTGACATATCCCACTCTTGCCAGGCCGACTCCGTTTACATCAGCTTGAATCGTTCTCTTTTTCAAATTCAACTTCTGCACAACGGATTCTGTTACTATCGATACTTGAAATCCTTGATCAATCAATGCCCGAGCTATCAATTCTCTTCCTGTGGTGGATCGCAGCCTCACCAGTGCTGTAGGCAACAAGACGTGATGATTTGGAGTATTCCCTCCTGCCATTGTTGAATTGAGACTACATACTGGTGATGAGTTGAGATTTGGATAACTTGATAGCTCCTCTTGCGGTCCTGAGGCCGACTGTGGCCTAGTAGAGGTTGTGGCTAAGGACTGAGTGTGAACTTCGTGGGTAGTCGTCAGTGGTTGATTCGGATGAGCCGTTGGCGCGGTGTTCAGGCTTCTGTCTTCGTTCCACCGATGCAGCAACGAACGATGATTTTGATGACAAATGTTACACTTGTGTTTGCTAGGACACTGTGCCACTAAGTGGCCATGGCCTAAGCAGTTTATGCATAGCCCCTTGGTTTTGACAGCATCCAACTTCTGTGAAACCGAAAGGCCAATAAATTTTTGGCATTGTCGAATACTATGATTGCTTCGACAGTAGTTGCAGGTTGGGGCATTTGTTGCATGAAATGCCTGAGGCGTAGTCCTTGGTCTTGCAGTAAACCCTCTGTAAGACCTATTTGGTGGTGACATCTTCTGCGCGACGGCTTCCAAGGTCCTGAAGCGGCCCTCCATAAACTCTCTGAGTGTATCCCATGATGGTATTGTTGTCTCCTTGCTGATGCTTTGTTCCCACAATTGATGGGTGTCTGGTGGGAATTTCTGGACTATGGTGTAGATGATTACAGCGTCCCAGCTTTCGACTTTGATTCCAAGATTGTATAGCGCTTGTAAGCACTCGGTGGTCACATCCATTAAGCTTTTAATCCCCTGGGCTGACTCATTCGATATGGTGGGCTGTGAGAATAGAAGACTCAATTGCGAATTGACTAATACTCTCTTGTTGTCATATCGGTCCACTAGAAGCTTCCATGCTGGCTCGTAGTTGTCGTTGGTAACTTGGACTTGCCGTAGAAGACCCTCAGCTTCTCCACTTAAATGTAGTTTTAAGTATTGAAGCTTTTGTGCCCTTGACAAGTTTCGATTTTCGTGGATCAAGCTTATGAAGAGGTCGTGAAAGGTCGTCCATTTTCGGTAATCTCCCGAAAATTTCTCTAAAGAGATTTTTGGTAACTTGATGAAATGCTCCTTGTTGGGTAATGTCAATTCCTTGAAGCTTTCAGACGGATCTTGTTGTTGAAGTTCTGGTTCCGGCGTAGGATATTCGTCCTCAAATCGAGTTTGTATAGCAGCGTAATTTGTATAAAAGAATTCCTCCATATCTGCGTACAAATCCTCGGTAAAATATGCGTGGGTTAGGTTTGGAGAATCAGCCGGTTCCCGATGCTTGTCCATCAATATTTCAGTATGCGTTTTCTGAAATTTGCTGAACAATTCCTGGAAGTCCTGGAGACGTTTCTTGTAGTACGGAGGCGTTCTTCTCTCCTTACCATCCTTTTTGTAGTTGGAGATAAATTTCTCCAACATCTCCTTTTGAGCTAACTGCTTTTTTTTTTTTTTTTATGTGGCAGTGCTAAGCTTAGGAGTCACCCTTTGTACTACTAGTCCGTCATGTCATTTGTCACGTCATGGTGCAATGTCTAGCAGTAAGCTTAGTACGGGGGAGGGATGAGGGGGGGTATAGGTTAAGGATTAAAAGGTACGGGGGGGTATTGAAGAAGGTGGTGATGAACCCTGCGT
The DNA here is from genome assembly GCA_949987705.1 of Thereva unica. Classification (NCBI taxonomy): domain Eukaryota; kingdom Metazoa; phylum Arthropoda; class Insecta; order Diptera; family Therevidae; genus Thereva; species Thereva unica. Next base: position 113,993,347 of record OX465283.1, read on the forward strand.
TTGAACTCTTGGATGTTGTAGGAGTTCGGAAATACTGAATGCGAGAGGTTATTCCACAGTCGAGTTGTTCTATTAACAAACGAATTCATATCTTGCTGAGTGCGTGAAAGGGGTAGTTGAAGGTGAAGGGAATGAGACGAGTGGGCTAATCTGGTGTTGCGGGTATAAGATTGCCGTGGAGGCAGGAGAGCGTTTAACTCGGAGGAACAGTCACTATGATAGTAGCGATAAAATTTTGTCAGTGCTGCTACATTCCTACGGTGGTTCAAGGGGTCGATGGTGGAGCAGGCGGTGTCGTCATCAATTAATTTGAGCGCCCTTTTTTGCACTTTATCTAACCATGCCAAGGTGGTTATTGGGGCGCCGCCCCAAACGAGGGAGTTATATTCGAGAAGAGGCCGAATGTAGGATTTATAGATAACAGCACGGGCCGATGGCTGGAGGAGGAACTTGCACCTCTTAAGAAATCCCAAGCACTGAGATGCTTGTTTGGCGATTTGGAATATGTGGTCATTCCATCGCAAGTCTTTCGCTAATGTCACGCCTAAGATATGCAAGGATGGGTCGGCCATTAGTTGAACTCCATCCACTCTCAAGGGTGAAGGGGTGTTGAGCTTCTTTTTGGAGATAAGACAGAACTTGGTTTTGGAGGGGTTGAATTTGACACGATTCTTTTTCCCCCACTCTATAATAAGTTCAATGTCGTTATTAATAGAGTTGAACATTAGTTCGCGATCATCAAGACAGGATCTGGCATGAGTCTGTCTTGTATCGAAGCTGTACGAGTAACGTAGAGTACCGTCGTCAGCGAAGCTGAGAAGTGGGTTGGAGGGGATTGAAAGAAGGTCATTTATAAATATGAGAAATAGGGCCGGTGATAAAATTGACCCCTGGGGTACCCCCGCAGAGATCGTGTGGGGTGCGGATTTGACGCCATCCAATACCACTTTGATTGAACGGCCAGAAAGGAAACTCTCAATCCACTTCTGTAGAAGTGGGTCAACTCCAATAGCTTTGAGTTTAGCTAACAGGGCTGAGTGCCAAACTCTATCGAAAGCCTTGGAGATATCCAGAGCAACCAGACTAGACTCCCCGGATCCATGCAGGCTACGGCTGAGGTGTTCTGTAAGACAGACTAAAAGATCGCCAGTGGATCTTTTTCGTCGGAAGCCATACTGTCTGTCGTTTATGAGTTGATTGGATTCTAGATATCCCATAAGCTTTTTGTTGATTATCGTCTCCATGGTTTTGGAGTAATTGCTATTGGGCGGTAGTTGGAGGGATCGCTGGAATCACCTTTTTTCGGTATGGGCTGAACATGGGCAAGTTTTCAAGAGTCGGGATAAACTCCGGAGAAATATGACAGGGAAAATAATTTGCGCAGAGGTTTAGCCAAAGGTGAGGCGCATTGTTTTAAGACGATAGGGGGTATACTATCGGGTCCAGTGGATTTGTTGGCATCGAGCTCTTTGAGGCACCTGTACACCTCGCGAGTCCTGAAAAAAACCCTGTCCATTGAATGGGCGTTACGCTCGGAAACAGGGGGTAGCACATCAGTTTCGGGTAAAGAAGAATTCGAAGCGAACATAGATGCTAATAAATTGGCCTTGGATTTGCTGTCTGTTATTACCTTCTCATTGTGAATAAAGGAAGGGGTTGAAGTTGTAGTGGAATTCTTCTTGATGGAACTTACCAAGGACCAGAAGTTTTTGCTACCGGAGGTTGCATTTAGGAGTTTACTTCTCAATTTGTTGTCAAATAAGGTTTTGACTTTCTTGATGGCGGTTTTACAAGAATTTCTTTGTTGTACGTACTCTAAACGGAGCGATTCACTCGGGAAGCTCTTGTACGCTCGGAAGGCGGCTTCTTTAGTTTTCATTGCATTCATACACTCCCGATTAAACCATCTGTTGGGCCTAGGCTTCACAGATTTGGTAGAATGGGGAATGAACAAATGCATTCCTGCCTGTATGATCCTGGTGATACGGATAGCGGCAGAGTTGGCGTTTCTATTCCGGAAACACAGGTTCCAGTCTGTAGACTGGAAGAAATTAATAAGCCCCAGCCAATTGGCCTTCCCATAATGCCATACAGTTCTTCGAACTGGTTTGGGAGGGGTGGGAAATTCGAATGGGAAGTTAGCACTGATTAGGCAGTTAAGCACTGCTTGTTCAGTGATCGCTCCATGATGTTCCGTCTGCCTGATTTATTAAAATTTAATTTTTCTAAAAGTCACGCTGTACCATCCGGCTCGAAGGACCAAAAAATGAATGGGCTCTTATGCCTATTCGGACAACTCAGTGGATGGCGACACCGTAAGCTTTTTAGAAAAACAAATTTCAATTATTCTACTTAATTTTATTTATTTCAATTAAATCTTAAATCTAATAAATTCCAATTTCGACTTCAATTTTTAATAACTAACAATCCAAATTTTACTTCACCTTTAATCAAATAATATTCTAATATTTCTCGATTTTCTGGGTTGGTGTCTATATAAACGCGATCTTCTGGGCCTCGTGAATTCTGGTCCTCTGTGGATGCTGTTTCGGTTCCGGTATTTGCTGAATTCAAGTTTTGTGTAAGGAACTTGGACTGAATTCAAATTCTCAGGATTAGGAATTTACATAAACTCGACTCGTTCTATGTAATCTGGATAGGGTTCACATTAACTCGACTCGTTCAATGTGATCAAGGATTTACACTAACTCGGCACGTTAAGTGTAATTCAGGTTTATATCAAGTTTGAGATCACTAGCTCTCGCTGAATTTCTTCTAGCTCGGCTCGCTGAGAAGATCAAGTGCGATCTGAATTTTCGCATCAACGTGCTGCGATATTTATTTCGTTGTAGACAATAGATGTTGGTGGGGAACTTGGGAACTTGTCCCTCCATCGTGTATTTGGTCTATGTGTGGGTGAGCTGTCACTCTGGAAGCTGTGGAGGTAAGTTTTCTGATTTGTTTTCCCTTTTGTATTTATTTATGATTTGGTTTTTTAAATTCTTTTATTTAACTTGCACTGTTTGTCGTCAAATCTTGGAAGTTAAATTTGACCCACTTCCCGGTTTCGGATAGAGCTGAAATTTTGCATACACGTTTAGTTTGGATGACAATGCAATCTGGCCATTTTGTAAAAATATCAAGATAGCGGTTCCAAAATGGCGCCCGCTTTTATTTTACTTACACTGTTTGTCGTCAAATCTTGGAAGTTAAATTTGACCCACTTCCCGGTTTCGGATAGAGCTGAAATTTTGCATACACGTTTAGTTTGGATAACAATGCAATCTGGCCATTTTGTAAAAATATCAAGATGGCGGTTCCAAAATGGCGCCCGATTTTTGAAATTGTGCTCCGCGGCCCTTTGAAATGGGTATCAAATGAAAGGATATGACAGGTAGAACACAATAAGCTATGTGGCGTCATTCCAAATTCAAAATGGCGGACAACACTTACACTGTTTGTCGTCAAATCTTGGAAGTTAAATTTGACCCACTTCCCGGTTTCGGATAGAGCTGAAATTTTGCATACACGTTTAGTTTGGATGACAATGCAATCTGGCCATTTTGTAAAAATAACATGATGGCGGTTCCAAAATGGCGTCCGATTTTTGAAATTGTGCTCCGCGGCCCTCTGACATGGGTATCAAATGAAAGGATATGACAGGTAGAACACAATAAGCTATGTGGCGTCATTCCAAATTCAAAATGGCGGCCAACACTTACACTGTTTGTCGTCAAATCTTGGAAGTTAAATTTGACCCACTTCCCGGTTTCGGATAGAGCTGAAATTTTGCATACACGTTTAGTTTGGATGACAATGCAATCTGGCCATTTTGTAGAAATATCAAGATGGCGGTTCCAAAATGGCGCCCGATTTTTGAAATTGTGCTCCGCGGCCCTCTGACATGGGTATCAAATGAAAGGATATGACAGGTAGAACACAATAAGCTATGTGGCGTCATTCCAAATTCAAAATGGCGCCCAACACTTACACTGTTTGTCGTCAAATCTTGGAAGTTAAATTTGACCCACTTCCCGGTTTCGGATAGAGCTGAAATTTTGCATACACGTTTAGTTTGGATGACAATGCAATCTGGCCATTTTGTAAAAATATCAAGATGGCGGTTCCAAAATGGCGCCCGATTTTTGAAATTGTGCTCCGCGGCCCTCTGACATGGGTATTAAATGAAAGGATATGACAGGTAGAACACAATAAGCTATGTGGCGTCATTCCAAATTCAAAATGGCGGCCAACACTTACACTGTTTGTCGTCAAATCTTGGAAGTTAAATTTGACCCACTTCCCGATTTCGGATAGAGCTGAAATTTTGCATACACGTTTAGTTTGGATGACAATGCAATCTGGCCATTTTGTAAAAATATCAAGATGGCGGTTCCAAAATGGCGCCCGATTTTTGAAATTGTGATCCGCGGCCCTCTGACATGGGTATCAAATGAAAGGATATGACAGGTAGAACACAATAAGCTATGTGGCGTCATTCCAAATTCAAAATGGCGGACAACACTTACACTGTTTGTCGTCAAATCTTGGAAGTTAAATTTGACCCACTTCCCGGTTTCGGATAGAGCTGAAATTTTGCATACACGTTTAGTTTGGATGACAATGCAATCTGGCCATTTTGTAAAAATATCAAGATGGCGGTTCCAAAATGGCGCCCGATTTTTGAAATTGTGCTCCGCGGCCCTCTGACATGGGTATCAAATGAAAGGATATGACAGGTAGAACACAATAAGCTATGTGGCGTCATTCCAAATTCAAAATGGCGGCCAACACTTACACTGTTTGTCGTCAAATCTTGGAAGTTAAATTTGACCCACTTCCCGGTTTCGGATAGAGCTGAAATTTTGCATACACGTTTAGTTTGGATGACAATGCAATCTGGCCATTTTGTAAAAATATCAAGATGGCGGTTCCAAAATGGCGCCCGATTTTTGAAATTGTGCTCCGCGGCCCTCTGACATGGGTATCAAATGAAAGGATATGACAGGTAGAACACAATAAGCTATGTGGCGTCATTCCAAATTCAAAATGGCGGCCAACACTTACACTGTTTGTCGTCAAATCTTGGAAGTTAAATTTGACCCACTTCCCGGTTTCGGATAGAGCTGAAATTTTGCATACACGTTTAGTTTGGATGACAATGCAATCTGGCCATTTTGTAAAAATATCAAGATGGCGGTTCCAAAATGGCGCCCGATTATTGAAATTGTGCTCCGCGGCCCTCTGACATGGGTATCAAATGAAAGGATATGACAGGTAGAACACAATAAGCTATGTGGCGTCTTTCCAAATTCAAAATGGCGGCCAACACTTACACTGTTTTTCGTCAAATCTTGGAAGTTAAATTTGACCCACTTCCCGGTTTCGGATAGAGCTGAAATTTTGCGTACACGTTTAGTTTGGATGACAATGCAATCTGGCCATTTTGTAAAAATATCAAGATGGCGGTTCCAAAATGGCGCCCGATTTTTGAAATTGTGCTCCGCGGCCCTCTGACATGGGTATCAAATGAAAGGATATGACAGGTAGAACACAATAAGCTATGTGGCGTCATTCCAAATTCAAAATGGCGGCCAACACTAACTTGCGGAAAGCTTATAATAGACTAAAAAGTAGAAAATATAACCGATCAACTTCCAATTTTGCACACACTCGTAGTTCGGGTGGTTAATGTGTATGAATGATGAGATGAATAGTTGAGTTAAGGGTGAGTTGATAATAAAGAAGCAATACACTTTACAAAAAATCACAAACAAACACAGAGATGCTGCTGTCAACTAAATTCAACTACTCAAATACTGAACTCATGTCCGTATGCATAATTTCAACTAAACCCAGGTAGCAGAGCTGAGTCGAGTTCAGTCAACCTTAACCCAACTCGACTCCCGTTTACATGTAGTTAGACTTGGGTTCAACTTGAGTTCAACTCATCATGTATAAGTACTAAATGCAATCTGACCTTTTTGTAAAAAAATCAAGAAGACGGTTCCGAGATGGCGGCCGTTTTTGCAATTATGTTCCACCGAGCCCACGACATGGGTATCAAATGAATACAGTAAACTGTGTGACGTAATTTTAAATCTAATAGAATTGCCATCATAAAATGGCGGAATACATATAATAAACTAAAAAGTAGAAAATAAAATAAATGGTTAAAAAAAAATTTTAAAAAAAATTCTTTTCATTAACTAAAAAATGTACTGAAAAGTAATAAAATAAATGGTTAAAAAAAAATTTTTTAAAAAAATTCTTTTCATTAACTAAAAATGTACTGAAAAGTAAAAAATAAAAAATATTTTAAACAAAGCGTGAAATTTCAATTTTAATGAAAAAGTTAATTAAAAGAATGGCGCATTTTTCATCAAAAATTGAAAATATAACTGTAAATCGCGTGAGATCTACAATAACCCTCAATTTTTGCTTTGTTAATTTCAAATTCTAACAAAATTTTTTGATGAAAAATGCGCCATTCTTTTAATTAACTTTTTCATTAAAATTGAAATTTCACGCTTTGTTTAAAATATTTTTTATTTTTTACTTTTCAGTACATTTTTAGTTAATGAAAAGAATTTTTTTTAAAAATTTTTTTTTAACCATTTATTTTATTACTTTTCAGTACATTTTTTAGTTAATGAAAAGAATTTTTTTTAAAAATTTTTTTTTAACCATTTATTTTATTTTTGTAACTTTTTAGAATTTTTAATAAGGAAGGCA